>JAUNZM010000031.1:1200000-1800000 GCA_033459285.1 Clamator glandarius
ACTTGGGGCACAACAACCCTATGCAGTGCTACAGACTAGGAGAAGTCTGTCTAGAAAGCTGCCTGGAGGAGAATGACCTGCGGATGTTGGTTGACAGCCGACTGAACATGAGCCAGCAGTGTGCCCAGGTGGCCAAGAAAGCCAATGGCATCTTGCCTTGTATCCAAAACAGCGTGACCAGCAGGTCCAGGGAGGTTACTTTCCCTCTGTACTTGGCACTGGTGAGACCGCACCTCGAATACTGTGTTCAGTTCTGGACCCCTCACCACAAGAAGGATGTTGAGGTTCTGGAGCGAGTCCAGAGAAGAGCAACGAAGCTGGTGAAGGGGCTGGAGAACAGGCCTTATGAGGAGTGGCTGAGAGAGCTGGGGTTGTTTAGCCTGGAGAGGAGGGGACTGAGAGGAGACCTCATTGCTCTCTATAACTACTTGAAAGGAGGTTGTAGAGAGGAGGGTAACGGCCTCTTCTCCCAAGTGACAGGGGACAGGGCGAGAGGGAATGGCCACAAGCTCTGCCAGGGGAGATTTAGGCTGGACATTAGGAAAAAAAATTTCACAGAAAGGGTCATTTGGCACTGGAACTGGCTGCCCAGGGAAGTAGTTCATTCACTTTCCCTGGAGGTGTTTAAGGCACGAGTGGATGAGGTGGTAAGGGGCATAGTTTAGTGTTTGATAGGAATGGTTGGACTCGATGATCCGGTGGGTCTCTTCTAACCTGGTTATTCTATGATTCTATGACCATCCCATCTAAGAACAGCTCTATAGTAGCAAATCTCTTCTAACCTGGTTATTCTATGATTCTATGACCATCCCATCTAAGAACAGCTCTATAGTACCATGGAAGTATATTAATGCAGTGCATTCGGTTTAACAATTTATTGCTCTTTGGGTTGCAGAATTTAGTCTCCAGAATATTTTCTCATCTACACGGATTTTTAAAACATCCTCAGTAGTTCAATTGTTTAATCTAATATGCAACTGCAAGAGGATATTGGTTGGAAATAGCTGCCTGCAAACTAAGATAAGGGACAAGTATGTCAACCTTGGTATATGTGGGAAGTAACAAATTTTGCTAAATGACTCCAAGGCAGACATTTTGTACAGTCTGTATATTTTTTATGTTATAAAGATTGTTTGTCTCTAGACTAGAAAGCTGCAGTTGAATGCAGTTCGCTACTGAATTCCTGCTCTCTTATAGTCTCCTTTTCTTCAAATTGACTTCTCTTTCACTAACTAAAATAAAGCCTTTATTTTCTCTAGCATTGGTGTTGAAGAGGAAAGCAGAAACTAAAGGCACTGGAATCAGCACATACACTTCTAGAGAAAGTGGAGAAGGTAGAGAATGGAGCTGCAGACTCTACAGGAGGCTTTGAAAGTGGAAATTCAGGTTCACCAGGTAATTTGTATTCTTTCTTGCTTTTTACTTGCAAGTAATAGCAGCACTAGTATTGCTGATATATTACTGCTAATGGTACCATTAAGTAATAGCAGTACAATTATAGTAATAATTGTTTTATAAGCTTGAAGCTACTTTAGAATTTTATAATCTGCATTTTGACCCCACCACCTGTTGCTTCTCAGCAAATCTGAAAAATCTGCATATCAGGCTGTGGGTGGGGAATTTTTTTGTATGTATGTTGTAGCAGTGATAGAAACATTCTGAAAACTCTGTGCTCAGCAACTTATGGCTGGAAGGTTTTTCTAATGTTCTGAAGTATTCAGTTGACAATGGAAGAATACAGTCGAGAAACTTTCAAGTGAAATGTGTAGTGCTTCATAGTTTCATCTGGTGCTTCTCCTCTGGAGTGTCTTCTATTTTAATACCTTCTAGGCTTGTAGTAGTATGGTTTTGTTAAACAAAATGTTGTAAAAATGTCACAACATGTCATGTCTTTTACTTATAGCCTGTCCAATGCTGTGTAGCAGTAGTGTTGCAGTTTGCCATTCCAGTACAATACCAATGAGAAATATTAAAAATAATAGCAACAATAACCCCTAATTTAGCAAATATAGAGGACAGATGCATGTTAATTCTTGGAACAAAATTGTTAGAGCCATAAACCCAGAGCAGCTGTCAACCTCAATATTAAATGAGACCTTCTCTAAAGACAGTTCTCCAAGTATTTCTGTCAGGTACCCGAGACTCACAACTGTTACACAATGGATAAAAGTTATGTATTGTGAGTTACAATTTGAGTGTAACTCACTCATATAAAATTTGGAAAATGTTTCGAAATTACCTGATGTTTAAACAAGTGTTCTAGACTACTCATTCAGTAGCTGTTGCGATGATGAGCATAGGGCAAGGACTTGAATAGGTGCATCAGTAAAAGGAAGCTATGTCTGTTTTAAAAATACACCACTTTTCTGGGTAAAAAAACTGAAAAAGCTAAAAATTCATTTCTAGAACTACAGACAAGTACTTTGGTCTTCTCAAACTTCCAGGCCCTTGTATTCAAAACTTCAGTGAAGTTTTGTTATCAGGGTAAGGAAATTCAGAAATCGCCCATGGCATTTTATTTCGACTGTATCACATGTCATCATTTGCTTATCTAATATTTCTTTTTCTGAGGACTCCTTATAAAAGCTTGCCAACACGCATACTATTATAGTTCGTAGTCGCCTTGTAAGTGGTGGACAGTTGTCTATGATGAGTGCATAGAATTCAGCTCCACACTGTGAGCAAAGTCTCCCAGCTTCATGATGCAGTGTGTCACTTTTGACTGCTTACATAGTTTAAAAAGGAACGCTCGGTATGACTTTGCTTTTGATTGTAGAATAGCTTCTTGATTCCTGCCTATTGCAGTTCACCTCCAGAACTCTATGAAATTTTGATGCTACTGCTCTGGCAAAGTATATCTTAAACACCTCCTCTAGGCCTTTATAGGTAGTTTGAGTGTTTAGAAAAAGCTATTTTCTTTTGTTTTGCTTTGGTGATCAAAAAATCCTCCATAAATGAAGTCTGACTGCTGTATCAGAGTACAACTTGAATATTTAGATGTCTTCTATATCCAAGCTATATTGCTTGCCCTGAGCAGAGATGCCTCAAATCTAAATAGTCCATTCTGATACTGTGTGGATTTAATTAAGGTTAATTTGAAACACACTGCTCTTCATAGTTTTGATTGAGAGGTGTTAAAAGAGTTATGCTTAGCTGTCCTCACAGAAGGACTGGGCTTCATGGATCACTCATTGAGCTGATGTGTGGAAAGAACCCAAAACATCCATTTCTTTCTCTCATTTTGTAGCAAAAAGATCAGTAGGTTTTAAAATATCTTAAATTTAGCTTGCGTTTGGGGTCACTGCAAAAGAACACTCTTTTTTTCTTTTATGATTGCAAGACACAGTGTGATCCAAAATATAGCAATATTTCATGAGCTATTTGCAGTCACTAACTGTGTTGTATTATGACTGAGTCTGCGCAAGTACTTTGTATAAAAGCTGACAGATTTGGTTTTTTGTAGAACTGATGTAGTAGAAAGCACCCATGAATAATCATTTAAGTGTGGGTAACACAGGGTAGCGTAATACCTTAGCTTCCATAACACCGAATGGCAGTGTGATGAAAGAATAAACAGTGTAGATAAATGCCAAGTGATGCACTTTGGAAAAATAGTCCCAATTTTACATCTGCAATAGCAAGCTGTGAATTGGCTGTTAGCACTGTGGAAGGAGTTCCTGCAATATAGAGTACTCAAATGTTGTATGCAGTTTTAAACTTTCTCTCCAGGTGACCAAGACAAACTAGAGGAGTACAGAGAAGAGTGCTGAGAGTCAACAAAGCAATGGAATGATTCATGAATGAGGAGACTTTCAAGCTGAAGAAGCGATGACTGATGGGAGAATGTGTGATGTGGAAAAAAATGTAGGAAGATGATGAGACAAACAGTCATAGAGTAATAGAATATCTTGAGTTGAAAGGGACCCATAAACATCATAGAGTCCAAATTCCAAATCTTCTTGACTTAAGAGGATCTTTTTTGCCCCTCATGTTTGCGTTACTGGGAGGCAGATTCAAAAAAAAAAGGAGGTCATCATACATTGAGTCCTATAGTTTAACTTTGAAAATTATTGTCACAGAAGCTTGAGTGTTTTCCTGAGTTCAAAAAGTAATGAAGGCAAATTAATGGAAGAAAAATGTGTTACTACCTAGTATGTCTAAGACATAATCTATTGAAGACATCAGAGATGTAAATTTGTGAAAGATGGGAGACAACACTCGGACATCATGCTGATGCCTCTGTTTGCTATTGGCTAGTATTAGAAAGAAAATGCAGCTGTGGTGAGGTACAAAATTATCTTTGTGTTATGCTTTTTTTATTACTACTGGTTTTGGTATGTGAAGTGAAATAAGTGAATGAAGTGAAGTAGTTGACAAAGTCGGAATTCTCTGAGCAGTATCAGTGCAGGTGGAATGAAACATGTATTTTGTTGCTTGCTTTGTCCTTCTATTTCTTACTTTTCCTGGTTGTGATGAGCAAACGGGAAAGAAAGTAAGACTACGTTTTAATTTGTATGTGTGGAAGGGACATGGCAATGTGATGATAAACATGGCTGTAATAAAGAAAGAAATCAGGGAATTCTTCTTTATGTGGCCTCTTCACTCTGGGCTCTGGTTTTCTTTGGTGGCAGTCTGGTAACTTTGCAGTGTACTGCTAAGCCAGAACATTCTCCTGCGGCTGTCTGAAGGAAGTGAAGGAGGAAGAATAGTGAATGGTAACCATCTGTCTGCTTTCCCTTGGATGTACAGGGAATCTCTTCTACAATGATCTCAACCTCTCTCTGAGGGTGAAAAGTGGCAAATATAGTTCTTAACGTGATTCTTCCATGTGGTACCAGCCAAACTAGCGGACAGGCAGACCCTTAGTACTTGAAATGTTCTGCTCTTGAATATACAAACAGCTTTTGTTCCTGCAGCAGTTACCTGTGATTTGTGTTTCTTGTGACTGCAAGCAAAGAAGGCAGCAGTTCTAGGAGAAACAGAACTATTAGATCTTACCCAGCTGGCATAAATTGTCTATAAAAGGCATCACTTATTCAAGAGCTGTTCAGGAGGAGCAGAAGTGGTGGCTTCTTGTGGTGGTTTTAATATACTAATAAGAATGGGTTTGGAAATTATGTAATACTGGATTCCAGCTTTTGCTATAGAAATGCTGTAAACTGAATATTTTGCTTTTACAAAGGTTCTTTAAAAATATTGAACTTTAAACTGCTCAAGATCTGTAATGAGAATCTTCATTGTATTGTTGCATCTTTTTTCTTTCTAGAAATTGGTTGCCCAAATGAAGCAAGATCCACAGGTAACTAGTCTTATATTGCATTATTTACCCTTAAAAATACAGGAAATAATGATGCTTGAAGCTTGAGAATTCTAGATTTCTTGATCATGTTCTTCCTTGCTGATGAAATGTTTAGAAGAAAACTATTATGAACAAGTCTGTAAACAATGACTGCTGGATAGTTAAGAAAAACAAAACAAACCAGAACTCTTATGGAGCCTTTTGCTTCATACTCTTAATAAAATGAATCAATCAGCTCTTGTGCTCTATGTCACTGTTAAAACTTGAAGTAAGGTTCTGTTTCTGTTGGAAGCTGCTCTTTATAAAATCTGCTGTGGATAGAATTTGCTTTTTTTTTTTTCTTTAAGTATCAGTAACTGTGAATATTAAGATTGACAGTTCTATAAGAAAAGGTAGGGTAGTCTGTCCAAGAAATTTTGTCCAAATAAAAAATGTAGCTTAATGCTGTGTTTGGGCTTAATGCTATGTTTGGGCTGACTTGTCTCAGCGCTGTGATGTCCAGAGAGTGGGCACTTGACCTTGGTGTTTCAAAGCTACTGAAGTTGGATAGGTAGACTTCTTGCATAGAGAGCAGAAGTTTCTCCTTTCCCGATTACTGCAGAAGGAGACTGGGTTAGCTTGTGCAGCAACTAAGCACTCTAGTATGCTGCATGGGAAGTTCTGTGGAGTTCTCTAAGCAGCCTGAAACATTGCGTAGAATGATAAAGGTGGCTCACTGGAGACTTAATGTTAAGTGCTTCCATCCTGGTGCAATATTAAATACCTTTGAATTTTCTGAACAAATATTTTTCTGAGCTCAGTGGAGTGGGAAGGCAGCCTTTTGTAATGGTCAGATAGTAGAGACCCTTGATGAGGAAGGAAGGGGTGAGTAGGGAACAGGGTATTGGAAAATACACTTTCTAGAGGTTCCTTGTTCTGATGGAATTTGGGTAAGTTCTGCTACTTTTACTGGCTGGGCAAGTCTGCTAATGATTAGCTTGTAGAGCAGTTTGCTTTCTGGTCGTATCCGCTGAAAGCAAGGTCATGCTGCAAACAGCTGTGCAAAGTTCCTGGAGCCAAGAAGAGTAAATCTGGTTCCTGTTCTCAATGCTCTTAATGCATTTTTATCCCAGATTATTTAAGTGGAATCTATAAGAAGGGAGGGTGTGACTGGTCAAATCTGGTTTTGCCAGAATTGTGTCTATATTGGAGAAGACTTTCTACAGACTCTGAGATTGTAATGAATTTCAAAATTGTATGGAGGAATATAACAATAGGGAAGTTCACAGAATCGCTAGGTTGGAAAAGTCGTCCTGAGCATGAAGTTCCTATGTTTTAATATTTCTGCATAGTACAGCAAATCTGCATAATTTAATGTGAAGAGTTTACAACATAGATGAGTGCAACAAAAGAGAATAATGTATGGAAATTCGCTTCCCTGTCATGTGTCTGCAGAGCTTCACAAGCTTTAAACTGAGGACAATTTATTTTATTTTTAATGGGAAGGAAAGGGTCTGGGTAAAAAAAATGTTCTCTGACTGCGTCTTTATAGTGATGCTTTTGGCTTTCAAATCTTGAAGTGCTATTGTAAGCAAAGCACCGATATGAATAATGTGTTAAGGCAAATGTAATTCTTTTAAATACAGTCTAAGGCTGTATACATGGAAATGAATGTTTAGGTAGGCTTACCTTCATTTGACACGTATCAATGAATTTAACAGATGTTTGCTGATGTTCTACACAGTCAAACGTATGATAATGGCTTTGCATAAGTACCGTAGGTCAGAATGCCTTAGGTGACATACCATAGCATACTGTTGTATATAATGCGATACTACTGTATTACTTATTAACAAACATTTCTTATTTAATTTGTAAGTTCAATGAAATGTACATATGTGCTTTATAATCTGCTAAGCACTAATGGATGTTTTAATGAAATCTTCTTCATTCCAAATTGGGTTGTCTCTCTTGAGTGTTAGAATGGTCCACTGATTATTGTTGCACTCGGTGACTTAAGTAAGGCTTTGTTGAGCCTCTTGAATTTTATTGGCTGCACATCCAGAGGTGCTGTATTTGTCATATGCTATGCAAAAAAAAAAAAACCAACCAAAAACACAAAACAAACCCACCTTCCTGCTACTACTCTCTGTTAACAAGTGGAATATCTTTCTCACAGATATTTTTTCTTTCTAATCAGAACGCTGATTTGAAGAAACAGCTTCATGAACTTCAAGCCAAAATCACAGCTCTGAGTGAGAAACAGGTAGGGAAACGAAGTATTTTTAACACCCTTTTCTAAAGATGTCTCTTTCAACTTCCAAGAGAGCTGCTAAGTTTCTAAGTGCAAAAATAAGTGTGAGAAACCAGACATTTTTGATTTTTGTTTAATATCTCAACAAAAGATAGGATGAGCTACTGTGAGTCTATCGAACAAGCAACTAGTGTAATCAGTGGAAGCCACTGCACTTTTTCTTAAGTTAAAACTAGTATTTTGTATTAAGGGAGCTGGGAAAATGAATTATTTTTTTTTCCTCTGTTATTGTCTTGAAACTTATTCTAAACCAGACCATTCTGCTTAAGGCGAACCTTTAGATTTGTTTTAGTTGGTTCACACTGTGTGCCTGAATGAGCATGCAGGAGTTTTATCTTGTGTCTAGACTAACTAAATTCATGTCAGTACCTAACAGACAATTTGGAAATTATTTGTGTTTACCATGATAAATTGCACCACAAATGTCTCATATTTGCCATTTGGTAGGAATTCTCTTTGACAGGTCTAAAGTATGAGTAATAATTACAGCTGAATGCTTAGTAGAAATACTGTGGAACTTGAAGGCGCATCTTGTGGGTTGGAAGAAGGAAAATAAGTAACAATGAGGGATCTACAAAACTTGTTCTCACTTATGTTTATAAAAAAGCAAAACAGCAATGCATACAAAAAAGGTCTCATGCCACTCCCCACTCCCAAGTTAAACTGATTTAAGCAGTATTGCTATTGTGTCAATAACATAACCAAATTAGGCCGATAGATAACACTTCTGATGAGAGGAAACATTTTATAGTGTGTGCATAGGTAAGAATATAACTAGGCATCATTTTCACATCTGGATACCTGCAGTCATCTGTCATTATTTGCATCGTGTTCTGTTTTGATAATTACCTTTCCTAAAGAAATGGGCAGACACTAATTAACTTTTATCTGGAATTTTTGTTTACTAAAAATTTTGTAGTAGAACAGTGAGTCTAGGAAGGAATGTGTACAGATAAAGAAAATGATTTTTAATGAGAATTCTAATGCAACAAAAACTGAGGTTTTGCTGATGTGGTGACATGCCTCTCTTGAGAATGATTTACTCTCTAAAACCAGCATGAGTCTCTGCATGTGGCTGTTTCACAGCAAGCAACTTAAGAATTCTCTGGTAAGCTCTGGGGGCCCATGGTAATTTCAAAATTAGCTTGCCTTGATGCCATGAGGCAACTCATATTGACTACCAGTTCACATGATCAGCAGGGACAGGCAGTGAGATAGCAAGTGGAAGGTAAGAAAGAATTGTGTCTTGCTGTAACTTTTAAACTTGGATTCATAACTGTAAAAAGTTAGGTGAGAGTGATATATACTGACATGCATTTTTATATTACCCATCACCAGAAATGCAGCTGTATGGGATGAACATGGGCTAAGTTTCCAAAAGACTTTGAAAAATAATTTTGTGACTTTACTTCCAGCACACAGCGAATACAGTCAATGTGAAGTCACAGTACAGTTTTCTTCTTTGTGTTCTTATGGGTTTTGATTGTCAGCAGAACGTTAAACTTCTGGGTGAATGAAGTTTAAATATTTTTTCTATCTACAACAGAAGTAGTTGAAGCAGTTTGGCTGCCAAAATGCAATGGTCATGGCAAATGTGAATGCTAGAAAAAAAAAACCCACACCTTTCCAATGCAGAGGAATGCTCAGTCCCTCTTATTTGTTGAACTGTTGTATAGACATCTGTGGCTTAGCCATGCAGAGTCAAGCAGCAGTTTAGAGAGCTCAGCAAAGCCCTTTTTTACCACTGTCATTTTCATTTCTCTTTAGGAAAAGTAATTATCATCAGTTGCTTTAGGTGGAGAATATTATCCAACAATTTAGTTTTCACACAGCATGGAGAAATGTGGAGTTTTGCATAGTAAATAAATGCTTTACATTGTGCAGTGTGTTTCTTAAGGAGGAGTGCAACACTTGTTATCTATACTCTTGTTTAGAGCCAAGTAAGTAGACTTGATTTTAATGTCCAGGGAATAATCTCTGAGAGCCTATCTCCACTGTGGGCAGTTACAGAAAGCATAACCATCACTGTTTGATCAGCTCTTAATGAAATGTGGAAAACTACAGTTCCAACCTGTGTGATGTCCCTGCTCGAGACAGTGGCATGGAGCTGAGACCCTGGTGTCAGGCAGAATACAGAAATATTTCTGGCTTCTGAAATGTTATGTCAGCCTAATCTACCCTTTTTCTTTGCTCTGTTATTAAATAAAGTTGATTCTTGCACAAGTCTTCATCCAGGTCAGTGATGGGTTAGCCAAAAGCTTTTTGTTGCTTTTCTCCATTGCTGAGGCATTGTGAGAGTAGTGCCGACACTTGCTGCCAGTCACTGCAGTGGTTCATCACAGGTTAGACTTCTTGATGAGAATTAATAATGACAGCTCAGTTCAGAAGTTTGTGAAACCGAAGAGATCTGGCAAAGTACAAAGATAAAGCAAGTAGGCTGTGTGGCATATAGAATTAAACCTAAAGAAATTTATCTGATGGAGGATTAAACTTCTATAGCATAAGGTCTGTCATATAGTCATGTTTTGTTTTGAAAATGTGAAAGAGGTGAAAGTAAGTGATTTGGTTTGTTTCACCTGAGGTGATGGAGCAATGTGTGCTGGTTGTGTTATCATATGGAAGAAAAATTTCAAAACGACAAACTTATTTGAAGATAATTTGCAGGGCAGTAAGCATGAATCCCTCAGACGATTATTCTTCTCTGCTAGTCTCTTTGTTATTACCACTGATTTCTAGACTGTGTTTAACTTTTTCTAATCTGAGTGCAATAAGGTGAATTCAGTTTAACAATCTTGTTTCTCGGTTATGAATGAATGCTGCAGTTTGGAAACAGAGTGCACTGGTTTTAAAACTGGTTTCCTCTTTCTTCCCCTATCCCTCTCCTCAAGAAAGAGAAGTCAGGAGTAGCTCTTTGCAAGAGTTTTAATTGCCAAATCCAAGATTGGGTTGCAAATATGAATTAAACCTGTTGATGTGCAGAACTGTTTTTTATTATGTTTTCGCTCCTTTGTAGGAAAGTAATAGTCTCAGCACTCTTCCCTATGCTTTATATTCTATGATAGTGTCTTCCTTTGGCATTCTAATTTGTAGACTTTTTACCCACAATTACCTAATCACTGTGCAGTTTTTGTCTGATGTAAATATAGTCCTTACAATGAAAAACATAAAGAACATTTTTTTTTTTTTTTCCCTGAGAACTTTTACCATTGTGTACTGTTTTAACTGTGGGGAGGTGAGGTGAAAATTTTTGTCAGTGACGCTGGTGAAAAACTGAGGTAGAGCAGGACTAACATAAAGGAGCAGGAGGGATGTAATCTTGATGTAGAAGGTTTTTTTCTGATCTTCCCTCCATAGCTAATTAAAAAAAATTATATGATTCTTGCAGATATTTCATCATTGAGATATACTGTAACAGTACTTTTTTTCCATCGATGAAGAAGAGATCATGTTTATTTGAGTAAAGAAATGTAAAGGAAGAAGAGGGCAGCAAACACTTTTAGACAGGATCTTGTAAAATACAGAGGAATTTCTATATCTCTCCTTTATCACAGTTTCTTGGAAAAGTTGGAGCAACATTCTGTCTCAAATGTGGAAGGTTTACAGGAATAGTCTTTGACCTTATGGTAAAAAGGTGATGGCGATAAGCACAAATGAAAGAAATTGTATGGCTTTTTCCCCTGTACTTGAAAATGAAATGAAAATGTCTATTACTGCAATTGCAGTAAAATTAATAGTCTTCAAGGAAACAGTCTTCTGAAAACTAGGCATGTTCTAATGCGTTTGCTCTTGATGTGGAGAGAATAAAGTGGATCTCTTTTGTTGTTTTGATTTCTGAAGAGCTGTATATAATTGTAGGAAAAAGTACTCAAAAATAGTTGTAGCACAGGAATACTGATGTTTTTATTTTTCATGGGGGAAGAAGTTTAACACACTTTACTGTGAAAAATAGTTTGAACTGTAGAATATCATCAGGAAAAGCGCACACTATAAAAACAAGCTTATCCTTGCTGTTATGAATAGACAAATCTAGCGACTTTTGCTTGTATTTAAAGTTTACAGCAAACTGAGGTAATTGAGGTTATTCTAAATCCTGTATGTTCAGGTGAGACTCCTTTTAACCTTACTCCTTATAACCTGAAGTAAAAGGAAAGATGATTTGGGGGACTCCTTAAGAAAGGTAGTGTATTTTAACCATGATTTTGTATGGTTGAATAAAAGTAAACATGTGGTTTAGACTGACAAAGGAAATGTATTTACGTCTTCAAAAACTGTCAGGAATTAGTTTAAGCATTAGTGTTGCTATATTTATTACAGGGACTGTAACTGAGTAATGAGAAGATTGGTAACGTGCATAAATTTGTCCTGTGAGACTGTTCTTCTTGAACGTTTGTCATCCATAGTAAAGATGAATCTTTATGGAGGCTTTTTGAACATATTATCAGAAAATAGTACCCAAAACATGTTCCGTCGTATTCTGTAAAGATAGAAGACTGTTTTGATGAAAGTAGGTGCAAGAAGCTGCAGAGCAGGAAGGAAACTGGGTACAGTTAGTGTGTGGGGTTGAAATACTTCTGCGTGAGAAAATGGGCAAGATATACCTGTATATTGTGGATACAAGTCATGAGGACTTAGGGCTCAAAGTATGGAAATAATGAAGTCTCTCAGTTCTCACTCTTGCCTATTTTGTTTGGAGTTTCTAGTCCTTCCTTTCCTCAAGATCCATCAAGAGTGTATTAAAACACCAGTACTGGGAGAAAGTGTGCAAATATACCATATGGATGTGTAGTAGCTAATAACTTGAGGCAGATGATACTTAATTTCAGTTTGAATTACTTATCTGGTATTGCTAAACACTTATTTTTAAGAAAATGGCATGAATGATAAAGATAATGCTAATTTCTCGTGTAACTGCAAGCTTCCATTCATGCCAAATGTTTATAAAGCAATCTTAAAATATATGGGAAAAAAATTTTGCACCTTCCTTGGTTTTAATAATTAAACCCTGTAGTAATACATTTAGCACTGCCTCCTCCGATAATTGACTATTTATAGACTCCTTTCTTAGAGAGTTTGAAGGAGTCACTTGTTTTTCCTTTCAAAAAGACACTGGTCTATCTGGATGTAAGGAAGAGTAAGTTAACTGCCTCTGAATAGTCAGACCCTCTGATAAGTGTGAGGAGCACCTGTTTAGGAGGTGGATGTTTATTTGAGAAAGCTACATGAGCTTACTATTTTAATCTTTGATATTTATTTAATTTGCATCCAAATATTGTGTGAAAATTTGAATATAATGACTTCTCATTAAATTATCTTCCATGTTCTGAAGATATACAGGCCAAAACAAATTCTGAATTTGTATGGATTATTGTACATAGGCAGAGCGCATGCATCTCCCCTGCTGCCACTTTTGCCCCAAACTCTTGCAAAACTGATACGAGTCATTTGTATATGACTGAAATATTGCTAAGTTTTCCCAGGCCTTTTATTATGCTTAAATCATTATGATGGGTGTAAACTGGAGAGGGGCAGATTAAGAGTGAATATAAGGAAGAATTTATTCACCATGAGAGTGGTGAGGCAGTGGAACAGGTTGCCCAGGGAAGTTGAGAATGCCCCATCCCTGGAGGTGTTCAAGGCCAGGCTGGATGGGGCCTTGAGCAGCCTGATCTAGTGGGAGGTGTCCCTGCCTATGGCAGGGGTGTTGAAACTGGATGATCTTTAAGGTCCCTTCCAACCCAAACCATTCTGTGATTGTTAAACCCATACTAGCTTCTAAATGTGTATTTTCAGTTCTTCTCTTAATGTGACTTCACCTAGACTTCTCACTGTTGGTTTGTGAACCTAATTTTTGCATATGTAGTATACACTAGCGTGGGAGTAACTTAATTTAGGAAATGCAAGTGACCATTTCATGATATCATTGAAAAGAAGAAAAACCTTCCACAGCTTCCTCTTGCTCGTCCTTTAGCACTGATTTTCTGGCTCAACTTTTAATTTTTGAGTGCATGCTGTATTTAAGCCAGATATGGATGCAGCTAGAGAATTTTTTGGATCGAGCCTAGTTGGATATATCTTTCACCTTCATATAAGCCGGGGCATAACTCCAAAATGGCCTGCTCTGCTTGAAAAATCAAAGTTGTAGATAAAAAATGGGCAGTTAAGTTATTTCCTTGAAAATCACCTACTGATGGTGAGAGTTGGTTATTAGGTGGTCCTGCTTGTTTTGACTTGCTGAATAGCCTCAAACATCAGTAGTTATTTCAAGGCCTTCCTTTTCCCTCTGTACGTGGAGGAAAGGCAGGTGAAACATCAGATTGTGATGACTGAAATTTTAGATCTTTTGTATAGCACCCTTAAAGATGTCTAAAGTGGAGGCTGAGAAAAGAGATTGTATTTACTAATGAAGTTTTAGAAGTGAGAACAGAGTCCATTTTGCTCTGCTCTGCATGACTCAGTGGAACAACCTCACAGCCACAGAAACAATATTTTGATTTATTTCAAGTGTATCTGTGTTAGAGGGAGAATCAAATCCAGGGATCTGCTTTTCAGAGCCTTTTGGGTCTTTAGTTTCTGTTAGAGTTGTTTGGTCCCCAGCTCTTCGGAAAACTGTGAATTTTGGAAGAGAAAGACTGTGTCTAATGCTTAGAATATAGGCAAAAACTTGTCTTTGCTGCTTGTTCTCTGCTACCTGTTATTTGATTTGAAATTGAGCCACTTCCCAAGACTGTTCTTTCTTGCATTATGAGATATGGAGCCTAGAGCAACTAAGGGCTAAAGAATTTTGTTAGTAAAGATTATCTTTTGTAATGGTACTATGCCAAGAACAATACTGATGAGGGTAGTCAGTGTTAGGTGGCATTTTCCAACATACAGGTTCCACATTACACTCAGTTCAGCTCCTCATGCTTATTTTTGAAAAGGACCGAGGTGAATGTGACATGTGACATTGGTTCCCTAGTCCTAGTGCCAGTTCAGAACTGGTTTCTGTTAATTGTACTGGCCTTTACAGGTGGACTAGAGGTCCTTTGTGGTGGACACTGGACAGATAAAGAAGAGATGTGTATAATAAGGAACCATAAGAGGGCGAAATGCAATGTAAAAGTTTGTTTTAGCGTTTAACTTTTCTGTTTGAATAAGTTACCTGCCCTTACTGCTCTAGTCACTGAGTTTTTTTTCCTCATTTTATTGTGATGACCATGATAGGCGTGGGCCTTGAAGAGCTTAAAGAGAGAACAAACCTTAAAGGGTAAGAATGCCCTTGATGGGGTTTCATTAAATCTCCTTTCTTTGCTTTATTGATATTATTGCCAAGAGGATGCAGTCTTCATCCTCAGGAAACAGCAGTGTTCACTGAAATTATAACCGGGTAATTATTTATGTGTACAGAAAAGGTATGAGCGTTTTATTTTCTTCGAATGTAGGTCAAGTCAATTTGAATTGTACTGGTTTTGGGTATTGTATGTGGCCAGGGTTTTTTTCAGTATTGTATTTGTTTCTTGGTAAATTTTTAAAATAGTTGTTCTGACTTCTAGAAACTTCAGAAAGCATATAATGTCTTTAGAGCAACTTTTCACCTGCTGTTGCATTGCAATAACTGTTTAACAGAGACACTTGACAGGGAGTTTCCCTGTTAGGGAAGATACGTGGTAGAGCCCAGATAGCATGCGGGTTCTCTTGGTGTGTTTTTTGTTTTTAATAAGGTAAATTATTCTCTCAGCTTTTCTTATTCCTTTCTTTATGCTAAGTCTGTGAAAACTGGTATTGATGTGCAAGGTGTCTTTCTTAACTTTTCCACCTTCTTGTAATGTTAACAGGTAGATTTAGACAGAGGTGATGACAGAATTCTGATGGAAATTTTGCTGGAATGAAGCTTGAATGACTGTGGGGTCAATAGAGAGGTGGAGAGAGGGCAATTTCCAGGAGGTAATTCAGACAAGGGAACCTAATTACATGTGTTGCCTTTGGGAAGACCCATGCCTCCCTTCCATTGACTACAGAAAACTTGTAGGAGGATTAGGCTTCAGTTGACTTCTGTCAGTTCATTACCTGTTTTCACTACAACATTTATCTGTTGTGTTCTATGAAAAGAATTCTTGTTCTATTCTTTCTTTTTTTAGTAGTGAGATATTTTCAGTGTCTTCTTATAGTAAACATTTGAAAGCCAACAGGAGAAAGGCCTCAAGTTATAATAAGCATTTCTTCTTCTGTAAGCTTTCTTTGAGGCTAGGTGAGGCGGGTTAGAGGTAGTTAAAAAGTTGTGATTCCTTTTTTCTCCTTCTTTCTCAAGATTTCCTCAGTAAAATGTTGGCAGTGTGTCACAGTTTACAGACTCTAATGTGTATAAGAGTTAGACCCAGGCTTCCCTATGCATGAGCCAGCTTTTTTCTTACTCAACAAGTAAAAGCTCAGTCTTACTGTTTGTACTGTTTATAGAAGGCAGAGCTTATTTACTTTATTTTTCCTTCAAAAGTAAACAGAGAAAAATTACTTGGGAACTCTTAATATATGGTGTGAATATTTAAGATGTATGCTTTAGAGCTGTTTAATGTCCAGAACAGCAAGTGGCTATCCTTCTATTTTAGACTTCTGAAAATTTGAATACTTGGCAGTGTTCAAGCTTGTGGAGTCTTACTCCATATCCATGCACTCTCTTTGTAAGTTGCTTCATTTTCATTCCACTACGGCAGCTTCTCGAAACAGTGCTTTGTCCTTTAGAGATGCAACCATCCCAGAGCTGTGTGGAAAGGCCTCATTGTCAGCAGCTTTCTAGCTTGAGAAGCTCCATGCACACCTTTGGGCTGGTAACAAATGTTTTAATGATCTTGTTCGATAAAACTACATTCTTGAATTCCACGACTCTCTTAAAATTTTGTCATATATCTCAAGAGACTGAACTATCCCATTCTCTGAGTGAATCACTTGAGGGAAGCAGTTTTACAGCAGCCCAGAACACTAAGCTCCTAACATTTATCTGCTGGGTAATTGAAGTTGTGTGGCCTAAAGATTCTCTGTTGTCTGAAATTTGGACACAGAAGCAGCTTTTAAATTTCTAAGGGTCTTTTGGTGTTTTTCATATTTTTTTTCAAATGAGAACAGCTTACTGTCTGGCCAGGACTCTCTTCTACCTGCCATATAAGAACTACTTTCTCAATATATTGTTTTTTGTAATACACAGGAATCCTGCACTTGACGGCTGGTTTGATAGGTGTTTCTTCAGAAATGAATTATTGGGATGCTTTAATCAAATTTCACTTCAAATTAATGAAAAACAGCAAAATCTTGCTCTAAATGTTAGAATTTCTTCTGATCTAGCCCCAGACTGGTACTTCAATATCTTGTGGAAAAAATGGTCCTCTATAGGGCAGCTAGGTATCATATGAGTGTCAAGTAAGATTGTTATAATGTGGTGGGGGTTCTTTGGGTGTTTAGTTATTACTTTTTTTCCCATTCCCATGTCTAGATGAATTCTGCTATTGTTTAGAGAACTGAATGTGAATATTAATCCCTTATGTTGAACTTCTGCCTTATTGTTTGATTACTTATCAACGTACTATCATTTGGGACAAAAAATGGTTGAAGTCTGCTTTTAACATAGCTTTAGGAACTGTTTAAAGGATTTTGGTACAAAATGCAGTGCTTAAGTGGAAAAGATTAGTCAGATACTAGGCTATTGTTTTCAGAAGAAAATGAGACAAATATTTATAACAAGATTTTGTATTTATTAGGTTTGCTCATCCTCTGTGATAATCAGGCATAGTCTCAGAGCACCAATGGTAGTATACAGTGCACACTAAGTAATCTGTGTAGCACTATTAGCAGGTAAAGCGTAAATAAAACAAGGTTTACCCTTTCCTATTTCTTTATCCTGCTTATCTCTTTCCACTGTATTAAGTGATGTAAATATTTTTGTTTAAATTCTATCGTTTCATAATGGCTTTTAGCTCATTTGGATTTAGGTATGTGGAATTAACTCTGGTGTACTTCTCACAATAATCTTTAGGGTTTCAAATTATTCAAAAGTTGCTTGAATGAAAATGGCTGATCATTCGAAGCCTTGCAGGTAGTAATTTCCTTCACCTCTACCCAGGAACATGTTTCTTAAACAGCATGTGTATTATTGCTTTTAGTAGATAGCTTCCTTTCTGACCTCTCCTGAGTTAGCAGGAGACCCACTTAACTAACATGCAGTCCTTATGAGCCTTAGCTTTCAAAAATATTTTAATGAGTCAGATGTCTCAAATTTCATTACATCCTTTATTTGCTTTTAAAATATTAATGATCTGCTCATGCAGTATGCTGATTAAAACTAGAAAATGCTGAGACAAAAAGTTCATTTTACCACTTCTGGTACTTAAAGTTTGTCTGTGTCTAGTTACGCGCCTGAAACTACATTAAATATTCCAAGACCTCTTGAATTGATGTCTGTTTCTTGAAAAGATAAGGTTTGACAAATTTATCACATAATCTCTCAAACTTCTGTATGAGGGGAAAAATGGGTTGTGGACTTAAATTTGACCCCAGTCTGAGGCATGCAGGGGTGTGGGTGGTGTTTGCTTGTTGTTTTGATGTTTCTTGTTACATTTGCCATGTGGGTTGTAGGAACAAGTGCCTGTGCCTTCTTGGACTGGCTGGAATAGCTAGTAAATCTATGAAAACAGAGCTCTTGCCCCCTCCCTCCTGTAAGTGAAAGTAGGGAAGCATTGCATTCATCTTTAAAAAGGGTAGAAAGGGGAATCTTGGGAACTACCGACCTGCCAGCCTCACCTCTGTGCTTGGGGAGATCATGGAACACATCCTTCTAGAAGCTAAGCTAGAGCACGTGAAGGACAGGGAGGTGATTCTAGACAGCCAACATGGCTTTACAACAGGCAAGTCCTGCCTCACCAATGAAGTGGCTTTCTGTGATGGAATGACCACATCAGTGGGCGAGGGAGAAGCAATGGATGTAATCTACCTAGACTTCTGTAAAGCCTTTGACACAGTCTCCCACAACATCCTTCTCTCTGTATTGGAGAAATATGAATATGATGAGTGGGCTGTTCAGTGGATAAGGAATTGTTTAAATCCTGACATCCAGAGGGTAGTGTTCAATGGCTTAATGTCTAAATGGAGATCAGTGATGAGTGGTGTCCCTCAGAGGTCTGTGCTGGGACCTGTGCTGTTTAACATCTTCATCAACGATATAGACAGCGAGATCAAGTGCACCCTCAGCAAGTTTGCAGATGAAACCAAGCTGAGTGGTGCAGTTGTCATGCCTGAAAGATTGGGTGTAATCCAGAGGGACTTGGACAAGATGGAGAAGTGGGCCTGTGTGAACCTCGTAAGGTTCAGCAAAGCCAAGTGCAAGGTCCTACGCCTGGTTCAGGGCAATCCATGGTTTCAGTGTAGGCTGGGGGACAGTATGATTGAGAGCAGCCCTGCAGATAAGGACTTGGGGCTGCTGATGGACAGAAAGCTAGACATGAGCCGGCAATGCACACTTGCAGCCCAAAAGGCCAACTGTATCCTGGGCCTCATGAAAAGAAGCGTGGCCAGCAGGTTGAGGGAGGTGATTCTATGACTCTACTCACCTGTAGTGTGACTTCACCCGGAGTACTGTGTCCGACTCTAGAGCCCTCAGCACAGAAGGGAAATGGAGCTGTTGGAGTGGGTCCAGAGGAGAGCCTCAAAACTGAACTGGAGCACCTTGCCTGCAAGGACAAGCTGAGAAAGTTGGGATTGTTCAGCCTAGAGAAGAGAAGGACAATAGTTTTTTTGCAATGAGGGTGTGAAACACTGGAACAGGTTGCCCAGGGAGGCAGTGAAGGTCCCATCCCTGGAAACATTCAAGGTCAGATCTAGTTAAAGATGTCCATGCTCCTGCAGGGTGCGGTTGAACTGAACGACCTGTAAAGGTCTGTTCTAACCCCAAGCATTCTACGATACTGTGATTTTCCCCAACTAATATTGTGAAACTTAGTTGGATACATTTCTATAAAGTTAAATTTTCCTCTAACAATGTCTAATAGCAGCATCAAATCCTAAGGCCAAGTGGAAATACCAGACACTGTAATAATCTTGGACTCACTTGACTCTGCACAAAGACCCAGGATCATTACTGCCATGTCAGGCTGAAAGATGAATGTAATTAACTTGGGCCAGAACAGGGGTGTGTCTGAACGAAAAGTAAGAGGAAGGCAGGACTGCAGAGGCCCAGGGGGAAGTCCTGTTATCAGCTGTTTCTGAGGAGAAAAATTGCAGTAAGGGTGATGTTGCATTACTGGAGTATTTTTTCTTATTGGCAGGTCTGGGTATGGGCTATGCATATTTCTGTTTCAAGACTTGGTAGGAGTGTGTCCTATGCTCAGATGGTCTTTTCTTTGCCTTGCTGGGGGAAGGGTACCTCTGATTGTAGCTTACTCTCCCATACTGAAGAAGTTATGAAGTGAGATATTTATTGATGCCAAGAGAAAAGTTTGCCTCTGGTCCATGAGTTTGAATTGTAAGAGCAGTTGCACCCAAAGGCACTTTAAACTCTTCAGAACAGTTGCAGTGCTGTTTGCCCATCTGATCTCAGTTTGCTTGGTGCTTCCCAGTGTCCATTACTGCTTTCATACCTGCTTTTAAGGGAAGCTGTCCAACTCTGCCATGTGTTTACCTGCACCTCATCCCTACTCAGATAATTCCTGTTCCCTGGAGATCAAGTCCATTTTGCAGCCCACGTCGTTTTTGGAGATCAGCAAAGAGAAGAAACTGCAGAGAGAAAAGTGGGATGCATCGCCTCAAAGGATGATGGACCTTGTGCACATCCTATTTCTGCTGACGTATGCTGCAGTGGTTTGCAGCCCTGTGGTGTCCCCAAAGCAGACCTGTGTTTTCAGTGTGCTGGGAAAGCTGCAGAGACAGAAGGATGAAATGTAGTGTCATAAGAAATAAAAGCTGTTCATAATAATCCTTTAGGTAACTTAATGTTTGTATTTCGACTACTTTGGTAAGGAGTCAAATTAAGTTCTACTTTTATTTGTGCAACAAGGCTTTAGTAACTCAGACTAGAGGAGTACCTGCAGTTTTAATGAATGTTCATCTTGTGCTAAAAATACCCCACAAGCTTGCTTTTTAAAACCTGCTGCTTCCTATGTCTTTCTTCATGGTCTTTAAAAGACTGTAAGCAGGTTGCTGAAGAAATATCTATTTTAAGAATATCCTGTGATTGGGCTGATGATAACATTTTGTAGTATCATTATCTGGAGTTGCTGAAGCACTGTACAGGAGTGAGGAAAGTCAGGTTGCACTTCTCTACTTTGTCTTCCTCTGGAACAAGTGGTTCTAGCTCTGTGCTTCCAAGTCACCAAATCCACTGTGTTTCAGAGGCAAAACTGAGTTGGGACCCCTGTGGTTTTGTAGATTGTGACTATATGGCCACAATGATTAAGCTTCACATTAGGCTGCTGTTCTTGAAAGTGACCTGCCTTCCCGCCTAATTGAACTGCTTACTTCTGACCCTCTTTTGTGCTGCAATTAGTGCTCCTGTTGCTGTGCAGTAACTGTAGTCAAAACGTTCTGTGGCTGAAGACTAAATGTGAGATTTGCTAGTTTTTGAGCACTCTCCAGTTTGCCCACTGGTTCCTGTCTAGTTGAATACCACTTTCGACATAAAGAAAGTGGCAGAAAATGCATTTTATAACAAAAAGTGAAACAGCTTTCATGTCACAGCTGTCTTATTTATCCTGGACTAAACTGATGTGTAACCGCAGCTTTGAACCCAATTGGTGGCTTGATAGTCTCCTTTTTCAGCAGTGCAGTTATGGTAAATGTACCTGCAGCTCTTGAATGGCAGAAAGCAAGGCAGGCCATGTCTGTCTTGCTTATTCCACTAGAGTAGCTAATCCACACAGCAGCCATATGCATGAAGCAGACATAACATGTGTGACAGTAGATCAGAATGACCAGGTCTTAAAGAGAGGATGGAGATTGTTACAGTTGCACATGGAAAACATCTGGTGAAGCTTTGCATTTTGTTTGTCTACATTGATTCTATTTTCAGTATAACCTAGCACAAGAAGTATGAACATGAAGCACAAAAAGAAATCTAAACCAGTTCTTGATTGTACTTTGAAGAACTGAATTTCTGTAACTTGTACATAGAAGAAACAGCTGAGAAGTTGTTTTTCTGAAGCTGTTTGACAGCAGAGAACAGTCTGAATTTTAAGGTGTTGTGGTTTTTGTTTAACAAATTTCAAACTGAACTGGTCAGGAACAAATCTTAAATTCTGCCTGAGAACTTCTTTTGCAAGTCCCAAGTGTTTCAATGTATATTGTATATACGGGGGCCAACCAGAAACCCACGAGGTCTCTTCGAAATATCATACAGTCAAAGCTTTTGGTTTTGTTTTAATCTCTGGATTTGAATAGAACTGTTCATAGACAACAGAAAATCAGTAGTCCACTGTGGGTATCCTCACTCCTGCTGCCCAATTATGAAAAAGGAGGATACCCCAAATTCCCCTGAAAAGAATATGAATTTCCCACTGCTGCTTCTCTTTTCAAGTGGTCTTACGCAGGCATAGTGCCATAAGAATTTATCCTGTACTTGGAATATTAGGTTGTGTTATTCCATTCTGTGAACTGGAAGAGAAAGAAGGATTTTCCTTCTAAGTTCTGCTGAGTTAATTCAGCATAAATAAAAAATAGTAAATATGTATGTTTGTGGTTTGGTTTTTGGGTTTGCTTTTTTTTAGATTTAAAAAAAATGTAGGGATTGCATTACTAAGGAAGATGACTTTTCTGCACTTGTGTTTGAAGTGTAGCTGAGTCTGTAGCAAAGCTAGCAATATGACTTAGACAAAATCACTTTCAGAATCAAGAATTCTAGAGGGTAACTTCAGCCTCATGCTGTAGGACATCTTTGTAACTTGGATTTGTACTCAAAGAACGCTAAAACATGTTCTGATTTAGTTGGTCACAGGTGTGGATTTAAAACAAAACAGAACAAAACAAAAACAACAACAAAAATACCCACAAAAACCATTTGGGGCAGGGACTTCTACAAGGTTTTTCTGGTGTTCCTAAGCAGGGCAACCTCTGATTTTTCTGTTCCTTTGCCCCATGAAAATCCCCTGTCTTAATTGCTTTAATATGATGGTAGGTTGATGGGTGAGGATGACTGAGAGGCAAGGCATCTGTGAAACTGTAACATGATGTTCAATAATTTCTCACTGGTGTGCTGATGCAGTCAGGTTGTCTCTGGACAAACCAGCAGCCAGGTCAGCCATAAAGGAATTGTAAATGACAGACTAACAGAATGGAACTTCAAACCAAACAGCACTTTCCCTTCTCCCTCACCAAGCTCATACGTTCAATACAATGAAAAAAGAAACCCCCAGAAAAATGTCTCCTCCTGTTGTCAACCTAGATCCTCGGTTTACAGTGAGAAACATACAGAAGCACTCACTGTGACAGTAGGCAGAGATAAGCTCCTTTACATGAGGGAATTAGGAAACATCCTTTGACCCTACCTTACGTTTATTATTTTCCACTCCCCTCACAATTTGCAGTTAATAAAGTGCATAGTTCAATTCTAGAGACATGGACAGCCTCCTACAGGATGTTACTCAGTAGTGAATTATGTCTCAAAGTTAAGATTGTTATGACACAGAAGAGTGAAAAATATCGAGAAGTTCAAGCATGGGCTGCACTCGAGAGCTTATAATGCAAGTTTTATTTTTGTAATATGCATTAAAGCTGATACTATAATTGGTGTTTTGGTGGAGCACAGTAAATGGAAAACTTGAGGTACGAAGGAAACTCCAGACGTCATTTAGTCCAGCCTCCTGCTCAAAGCACACATGTATTTAATGAACACAGAGTGATACTAGTCTCGCAAAAGATAGTGTTGGCCTGGACTTGCATTACTTGAATAGAAGTGTAACAATTGTTTTCCCATGTATATTACTTGGTATCCCTGTCAGAACTCAATGCATGTGCCATCAGTCTTAATATGTTCACTCGTATGTTTGATAGTTTATTTTCCAAGACTGGAATGCTTCCTCCATTGCAGCATTATAGGAAGAAGTTTTGAAAACACTGTTGTTTTTCTCAAATGCTTGCAGGGCATTTGTGCTGATGCAGCTTTGCTGGCCCTGACTCAAAGAGCAGGGATGCTATATACAAACCTTTTTTGTTACTGTGTTGTCTGCTAAGTCTTAATGTGAAATTAAGCAGCCAATGCTTTTCTCTTGTGCATCCATCCATTATTAACTGCAGTAGATCTGAGCAGGCACTACGACAAGGAGGTAAATGTTTTCACTTGTCCATCTGCAAGGTCTTATTCCAGTCTGAAGAGTCTTAAACTGAGTCTTCCAGTGTCAGTGTTTGAGATGAGATCTTTCTTAGTCAAGTCTAGAGCTGCTGATAAACTTATATATATTATTTTTAAAAGTTAATGTCTTTTTATGAGGAAATGAGGAGTGCAGAACTTACTGCATTTTTCCCTTGAGTCTCAGCTGTGTTTATTCTTCATATACATGTAAAGGATAGCTCTAGAGCTAGCTCTGTCCCTTGTACAGTTAATTAACCCCCTTGCTGTTCAATCATGTGTGTGAATTGACTGTAGAACATACACTCCTGTGCAGGCGTATGCAGAGAGAGAGAAAGCCTCCAGGAAACACAGAGAAAGATGATGCAGTAGCACAAGGCTTTGTAATCTGCCATGCTGAATGCTAGCTAAAGCTTGCAAAAATTGGGGATTTCAGTTACAATAGATAACTACAGAAATGGTTCACCATAGTGTGGTAACAACTCGTCAGTTTTGAAGGTATTACTTTAAGAGAAAACAATAATAGATGGTGAGCAGTAGTAATCTAGAAATGTTCTTCAGTATTTCATAGGTTTGAAAACTCAAACCTATGTAACCTCATACATGTAACTGTTAAAGGGCTGACTTGTGCCCTTTAAAAATAGATATATGCAATCCTAAAACAAGACAAGGTGCAAACTCTGGGAAGTCAGTAAAACTTCATGATAGCAAAGCTGCCTGTGAGGTTCAAGGAAAGAAAGAAAATTGTTCATTTTGTGTGCATTTCTGTTGCAGAACTAATGTGGCTCATTCTCAGGATTTTTCACACTTCTGTTTCCATTCAGACTTCTATACAGATGTGCTCACCAGATTTTCACTGAATTTGGAATTATTTGAAGCTCACCTTTGCTGCTGCAGCTAGGAGTCTGTATTAAGCATGGGCAGTTTCTTTGATACTTATCCTTTCAATCACCTGCTTCTGAATAATGTTGTAGCCATTGCATTGTGATAGTTCTCTAATGGATTTTTCTACGTTCTTTCCATCATGTGACTAGAAGTGTAGACGAGTTCTAAAACTGGGAAAGACACGCAACTTTACATATGACACAAAAGTGACCTCTGCTAGGGCCTGAAATGCTATTAGTAAAATGTGGATAGCTTGTTACCTAAGAGGAGATAGTAAGTGGGATATGGCAATACAGTGCCCCTCCCTAGGCATCAGCTTCTATCTGGACACCAGTAATTCTAGCAAGCTGCAGTGATAATATGCAAGGTGCTTGTCTTGTCTTCAGGGATGTGGTGATGTAGAAATTAAAGTTTTTCTTACATCTAGCTTGAGGTGCAAATTTTAGCCATGCTTCAAAATCCCCCCATACCCTTTCCTTTTGGTCTCTGATGTGTTGGTAGTGGAACTACATGATCATTTATTATGGGTAGTCATATCTGTTAATTGTACCGATTCCTTTGTGTACCTTTGGCGATAGGGACTGACTGTCCTGCTGTAATGGAGCTTGTGACCTTGATGTGAGCTGGCCCTTGAACTTAAAAGTTTATTCTGAGTCCTCTTGTAGTCCTTGCATATATATTTTATGTTGACGTGAATTAATTCTAGATTGCTCATTGAAGATGTGGATCAAATGTGAACTTTGCTCAAGTGTGAGCTGGTAGGTGGTAGTCTGTAGATGAGTATGGACACTAAATAACTACACATATCCAGTGTTTTCCTGTAGCTTACATGCTTCTTTACCCCTTCTTCATCCCTGCATCTTTATCTTATTAAGCAAATGCTTCCAGATTTTGCACAGTCAGTTGAGGAGGATTCAAAAGAGTTTCAGTAATGAGAGCCAGGAAGTATTCCCTCAGATGCTGTGGAATCATAGAATCACCAGATTGGAAAAGACCTCTGAGATCATTGAGGCCGACCATACCTATCTGCCACTAAACCATATCTTTAAGTACTTCATCTGCTCGTCTTTTAAATACTTCTAGGGATGGAAGAGGCGATATCAGCACATTTATGGTTGTGTAGAGAGGGCACATGGATGCTCTGTAATGTGGACAGCCTTCAGAGCAGGAATACTCACTTTTGAAAGTGTCATTTCTAGTGCTGTTGAAATGATAAAGCCTACTATATTTCTTTGTATTTTTTTTCTGTTTTAATTAGAGTGCCCAAAAGGCTGGTTTAAAATTTAGTAGTGCTTATGATACAGTGATTCCTGTTGTTCACTCTAAAGCATCCCAGTTGCTCACAGGATGATTTTCAGTTGCTTGGGAGAAGGAAGGAACTGAGAGGATACTCATGAAAGTAAGGGGGGAAGAAGGGACTATGGTTTTGGTCATCTTCATTGTGATATTTATCCAAAGAGGAGAAAAAAGGATGTCTACCATCTGTATTTTCCCCTTACTATTTCAAAATATTCTGTCTTCACAGAGCACTTTGAAAGATGTTCTGTTCAATGAATAGGTAAAAAATAAAATAAAATTATATTCTGGAAGTTAGAAGCTGCTCTGAATTCTAATTCCTACTTTTCTGTCATTTACTGGATATACTTACAAAGGCCTTTTGCTTCTCTGTGCCAGATCCTTTATCTATTAAAGATGGCTCAAGAGTATATCCTCAAGTAACTAAGTAACTGAAAATACATTAATTTCTGTTTACAAACTACCCAGATTATGCAAAGATCTACATTAGTATTAAATACAAGTGATCTGACACTACACGCATGGGCATGGATACGGAAGCACCCTGCTGTCTGTATAGACTGTAGCTATGTATAAATATTACCCCATGCAAGTGCTGTGGAGTGGCATTGCTTAAACAGCCTATTTGAAGAAAGGAAGAAAGAGGGCTTCTGCAGGACCATGCTCATCTCCCCACAAAACCAGCTCTAAGATAACTGTAAATTTAATCATTGTAAGATGCAACATTTTAGCAATACATACTTGCAAATAAACATGCTTTAGTATTAAACTGGTGGTTTTTAAGCTTAGTGGAACCTCCTTGCAGCAGGATGATCAGTTTGAAGAAGGCCGATCAAAGACTAACAAGCAGCTGGATTTCAAGAAGACACAACCTAGATAGTGTCTTGATGTCAGTTTTTTTTGTGCAGGTTTGGATAGGAAGTAATGTTTCTCAGCTTATTTTCTTCAAGTATGCTGTATTGCAAGCTGTCAAAATCAGTCTGTCCTGGGCAGCTCATCTCAGGTATGAACTGAATTTAAGTGTCATCATGATAAGTTTATGCTGGCCTGAACCATAGCGCCCAATGAGAAGGCTTTGTTAATGTATGGCAAAGACAGAAATAGGTTTAAAGCTGTTAACTACAAAAACAAACTTGCTCAGTTCCTTTGATTTACTGCAGATTCCATTTTTAAATGGGCTGATAGAAATCATTAAATGCACATTTTAAGGTTCTAAAAGAGATTAATTTTTCATTGTTTTCCTCACATGTAGCCACCTTATCTATCTTTAAGGGCTGGGAAAATTATTAGAGGATTGTCCTTCAGGATGCTAACATGAAATGCTTACATCAGTAATCCAGTTTGGAATGTTTTCTTCTGGCATCATCACTTTTCGATATAAATATTCATATTTCACCTGGAACAAAAAAATGCTGATTTTTGGAAGTGGGTCAGTTTTCCTTAAAAAATGAATATTTTGGCAGTTTTCATTAGGTATGTAATGCTACATCAAAACTGAAGAATTGCACAGCAGCTGAAACTTAGATACCTTGACAGCCGCCCCTCATGCAGACAAGAGAACTCATTCAGTCACATGAAGAAGGCTGCAGATGGGAGCAAGCAGTGTGTTGTGGTATGGACATTGTTTGCCTTGTTCTGCTGTTTTCTTATTCACTTCAACTAATTCATTCAGAAGTAATTATACTGGAAGTCACAAAAATTAAGATTTTATTCCCTAGTGCATGAAGGGAAAGTACAAAAATTGTTCCAACATGTACACTTGTAGAATTTCTACTTTTTAGAATTTACTTCCATAAAATAACATATAAAAGACTCTCCGGATCAATTTGTTAATGTTTGTGTGGTGCTTTGAAGTATTAAATTGCCTCATAAGCGATGGGTACAAAACAGCTTTATAACCTATTCTGGTTGCTTATACATAAGGAAAGGCATAATACGGTTATAATATATATATTATATTTATATATATATATATAACGGTTATACTGTTATAATACGGTTGGCTTGGTATAGTGCCATAGTGTCTGGACACCATCTAGATGCGTATAGGTGGGAGAACACTGTGAAGATGAGCCTACAAATACAAACACCTGTATGGGACAAGGCCTTAGTGTTCAGTAATTCCATGTGTGAATCTGGAACATGCATTCATGCTTCATTTTGTTAAGAAATGAAGCATGGAAGGGAAGAAAATAGGGTCAGATCTACTCCTGGTAATCTTTGCTGGGACATAGTTACTGAATCTTATTTAGAATATTTTGAGCTTCTTTGGAAAAAAATCTAGATTTTTATATCCTCTAGCGGTTGTTTATTTTTTGTTTTGTTTGTTTCTCTTTATTGATGGTTTTTTATTTGCCTTGAGAATAAACTCTTAGAAGACAATGGAAATGGTTAATAGACTGTAGTTACTCACTAGTGAGAGGCTGCTCTTATCATTTTGTGTCAGAAGGACAGAAGAAGAAAGAAGAGTGGCAGCTGTACAGGCAGGGCTCTACCTTAAGGTATCCAGTGTATTTCTCTGTTCCAAGTTACTCCCCTGTCAGTGAAGGGAAAATATTGCTTGCTTGGAGTGCATCGGATGAATCCTGTGTCCTATCTCAGAGTCATGTTAATAAGTTATTTACAGCAAGATGTCAGCCTGTTAACAGGTATGGTTGAGCAGCAGAGTTATCTCCAGTTCTGTCAGCTGGTTTATTTTTCCCAAAGTAAATCTGGAAAAATAATAGGTCAGTGGGTGCCATGCCCAGAATGGCAAACTGGCACATCAGTTGACACCATTCAGGAAATTTCAGCCTACTCCAGCCCACTCCTGAACACCAGAATAAAAACGGTACAGAAAATGGTACTCAAAGTTTTTTTTGATTAAAAGTCTGACCTGTTTACCCGGCATATGATGGGAGAGTTCTGTACTTTATGTGTGTCATATGTTTGGGTGGGGAGTTAGTTACCACAAGCACCATTGTATTACTCTTTCTTTGCTGCCTTTGTGTCATTGTTAACTATTAAACATTCACTTCTGATCAATTGTAAGAATGTTTTTCTGTACTGCTACTACAGAAAGTAAGCTGAGTTAATTTTATGAAAGGATAGCCTACTTTTTTGTTAAAAAGTTGTCTTAATTTCAATTTAGGAGGAGAAATTCTGGAACAAAAAATATTTTTGACAAATATTTTCCTATGTTTTAAAGCAGGTTAAGTGAAATGACAGAAGATTAAGAATACATCAACATTGTTGAACAGTATATTTTAAAGATTGTTTGAATTTGACTTTCTATGAAGCAGAAATACATTATTTTAGTCAAATTCTACATGAATGGGTTCAGCAGTATTTAACAATAAAAGTTTACAAAACTTTTAACTTTGAAAACTTACAGGAAGTCAGATCTGTTAAATGGGCCAAAATATTTATGTTATGTTACAGAAATAATGTATCAAAGAGTATTGCTAATTATTTAGTACAATGTGTAGCATATCCCAGCCCCTCACCAGACTTGATACTCATCAGTTAAAATCAGTAATTTTTGTGTTCACTTGAATTGTTACAGAATCAGGCCTCCCATAGAAAGCTTTTTTATTTTATGAATAATAATATCACTAAGAAATAAAATGATTAAACTCTTAAGTCTCCTTTCATGTTTTAAATGATACATTTACCTCCACTGTCAGAGAAAACGAAAAACTTGATCTTGAAATGGAAACAGAGGTGAGAAACATGCTCCAGCCACAGACTGCCTGTGCAAAGCATCCTTCAGAGCAGCATTCCCAGGAGTCATTGTGAACAATATTTATAGCTTACTCTTAAAGATACTGAATAGTAGAAAGGTGACAGCATTCATAACACTTATAATCACTACCCCAACCACAGATCTTTATCAATATTTAAAAATTATTGTTGTTGATGACCTGATTTAAGATACACATGTAAGGCATGAATTGACTATGTACTGTATTTATTTCATTAATGTAAATATACAGGCTCTTAGTGGAAGGCTCTTAATGTGTTCTTAAACTGTTTTATTGGTCCTGCTCTCAATTTTCACCTACTCAGAAATGAAACTCTCAACCACATTTGGAAATATGTCAGTTAGAAAAAAGAGCCAATTCTTGAAGTGCTGTTGGGGTGAAAACCCCCTGAACTGGTGAGAAATTATCTTAGAATGTTGGGAAGAAGAAACAAGCAAGTAGCTCAGGGATTTAGTCTATATGTAAAGGAGGAAGTAAAAGAAAAATCCTTGAAACACACCACTAACAACAGCCCTAAGAGTATTTAAACCAGACAATTTATTAAATAACATTGTTTGCTATATTTTGTCAGCTTTTGTACTGCATCCTAGTTGTGTAAAGATAATTCATGTTTCTCATAAGCTTTATTGATTTTAATGTATTATATATATTGCAAACACAGGAATTGCTGTCCAAACAGAACTGCTTTTAATAGTGGGGTTTTTTAAAATCATGGAACAAGTTGTTAATCTTTCTTTTTGTTGGTCTTGGTTCTCTCTCAAATATATTTTGTTAGCAGTCACCCTGGCTTTGTCCATGTAATATTTGAGGGGAGCCATGGAGTAAATCACCGAAATTAGGACTCGCTGACTTTCATTAAGTGCCTGCTCACCTCTTGCAAATGGAAAACAGATTTGTAGTCATTTGGACCATTGTGGGAAATTTGTCTTTATCTAAATTCTTTTTTAAAGATTGCAGCAGGTATAGTGGCGTGTAAAACTGTAGCTAGTCTCTAGAGTTCTTGGAATGGACTATATATAGCAGACCTTTTGCAAAATTTTTCAGTGTTCATATTCTAGTCTTTTATTGGACTGATACAAATGCAGTCCTGTTTGTTTCTAAACATTGGTAAAGTGGCTTCATTAAAACTGAGTAATTTTCCTTTAAATTAGGACATGAATAGTGAAGATTGTCTGAGGTTTGGTATCCAGTTGGTGGAAAGCAGAAAAAAAAATGTAGCTCCTTTTATATCCTCTCAAGTCTACCCTAGTTGTTTGATGAGACCTTACTAATATGAAAGTGTTCAGAAACTACATTTTATTCTGCTTCTCCATTTTCCAGTATTAGGCAGTCTATGATGTTTCTCAGATACCAAAAAAGCTGTTGTACATTTTGCTCTTTATTTCAGTGGGGCCAAAGTTTTTTCCCTTGTCCTCTTTCTGTCCCAGATTCTTAGTTTTCTGTCTTTTTCTGCTACCAACAATAGTCTCTTCAATTTCTATATTATTCAGGTGTGCAATTTTTAGATATATTTTTTTAGTATGTTTATTCCATTGATTGTAATCATCTAGGTCAGCTATAAATCTGGTGCTTGCTTTCTTAGCATCTTATGACATGCTTTATTTTTTGTATCCCTATGGGCAAGCCTCACTACATGCCATGTCTTAACCACTGCACTTTGTTCATCTCTGTTCTACACATCTGTTATTACAGAAGGAATAGACTTCTTTCACTTCCTAACATGTAGCTGTTAAAATAATCCTTCCTGCTTGCCAATTTAATTGTCACTCTTATTTTTGTATTCCCCCTACTGTTCACCACCCATATTTGCATCAGATTTGAGCTCCTTTCAGTACTTCCAGAGTTCTATATGATTCTGCCCTTCCTTGCGTATGTTCCTTCATTGAGTTTCCTGTCTCTCCCCCACCCGCTCCACTTCTTTAATGTTCCCCCACATCCATCTGTCACTTCTTGAGCAGTTGGTTCCGTGTCATCTTCCATGTGACCATCTATGCACGCTGTGACCTCCGAGGCCTCATCTGTAGAAGTGTTTTGTTTGTCCACATTTAAGTCCCCCTTGAAAGCAGACTTTGTATCTGCTGCCTGTATGAAGCTGAGTTGGATTTTATTTTTAAAACGTAAACTTCCATGTTTATTTTTCCTCTTTCTTTAACTTCTGTTACTGTATCTACAAAGTGTATGCTGCTCATATTACCAGCTCCCTTTTAAGTGCCCAGACAGATATCAGAATGTCTGAAATAATTTAAGACATTACCAGCAGCAGCTGAGTGTTCTGCACCTCGGCTAATCAAAAGCTTCAAATGTTTTACAAGCTGATAGGATCTAAACCTTGGCTGAAGTAGCCTCAAGCTTTCCTCTGCAGAGGACTAGAATATAGGAGAAGGAATGGGGAAGAGTAACTTGTAAAAAGGTTGTAGCCAGACTTACAAGATCATATCTGGAGCCTAAGCTGTCTGGAAAGCAGCTAGTATGTTGTTTGTGTGTTGGTGCTGTACAGTGAGTTTAAACAGGTGTATCTTCAGAACTTGCATTATACTTGCAAAGATTACTAGTCAATTTCTGCATAGTGTGTGGTATTGGTAAGTGTCTGGGCAGGAATAGGAGTCTTTAGATGCTAATACTGACAAAACTGAAAGGATTTTATTTTTTTCATATCTGTGCCACCCTATATTGATGCTACGATCAGGATAAAATTTAGGCATCTACTGCTAGCGTGATCTTGCTAGCAGTGTATTATGAGTGCAGGTAGCTGAATCGTGCAGTTTGGGTTTTTTTGTGTGTGTTGTTTTATCAGTACAATGCTGTTTTGGCTCTAGAGGTAGGATCCTTTCTTAAAAAATCTGAAGCCAAAAGTTCTATCTTGTGTTGCTCTGAAAGAAGGAATACATAAGATAAACCTCATCAGTTACAGTGTTCTAGCGCTTGATGTCTTTTGCTCAGAACATCTCCTTCCAGCTTTCTTGAACTTTACTTTAAGCACCAGTAGGTGGGTTGTACGTGTTGATTTCAATATTTCAGAAGAAGCATGCAGCAGGAAAGATAAACTTTAATTGATCCCACTGAAAATTCTCAAATACAAACTATGTAATAAAATATGTGTGTATCAAAATGAAATTATGCGCCTTTCCTGGAAGTAGCCACTAAACCAGCTGGACTTGGAACCTGTCGGCCAAGGAACATGTAGATGAATTGTGAATGCATTCTTAATTACTTGGAGCATTACAATCATTAACAGCCCTTCCAGAGCATTTTCACTCGTGTACTTGTATTAAAAAAGCCACTACTGCTTGTAAGGAAGTAGTCTAATATAGCAGTATCCGAACATACACTTTTGCCAACAGGATGAGATAAAAATTATACTTTAATTGACAAAGTAATTTTCCCGTGGTCAAGAAAAAATACTTGAAGGACAGAAAGTAAAAGTGTTAAAGTGGGAGCAGTGATAAGACCTAATGTGTTTTGTAAATACAAAACCAGAGATAGCTTGTTGTAATTTTTCTAATAAGAATTGTATTGAGAGTTATCTTTTATATAATAATTCCAAAATATTAATGATGATAAAGTATTTTTATGATATTTCTGTGTATAACATCAGAAATGTTGATTTGAATTGTAGTTTTGAATTCTAGTTTGTATGTAGCTTAAAAGTGAGCTGGCAGACTTTTGAGTGCTTTTCATTATATAGCTGTTTGAGTTAGTACCTCAATGAGCTGGAATGTTTGTGTTGCTTGCGTGATAGAGGCACAGACTGGACTGTGTCTTGTGGTTGTTAATGCACGCTGCAGTGTTTGGGTGCATGTACTGTTTCCCAATGTATAGTGGGACAGGCAGTTTAGTTGTTTTTCTAAAGACATCTGAATTATAATGCTAAATGTTTCGTTTATAAATGAAAATTCAAGTGTGTGGGCTAGTTAATCTGTACACACATACAAATCAAGTAAACACTAATAGGTTAGTATAGTGCTGTTTAATCTGAGTAATCTTGAAAACAAATGTATTTGTGCTTGTGCCTGTCACACCTATTACAGAGTGTGGAGAAAATATGCAGAAATCACTGTATCACTTCAGAAATCTAATAGAAATGGAAGGAGAAAACAGAATGGTGAGAGGCTGCTGCTGCTGCTGCCTGGATTGGCAGCCTATTTATAATCAGACAGTCTGGTAGCTAGATTACTGTGCCACAGCTAGATTACTGTAACACATCAGATACCAGTGGTGATTGTATATAGATAGACGCTGAGCATTTTATATTTTAAAGCAATGCATATTTTTCACATGCTAAATAAATTAAATAAAAGGACCAAACCAAATTGTCATTATTTTAAATAGTTTTGAATGATGTGTTTGAATGATACTTTTGTATCAGGAAACCCTTTTTAAAAGATTGTTACTGAATTCTTGCATGAATCAAACACATTAAAGTAGTAAGTCTTGTTTACGTGCCCTGAATGCTGTCCAAAATGATAATGCCAGATGAGATTGAATGTAGTGCAAATCTTGGCTGTGTGTGAAAGCAAGTGTGTAACACTTACTGGCCTGTTTCACGTTTTGCTTTTTTTCCTTCTTTTTTTAATCGACATTTTAAACATATGCAGTAGAATTATCTTAAAACTACCTTTTTAAATGTTAGGGCAATTCCATTCATAAGTTACATTGGGGAATTATAAAGGCAGGCATTCATTCCACTTGGAGGTGACTTCTGGCTAGATATCTGCGTAATATGCAAGGGCATAGAGCCTAAGTGGCTTGTTTCACTACTCAGATGCAGTTTTACCAACTGATTTGATTTCATGTAGAAGTCAGTTCCGTCCAGACTTCTTTAGTACCCCTAGCTCCTAAATCTGTTACTCTGGCAAGCTTCAGAAGACTTGAAAACACCTTAATTTTTTACCTGAGGAATTATTTTATGATAGGATTTTTCTAACCAGGCTGATGCACAACTGAGCAGTGTAGGGTATTGCATTATATCTTGATGTGGCCTGCTGTTTGGAGTCTTCCTGACAAGAAGATAGGTGCAATATTTTTACATATTGAGATAATTGTAGGTAAGTCTCCTTCTTAATAGAAATATTCTATGAGATAGTAATTCCTTTGATAACTTAAACCTTGAGAAAAAATTAGATTTTCTATATTTTTGGGGAGGAAAGGGGAAATAAAGAGGTAGTAGGAGCCTTATCTGTACATAATGATGTCATTACCTAAGTAAATGTGAAAGTAAGATCTTCAGTATACTACCTTGTATCTGTGAGTTCTCTGAGTTATTAAACAAAATCTGTGTATTTCCAGTTGCAATTGTTTACTTTCTTTTTTTTTAGTATTCCTTTGCTCTGCCTTATAGTGCCTTAGAATTTGTGTGTGACATCTTTTTTGCTTAGCTATTTAAAACATTTTTCCAGATCATGTAAAGCTGAGATTCCAAAGGAAACATTCCAGGTTTTTAATTTGAAATGTATTTATAGATTGAATTGGCTGTGACACTGCTGACTGGATTGTCTGTGGTGAGTATTCAAAGTGCTTTACAATGAAGTAAAGCTGATTCAGCTGTAATACCTAGGATTTCTTTTTGCATCTTTGAGATAGTTATAGTGTTTACATTTTAATATGCAGGTGTTCATGAAATGCCTGCTTCTGTCACTTGCTGAAGGCCTTCATATTAAATTCTTTCATACTTTCAAGGTATTTTATATATATTTTCAGTGACTGTTTCTCCTGTAATTTTATGATCTGGATTCCAGTGTCCTCTCATTGGCATCTTAGTTATCATATCAAGATATATGAAAAGTACAGTTACAGACATATAATTATCTTCTGTGGAGAAGAACTGATACAAAGTCATAATTTTGTTTTCTCTGCAAATTTTTTACCTTAGCTGTGGCTGATTCTTCAGCAGCCCAGCAGACTGGTGGCTTCTTGCTTGATACATTTCAAGAATGCCTCAGAATTGCTGTTACAGCTCTGTTATTTTCCTTTTCACATTTCCTCTCATGTCTTCTTATTTCCATCGTTTGTTTCACTTGTCATAACTGATACTTCTTGCTATTGGTTCTAGGGATGAGTTTCCCTCTTTTGAAGGATACATGTTTGCCTCTAATAACCTCTTCAATCACACCATTGATGAAATTGGTTTATTTCTCACTTTTTTATTCTGTATGGGCTTTTTTCTTTGCTTTTTTTATGTTTTCTATGAGTCTCTGTCGCTTGGTAAAAGGTTTTTTTAGTAAGTATTGGGCTTTTAGTGTGCTTACTTTTACTTGTAAAGCAATTAGTGTTTGGAATTCTAGGTGTTATACAACAGCACTCTGGGCAATATTCAGACATTTGTGCGTATGTGTCCACTTAGCGATGTGTGTCTATAGGAGCTTCTAAGTATAAATATGAGAAACTGGTGGAGCTTGTGAACTGAGTTGAGGGGTAATTCTGGATTTCTTCCCTCCTTTTGAGAGCTAAAGTAACAGAAAGCAGGCAGCTGTGGTGATGCTTTTAGGTTTCTGGCTCATATTCAAAGGGAGTGTTTTCCATTAGAGCATCCCCTGACCAACAGTCAAGAGACCACAGTTGGAGCCAACATCTCCATTTCACGGCCTTCCCCAGTCAGGCTTTTCAGTTCCTCAGTGCTTCAGTGACCACCACCTCGTGTCACCTTTCTGCTACTGCACCGTCTTTTCTCATTGGATTTTGTGTCCCTGGCAGGGATCCGTTCCAGCCCAGGAACAAAGACCAAACCAGCTCTGGACGAGTACACGTAATTTTCGTTTGCCTGTGTTTACACATGTCGGCTGTGGTTTGGAATATATTTCCTTTCACTGCTCCTCAGTCAGCACGCATGGAGAAGGATTTCTTTAGTAATAACTTTCACGAACTTTTTGTTTGTGGGGGCAGGGGGAATAAGCAAAAGCCTCAGTTAAAGTGCTGACCCAAAGCAGTATCAAGTTTTGTTATGAAAAATCAAAATGTAGGTTTAAGATATCAGGTGACAGAAAACTTGTTCACTGGTTAAGAATTATATTGGAAAAAAATGCTGTGCCATCAAAGGAAATGAAGCCAAATTAAGAGCAATGGTGTCGTGCCAGGAAGTTTTTTACCTTGAACTGATATGGCTTAGTATATAGTCAGTTCTCCCATGCTGAATAATCAGAATAGATGAAGGAGACAAATGCAGTCTTTCTGCTTTTGTATGATAGAAATCTGTGCAGAAAGATGTGCTCTCCATGTAAGTCTGGAGATCTTTTTCTGCTTTGTGTTAAAACCAAAGCAAAGGTGGCCCAGGCTGGCACTTGATTGCCCCAATTCTGACAGAGGTGGCCTTAATTCAGATGATGATTCTTCATTTTCACAATATTAAATTAAGGCCTCTTTATGTCTGTATATCAGAATTGCTGACACTCATTTTTAGTTGAAATTAATTATTGTAAAAAGTTAGATAGAATCAGGCTCTGACAGAACCTGGCTAATCTTGCTACGGAACTGGACACCCATTTCATTAATTATGGAAGATAATGCAACAAAGTTTTAAAAATAAACTGTAAAAAAAAAAATCTTAGCCCAGACTGTCAAATGTCTAATGTTATACTCCTGGAGAAAACTTGTTTTCGCAAGCTCGGAGTCCCATCTGCTTTTATTGATTTTAGTGCCTTTAAAATTAGTCTCTTTTTTTTTTTTCCACTTAGGCCTCGACTGTACATTTGGGGGACCTAAAGTTGCATTTTTGTTTTTACATTAATCTCTCTGTTTCAGTTTTACCATATGTGAAGTTAAAGAATAATAAATACGTTACTCCCTATCAACATTGCTAGCTTATTGTGAAGATTAATTATGCTTGTAAACATTATATAAAGGCCTGAATGTTCCCAGTAGTATTACTGTGCTTTATTGGGTATTTCCATGGTTCATCTTATAGGTAAATATGCAGTGTTCAATGGTGAGTAGTTAGCAGTTGGTAGTTTAAAAAAGAAGAAAAAAATTATGTTAAATTTTAATTCCTCCTTTTATTTAAAAACATACTTACTTAAAATTCTTGCAAATCAATGTCATGCCCTGTTTCAATCTGAATGAATCTGATTTAAAGAAAGATATTAAACAGTAGAACTTCTTGAGGAACTCAAGTGAACCACCTGATGGAAATCACTTGGTACACTGCTGAAATTAGTGTGTATGTGTTAAATTGAATTGTGACAGTAGTAGTCCCTTCTGCAGGTAGAGAGTGTATGAAGGCATTGAGTGCTCCCTTAGCAAGTTTGCAGATGACACCAAGCTGGGTGGACATGTCGAACTGCTGGAGGGTAGGGAGGCTCTGCAAAGGGATCTGAACAGGCTGGACTGCTGGGCTGAGACCAATGGCATGAGGTTTAACAAGGCCAAATACCGGGTCCTGCACTTGGGGCACAACAACCCTAAGCAGAGCCTACTGAGTAGGAGAAGCCTGGCTGAAAAGCTGCCAGGAGGAGAAAGACCTGGGGGTGTTGGTTGAAGCCGACTGAACATGAGCCAGCAGTGTGCCCAGGTGGCCAAGAAGGCCAATGGCATCTTGGCCTGTATCAGAAATGGCGTGATCAGCAGGTCCAGGGAGCTTCTTCTCCCTCTGTACTCAGCAGTGGTGAGACCACACCTCGAATACTGTGTTCAGTTCTGGGCCCCTCACCACAAGAAGGATGTTGAGGCTCTGGAGCATGTTCAGAGGAGAGCGACAAAGCTGGTGAAGGGACTGGAGAACAAGTCTTATGAGGAGCGACTGGGAGAGCTGGGGTTGTTTAGCTTGGAGAAGAGGAGGCTGAGGGGAGACCTTATTACTCTCTACAACTACCTGAAGGGAGGTTGTGGAGAGCTGCCAAGTGGTAGGGGACAGGACAAGAGTGAATGACCTCAAGCTCCACCAGGGGAGATTCAAGCTTGAGATAAGGAAAAAATTCTTCAGGGAAGTGGTCAGAAAGGGGTCGTTAGGCATTGGGACAGTCTGCCCAGGGAGGTGGTTGACTCGCCTTCCCTGGAGGTGTTTATGGTAAGGGTGGATGAGGTGCTTAGAGGCATGATTTAGAGATTGCTGGGAATGGTTGGACTTGACGATCCTGTGGGTCTCTTCCAACCTAGTTATTCTATGATTCCTCACTTACGCATATTCAGTTCATTTAGTTTTATCATTATTTCATAAAGAGCTGAAAAACAATGATGAGGAAACTTTTTCTTTTTAGTCTTTAAGTAAAAAGCAGCTGAAAAAGGGCAAGATCTACTAATTCTAAAACCTTGAAGGACATGTTCAGTGAAAACAGTTCAATTTTCCCTTGTCAAATGGCCTTTCTCTGTTTAATATATCTGTTTTAAATGCAAATCATGCCTTGATAAACCTCCATTCCCTTCAGATACGCAACACACTCAATGTATTTGTGCTGATCTTCTTTAAAATGTATAGTGTTGTGGTACAATATTAATATTCTTCTTGCCACAAATTATAGTAAGAGATTAAAAGAATGAAGATCTAGTAACATAAAATAATTTTTGACCATAGTAATCTATATGTGAATAATTTGAATGAATGTAGGTTCAACTTTACTTTTAAATTATATTGATCTGAGCTACCTTTTGGTTAGCAAAACCAGGCAGAAATTGAAGAGACTGTTTTTGTTACGTTATTTTACATATTCACTGCCAGTGAGAAACAGTTTTTTTAAAAAAAAAAAGTTAAATGCAAATTTAGAAAAGATTAAAACTCAGCTGTTTAAGAGGAAAAATCAAACTCAAAGCTCACTAGCTTCTTTATGCACCCTAATGGATAAAATGGACCCTTAAGTTTGAATTGATTTAACTCACCTGATAATGCAGGGGTACTTATAGATCTCTGCGTCTAAAAGTTACGGAGAGCAACAGCATTGTCTGAGGCTTTCTCTTTGTATCCATATGATCTGTTTTGTTTATAATGTCACTAGTGAATTTTCACTTCTTTATCTAAATACCTGGAGAGAGAGATGTGTTAGAAGCAAAGGTCAACAGCATCATGCTTTTGCTGCAGCATTGTAGGTAGCAGTTTCTTGTTACTATTCTGTTGGTTGTTAGGTTACCTCCTTTCCTCCCCTGCACCACATGTGTGTTTTATTCCAGCCACAGCTGAACCAGCAGGGCTGAAGAGATGAATACCCTCCAGAAAGGTTGAATTTATCACTAATGTAGTCGCATATAAATAGTAGCATGGAACCACAGCCTTGCCATCAGCATCCAGGAGTGAATGTGTAACTCCCCACATTTGAATTACACTAACCCGATAGTTTACATTTTGCTGTTTGATTTGTCAAGAGGATGATTCTACAGTGCATGACTTTTTTAGTGAACAATTCTGTAATTTCAATATATTCAATAGATTTTTGTGTCTTTTTTAATGGATGGGCTTACATAAAGACTCTTTTGGGGCTCGATATGAATAAGAATTTCACATTTGAGTCACAGCTTGGTTTTGTCACACCTGTTTGTGCATGCCACCTTGATTAATATTCAGCTGATGTCATTTTGATGTAACTTGATTTGAAGCTGAAGCCTTGAGCTCATCAGAAAGAGCTTCCAGTGGCAAATGAGAATGCTGACACTTCAGAAATGCTTTAGAAAGCTTTAAAAAACATGAGAAGTAGCTTTTCTCTTATACTGAAGAAGCTGCAGCAAAAGCCAACTATTTAAAATGAGAAATTGCAGGCCCTTGGACTACATAATGTGTATCTCATAGTGTGCACACAAAGGAAATAGAGTCATCAGGGACACAGCTTATGCCATGTGAAAACGGGTATTTAAAAAATAATATTGTGTTGAGGTATCCCAAATCACTGTTCTTTTGTACAGGCTGCCCAGGGAAGCAGTGTAGTCTCCATCCCTGGAGTCATTCAAAAAACCTGTAGCCATGGCATTTTGGGACCTGGTTTAGTAGGTGTGGTGGTGTCGGGCTGATAGTTAGACTGTGTGAGCTTAGAGATCTTTTCCAGCCTTAATGATTCTCTGATTCTATATGAGGTGTAGGTTACACTTGAGACCCTGTCACAGTGAAGATGGGCTTTTGCTGCAGATACATGTGATTTGGGCTAGTTTTGCAGTTGTCACATCAAATCTTGTGACTTTGCCAGTGCCCTGCACTGAATTACACTGTTACTGTAATTTGCCATCTTTGTAAGAAGGAGGCTTGGACCTCTGTAGATTAGTTGAGATGAAGAAAAGGAAGGTGTGACATTATCCTGCACTCATGCATTCGGTTACTGTTCCTATTGCTTTCACATTGTCTACCTGAAGAGCATTTACTTAAGTACACAAACACTCATTATCATTATTTGGGGAACAGTAGCCACTTCTGCTGTGGCTGAAATCAGTGATAGCTCTCACTCATTCTTGCCTTAGCTGGCAGCAGTTAAAACTAGGTAAAGTTGTCACGTTGGTGGCAGCATTGTCTGGGTTGACCATACAGTTGAATCCTTGAGAGCAGAGTTTTGTGTGGTATGACTGCGTTTCAGAATCCAAAATATGAAGTAAATGTATCATAAACTAATAAAAGGCAGCATTTGGATTTTTCTTAGTTGTAGCATTTAAAGGGATTCTGTGTCTCATGCTATGCAGACTCAATACTGGAGTTCACTGTAACATGAAAATGATCTCAACAAGTTACTCTTAGAAGAGGTTTAAAATATATTAATGAATGTGGTAGGCATTTCAGAAGTTTTGAGATGGGAGAGGAGCTGCTGCTCCTCAGCCTCAGTGGCAGAGTTCCTTCCTCATCAGCCACCTTGTATGGACAGATCTCCTGATTTTATCAGTAGCTTCTCCTTTTGGAAAGAAAAGTTTTGGAAGGGAGGAAACAGAGTTAGCAGCGTGTGTTACATGAGAGTGCTCAGTGACTGTTACAGGCAAAATGCAAATGAGAAGGCCTGTTGGACTCATCTGACAGGGCTTATTTGGTGAAAGCTGTCATCTTTTGTAGCATTTTTTTTCTCCTTAAGAAAGGCAGGAGGAATATCTATAGAATTAGGGTGTAGTTACACTCAAATAACAACCTCATGTTTGTTTTTCTGAGGCAGCTGAGGGCAGAAAATATTTTTAAGGAAAAAGGCTGAGAGTTATCTAAGCAGCTTTAAACAATTTAATGCTGCACCTATTGCAGCACAGTCATCTTCTGCCTGTAGTTCTTAGAGAGTGGGTTTTGCAGACCAGACTTTCTCAACTGACATGTTAGAGGAGAACCAAGTTCTCCTCAGCACACTCTGTTCATTTTTTTCACAGATTTTCATTACTTTGTGTACAAATTTTCAAGAGGAAGGTAAACACCAGAAATATTTGATACAAAAGTTAATAAATGAATCCAGAAAAGACCCGGTAATAATATTGACTTAAATGGTTCTTCTAATGGAGCAGATAGTACCTGTAGATAATACATAGCTTTTCCAGGTAGAGGGTTTAAGGCACAGGCTAAATCAAGACACAGCAGAAGCCCTCGAGTGTGATTCTCAGTGGAATCTGGGTAGCACAATTCCCCTAGGATGTCTTGTGGGGCTTTGTTTGCTGTGAGGGAGGAGGTGTGGCAGTGATTGTAGGCAATGGAATTTTATATTTAATGTGCACTGGAGTGGAAGAGAGGGAGGTAAGTCACACTGTATGGGAATACTTCATATGTGTGATATCAGGTGGTTTCAAACACAAAATTAAAATAAACAGGTGCCAGTGTGGGGATCAGCATTCTTTCTTCAGGGAAATCCCTCCTCTTTATTCTCCCTATTCCCTTCTCGCTCCATCCCTGGTAATCTTACATTCTTTTCTACATTGTGGCTAAAAACAAGACATAAGAAGAATCTCTGGCCCAACCTCACACAGTACCAGGGACTTAGAAAGCTCTTGGGTAAAAGGAGGTGTACTTTTGTATTATCTTGAGCTGAAAGGGGAAATGAATGTCATCTGTTACTTTCTGGGCAGCCACGAGGATGTGTGCAGCCAAGCACTGCTGGAGTAATGTGAGTAGATGCCTAAGAGATGCAGAAGAGATGATATTTCAGGCATTCTTTCTCTTCAGTTTCCTTTAGGCAAAACTGGACTAATGACACTCTAGATATTATAAATCTTCCTTTTGTGTTAACTCTCCCTAAGCACTGTATCAGGTACGGTGGCTCATGTGGTCGTCTGGGCCTGCATGTATGTATCCAAGATGGCGCATTCGGTTCTGCAGTGTGGAGCTGTGCTGCACTAGCCAGTAGGAAAAAAAGTTAAAAACATAAAAATAAAACTCAGTAGTTCTGGAGCTAGAGAAGTAGGTTTTCTCGAAAGCCAGCTCGTTTGGATCCAGTTCAGTAGTAAGGGTTCCTCTTCACATTTTGCGTGCAAGTGGTGTAAAATAGGCTTCGCTAACCTACTCGGTTTTTGCGGCTTGTCTTCGATGGTTCTACCTGCATTGTTTTACTTTCCCTTTTATTAGTCTGGAGGAATCACAAGCAAAGACAGAGATTGGATTGGTAAATTGACATTGCTATTCAGTTTCTTTTAGGTGTAAAACATGAAGGTTGAACACATCTTTTGTACATCATGATTACTGTATTACCGAGTATGAATTGTAGAAAGTGAATTTGCAAGAAGTAACTGCCTTTCTCAAATTAAATGCTATCTTTTATTTAGCTGTTGTGGTTAGTGTATTTTACTGTTTTATTTCCGTTAAAAGTATTAGCTTCCAGGAAGATTTCAGACAAAGTTAATATTAATGAATAATTTAAAAAGAAAACTTTAATAATTAATAATACCTCAGAAAGCCAGTAATGCACTGGAACAAAAATGATTGCTTCCTGAAACAAGATTGTTGGACTAAGATTCTTCAGTCAGTGATTTCCAGTGGTATCCAGGAAAACAATTCATCAGAGCATTGTGTTCAGTGTCTGGCATTCTCAGTTTTAAAACCTCTGTGCTTTCTGTTTCCACACTTTTTTAAGATGGTGCTTCAGTGTTAAGCAGAGATGTTCTTGAGTGGAGATGAGACAGAAAAATTGTTACATTTCTGTTTGATTCCAGGTGTTCTGATACTTTTTTTAAATTACTATGATGTTATTTTTAGTTATTTTTAGTTTAGTTCATCCTTGCTCTTTCCTTATTTAAACTTCCCTTTTACGTGATTCTAATGTTATCTAGAAATTTTTGTAGCTTATTCCTCATTAGGAGTTCAAAACCAAGTTGAAGGGAAAAAAGTTTAATATTGTCAGTCTTTTTCTATTCACCAGTACTAGTTTAGCTCAGCTCTTCCAACTGTCAAAGGCATACTTTTGATTGTTAATGTAAAGAGCCAGAAGACCTAGTTAAGATTAAAGTCTTTGTATATTAAATAATTGTACAGACAGGTAGGGGTTTTTTTTTCTGAAAACAGTGCAAAAATGTCAAGTGAGAGAAAAGGAGGATTATTTTCAGTGTGTATGGTCCTTTAGCAAGTTTGAGAGGTACATATTCATCTCAAAGCTATGAAGTTAAGATAAATCAGTTCTTGTTCTCTACAACACTGGTTTTTCTGCTGACCCATCAGCCCCTTCGGCTTCTGCTCACAGATTGCTGCTGGGACAGTGGAGGGTGGCATGTCTCAGCCTCCACACGTTGTGACATACGGTGTGTGGGACATCATCAAAACACAGGATAAGGAACTGAAATTTCCCAGACCTGTCTTTTGTAATTTCAGTTATGGTATTTTTGTCAATGTTGATTTTTTTAAAGGAAAGATTCATATGAATTGAATCAGACAGTTGTTTATGAAAGAAAAATAGGAACACCCCTCCCCCCCATAATAAATATGCTGCTTTCAATCCTCATGCAAGTGGATTACAAGGAGATCTGAAACAAGGACCTTTCATGAGCTCTAAGCATGGCTCTATCTTGACTGAGTTAATGGGATAGTGGGAGAAGCAGCAAAAACAATTTGTGTGTGTTTTTGCCAAAAGCACAGCTATTTTTAAAGTAGCATTTGAATGTGCATTGGATTTCTTGGAATCTCTCACTACTTTGAGGGAAGGCACCTGATCAAAGCTGTGGTTTTGTGCAGGGTAATCAAATACATGGATGTGATACATCATCTTAAAGGCTGGACTATGTGAGTCTTCTGCTGTATTAGGACTGTGTTTTATGTCTGAAATTGCAGAAGTAACCCTTGTGCAATCTGTGTTAATTCATTCATAAGGCAAAATTGTGTCTGGTTCTGGAATCCCCAGATAGGGGATATAGGAAGGCTATAGAACTGTTGGAATGTGTCCAGAGGAGGGCTATGAAGATGATCAGAGGAATGGAGCATCTCTGGTATGAGGACAGGTTGAAGAGAGTAGGGGCTCTTCAGTTTGGAGAAGAGAGAGCTGTGGGGAGACCTTACAGCAACAGTACCTGAAGGGGGCCTACGAGAAAACTGGGGAGGAATTTTTCACTAGGGCATGTACTGATAGGATTAGGATGAATGGCTTTAAATTGGAGGTGGAAAGATTTAGATTAGATATTAAGAAGAAATTCTTCATGGTAGGAGTGGTGAGGCATGGGTTCCCCAGGTTGGATGGGGCCTTGAACAGCCTGTTCTGGTTGGAGGTGTCCCTGCCCATGACAGGTGGTTGGAACTGGATGTTCTTTAAGGTCCTTTCCCACCCAAACCATTCTATGATTCTATGAAAATAAATAATTTTTAACCCTTACAGATGTTGAACAGTTTGTGGCCAAATTCAATAAGTGCTAGAACTAAAAAAAAAAAAAGTGTCCCCTGTTCTCAAATGAGGAGAACATAACCAAGACACACACACTGGACTAGTCTGCTACAGTGCTACAGGCCTCGGGAAGAGTAGCTAGAAAGCTGCCTGGAGGAGAAGGGCCTGGGGGTGTTGGTTGACAGCCGACTGAACATGAGCTAGCAGTATGCCCAGGTGGCCAAGAAGGCCAATGGCATCTTGCCTTGTATCCGAAACGGCATTACCAGCATTTCCAGGGAGGTTATTCTCCCCCTGTATTCAGCACTGGTGAGACTGATCCTTGAATACCGTGTTCAGTTCTGGGCCCCTCAGCACAAGAAGGATGTTGAGGCTCTGGAGCATGTTTAGAGAAGAGCAACGAAGCTGGTGAAGGGACTGGAGAACAAGTCTTACGAGGAGCGACTGAGGGAGCTGGGGTTGTTTAGCCTTGAGAAGAGGAGGCTGAGGGGAGACCTTATCACTGCCTACATATACTTGAAAGAGGAGGTTGTAGAGAGGAGGGAGCTGGCCTCTTCTCCCAAGTGACAGGACAAGGGGGAATGGCCTCAAGCTGTGCCAGGGGAGGTTCAGACTGGACATTAGGAAAGAATTTTTCACAGAAAAGGTCATTGGGCACTGGAACACGCTGCTCAGGGAGGTGGTTGAGTCACTTTTAAATCCTTGGATTTAAAAGGCAGGTAGATGAGGTGCTCAGGAACATGGTTTAGTGGCAGATAGGAACAGTTGGACTTGATGATCTAAGAGGTCTTTTCCAGCCTGGGATTCTATGAAGACAGAGGGGCCTGAAAGCCTTTTGCTGGACACCTGCTTGGCTATGGGTCCATTGTCCATGGAAGCAGTGAAGTCTGAGAGCGAATTCTGGTTTGGTTGTGCCTGGCAGCAAGTAGTGCCTGAGCTTTTGTGCCAGCTGTGCCGCATCTAGGGAGGGAAGCCCGCCTCGGTGGCATGCCTGGTTGTACCTCCCGCTGCCTGGGATAGAGAATGGAAGTCTCCAAAGTCATGTTTGGTTTTCAGCCTCTGCCAATACCGTGGTGTGCGCTGGGAGTAAATAACATCACACAGGAGCGGCTTGGTGCTCGCGCTGGAGTTGAGACTGGGAACAACTTTGTTAGGAGAGTAAGGTGAAGTGTACAGTGTAACTGTGATGCTTCGGTGTCACTGCAACAAATGCAGGTGAGGTGCAAGAACTGAGCAGTCTCTCGGGACTGCAAGCTCTGTCGCGGTGTGGGGTTGTGAGTGCAGACTCTGAGGGCTCTGAGTGTGGGGTTCTGAGTGTGGGACTGTGAGTTTGGGGTTCCGAGCATGGGGTTCCAAGTTGTTCAGCCCTGAGAAGAAGACACTGAGGGAGACCCTATTGCTCTCTACAACTACCTGAAAGGAGGTTGTGGAGAGGAGGGAGCTGGCCTCTTCACCTAAGTGACAGGGGACAGGACAAGAGGGAATAGCCTCAAGCTGTGCCAGGAGAGGTTCAGGCTTGACGTCAGAAAAATATTTTTCATGGAAAGGGTCATTTGGTACTGGCAGAGGCTGCCCGGGAGGATGGTTGAGTCACCATCCCTGGAGGTGTTTGAAAGATGGGTGGATGAGGTGCTGAGGGGCATGGTTTAGTGTTTGATAGGAATGGTTGGACTCGATGATCCTGGGGGTCTTTTCCAACCTAGTGCTTCTGTGTGTGATTCTGGGGTAGGGGGGTGTCCCGGGCTCCGCCGCTGGTGCCCCTTCCCGGCAGGGGGCGCTCGCTCCTCCCGGCGGCTCCGCTCCTCCCCCGCCGGGCAGAGAGCGACTCCCGGCTCCCCGCCTCTCGCCAGCCCTGTTGCCGGGCTGCGCGGCGCCCCGCTTTGTCAAGGGTTAGAAAGTGAAAGTAGAACGTAGCCTCTTCGGAACGGGAATTTTTTCACTGTCTCTCAAGGAAACACAAATTTTACACTGACTGAGCTAACAACTAAACGATCTGTTAGCCGTTCTGGTGGGTTTGCCGCTAGAAGAATGGAACGAATGAGAAAGTGTATGCTTACTCATTTCGGGTTTGGATTGGGTTGTTTTTTTATTTTTGCGCTCTCCATTATTTTTATTTCTATGTAAGAGAGATAAATTTGTGAGGTTTGGGGTGAGGATGTCTTGTTTTGTAGCAGTTTCAACTTGTTTTAAAGAATGCAAACCCTTGTACAAGTTCGGCGGGGTTGTTTGGGGAGTGGGTGGGTGGGGGGTTTTTTATGTGAAATACCTGTTTATGTACCTTAAATAGATCGTTGTTGAGGATGTCAGGGTTCCTGCTACTAAAAGAACTTCCATGTTCTGTTGAAGTAATTTTTAGTCTGATAGTGCAAACACACTTGATGGCTGCAAATTCTTCCAGATGTACAGAACAGTCAGTACTTTGAACGGCATGAGCTTATCTTTAGTGCTTGTTTTTCACTGACAGATTGTTAATGTTCAGCTTCCTTTACTTTTAAAGACCATTCCGACCATAATTAATTGAACATTAATAGAGAAACATTTGTAGAGGATAAGTTTTGAGAATGTATGTTTTACTGTGTGCACGTACTTAGTATAATTGAGTAGATTTGGGGGGGAATTACAAAAGCAGTAAACAATAGACAAGAGTCTTTGGGACTGTGATTGGGTTTTGAATAACATACAGCTGGAGAAGTATTTAGCTGTCTTACGGTACTTCTTCACTCAATGTGGTCAAGACTTTGCATAACTGAAAGCATGAACATTGATTTGATACCTCTGAAAAATGTCAAGTCAAAAAGAAGGATGCATTTTACATATGCAGTTGCTTAAATTTTGGGGCATGTAAAAGCTTACTTTTAGCTGATTTGGGCTTTATAAATTTTAATATCTTTGGGGTTTCTCTGTTTGTAAAAAGCCTGTTAAAAGCAGATACCTGTTTTTTTCATACACTTTATCTGATTCTGTTCAATGACCTCTGGTGTATTTCATGTGTTTTTATTGGATGGGAGTTTAACTGTGGGCTTATTTACTTCACTGTTTGTGAATCTTCTAGACTGATTGTACTGGTTGAGTTCTAAAATTATCATTTACCAGCTGCTAAAAAAACATGTGGCTTTAGTTTCTTGTGCAAGTGATTTTCTGTGTTTCAGTATAGTCCTAAAGCCCAGAAGATGAAAAAAGCTGTAAGTCTAGTGGTCCTTGTAGTTCTTTAATCCCATGGGTTTTAATAGTCCAGGAGAGATGACCTACTTTTTGGTCCTGCCTCAGACTCGATATGTTATCTCATATATATAGTATTAACAGTGTTAGAAATTTTAACACAGGTTTTGCAATAGTATCTTGGCCCTTGCAGAAATCTAACTTCAGCAAAACTCAGTGTTAGGGCTCCTTTGATGCTGGAGCTAGTCTGTAGGAATTATTTGTAAATACTTTATTATTACCATGAAGTCAGTCAAAACAGTATCAAAGTTTGAAAATAGTCAGCTGGATGATTTGGCAGAGCTTTTTGAGGGGTTTTCCTAGACGCTTTATGGGATAACCCCATTTATTTCTCCTTTGTGTTCATAAACAAACAAGCAAGATGTATATGTACCAATGAGATTGCTGTGAATCATTTCACTATGGCAAACATACTGAGAACAGTCATTCTGAGATTTAATTGCAAACTATCAGTGGGAGAGGAAGAGGTGGGTGGTATTTGTGAAGCAGAGTGAATGTCAGCAAGGGCAAAGGTGCCTGAGTTAGCATCAGGATGTGCACATGTCAACAACAAAGTGGAGGATGTGTGTGATTGTTGTTTATAATGATGGAAAGATTAAGTTATAATAGCAAACCCGGGGCAGTAAAAGAGGAGTCTGTAGAGTTGAGGAAGAGACATTGTGTCCAGGGAATCAGTTCCAGTTTCCTGATTTCAGCTATGTAAAAAGTAGTTTAAATTGTCCAGAATTTGTGAAGACGTGGCATATACTGAGCACTACTTATCCAAACATCCGTCTGTTGCTGTTGACTGTACATGGAGGCAATGGATGATGTAATCTTTAGTTACCATTTTAGAAGAAATTGAATACCATTCTAAGTTTAAAGTGTAGATAACTTCTCTGAAAGTATCTGTGCTGTGGCAGCAAAGGTATTGTAAGACTGCAGATAGTTCCCTGCTACTTCAAAACAAAAAAATAAATGTACCATGCATTTAATGTTGACGATATTCAGAGCATGGGGATCCCAAGAAGAAAAAATTAATGCATGGATCCTAAACACTTTCTTGGTTTCAGATACTTGGATTTCACCAAGTTTGATAGCTGGCAACAGCACCATGCAGCTGTAACCCCTTGTTAATAAAGATTTTCATTATTGAATTTCCTAAACGCCGAAGTTTTAGTTTGTGTTCTCTTTATTTTTTCTTGTTAAGAAAATTCTTTATAGCAGTCCATAACCAGTTTTGCTGTTGCAGTTGCATGAAATTGATAGTGGAATGACCTGGTAAAATGGCAGGTAGAACTTTCTTCTGTGCTTTGTCACTGCTTGTGCCTAAAAATGCCTCAAATAGGGTCTGTGAGAGGAATCCACTGGCCTGGTTATCTTTCTCAGTCTCTTGATACTTGCACCAAATTATGATTGGAAGAACTTTAAAGTTTGACATCAAGCAGCTTCTTCATTGCCACATTACCATTCCTTGCAACTCACAATTCCTCTCTGCTGTGATTTGCAGTTCATTCTGTTCTTCCCATTAAACTGTTACAATTCTAGTAAGGGTTAGCACATTGCAGGTTCTCTCTTTCATTACGCCATTCCTTGTCTTCTGTTTTATGTGTGAAGCACAAGCAGCAGCTCTATGATGTGACTGCACAGCCCCAGCTGTACAGCCCACTTAAGTGCTGTAGTTCAAGTTTAAAGCTAATCATGCCCAGCTGTGTCCTTAGTCACACTTCTTCATCCTAATTTGTCACTTCCATTTAATGCCCATGAGCTGAGCAGAGTTGTCAGGTATTTTAATTTTTGTTACAGATGTGTGACTTCAGCCCTGTCCCCTCACTGTAGGCACGTTCTCTAAATCCACAGGTCCTAGCTCATACATTAAATAGCAGGAGAGACTCAGGTGCCAGCGGGAGGCACAGCCAGCTTGTGCAAGGGGTGGTTGTTCTCATCTAGCGGTGCCGGGTGCACCTGGTTGATGAGGTGGCACTTCCAAGTCCACTCGACAAGTACTTGCGTAAATAATACTGGTTAGCAGTGCTGCAAAGGGTAACAATTTATGAACAGTGAGCGTCTGCATTTTTAATAACGTGTTTAAAGATATCTGCCCAGACCCAGATTTCTCGGCTCCTATTTTAAATGTTACAGTCCCTCTAATTCTGGATTATTTTGACTCGGCACAGCTGTTAAGGCTTTTCTCTACTCTTGTGCCTCTCCTCTCCCCAAAGAATATAAACCTCTAAAAGTCCAGAGTTATCTGTCTTGCTGTGAGCCTTGCTAGCTATGGCACATTTAATGAAGGCTATTAATTACTTTGTGAGAGGGGAGTGTAACTTGAAATAGGACAATGCCTAAAAAGCAAGACAATTTTTAGCTTATATCAGAAGATTTTAAAAACACACCCTTTCAAAATAATGTGCCTTAAAATACACATTTATTTAGAAATTCTTTAATGGCATTTGTTTTGGGAATCACATCTATGTATTTTGTATCTGAAAAGTTTAACAAAAACTTATACAGGTGTTTCTTCAGAAGACACCAAAACTGGCTTTCCTGTTACAGTTGCCTGCCTTCCCAGCACATCAAGTCATTGCCTTTGAGAAGTAAGCTCACCCTACCTTTTTAACAACTGATCAGTGAAGTTACTAAGAACACACACTAAAAGCTTTTGCAGTTTTGTTAGTGTCACCAAAATATCTCACTAATTTCACTTCTTCAGGTAGAACATGGAGTATTTTCTACATTTGAGTGCCTTTTGTAACATGTCATAAAAGAACAGATCGGGGTGAACAGCGGAACAACTGTAATGCAAAATACAACACATGGCATTAAACAAGCCATGCAAAACAGTGGGATGACAAATTTGCCAGTTTATAATGAGTTAAGTAAATTGACCATGTTGTTTTGGGGAACTGTTTTTTGCTTTTAATGTCTGATGGTAATGCTCCAGCAGTCTATTTTGAATGAAAATGTTTACTCATGTAAATGAGAGTTTCGGTTTGTTTGTGTTGACATTATTTTTGTAGGGAAAAATCCCTCCTTTCTGTATCATCTACTTTCAGAAATCTTTGGGAATGTGCTAAGGAAATGTCATCCTTCCTTTGACATTCGTGTTTGGTTTGGTTTTTTTCTTTCACTTTAGTTTCTGTGGAGTAGTGTAAACTCTAGCTTAATTTGATCTGGCATCACTGCGGTGGAACGTTAGTAACATCTTGTATTGTGGCCCATCTGGGTTGCCATAGAAACTGGAGACCTCCATCTTCCTCCTTGTTGTTGGAAATGGAATGCAAAGAGGGCATCAAAGTGACGTTTTTCTTGTACAAGTGAGTGCCCTGTGAAGAGCCAAACATAAAGGTTTCTTATTGGTTTTATGCTCTTGTGGCCTGCTGTAGCTGTTGTTATAGTACACCCTGTTTTCTCTTGAATATCTGGCAGCTGAGTTATAGAAAAAATGTGAGCATCATGAAAAAGCTAAGCTTATGTGGTTAATCTTGTCCACAGCTTTTTCCTCTCTCTCTCTTGTTGATGTATTTGTCTTGGATTGGGCTGCTAACTAGTAAGGAGGTGCAGAGCATGTTACTGCAAATCAGTTGCACTGCAAGGGGCTGGAAGAACCAATTATGTAGCCCGTACTTGTCGCTTAATGTTTCTCTGCACTGATCCTCTATCCTCTTACAAGAAAAATCAGCCAAATAATTCTGGCAAATGCATTAAAAGTTTTTACTTGCAAAACAGTAGAAATGCCAAGTGATCGTTCTTCAAAACTGTATGGATTTAACAGACATAATTGCAAAATCATACACCATTTCCCTTCCCCCACGTGCACTCCAGCTGTGTACTCAGCAGTTCTGCCGACATGCTGGTGAATGGTCGTATCTCCTCCCCAGGACAAAGAACCTTTGAAATCAATGCTGAATGCTAACCAACACAGCCAATCATACGTGGTTGTGGATTTCCAAAATGGGTTGTGAAATTATTTTCTAAATAACGACTTGCTCATCAACCAAGACACAGGCTCTGTCAGCACAAAGCGGACACAGGAACATTTTGGTTTTGTGTGTAGGAGAAAAATCTTAGTACAGTCTGTTCATGCTGAGCATGCTGTTGCTGGCCTAAAAGCAGCTGCCTCTAAGGCATCTGCTGCTGGTGCAGTTCCTGGAGCAGTGTGGGTCACTGGGCAAGGCTTCTGGTCTTCTTTAAATTGATTAAGGAAATCAGTTTCTGCCCTTATGCAAAAGATGGATCTTCCAGTTCAGAGAGCTGTGTGGTGTGAGAATCTGTGCTGAAAGTGTTAAGACTTGGAGCAAAAACTATGCTTTCATCATTGCTCTGGCAAACTGGAAAAAGATGAGGAATGTGCAGGCTGAATACAACAACCTGCATTATTTGTCTAGCTCATAATAAATACATGTGAAATGCAGAGCAGGAAAAGACCACTGGATTATTATTACTATTTACATAATACTGCTATGTGTTAAATATTTCAGAAGATTTTTGCAGAGTAGGCTTTTGGCCTGCAGAGCAAAAAAGCTAATTGTGCAACCTACCAGCGGGGGAACAAAAGGGGAAAAAACAATTAAGAATGTGGGTCTGAGGGATTACATTGAGCAGGGTTTACTGATCAGTTTTTGCATATGTGTATATGAAGTATGGACTTTTTCTTCAATGAGATAGCTATTTCTAATCTCTTGAAAAAAAATCTCAAAGTATGTCTTGCAGTACTTGCGTCACCTTGAACATCCCTATAGGCGCAGGCCTGAAGTGGCAGTGAGAAAGGACTTTAAGACAGGCTTGTGTGACCAGAAATCTGCCCTTTTTTTCTAAGTCAATCTTATAAAACATAGTGCTTGTTTGCTAGTGAAAAAGGACTAATTTTTGCTTGTTGGACTTTTTGGTTCAGGTTTACTCTGTCTGTGAATGCCTTTGCTTGTGCAGCCCTGTTTCTTCTTACCCCTTTCTCAGTTCTTTGTGGGAGAAGCCTGTTTTTTGGTTTCTTCTGCTCTTTCTCACAGTCCGTGACTGCCTTCTTTTGCAAACTGACAAACATGTTTTGGATTAAGTGTGATTTTGATACAAATGTATTTATGTGATCCTCCAAACAATTACCATGAAAATTCTACTCTGCTCATAATGAATACTGCCTATACAGCGTGAAGTAAAGTATTTCTCTTTACGCATTAAAATCTTCACATTGCTTTCTTTTTATGTCTGCAACACCTATCACACATTTACAATCAGTTAATGCTTTTTCAGCCTTTGGTCATAGTGTTTCTTTTTTTAAAGCAAAGTTAAATCACTAGTTACTTAGGTGCCCTTGCATGTGTTTACTGATACAAGTGTGTGGGTGTGTGATCTTTTAAAAGTCTCTTTCCTCTGTCCCAACTCCAGATGAAACACAATAGAAGACGTTTATATCAAAACAAACAGATAAATATGCTGCATTTTCTTGAATATGTGCCCTGTCATTTTTTAAAAAACAGAAAGAAACCCTGAAGCTTTTTTTTCCCAGAGCACCCCTGCATTTCAGCATTAGTTATTCAGAGATAATGTAAGGGAAAAATTTATCTCAGCTGCTTCTTTCCTCTAATCGGTCCCCTACCTCAGAGCCCAGAGAACCTGCTCTGTAATGTTGAAGCTCTCCTTCTGCTTCTTATTTTGTGCAGGCTATCTGAGAAAGAGGATTACGTGAGGACTTATTTTTATGAACTGTTTTTTTAAAAGGATGTGTATTATGTGTATGAAACTAATTCGACTCTGGTGCAAAGGCAGTGCAGCTTTAAGGTAGTTCTCTAGGTTAATAATAGAGCTTGAGATCCTGTCTGAGTAAAGTTACCAGACCTGAGGACACAAAGCAAGATGACTTGCTGTAACAGCCTGTGTGTCGGTTGCTAGGTTTCTGTAATCTTTAAGTCTTTCTCAATAGCGCAACATGTGTTGCCTTTAAAAAAAAATCCATCAGTACGAAAGCATGGGGATGAAAACTACTGTTTTGTGATTTACAGCTCTTAGAGACAGCTGTGATAGGTGTCTTTAGGGATGCTCGAGAAAGACCCGCTGGTGCTGGTTTTAGAAGTCCATTTATTCTGAACTAATGCATCCGAACATATTCACAGCTGAATTGTCACACAGAAATGCTGAGTGAAGGCCAATGAAATAGTACTTCGAGTTTCACCAAGACTGATACCTCTGACTGCAGGTTTAGCTGGTCAGACTGGTTTTTAACATGAAATGTGTTCATCTGGCAATATGTTGCTTGTTCTCTGCAATAAGTAGTAAGTCAAGCACATCGTCTGAAAAAAAGAACTTGCAGCTCATTATGTGATGAAAATATACAGTAGTTTCTCTTAATGTTTTTTTTTTTAAAAAAAAGAAGTTAATTTGCCATTTAAATCTAATGTGTTCCTGCACAGGCAAAGAAGAAATCTTACTCTCCCCTAAAAATACACTCACTATGTGTGTTTAATATTGCATAAAGAGGAATGACATGAGAGCTTATTTTCTATTTCTTGCCTGTCTTTGACAGGCAGCTCCTTAGAGAATTATTGAAATTCATCAAAGGCTTCTTCAGTCTGTCTTTAAGAGTTTTAACAAGATACTGTTATCAAGAATACTGACACTCCCCCCACCCCACCCCCCAAAAAAAAACAATCCCTAAACCAAAACAGAATACAGGGTGTTTTAACATGTTGTATTAGGTCTCTTTTCCCACCATTTTAGATGGGGTTCTTATATTTGTATTTGTGGTATCAGCAGTCCCTCAGTCTTCAAGGATTATTACAACAGCATAAAAAGGCTCAGCAATTCTTCACCAGACTATATGTTTCTGTATAGGCTAGGTTGAAAGTTCTGTTCACCCACCCTGTGCCCCCCCAAAGCCCTCAAGAGATCATCTTTATTGACATAATAAAAAAGTTAAGTACTTGCATTCCTTTTGACAGAACTTCTGTAAAACCAGAATAATTCCAGTATGCACTCCAAAATAGATGAGAGAGCAAGTTATAGAGGCATTAAGTACAATTCACGTGTATATGAATTCCAAATTCTTTTTTTAACAAATAAGAGCTAAGTGTGACAAAACAAGATGGTTCTGCCTTCCTTCACAGTGCTATCCTGACTGTTCTGACAAGTTTTAGTCCCAGCTCAAACAAGATTTCATTGTGTTACAGCATTGAAGCACTATAGATAATTTTCTGCAAAACAAGAAATAAGAATGCTTTAGATGATTTTATTCAATGTCCTAATCATGTTTGTTTAAAATTATTAGGTTTGAGAGATAACATCCTCTTCAGTAAAATGAAAAAAATACACCCTGTATTTTAGTTGATGTATCCCAACAACAATGTTCATTGTTCATGCAAGAAATTATTGTTGCAGCGGTAGTTGTGTTTGCACTTTGAGCAAGCCTGTTTTAGAGGGAAGAACTAACCATCCCCAGACTCTTCAGCTTTCCCAAGGCAGTCTCAGTAGCTTGACAGTTTTGGAATCGTCCTGTTCGGTCACATCCATGTATGTGGAATTTATGTCATATATTATAGGCTTAGATGGCACAAGTTAAACTACATTAAAGACTGAATTGGCATCTTTAGTTTAAATTTAAGAAAACTTGGGAGAGGAGGTCCAAATCCATCAGAAAATTACTTAGACATAGAAAGTGGATCTGATGTTAAGGGTCTTTAATGGTCACTCTGAAAATGAGGTATCTTCTGAGTACTTTAGGTGGGTTCAGTAGCAGTGTTTACTTTTCTGTTATAGGAGAGGAACTACCTCTGTTTCCTTTGTTCTGGAGGGGATCTTTGACAACATCCATCAGAACTCTGAAATAAAATTCCTGTACCATTCTGAACAAGGATGGTGCTGGATATTTTTTGGCAGATTTTGTTTCAGACACTTCAAAGTTACTAAGACTTAGAAAACAGCAGATCATTTAAAAATATTAGCTGAAAGTTGGGGAACTTAATGTTGAAGAGAAGTAAATTATATTTCTTTATGGAGATGCATGCAGATGCAAGTATCAGAATACATTAAACAACAGGACAGGGATGGGATGGGAAAGGATAATGGAAGTAATAGCAAAAAGAGTATCATCGCAACTCACTTGTATACGCCAGTCTCCTATACAACTTTATGTTGTGAAGTCATTTGAAATAGTTAAAAATTCCAGTGAGTAATATGACATGTTATTTGAAAGTGCAGATTTTGTAGTGTTTCATTATTTTTTAAATCATTTGAATTCTATTCCAGACTGTTTACATCCCTCTTTCCGAATTTGTTTCCTTTTTATCTGTGTAAGTATGTGCCGACACTGTTACTCAGTATACACAAATGCTAATCTACCTTCATGCACATGGAAAATAGCTTTCCTGGCACTGAGCTTAAAACTCCCATAGAATACATTATTAATCGAAGAAGTCTCTCTTTTTAGAAAAGCCTATCATTTATGTGGTCACTGTTGAGAAGGTTGTAGATAATATAATGCTGTTTGTTAACAGTGGGGTTTTCAGAACATACAACAAATAACCCCAGATACTCAAAGTGTATTTAAGAAATATTTAAATTTCAAAAGTAATTTTCTTTCTCGGTACTCTGGTTGTATACACTAACATGGTCTTATTATAATGTAACAACAGCTTCTTTTCTGTTGCCCTGCATGCTTTAATGCTCTAAATGTATTTCTCTTGGCAGATCTCTGCAGTGAGATGAAAGCATGGCAACTATTAAGTTCCCTATAGTGAATAATTTCCTGGATCTGCATTTGGCTTTCAAATGCTGGATCGTGTATTGATAAAGTTCAAGGAACAAAGTTGTGAGGGATGTGGGTAGGGTGAGGCTGGTGTGCATCTGTGTATAGTTCAGCTGAATATATCTGCAACTCGGTAACAGAGCTTCAGCCCAGCTTCTGCTATGTCTGTGGTGCTGAAGTGTTGCGTTAATTACACGTGCTGGTCTTGCAGACTCTGATGAGCCTTATCAAACACAGCCAGTTGGTGCTGCTGGTAGGAAAGCACAGGGAAGCTCTCATGTGGAAGGTTAATGGAGTGTAATTAGAAAGAAAAATGAACTCTTCAAACCACTCTATCTCACTCTGCCTACACTGAGAGTGACAATTGGTCTGATCTTTTATTAAACCCTAGAGCAGAAGTTTAACGGTCTAAAATTATGACAGTATAACTGTCAAACAAGCAGGCATACTGTGAAGAAGTAATATGAACTTACGGATAGGAATGTTTACATTCCCTTATGCAGTTTCTGTTGGTACTTTTTTTTATGCTGGATATTGTCTGTATTGATATAACGGGTCTCAAATGCATTTACCTGTGAGATGTCCATTAAAACCAGAAAGATCTTTGTGTTCCATGCTTGGTTTCTTTGTGTCTGTGCTTCACGTAACTGTCACTTTGCAGGATGAAGCAGCAGCACCATCCTAAGGCATTTTGTGACCAAGAAGTTAAGCCTTCCTAAAAAAGACTTCTTACGGGAGCAAGAACAGCTACTAGGCTTTGCAATCCAGGAACTAACTGAAATTTGAGATTACATACATAATTTAAGATTAGACACTATTGCCTTATCCTGTTAATTAAGTGAGGTATGATGTACATGTTTGTTTGTCTTCCATCTAGCATGTAGATTTTTTGTTTTCTTTAAAAGGTACTGTTAAATGTTAGTTGAGAAACTGCATCTAGGAAGCAGAGAGAAGACATCCAAAGTAGAGAGAAGTGATAGATCCAAACACGGCAAGGAGACTAACCAGTTTGACTTCCTACATGTTAGAGGCCTTTATATTCTACCTCTGTACTGCAGTGTGATGTCTTCTTACTCCAGGAAGGCAGTTTGGTTATCAGTGTACTAAGTTTTTATCATCCATATCTTTGTGTTCCAGGAAATGGGTGGTGGATTGGGCTGCCAGTTACTCTGCAGGCCCTTGCAATATCAGCAGATTCATCAGAAGAAATCTGCCCAGCCAGTCCTAACATGCAGTCCACATCTTGCATCACAGTGGAAGGGAGAAAAGCAGTGTCCCAGAGAGTCTGGCCTGGCAAATTTTTTTCCCATTCCAAGTGTAAAATCAGTAAGAATCTAAATATGTAAAGGAAGCATACAGTAAAAGGCATCAAAGAAACATAAGCTTGCTCTACTTAGCTTCTTTTCTCATAGCTGTGGCCAACAGTTGTTGTTCTGTGTTTCAGAATAAGGTGAAAACACAGCCTGAGCATATTTAGTTATTTGTGCCTCTGGATATGTTCTGAAGAGTAAGGCTGTCTTTATGTGGAGTTTCAGTACTGGAGAAGTGTGCTTGGAAAAGGTCTGGCACTTTCACTGTCCCTGCTATGGGACAGGAATGAGCAGAGGCTTCCCAGGTCCCGGATCCCTCTCTCCCTCACATATACTATACAGTCTCCTCTAAAACTTAGATGAAACATTTCTTCTAGAAAGCTGTGTACTCTTGTCCTAAAGACTTCAAACTATAGTAGGCCATTACCTTTCATATTAGACTGTTCCAGCATTTAACCATCTCTGCATGTTATTTCAAGGTTGACTTTGTCTACCGTTAACTTGCAGGCACAGAATCGTAATTTTACATTTTCTCAGAGAAATTAAAAACCCTCCCGTCATCAGATTTCTTTTCCATGTATAAGAATCTATCTTCAGTGAGAAGTCACCTCACAATCAATTGGATATGCTGAGCCTCAGAAAGCCTCATATTACACAGCCTTGTTTGCTGGGTCTTTGGTTATGTTGGTGGCTTTCCTTTGAACTGTCTCCAGTAACTCTGCATCCCTGGTGAAAAAGATAGTTCTCCATTCTTTTGGCAAAATGCTGGTTCTTGGGTGCTTTTAAGAGGGGTGCAAGTTCACCAGATCTTCAGCTGTTGAGTAGTTTTAGCCTTGCTTCGTGAAGTGCTTTTTGTGCTGAGATAAGTAAATGCAGCGACCTATGCTATTTAAATTGACTCTAAGGAAGAAACATTCCTTTGGTTTTTGGAGTCACTGTTCACTAATACACAAACGATACAATTGAAGACCAGTGATTTGGGTCTTCTGCAGTGATTTAACTTGATACCTTCTCTGTGAAGCAGGCATTTTTCATGGTTTTGATTGTGCTTGGTTAACTAAAGAGAAAGGAACAACAGGTATGTTTTGCTGGAAAGGATATCTATATTTGATATAGTCTTCAAGTGACTAGAAAGATAAAATCTCTCATTTGAGTGAGGTGAAGCCAACTTTTTGCTTTGATAACTCGTCCAGCATATGAAGTGAAGACCAACAGTAAATTGTGATATGATGTTGTCAGCGATGGATTTTAATTGAATTGGTGCTAAACAGTGTTTGGTTGACAACACAAGGAAAAAGCCTGTCTGCTGCTTTTAGTTTGTGGTGTTTGTAAAGCAATTGTGGAAGTGAGATATTAGGTGCTGTTAACAACATCAGTGTAATCAACAGGTGGTTGTACGATGTAGTTAGAGCATCCAGATCTTTCTGTTCACAAAAGAACAAGTTTGCGTTCTGTGGTAAAATAAAGCTAGTCATCGTGCTTGATATTTCTGATCATGCATGAAGTGCGTGAGCCATGAACTGTGTGTGTTTCATGAGGAGGAGAGGAGATGTGATTCAGTTGTGAGAATAGCTGTGGGATGCACAAGAATCTTGCTGAAGTTGATTCATTTTTAGTCAAGGAGCTGTGTTACTGTGCAGTAGTGCACTGTGAAATTACTTGGTCACTGTCCTTTCCACTTTGGTTATTCTAAATATGAGGAGTTACCAGATTAGAAAATAGATCATAGAAACACGCTTTACCTTGAAGTACAAAAGAATCCTTGTTTTATTTCTGCACAATCTAGGTGGCTTTTTTTCCCCTAAGGAGATTTTTTTCCCCCTTGAAACAGACAATTGGAGGTAGAGCAGTACAGAGATGGGCAAGATACAATTAAAAAGAGTGCTTTTTCCATGGTATTCAGCAATCTAAATTTTTCATTTCTTCAGCCTTTTCCTGTGTAGGTGATACCCATATCCTTTTACCAGTTACTATTTGCACTTGGAAATATTTCTGGGAAGCAGAAAAACCTAAACCAAAACAACCCTTGTCAAACTTCGACAAATTTTATAAAAATTAATTTAATTGCTTTCATTCCATTCCTTTTTGATTACATTCAAAGCACTGCATTTAATTGTTTTGCCTGTTGTCATGCACTTAATTCTCTATTAATTAATTGCTTCATTGTTTAATTATTGTAGCTGTTCTTACAACTTTTTCCATTAAGAAAAGTACTGGGGTAAGAAGGTAGGTATTACATTAATTTGATATACAGGCTGCAGGGAAGTGTTATATGTGTGTTGCTCCTTCTAGTTCAGTCTTGGTTCCCTACTTTGTGCTAGAGTTAAAATCCTAAAATGAGAAGACAGTGATGCATAAGGCATTTCACAGTACAACATTACCTTCCAAAAATTAGTTGGTCTTGTGGTTCTGCAAACGGTAAAAGACGTTGTACTGAAAATAAAGAAATCAAGAAGTCACATAAAGCAGAATGGCACAGCAGCTATTTTTAGTCTTTTTAATTTATAATTCTAGATATATTTTTAAATAAAATTATAAGTGTTCTCCCTCACTAGGAATGAAGGAATGAACATTATTTTCAGAGCTTACATAATTCACTTCTGAATGATTTCTACCAACCTCAAGTAGTATTTCTTTATCATAAAGGAAAAACCCCACATTCTTTTTCAAAGTACGTATGTTCATGTGTGAACTGTGTATTTGTTTCAGAATCACACCTGTAGTAATACTTTTAGGTAGTATAAAATATAATCAAGTGTTTTAAGTTTACTATCATTTTTACTGACAAAGATGCTTTTCACATCATGTCAATGCTGTATAACAATATTCACCTGACAAAATGTCAAAGGAGATTTTTGCAGAACAAAGATTTATATAAGTTCTACTTTACATAAGGTACCCTGTGCCATGTTCAGTAATTGTATTAAAGATAGTAAAACTGCAAAACACACTGAAGAATTTAGGGCATACCAAAATTAATGGTTCTTTCTTTGTCCATCTCTAGTGCTCACGGTTATCGTAAGGGTATTGCTTAGTTTATCTCATAGGACCATCAAGGCAGAGGGAGGAGAAGCCTTCAGCTCTCCCGGCATGCTCTACAACCCGTTCTAGACATTCAGAAATTGCCTATGTGGTTTTTTACAGCTTTTAGCTATGTTCTCTGTGGCCGAATGCAGCATATACTCTTTGAGATAGTTACTGGAGTGCTGGTGCTGCAGCCGTTTGCTGTGTATGGTTGAGATATTGGTGTATTTAACAAAAGCTGAGAAAAAATAATTATGTTTTTGAACTACAAAGTGAAATAGTGCACATTTCAATAATCACGCCCAGTAAGGCATTCAGGTATGAGGTGATAGTCTCCCAGTCCCACTACTACACTCCCATTCAGCACACATGCACCTCTGTCCTGTGAGGTCTTTTCTAACTGGAAGATATAGGTGCCACTTTAATCATTTTTAAGGAGTAGGAAATTGTGCCACTCTCTTTTTCTTGGGATAAAATTCTTTCTAATTTAATTGGTTGAGATATTTTTATTGCTAAAAAGAACTGGGCCAGAAGTGCAAAATTCCATAAAAATACAAGACAACCACAGAAGTAGGTGAAAATATTTCTATAGTCCTTTGATCAGTGTTTCAATTGAATAGAATTCCATTTGTTTTCTACAACAGGTTGTTTCTCCTCACTAGTGTAGATTCTGCATCATTGTTTCAATTGAATCCAATTTCAGTTGTTTCATACCACAGGTTGTTTTTTTACTCACTGGTGTAGATTCTGCATCATCAATTTCTATAATTGGATTTCACTATTTTAATTTTTTGATACTGTCTTAAAGTAGTAGAAGAGTGTACAGTTATTCTTCTTGCTTATAATTTTTCTTCTCCCAAATTCCATTCCCCAAAGTGCACCCTCTTTGCAGGTTCAAGATTAATCATGCCAGGACTTCAAAATCTTTTAGCTTCTTTCTGCCACAGAAGTTTTGGTATCTTTCTGGTTTGTCAAAAAGCAGAGATATTTCACTTCTCTTTGGGTAGAAGCAGGAGATGGGACTGCCAGGGAAAGGGGAAGGAGGCTGGAAAGGAAGATGCTGAGCGGTGAAATTCCCTCCATCCTCCCCACTCCAAAGGTGGAGCTTATTTAAAATCAGCAATTTCTCTTACCATTTCATTCGCAGTAGTCAGCAACCTTTATATCCCAGAAAACATTTCATGGTCATTGGAGGGAGCAGGTAACAGAGGATCTGTAATAGCTGACTTCCTGGAGCTGGTGGAGTAGGAAGGCAGGTCACTAGCAGACAGCTGAGCAATTCAAACCACATCAGCTTTGGTTTTGTGATATAAAAGGTATGCATTGCAAATATAACAAGGGATCTAACAACGGCTTTAAATTGGAGGGTGGAAGATTTAGACTAGAAATTAGGAAGAAATTCTTCAAAATGAGGGTAGTGAGGCGCTGGTACAGGTTGCCCAGGGAATTGTGGCTGCCCCATCACTGGAGGTGTTCTAGGCTGGATTGGATGAGGCTTTGAGCAGCCTGGTCTGGTAGGAGATGTCCCTGCCCATGGCAGGCAAGTTGGATCTTTAAGGTCCTTTCCAATGCAAACCATTCTATGATTTTATGGTCTAGTATTTAAAAAATTACTGTACTTGGAGAACTACTTTGTGACTGATTATTAGCTAAAAATTATTTTGGCCAACAAGATGTAGAGGCAGATTTTCTGCTTAATCAAACCAAAATAATCCTCTAATATTGTGTTAGGATCTGGCCTGTGGCATGAATAAGGAAGTGGTATCACCAAATGTCACAATATTGATTACAATTATTACCGTTACGAAAGGGTCATATTAGATGTCTAAGGCTCTGCGAACAGCTCTTGATGCGATCAGTGATAAAGATGTCAAGACAGCAAAAGGTATAAGGTCCTGTAGTATGCTTTACAGCGCACTATTTGGCTAAATGTATTTTGAAGTAGTCTGATAGTAACCATGCAGAGGGCTGGCAGTTACTTTTTGGGTAGAAGCCAGTTTAGAAGAAAGGATGTAATTTTTAAGTTCTGGATATAAAGAGAGGATTGACATTCAGCTTTGAGGAATATTCCGTAAACATGAGAGACAAATTGGTTTTGTACATTTGTGGTGTTCCAGGCAAAACTATTTTAGGCATATACAGAGAGTCAGAGCTTTCTGCCATACAGTAAACTATTACGTTGTGTTTATAATGATGTATTTATGATTGAGTTAATCTCAATTTAAAATTTTGGAGTTATCAGTAAGAATATAATTAAATTAAATATTCTTAAATAAGAGTGGAAAGGAAAATGGTGATGATTGCATTTAAAGAATTAGGAACATCTCTTAAGAGTTCTGTGGTACTTTCAGATAACATCAGTCTCACTGGCACTAAATCACTAAGTCACAGAGCTAGGACTTTATACCAGCCTTGGCAAATTTCAGTCATACAGATTGTAATTTCTGCAGCAAAAACCACCTTCAAAATTGATTAAGAACAGTCAGATAACTGAAGAACAATTAAAAAATACAGTTTTAACGAAGTATTGAGCCTGTTGCTGGAGTTTCATTCCTCTTTAATCCACTTCAACATGAGGCTCTGCTAACATTGCTGCAGACAAACATATGCCAGGACTCGTGTGGCTGCAGAACAGCAGCTCCAGCAGCATGCGTGAAGGAGCCCTGTGGTGTCACACCAGCAGTGTGGATTGAGACCATGCAGAGGTGGGCTGAAAATGGGTCTAGAACTGCTCTTAGTTCCTGTGTAGTGCAACCCCAAGAGTCTTGTCTGGTTTTGCTAATTAAGCTAAATAACTTTGGAAAATATTCTTCAGAGTCTCCTTCTTGTTAACTGCTAACAAGCAGATAATCCAAACGGTCTTGCAGATAGCAAAATTATGTCTGTAGTTTCAGTGTGGTATTTTTAATGACAGTTGGTAGAAGCAACTTAATAAACTGTAAGAAATTGGCACGCAGTTTTAGTCTCTGAATCCTAAAAGCATTAGATGTTTCTTCCAATGTAATATCTGCATAATGGATATGGTTAGCAGGATACGTTGCTGCCAGGCAGCTCTCAGCAGCCGCTAACAAGCTACTGTAGACTTCTAGAGCAATGGCGTTTTTCTACTCATGTTATGCATCTTGTGCCAAATACGCTGAGCCTCAGTTTTGCACAAGGTACTAATAAAAGTTGTACTTCAGTCCTGTTTTCCCCAGCCCTGCATGCTGTGGTTCGGGCCTAGGGGTGTAACAAGGCAGCATGTGAATGGAATGTGACTCATCTCACTCCTGCTCCGTCCTTACTGGCTGTTGTAGCAGTATGGCAGAGGAGTCCTCCAGGCTCCTCTACCTCTCCTCTCTTTCTTTTTTTTTTTTTTTTTTTTAAATCCTTTCAATCCTTTCACTAGTCTTCGTCTGATTGTAAAGAACAAGATGGAAATGAATTCTTGGGCCATTGCTGCTAATTTCCTCCAGTTAGGGAATCGGTAGAAGAGCATCATTATCACAGAATTTTATACAGGCAGCTGTGGAAGACAAAAACTCTCTTCCTCTTCGTGCCAGGTACAGTTTAGCCTCCTGTACAGTGTATGTGCAGTGCATTCTTTGGCAGGTATTCCATAGGCATGTTGCCTTATTTCCTCTGGTGCTTTACTCTCTTCTCCTCTTCTCCCCCTCAGGTTACTCTCCGGAAATATTTTTTCAGCTCTTATATCTGCTTGCTGACATGGCACTTTGGTTTGCATATTAACATGGTTGATCTTTTCGGAAAGCAATTTTTTTAATGATTGTTCAGGTATCATGTATTTAAATGAACCGATAGATACAGGCCATTTAAAACAATGTAAAATATTTGAATTAGAAAAATGCCTTCTACACTCCTATTATTTTCTCCATGTGCAAGGGAACAAGCAATTTACAGCTTTCAGACTTTTGACAGCATTTAGCACTTCTCTAGATGCAGTGTAAAATAGTGCTTTCCCACTGCTGTCCAGTACCAACTCCCTGCAATTTCAGTGAGGTTGGGTCTGTGTTTCTCTTGTTTTCAGAGCTGAGTGTGCATTCCCAGCCAGGGCTGTGGGTTTTGTAGAAGCCAGGCAGTCATCCTTGTGCGTGCTTCTCAGTTGCTGAGTTGTTTTGCGAAAATGTCAGTCATGTGAGCTCACATATTTCAACTTTATGAAACAGAGGTGAGGGGGGTTTTGTCACTTATGTGTTTTATTTGGCTTTTTGAAATTCCAGTTCTCAAATATGCTGATTTGGGACCCTCTACCTTTTGTTATCTTCTTCTAGGCTGGAGTTACACATTCACTGTGTGAAGCAAGACACCTGAAATCAAAAGTCTACACTATGTCCACAAGAAATACGTAGAGAACAGATATTTTGTCAGCTCAGAATTTCATAATCCTATGTGAAAGAAATTTGAGGGAAAATTTGTTTTAGTTGGTTGTAAATAGCTGGATTTTTAGGTTTGGGTTTTTTTTTTTTGCTTCATCTCCCTGTTTTACACAGTGTCTTAATAGTAATGCTTCAAAATGAAGATAAATATATTTGATATTGTCAGAATATCTTTTTCTTCTCCCTTCCGTGTAAGTGGTGCTGCTTGGGGCTGCTCGCTGTCAGCACCTGGCCCTGATAGGGATTTCCTGGCCATTTCTGTTTCTACTAGACTTTCTCAGTTGAGTCCCTGCTATGTCTATTGACTTCGTTCTCTTCCAGAGCCAGCCTTTTGTTGTACAGCTGTTTTGGAGTATGCGTGTGCACTTGATTAAAGGGGCTTAAGTATGTATCTGAATCTTTTAAAAGCTGTCCTAATTTGAGGGTGGTTGGGATGTGGGGGAAAAAAGTCTATTTTCAGTCATGCTTGCAAAAGGTAAAAAAAAGTCTTGTGGTATTTTCACCCTTGTTTACACTAAAGTATATACAAACATGGATTGTGAGCTCTTATTACCCATGTGGCACCGTTGTGTCTTATCCTGCAGGTCACTTGGTCTGCTCTCAAATCTGTTAACATCTAAAGATGCCCATATAGGTAGCCCTGTTTCAGGTGACAAGTATATTGAACAGAATGATCCATGTCCTTCCTATTCCCTGCTTTGCACTCAAAACTGGCTGTCCACCACTCAGTTTCAAAGCCTAGTACAAAATGGCAGCCCCACTGCCTTGAAGTCAACACTAAGGCTTTGACCTGCAGTCTTTTTTTGGCACTGTTTAGGAATGGTGCATGATGTTTGAAGTAGTCAGAAACTTTGGAATCAGAATGCTAGGGCATCTCAAGTGAATGCAGATTAATGTGGTCTTGCAGTGGTTGATGAATAAGCTGAATTTTGATGGGTGAGTTTCTGCAAGGACAGCAAGCTCACCTTGCTGGGCAGCTGATTTTGACACTGCGCCTGTTAGACTATAACAATATTTAAAATTCCGAACTAATCCCACTAAGCTTCTGATCAGTTCTTAATTTACATTAAGTAAATGTAACTTTAGGTGTTATTACCTTAATATGTGGAGCTAAATAACTGTGATCGTTTCTGTTTATGTTTTTATTTATCTGGTAGAAAAGAGTAGTGGAACAGCTTCGAAAGAATTTGATAGTGAAGCAGGAACAGCCAGACAGTAAGTTTCAAATACAGCCATTGTCACAGTCAGAAAACAAACTACAGACACCACAGCCACAACCACTACAACAGCTACAGCAACATCAACATCAACAGCAGCAGCAGTCTACTGCACCCTCTCCAAACGTGATTGGATCACAGGTAAAAGTCTCTACAGTAATTTTTTTACTTGCTAACTGTGAAGTGCACTAAAAAAACATATGGAAGAAAAGTGTAGAGGGAAAATGTCAAACTTTCACTTCTGCCTGTTAGTGTACCAATATGAATTTCTCCTTCAGTGGATATGCACATATGGGTCTTGGGGGGTTTTGTGGCAATAATCTCCTATCTGAGTCCAAAAAAATTATGTAGTGTTTAGAAGTTGAATCATTGAATCATAACCTCAGAGAAAAGAAGGGGGGCAGTGTCACCTTTCTTAAAAATAAATGAAAGTTCAGCAAATGAACCTATCTTTTCTATAGGTGACTGAATGGGTAACTGTCCAGTAGGTCTCAAGAACAGTAGAGGCTTTTCACACACTATATGAGGTGTATGACTAAAATACTTATTTTCACAAGACTAGCAGAGTGCCCACTGCATCTGTGATCAAAATGTGAGAAAACCATTCCCTCTTCTTTCTGCTTGATTCTTTTTAAACAGATAGAACAATACTCACCTGAGTTTGCGAAGATTCATCTAGAAGTGTATAGTTTCATTTGCAAAGTCAGAATTTTGGAAACTAGTGTCTTTATTGGGAAGATAGACTGAATTTTAGTGTAGTATAGCATTAGAGACATAATCCGAGAACTCACCAGAGAAAGTGACCTGCTTCTACTGAGAAAGGAGTTCCAGCTTTCTCCTGTTGAAATACTGAGAATCCCAAAACTACGCTAATAAAACAGCTAGAAAATGCAGGGAGGTGTTTTGTAGAAAGGAAGTATATGTGAGGTCTTTTTTCCTGTTGATGCAATCTCAGCAGCTCATGTTCACATGGACAAGCAGATAACAGAATTAATCTGTGAAGTTTTCTTCATGCACATTGCAGTGAATCACAGCTATAGCTTTGACCCACTGATAGTCATTCTTGTCTTCCCTTTTCCTGAAAGAAGATGAGAGAGAAACAGTTGTGCTGTTAGTTCTCTCATTAACTCAGCAAGTTGTTTTGGATGCACTGTAAAAATGTATTTATGAGGCTTAGATAATTGTATTTTTGAGAAAAGAATTTAGAAGAAAGTGAAGCAAACTTAATTAAGGAAAAGGCATCTCTGAGCAGCAGCATCAATATCAAAGCTAAAACAGAATAAAGAAATCAATATTGGTGTGCCCTCAAATATTTATAGGCAAACAATGGATTACTCTGTGGTCCATCACTGATTCCTCTTTTTCAGACAGGAAACATGATGGCAAAAGCAGTTTCATATGTTTCTCCATAGTCCACACTTTAGCGTTCGTGCGTTAACTTCCAGGTCATCTCTGGGGTTGTGAAAATTGAGATCTTGTTCAAAGTTAAAGAGCCCTCTAGTGAAACAGTCAAAAAACTGCTACAGCCTTCTGACTGTCATTGGTACAGTTGTACTTGGAAAGTAATTATGAACTGAAAGGCAGGTCATCCTCTCATTTGAAAAAAATAAGCCAGCTTTTACTGTTAACGCTTCTCTATTTTTATTTACATTGATATAATTCTGAAGTAGCCCCACTTGCTTCTGTATACATTTTGCATCCCAGGTTTTGCCTCTGTCCTGGTGCCCTTCAATCTCTTTCAGCAAAGAAAAGTGAAATATTATGCCTGTCTAGAAAGCTTTCTCGTGCCTACTTTTGTAGATAATATATCTTCCAAGGCTGCGCCAGTAAAGGGAATGCTTTCAGTGATTATTTTCAGAGCAATTAAGTTTAGGAATCAAGGTATATATTCTGCCTTAATATTGACATTTTAATATACTTAATATAGTCAAGTAAGAAAGACTTATTATATTTTCATAAAGCACAAGGCTTGTGAAAAGGTCATATTATTGCAATGTTATTATATAAAGTAATGTAGACTTACTATGAATGCCACTTCGATATGAATTCATGCATTGAAAATTTTTAGGATAACCAACTTAGTCAATGCCCAGCAAAGTAACAGGGATATTCAAGCTCTGTGATCTGCTGACTGAAACAGTACTCTTAGTACTTACAGGCTTAGTAGAACCCTTGAAAAAGTCATGGTCGTGTATTACATGATTGATTGCACTTTTCTTTAAAATGTTTGTGGATGAATGTAACGCTTGTTAAAATGATACCATGTTATGTCTTATTGGAAAAGCTTGAATAATGTTACTGCGTTAGGAGAACAGAGCTTCTTGCTTCAGAGAAGGTCAATAAGAAACTCTTGAATCTCAGATAAAAAGTTAAGAGAATTGTTCGTCTTGCAACAAGGAAAAGTTAATTGATTCTGGACTTTGTATAAATGTATAAAATTGAAGCCTGAATTATTCTTAGATTTGGCATTATATAGTGAATTTTTTCATGCTTGTGCATAATTAACACTTAGGGGCTATAGTTTAAGCACTGTAAGAGGTGTGGAGGTAAACTGGTATTTTGTTTAGCAAAATAAAATTGTTGAAGAATCCAACTGGAAATATTTTATTAGAAAGAAGAGAAAGTTCTTGTGTGATTAAAATCCAGCAGTCTAAATCAGACTTTTTCAGAACATGAAATAGACTGCTTGGTCTGGTTCTCCATTTTCATAGAATAGTTTGGGTTGGAAGGGACCTTAAAGATCATCTGGTTCCAGCCCCCATCGTAGAGCCTAGCACCAATTTCAGGAGACAATGATGGTTATTTAATACTAAGAGCATTTGATCATGCTGTTTTGAAGATGCAGTACCATTGGTACAATGGATTTTTTTACATCAAAGGGAAAAGAAATGAGCTCACTTGCCATTCTCTTGAGTCTCACTTGTCATAAGTTTTCTGTAGGCATTGTGTTCTGGTTTTTATATGGAGACTCTCTTGGCTTGTTGCTTGTTGAATGAGGTTTGTAATTGTCCAATTCCTTTAACGTCTTAGAAGACAGTACATTTTGAAACAAAACTATGAAACTATAGTTGTTTTAACTTTGGAATTTGTGGGCATAGCCTCTTCAGGCATTTCAGATAAATGTGAGCATTAAGTCATTCAAAATCACTCTCTTTAAAACAAGTAAAGAGCAATCATGGCATCCCATGCATGTTCCAAAACCAACCCATTACACAGAAGTTAAACTTAATTGCCTGCAGCTGGACAGACTAACAGCCAGCTCTTACAACTTCAGGATAACTCCTTTGATATTCTCAGGAAGGTTAGTTAAGGGCTGAATTACTGTATGGGTGGCTAAAACTGAGGATTGGGATATGAAAAATCTGGTTTTGTTCTTCAAGAAACCAAGTTATGAATGTTTTTTTCCTCTTCTTCTGATTGAGAGGATCTCTGTAACTGGAGTTGCCATTTGAAAATCTGAGTTTCAGTTGGTTAGAGGCTAGTTTGCTGGTATGTTTCATAACCTCCACCTTACAGGTTTGACATTAGCTGTACATGTTTGGAAGTAATTTGAAACTAAAAGATCCAATAGGTGCCTCAAATGAGAGTACTTTTTAACTATCCAGTTTTCAGAGACCAAGATAATGTGATTGTCTGAACAGTAGGTAGACTCAATTCTGCCTTTTCTTTCTTTTACCTTCTATTGTTTCTTACTATCCAACCCACGTCCTGTCTGATATGAAGTGTCTCTGTGTCTTACAGTGTATTTTCTCTTTCCCTTAGAAAACTGTAACTACAGCTTCTATGATCACCACTAAGACACTACCTCTCGTCTTGAAAGCAGCAACTGCGACCATGCCTGCCTCTGTTGTGGGTCAGAGACCTACCATTGCCATGGTTACTGCTATCAACAACAGTCAGAAAGCAGTCCTCAGCACTGATACACAGAATGCACCAGTTAACCTCCAGACAACAAATAAGGTCACTGGGCCAGGAGCTGAGGCAGTCCAAATAGTGGCGAAAAACACAGTGACTTTGGTAAGCGTTTCATGTGTTTGCCCTGCAGGTATGTGTGGGTTTGGTTTACAAGAGGGCTATTGGGGAAAAAAAACCCAAAACAGTCAGGTTTTTGCACAGAAAGGGGAATAGCAGGGACATGTCATGAGTCTTCAGTACCTGACATTGTTAGAATGATAATCTAAGAGAAAAGCCTTTACTGTCTACATGGGTTGTTACTACTGTTTTACTTTATAGAATTAAATCAGTGCTGTGATTGCCTCTGTGTATAATTTCCCCGGTTAGTAATTCATAGAATCGCCAGGTTGGAAAAGACCCACCGGATCATCAAGTCCAACCATTCCCATCAATGACTAAACCATGTTCCTCAGTGCCTCATCCACTTGTCCCTTCAACACCTCCAGGGAAAGTGTCTCAACCACTGATGATCTTTTAAGGTCCCTTCCAACCCAAACCATTCTGATTTCACTGGAACGGGTCCAGAGGAGGCTTCAAGAGTGTTCTGAAGGCTGGAGCACCTCTGCTATGAGGACAGGCTGAGCGAGCTGGGGTTGTTCAGACTGGAGAAGGGAGGGCTCTGAGTTCTCACAGTGACCTTCCAGTACCCGAAGGGGCTACATAAAAGCTGGGGAAGGACTTGTTAGTCACGGAGAAGTAACAATTGTTTTACCCCTACCTATGTGGCTATATTCTGCAGAATTCCTACTCTTTTCTTTGGTGAAGGAGTTGTCAGACTTCCTTCATTTTGATCAGTTTGGGTTTTCATCTTAGATTTTTTTAATCCATCTATCTCATTCCCAGTGCATGATAAAGTCCATAAAATCTCTGGTGTCAGACACATCACCTAATGCTGCTCACTACCATGCCTTCACTCACCACTTTTTCATACACATATACAAATCCTGTTTCTCTAAGCATATATTTTGGAAAGTGCTTTGATTACATCACATAGTCTTTTCCAGAATAGTTACCCACCTAGGAAGAAGCAGTATTTTAGAATTGGGTTATATAGGCTTCTTGGTCTGGAAACCAGGCATTGTGTAGCATCTTGGCAAGGAAATTTTGCTTCTGGGCTAAAGGCTAAGGCTTCACTAAACATAAATCCTGTTTATCTTTATTAAAAATACAGCCTAATAACGCAAATGGGAGTAATTTTGCTTCTCGGTGAGTTATATGTTTGCAATCAGAACAGAGAAAACTATTTTAATGGAGTTTTTTTACTGTTCCCTTTTGCCATGTCATCCGTTGCACCACTGTCATCTCTCCTTTGTGTCTGTGCTTCATTTCTTTGCTGAATAACTTAACTTGAGAAGGCGATTCTGTTTTAATAATAGTCCATGATTTATGTTTCTGTAGCAATTTCCATCAAAAATCTCAGAATATTTTACTAAGCATTAATTAATCAGTACAAGACCTTTTTGAAGTAAATTGCAGTCTTATGTGGCTGAACAGAAGGGTGGAAATTAACATGGCCATTAATGTCAGAGAACCTCACTGGATACTCAACTTAGAGTAGCCAGCAGTGCTATTCAGAGGGTAATCAAGTGGCAGCTCTATCCACCTGATTTCAGTTAGACAGGGATGTACTTAACATGCCTTAAAATCAGATCTTAATTGTTTCAAAAGAATGGCCTACTTCTGAAATTTTCAGGTTGTGTATTTAAGCCACTCGTAGTGTCATTAGTGTGGCTAAAAGAGTGGTAACTACCAGATCTTTTCTATTTGAGTGAGATGCTCTTTCATTCTTCTGCACGCCATTCAGTATGAAAGAACAATGGCTCATATAGCTAGACATCAAAGTCTCTTGTTCTTTTTTGCCTGTAAAGCCAATTTTTAACTATTAAAACAAACAGGAGTTCTCAGCATCTTCGATATGAAATGATTTTAGGTTGCAGAGCGCAGTAGTTAGTACAGTTCAACTAAAAGGAAAGATACCTTTGTTTTATGAAGCAAGGTGTGTAGGAACTAGAAAGAAAGATTAGCTCTGTCTCTAAGACATTTCTAATGAGGAACCTGTTCCTGTGAAAAATTATTTAGAGTGTGGAAAACCAGGGACATGAGGTCCGAAAATACATGCAGGATGTTGATTTTGGGGAACAACTTCAAACTGCTTTCCTTTTACTGAGCTCTCTTGTGTTCCCATAGCAGGTTCAGGCTACACCTCAGCCCATAAAAGTGCCACAGTTCATCCCTCCTCCCAGACTTACTCCTCGTCCAAATTTTCTTCCACAGGTAAGTGTACAGAGAACAGCTGAAGAAGAAACTTAATTAGACAGGAGATACTTTCTGTCAACGTAATTTTTGTCTGTCTTTATTGGTGGTATGGTCAAGGAGACAATTCAGCCTCAACAAGTTTGCAGATGATGCCAAATTTGAGGTTGCAATCAATGTGTTTGTGGGCAATGCTGACATTCAGAGTGCCCTAAACAAGGTAAAGCCGTGGGGCAGCAGGAATTTCTTGAACTTCAGCACAGAAAAAGGTGAAGTCTTACACCTGGAATAGCCTGTCCCCTGCGTAGGTACTGACTGGGGAGCAGCACTCCTTAAAAGGTCTTACTTGGCAGTAGCTAAACTAGCAGTGTGCCCTGGTGAAGAAGCCTAGCAGTACCTGGGCAGTACCAACAGAACCACAGCCAGTAGATTAAGAGAAGAGATTTTCCGTGTTTCCTCAGGAGTTGTAAAACTGGATCTGATACACAGCATGCAGTTTTGGACCCCGTGGCTGATACTTTTGAATGAACCCCAGGGAAGAAAGGCAGCAGCCTTATTTCTAATATCAAAGAGGAAATTAACAAGAAGATGGAGACATACGCGCTTGGGAGGAGATTTATAAACACTGATGATCAGTTGGAACAGAGAAGAATTAGACTGTGTGTAAGGAAACAATTCTTCATTTGAGCACAATTAGGAGTGGAAGTGGCTTCCCAGAGGGGTTGTAGAAGCTCCATCCTTGGTGTTTAGAAGACCTGTCTGGACAAAGCCCTGAGCAACCTGGTCTACATTTAGTGTTGGCCTGATCTGAGCAGGAGATGGAATTAGAGACCTCCTGAGCTGTGTCCCAACCTGCATCAGTCTGTAATTATGAAATTCACATATGATGTTCATGTATTTGCATCTAATGAAATGAAACCATAGAACAGGTGTCAGCAAAATCAAAGCTTCACCAAAGGCCAGTTGCTGTAAGTGTTTGCTGCTTATGAGCAAAAAATGGGAAAATGAAACATATCTAGATTTTTCCAAGTATTTCTTTATTCCTACAGAGAGTGACCTCTATTTGCAGCTGAGCAGTGAAACTTGGGTTTGGCCTTTTTTTTTCATGGTTTGGGAAAGACACAAATTGCTGCTGGATTTAAAATGAACATCTAGGAGGAACTATTTCAGTTGTAAGAAATATATGGTGCTGTGAATAGATGTCTAAATCTTTTACAAAAGAAAAAAACAAAAGTATACACTGGTATTTGGTTAAGATTCAGGGATAGTGAGATCTGTTGGAATGTGACATCATTTTCCATGATAAAATGCATTATGGAGGATTAAAAGTGGATAGGACAATAGGAATCAAATAAGGAAAAATACTTTCATTTTCAGGGTAATGTATGCTGCTTCCATACTGTGTAATGATCTGATAAGTACATACTTAACAATGGGCAAGAAATTAGCAATTATTGGAGGTGGAGTATTGGAAGATTCTTGTGCCTCTTTTCTTTCTGGTGAATGAAGGAGAGAGTAATGACTGTGTTTACCTGTAGCCTTTAGTACTTTCAATGAGGCATTAATGTATAATCTTAGCAAAAATGGTTGTGCAAGTGTCTAAATAATACATAGTGCTCATAAAGGTAACAGGGTCTTACTGAAAAAGTTAATTATTTGTTTCAGGGCACAGTCAGCTGTTCGTGATTTCTTGGAGGGTCAGTATAAAGCCCTGAGACACGCTTTTAACATGATCGCCTCAGCTGTGCCTGTAAATATTACATGATTTTTTTGGCTTGCAAAACCAATATGTTGATTTAGATACAGATAAGGTACTTGTCAATAAACTTGCAGTATAAGTGTCTGTGCTTCCAATTCAGGGACAGTGATTCCATATGCAAATGTTGTGGATTGGTATTATGCAAATAGGTTTGAAAATGCAGCTTTTCCTTCTCATAGTGTACTTAAAACACTAGGCTAAAAATTACATTGTATAAAAAAATAAAGCAACCTTCTGCAGATTATACAGGCTGATTTGTAAGACTTGGTAAAAAAGTTCATCTGAAATACTGATAGACTTATCTCTTTTTTTTTTTCCTCATTTTTCTCTGATTTTGTAGGTTCGACCTAAACCAGTTGCCCAAAATAACATTCCTATTGCCCCAGCACCTCCTCCAATGCTTGCAGCTCCTCAGCTTATTCAGAGGCCAGTGATGTTGACAACAAAGTTCACACCCACCTCTTTACCCAACTCTCAGAACTCCATACATCCAGTTCGTGTAGTTAATGGGCAGACGGCAACCATAGCCAAAACTTTCCCTATGGCACAGCTCACCAGCATCGTGATAGCAGCACCAGGTACCAGGCTCACTGGTCCTCAGACTGTACAGATCAGCAAACCAAACATTGAAAAACAGGTACAAACAAGAAAGAGTCTACTAATGCAGCATACTGAGTTTTTTGCTTTACTGTGATGCTTTGGAGAGGATGACAACCATGGAGAAATTTTCATTGGGTACTGGGGATTTTTGTGTTCCAACAATAGTAAAAATTATGGAATAATTTGCAACTCCTGGGGTAGAATTTTTTCTTTAATGTGGGCCATTGGAAACTTTTTCTCATGCTTCAGTGTTTTCTGCTCCCACTACTGTCTTAACTTCAGCAGTTCACGAGCAAGCTACGCTGCAAGACTGTACTAAAATCTTGGAGGCCAAGTACGAACTGAAATCCACATTCATATCAAGCCTTTAAGAAACACTGGAAAAATATTTTCTGTTTTTTAGAGGGTGGCTACATGAAAGGCAAAAATTACGTCAAGTTGCAAGGGTATTTAATAGGATAAATGTAGGCATTTCTTCCTTGATCTTGCAGTCTTATGATGGTAGAAAAGTAGTCTCACACAGCTTCTGAGGACTGATAGTTCCCTGTGAGTAACCTGGATGGATTGAGGGGAAAGGAGACCCTCAGAGACAGAATTCTACATGTTTAGTTTTAAATTGTCTCTCCATAAAAGACTTCTATAAAATAAAACATTACTTTATTCAGTGTAAGACTTGACTTTAGTCAGCAGCTTAGAGTCCTTGACATTCAGTTCAAGTAAAACAGTATGTTTTACTTTTAACTCTTTTTATACGTTAGTATAATACTCCATCATATATAATGCGTTATCTATAACATGTTGTTTAGATGATATAGAAAAATAATAGTAGTATATATTACACTTCTAACTCTTTCATAGACTGTTGTGCTTTGAGATTACCTTCTGCTTTTGAAGTCACCTGTGGACACTGTGCAAATAGCATGCATGGAAGATGCGTACATTCTCAATTCTGCCTATGAATTCTCATGCATAGGGTCTTGCATACCTCAAGGCTGTTCCACAAGTTACTCAGAAATGCTGATTTGTATGATTTGTATTGTACTTCTGCAATACTATATTTTGATACCTGTTCCTTTTGTTGTCATCAAAGAGCGTTTGCTCTTTGCATAATTGCTGGCATTTTGACTGTTGAAAAACATACGGAAGAATGGTGGAGGTTTAGTAATACATGAATTTTTCTGTGTATTTCCTCCGTATCTTAAAGGGGACAAGTTTGTCTCTCCATAGCTTACCTCACTCAGTTTGTAGCCTCAACAGCTATGCCATGGGCGAAGGATTGTTAAGCAGGGTTTGTGATACCATTGCAGAAGAGTATGGCTGCAGAAAACAAAAAGCTTAGAAACACCCGAGATCATAGGAGTTAGAGAGACAGTTTTTGAGCTATTCATAATTCCATGAAATAGGGAGACTGAGGAGCAGGAAGTACAAAACACATGTGCTGTGCAGAACGTTTTCTACTTGAAAGTCTTCCTTGGGATACCTTTTCTTAAGGTGTCTGTTTTCTCATACTGTATAGATATTTCTGTAACTCTTAAGATTACTTTTATTGTTTGTGTGGCTGTGTGGGTTAATGGAGCGTTGGTAAAGCTGTTTCAACCTTTGTTAAAGGGAAACACTCATTTAACATTCATCTCACGTCAGATTCCTCAATTAAGCCTTTTTTAGTACACTGCCAGCTTTAAACTGTTTTTCTTCTGTATCTGTGAAAGTATTTGTTTTCCTTTATTAGTAGAAGTAAAAAACATCATTCTTATCACTGAATGGGAGCAACGCTGTTTCTTTTCAGACTATTAAACCACATGTGGAAACAGAAGAGAAGCAAATGGAAAGTCGTACAGTTACTCCACCTGCTGCACCAAAGCCAAAACGAGAAGAAAATCCACAGGTATCAGAACACACTCAGAGCTTTCTTTGAGGAAACAAAGGAAATCCTCTGTCCTTCAGAAAACATTTTTCCCTATCTGTTTCCTCAAAACTCTTTGACTTTAACGTTCCTATTAGGCAGCAGTAGTTGATAAGACTAAAGAATAAGAAATTTAAATAAATATAATGTGTTGCGTTTTTTAGTCCTGGAATGCATTTGAATTCTGAGTCTTGTAAATTAGAAGACAGTATTTTCCCTCTGATACATCCTCCAACCAGAAGGCTTAGTTGATTTCCATTCCTTTGTGGTTTTAGACTTCTGAAGCTATTTTAGCATTGGAGAAATATCTTTATTTTGCTTTATAAAATGTTTCTACTCTGACAGGCAGGAAAAAGTCATATATGTTCACATTCTGCCCGGGTTTTGTTCCAGTTTAGCTCCAGTTGGTTTTGGAGGGAACGAGTGGTCAGAATTGCTATTCCTTAAAGCTTTTCTGCCATACAGAGTTTTGGAACCTATTACAGCTAAATGGTCTACTACATTTGTTTTTGTACAGGGATTTAAACTGACTACCGTGCGAGCGTTAACTGTTGTCAATACAAGTTCTGATTTTTACATGTCTGTGCACTTCCTGCATTAAAGTTGTAGTCCTTTAAGAAAGCCATAGCCCTTATCGAATGGCAAATGTAAACCAGAGTTTCTCCTTGTAGTTTGCAGTATATAGAGAATGGTCTTCAAGTAGCAATATATTGCTGGCAATTGAACTGTGTTGGTATTTCCTAAGAGCCAATCACATAGTCAATTCAATACTGGACTGGAGGTAAAGAAACTTATTTCTTGTCCCCAGTTCTGCCAGCTCTGTGTTCATGAGCAATTGACTTTTCCCTGTATCTCAGCCTCAGTTCCCATCTACTAAATGGGACTATTATATGAATGAAAAGTGACTTATAGAAGCTAAGTGATACTAATAACATTTCTGTTGTTTAGTTACCTGTCAGCTCACTTTAAAGGACATAAATGACATAGCTTATCCTAATGGTTGGACTTGTCATGGTCTTTTTTTACTTCCCCCCCGCAGAAACTTGCCTTCATGGTATCTCTGGGACTAGTTACTCATGACCATCTGGAAGGTAGGAACAACGTCTTAAATTGATTCTTGAGCTCCTTGTTTCATGGCCATTCTGAACTGGAAGTATGGGTCCAAAATATTTCTGTATTAAGTGCAGTATTTTCTTGCACAAAAGTACGTTTGGGATCTCTGTATTCTTGATCTGACTTAGTTTGTTATACATACATTTTATTCCTCTAATTACATTGAAACAACGCAGTTACTAATGCAGCGGAGATCAGTAGTTGGAAAATAAGTGTGTGCTCTGCTGATAGGAAAGAAATTTGTGATAATCCATTGCTTTCTGGACAAACCTTGTATCTGCAAAGTTATACTGTGGATGATTTTACCGTAATCAACATCTGGATTTTTAATTTATTTCTTGGTTTTGTGGGACTGTAATCTGTAGTGAATGAGTTAATAGATTATAATTGGTTGTATAATTTAAACTCCTTAATCCTATACAGTGAAATACAGCCTAACATTTCAGCAGGTTGCATATTTCTATACTGTGTTTATTTTTAAGTATGAACAAGGTTACCAGAGGCTTTTGGGCTTAGATCCCAATTCCACTGACCATGAGTTTAAGATGTCCTAATTCTGAAGTACTCGACAAGAAGATGACAATTCTTTCATTAGTTAGTTGAGCACTGTATTTGTACTCCATGTCAGCTCTTAGTTTTCAAACCTTCAGAAAGTAGAAGTATAATGAAGTTGCATATATTCAGCATGATTAGTGTGCTGTATAAATCTTCACAGCTCTCCTCACATGCAAACTATATTCTGAGGACTTCATATAATTTCTGAGATACATTGTTTTCTAACCTGAATGTTTTGTTTTACAAGAAATCCAAAGTAAGCGACAAGAGAGGAAAAGAAGAACAACTGCAAATCCAGTGTACAGTGGGGCTGTCTTTGAGCCTGAGGTAATAAATTTTTACTGGGGGAAGCTGATATTTTCGGTCTGAGCTTGTGTGTGTTTGCAACGTTGCTATCTCCTAAGCTATCTCAGTCCTAACTAGATACGCAATCTATCATTTATAATTCAAAAGGCCATTACTATGATATGACCCTCAGATTTTTTAATAGTAAATACATTGAGGTGTTTTTCTGATACTTGCATCTTTTTCTGCCTTCTCCTATGTAAAGCTGACATTAAATGACAGTGTTTGTTAATTTTACCTTTAGGTCAGCTCACATTCAGCCTGAAGCAGTCCAGATGTCACAAATAGTATAAAAAACCTAACCTGTTTATTTAGCTAGGAGTATTTCAGAAAATGGAACAGCTAGTAATCTTATTTAGCATTGCTGTGCTGTTCCTCAAATGTTGCATATAGTCATTGCCAAAAATGTTAGCCAACAAAAATTGTCATGTTCTTCCCCGCAGCGCAAGAAGAGTGCAGTCACGTACCTGAACAGCACAATGCATCCCGGAACACGTAAAAGAGGTGAGGTATACTTAGAGCTGTCTCCCTGCTGTTTACCTCTTCTTCCGTCTTGCATTTGCAGTCCCTTTGGTGATTGGAAGAGCAAAACAAGGAAGGACTGTACAGTACTTTATTTGTCCAGTAGATTTCCATTGTAGACAAAGGTCATGACTTGTAGGGATTAGCATAGCAGATTTTTTAGGCAGCTGAAAGTTTATTTCAGTTTCACTCTCAACAACAACAAAAAACCCCAACAAAAAAAACCCAAACGATAAACGGAGCAAAGTGAAAGGTGAAGTGTTTGTACATCATTTACTGGTATAAAGCTGCTGTCAAGATCCTCTTCTTAATAACTAAGTTGTATAGTTTCTGACAAGAAGGTGGTAGTTATGGAAAAAAATGTCTGTGCCCTAAATAGATGAGGAAACTTAGTGTGACAAAAGCCTTGTTTCCCATTGGATGTAGAGATGAGTCTTTCAAAATAAGAAAGCAAGAAAGGCTATCGTGCTTACACTGAGCACTCTTCTGCAACCAGACTGCCACTTGTCCAAAAATAAGAGTTGATCTTTCATATAGGTATGTGGTATTTTTCAGCAGAAATCCTTCTATAGAAAAGGTGAAATTTTAAGACTTAGATTATGGTGAAGCAGATGAGTCAGAACAGCACAGGAGAGAATGTGATAACATTGTATGTGCATGGCATCAACTGCACTTATATGACAGTCCCTCTCTGATTTTTAATGATTTTCTACAGTCTTGAAAGATTTGTAGTACCTTCGCTACTCCCGAGTTTGCTATCTGGAAAAAAGTAATCAGTCAGATTAAAAAAACACACTCCTACCTATCACTGACCAGTTCCATTGCCTTTGGGTTTTGGGCTGCAAGGTCAAATACTCAATTGATGTGTTTTGTCCTTGATAAACCTCTTCAGTCCAGCAGGCAGTGTGGCAAAGCTGACACTTCTGCAGCGAGGCTGTTTCTAAATAAAATACATCAGTCTCTACTGCCTCTAATAACATTAAATGCATTTTTTCAAATTATATTATGTAGATTTTATAGAGAGAGAGTTTTGTATTTACTCTGTGGATAAGTAAATGCTCCTTCTAGTAATGAAGTCTTAATTCTATTTTATAACTCCTTGTGAACAATTACTGTATCAATGAATAAGATTGTATGCTTTTGTATTTGATGCTATCTAAGCCTGGTTTTGCATACTATTATACTTTTTTTCTCACACCCTGTTGTGAGCCTGTACCTTATATCAGCACCAAATTAGTAGCACACATTTTCAATTGACAAAAGATAGATTTGTATACATTTGTTTTGTGATTTAGTATAGCAATATATTAGGTGAAAAGCTTATGCAAGCATGTGCCCTTGAGAGCTTTAGTTAATTCTAGATGGCGCTCAGCATATCAGAAATTTCAGCCTTGGGCATCGCTATCAGAAATCCATTTCCAAGGACATACTTAGTTCTGGAACATATCCAGACCTTAAATGTAAGGTTTAGAATATTAATAGGCATAGACTGACAATCTGTAAACATAAGATCTGGGGAATTATTCCTCAATTCTAACTCCTTTCTGGTTAAACATCCATAAATTACCCTGGATTATGGAAGCAGAAATGATGGTTAAATACTGGTTTTTTTCTGTCTTGTAACTGTTTGAAAATTGTTACAAATGCTTTTTGCATTTCTACTAGTCTAAAGGAGCATATAGGAGTTGTGCATAATGGTACTGGACTGAGAAAGTCTAAGCAAGAATATAGCTTTAGAGGGGTTACAGTGGAAGACTGGTAGTAGGGCTGGCGTTATGGATCAGACAACTGGAGCTGTTCTTGAGGTAGCCTGATTAAAAAATGTACCAGTAGGGTAGAAAGTGCTGACCTGTGGGTAAGTGGGTTTAAAAAAGGGGGAAGAAAAGGAGGGGGTTGGTGAGTGTTGGCCTCTGGTAAAGGATTTAACCATTGTGTAGGTTTATGCTGGCACTAGAAAGGTACAGAGGTGCAGGATAACAGTAGGAAGGATTTAATAGTAGTTATTGTAGCTTCTCTCTAGCTTCGATGCCAATATGTTTTCCCTAGAAACTGTATAGTCTCATTTCTAGGAGTGACAAGTGTCCCCACACTGCTTTTGTGGGAATGATTCTTTGACCCTCTACAGAGCTCATTTCTATTTCTTTCTGAAATACATCTTTTAAATGTTCTTTTCTTGCAAAATTCTACTGAAAGATTTCTAAAAAAATGTTTAAATCTTTGCTCCTGTCTTTCTACTTGTAACTTTTGTATTAACTTCCTGTCTGTGCTACATCATTTCCTTTTTCACGCTAGCCAATGAGGACCACTGGCCAAAGGTATGTAAGATCATTTTTCCTTTTTATTTTTTTGTTTGTTTTTTGTGTTCTCTGTTGTTGATATGTAGGTCGTCCACCTAAATACAACACGGTGCTGGGGTTCGGGGCTTTGACCCCCACATCCCCTCTGTCCAGTTATCCTGACTCCCCTGAAAATGAAAAGACAGAGACCACATTTACTTTTCCCGCAGCTGTTCAGCCTGTGTCCCTGCCTAGCCCCAACTCCACAGACGTAAGTAACTCTTGGGGAAGGGGATACTTTTAGAAAGATAAGTAGAAACAGCCACAAGGAAAATCATTGCAGATTTTGTTTCTTTAGTCTCACTCATCATTTAGCCTGACTCAGTGCAGTGAAATCGTCCAGCATTCTTTTAACACCCTTCCTTTTTTCCTCCTGCACCTATGTTCATGTCCTGTAGAGATTTTATGTATAAAACCTTCAGTGGATTGAAACACTGGGAGGCACCAGGCATGCTGGATGAGCTCATTTCCTTTATGTAGTATTTGAGATCTTGTCTGACTGAATTGAATCTGTCATCCATGAAAAAGGAGGAAGAGGAGAATGGAAAGTATTACTTACAGACTGTAATAACAAAAAGTTGCGGTGTTTCTGTAGTGAGGGAAGGAGGGAAACCACTTAGGTCACACAGAACAGCCAGGAGCAGCGTTTGCAGCACTGGTTTGGCAGTTCTGGTGTACTGGTGTAGCTAAATACATTGCCCCTGTGCTCAGATCACAAAATCTGTCTTGAGTGAAGTCTGGTCATATTGTTAGAATCTATAAAGAAGCAAGTGTCCTTAAGTTAATGCAAAGATATTTGCTGCTCAAAGCACCACCTTTTTTTAGCTGCTGAGAACTATCCAGGTATTTAATTGTTTCTGTTTCTTGCAAAAACATGAAAAAAATTGAAGGTCAGACATAAATTTTAGAAGATAAATAGTGTGTGAGGAACTGGACTGGGTAACTGTCTAGGTCCAAAATGACATCGTGAAGAGACTGTATACTATGGTTTGTCTGAAAGTCCAGTGTGACAGTATGGGTGAAAAAATTCATTGCAAAAAATTCTCTGGAGTTGTAGTGTACTTCCAGTAAAGTCCTTGCATTTGGATGACTGGTACTTACTAGGCATGACACAGTTTAAAAGTGAAAAGGTGCTTGCTTATGTCTTCATACCAGTGCTGCAAATTCCTTCTGCAGTCAGAGTCAGAGCAGTCTCTCCCCTCAGCCCCCCTTTTTTAAAACATGTTATCACATATAATTGAGGCTCAACTATTTGAAATGGCCTTTAAGGAAGAGTTGGGCTGGGTTTTTTTCATCTATGCGGTTGCACCAGTGTAAGTACATAGACTGAGAAACCAACCCTACTGGCTACAATAGGGAATAGAAGCCAGCTTCTTGCCTCTGGTCTGTGTTTGTTCTGCAGAGGTAACAGGAATAGAAATAGTACAAGTGGGTCTGAGTCACTGAAATAAATAGATGCAATTCTGATAGCCAGGGACTATGTATGTGAAATTAAAAGGTTCTCTATTATGTAGTAATTTTTGAGAGCAGAATAGCACTCAGCTGTAAAAGCCCTTTCTTGAGAGTGAAATGAATGGAGCTGTGGAGCAGCTCCTGAGTGAGAAGGTGGGGCAGCCCATCTCTGGTGGCATTTAAAAGTAAGCAGTACAAATACCTTGCAAACACGCTGGAGAGCACATTTTTTACCTTGGCCCCAAGAGAGGGACTGGTTAATGTAGGGGGGGGTCATTTCCATCTCTGACATTGTGTGTATGTACGGCTGAGTCTTTTCCCACTGTGTAAGAGCTCTCAAAACAGGATGATGAGCTGTTGCCCTGTTTCCACAGTGCCTAGTGGCAGCAGGCTAAATCAGGAATAGTGGATTTCTCTAGCATTCAAATCTAGTTCCAAATGCCTGGAATTTGGATAATATTTAGACCTAGGTTCTGGGTTGCTTTAATAGTCATTGTTTACTGAAAAATAAGTATTTTAAAGAAGACAGTGGAAAATTACACAGCAGGTAATTAACATTTTCTTTTACCTCAGCATACTATAATATAGCACAGCAGCATCCTTTAGAATCATATACAGATCTCCTTTAACATGTTTCCAGACGTTTAGTTTATACATGTGCAACAGCACTGACATTTTTTGTGTATTTAATTTTTTTGAAAGAATTTTATCCCAAATTTCCATTCAATGCATATTTGCTGTCAATTGGGCTAATTAAGTAAACTTCTCAGAAATATTTGGTATTGAATTCCATATTTAAAAAATACACATAAAAGTAGAAAAGGTAAGTCATGGTACTCACCAAAATAGTTCTTTTAATGAAAAACACATTCTTAAAACTTGAACCTTCAGAGACAGCAAAATATTGGAAAGGAAGTAAATATGAGATCTATTCTTCTGTCGTTGCATGGTATAATTCTTACTTGCTAATCATAAAGAGAGAGTTTCTCATTAATCTTCTGTTAATATGTTCTCATAAAGTTGCTGTATAAGCTCATGCAGTCACATCAGAGAATCATAGAATCGCCAGGTTGGAAGAGACCTCTTGGATCATTGAGTCCAACCATACCTATCTGCCACTAAACTAAGTCACTGAGCAGCTTGTCGACCCATCTTTTAAACACCTCCCTGGGCAGCCTCTGCCAGTGCCCGATGACCCTTTCTGTGAAAAACTTTTCGTGATATTCAGTCTGAACCTCCCCTGATGCAGCTTGAGGCCATTCCCCCCTTGTCCTATCACCTGTCACGTGGGAGAAGAGGCCAGCTCCCTCTTCTCCACAACCTCCTTTCAGGTAGTTGTAGAGAGCAACAAGATCTCCCTTCAGCCTCCCCTTCTCAAGGCTAAACAACCCCAGTTCCCTCAGCTGCTCCTGGTAAGACTTGTTCTGCGTCCCCTTCGCCAGCTTTGTTGCTCTTCTCTGGACATGCTTCAGGACCTCAACATCCTTCTTGTAGCACAGTATTCGAGGTGCGGTCTCACCAGTGCCAAGTACAGAGGGAGAATAACCTCCCTGGACCTGCTGGTCATGCCGTTTCTGATACAAGCCAAGATGCCATTGGCCTTCTTGGCCACCTGGGCACACTGCTGGCTCAAGTTCAGTCGGCTGTCAACCAACACCCCCAGGTCCTTCTCCTCCAGGCAGCTTTCTAGTCACTCCTCTCGTAGCCTATAGCTCTGCTTAGGGTTGTTGTGCCCCAAGTGCAGGACCCAGCATTTGGCCTTGTTAAACCTCATGCCACTGGACTCTGCCCAGCAGTCCAGCCTGTTCAGATCCCTTTACAGAGCCTCCCGACCCTCCAGCAGATCGACACTTCCACCCAGCTTAGTGTCATCTGCAAACTTGCTAAGGGTGCACTCAATGCCTTCATCCAGGTCATTGATAAAGACATCGAACAGGGCTGGACCCAGCACTGAGCCCTGGGGAACCCCACTTGTAACTGGCCTCCAGCTGGAGTTAACACCATTAAGCACCACTCTCTGGGCCTGGTCATCCGGCCAGTTTTCCACCCAGGAGAGTGTGCGCCTGTCCAGTCCAGAGGCTGAGAGTTTCTGTAGCAGAATGCTATAAGAAACTGTGTCAAAGGCTTTACTGAAGTCCAAGAAGACTACACCACAGCCTTTCCCTCATCCAGTAAGTGGGTCACCTTGTCATGGAAGGCAATTGGATTAGTTTGGCAGGACTTGCCTTTCATGAACCTGTGTTGACTGGGCCTGATCACCCAATTCTCTTGCATGTGCTGTGTGATAGCACTCAAGATCACCTATTCCATTGCCTTCCCCAGCACTGAGGTCAGACTGACAGGCCTGTAGTTTCCTGTATCCTCCCTTTGACCCTTATAAATGGGTATAACATCAGCCAACCTCCAGTCAAGGGGAACTGCTCCAATCTTCCAGGACTGCTGGTAGATGATTGAAAGGTGTTTGGCAGGCACATCTGCCAGCTACCCTCAGGTGACTCCCATCCGGCCCCATAGACTTGTCCTTCTTTTGTGATTCGGTTTCCCCCCTTATACATTTGGCATGGTTCTTCCTTTTCCTATCTGAGTTTTGAGAACTTGGGAATACTTGTGAAAACTGTTATCATCCTTGTTTGGAAAAGTGCTGTAGAAAGCTGGAAAAGTACCGTATTTTTTAACACCAACAGTACGAGTCATGCTGGAAGTGATGGCAAAAGAGGAAAATTCGGTCTTTGGCATTTAAGGAACTTGCAGCTTCTTTAGATATGGAATACAGTATACACGGAAACGCTCATGCCACAGTTTATGACCAGTGCTACCATTGAGAACTGTCCTATCTGTCACCAGCAGGCTTTCTTTATTCCTTAAATGCCTTCTGTATTGTTGCCACATAGATATATCTGAAGCCACATTTGTGATCTGCGTAAGGGAAGTAACATAGCTAAAAATTGTTAGTCTTAGCCAAGAACGTGACCTGATCTGGTTAATCTCATAGACATGCAAGTTCTTGTAGCAGCCTCATGCAGGTGGCAGAAATCAATGTCTGGGCATATAGAGAAGGCAGGGTCACACCTTTTGGTAATGAGGCTGATCCACAACATATTGGAGAGAGCCTACACTGTTGGCAGATTATGTGAATATAGAAGGGTCTCTTTATTCTAAATAGAACAGAGAATGTTGTCTGTAGTTACAGCCTCCAGGTTTTGGGGATTTAAAAATGAAAACACAAGTGCATGCCTATGTAAAAGTCTCTTTCAGAAGTCTCAGTTAAAACAGTTGAGCAGTTTCCTAGACAGATGTAGAGAAATATTGCAGTTTTGCCCATCTTTAAAGTATTTTTGCATTAATTTGCTGAGGTAGTCTAATTCCTGTAGACTTTAGAATGGAAGTGTGATATTTAGCACTTGACTAGTCTTTGTCTTTAGCCAGCCTTCATAAATTAAAAGTCAGGCCAAGCACTTGGCACCAGGCACCATGGCCCAGAACAGCTGCCTTGCCTTTCTCCTGAATTGTCATTCAGAAAATGACAGGGATGAATTTTGAAGGGAGAATGAAGAAGTAACATGAGATAGCATTGGTGATAAAGATGGAGGGGTAGAAAGTAGGAATAAAATGTGGGAAAAGGAAGGAAGTAATTCAGTAAGCATTTCTCTCTTTTTTTTTTTCCCCTTCTTTTTGCAATTGGCTGTAAACCACTTGGTTGGATGTGATTCTCCCTCATGTAGCAGTGGCATATTCACCTGGAAGAGAGCAATTGCCTTTGAAGGTCAATTACTCAGCAGTAAGAATAGTGCAAAAATCTCTGTTCTAGTGATGGTTCAACTCTGTGGTCACCCTTTTTATTAGTAAACCTTTTATATCAAAGCAACATTTAAATTGAGAGGAGCATTAGAGAATGTTCAGATTGCAAAATGAAGCCCATAAAAGTTAGGAAATGCTTCTGATAACATAATTGACTTGTATTATGCATTATCAAAGAATCACAGAATAACCAGGTAGGAAGAGACCCACGGGATCATCAAGTCCAACCATTCCTATCAAACACTAAACCATGCCCCTCAGCACCTCGTCCACCCGTGCCTTAAACACCTCCAGGGAAGGTGACTCAACCACCTCCCTGTGCAGCCTGTTCCAGTGCCCAATGACCCTTTCTGTGAAAAATTTTTTCCTAATATCCACCCTAAATCTCCCCTGGCGGAGCTTGAGGCCATTTCCTCTTGTCCTGTCCCCTGTCACTTGGGAGAAGAGGCCATTACCCTCCTTTCTCCAACCTCCCCTCAGGTAGTTATAGGAACAATCCTTGTTGCCAAATCTTTAATTTTCCCATGTTCCAGTGAAATGTACGTATTACGTATTCAAACACACAAACTACATATGCTTCTAATTTGATCCTGTATCATTCAGTTCTAGTGCCTAAAGCCAGACCCTGCTGCTCTAGACACTCTATAAAAATAAAGAAAATTGTTACCTGTCCCAGAAGCTTTCGTTTATTTTCCTCGTCTCTTGGTGCCGAGGAAGTGGAGCAGAAAGTGACGTTAAATCTCCTTTTATGGTCTCTTTTCTGAAATTACTCTTCAGTCTTCTCAGCCTGTAGCATGTTTTAGAGCAGCCTCAGTGAGCTCTGCTCTAGCCTAAGTTGGCTGCCTATAGTCTTCACAGAGCTGGTTCAGAAGCTGAGATTAGCGGCATGCATGTCACAACATCATATCCAGCCCTTTTTATGTATTTATTTATTAACTCCCATAAAACCATTTCTTTGGAATCAGTGGCTTCAATTTTGGGATTTGGTAAGGCTGGTTATTAATTCTCACATGTTGACTGGATGTGTCACTTCAGGATTTACAGTGTTCAGTTGAATTTTAGAAGGTTCTGGGTCTAAATTTCTAAATGTCTCACTTTCGAGAAGAAACCACATATGTCACCTGTGTAGGTCTCTTTCTGCCAGGTATAGTCTGAACAGGTTTGGTTTTCAACACACCAATAATTTTGCACCTGAGCAAGTTCCCAAGTGGCATCGGTTGTCTGTGGCAACCAATGCATCTTAACACATGTAATAGTCTAGAATGAGAATTTTCTTGTAAAATGTGAGAACTTTCCTCTTAATTTTTCCATAGGCTGCAGAGGCTTTTATTTTAGCTTACATGACATCTGCCTGCCTGCCCTGTTTTCCTTGTACTCACAGAAGGCATGATAGAGGAAAAGAAGCCTGGTTACACGGATGAGTTCACAAGAGGCATAAATGTAGCTCACTTAGTTCTTCATTTAACAGCAAGGAACTGTTTGTTGTTAAAGGATGAAGTAGTACTGCAACCCAGCTCTCGATGATCCCCAGGAGTTATGAAACCAGAAACTGCTGCTTCATCAGCAGTAGAGCAAGGAAGTAGAAACCTGAGTGGATTGCTTGTGTGTCATTTTTCTTCTATGTTTAATATTTTATCCATAGTAGAGATTAGCATCATTTTTCTTGCCTGGCAACTTAAACAGCCAAGTGTGCTATCCTTCCAAACTGATAGATATATTCACACACCTGAAAAGACTTTAAGGGTCAAAATGAAACCTTGCACACATTGACTTTTCATACACGGGGAGTGTACATCCACAGTTTGACTCAAAACATCTTAAGATCATCATTTTGCAGATCTGGTCTGTGTGAAACTTTAACTGAAGTTGGTGACTCCTCAGACTCCAGGTAGGGCCTTGAATAGGTTGAGTTGTCAGGACAGCCCACAGATGGTAAGAAGAGAGGGCTAGAGTGCTCCTCTCCTCCTCTGTGGTTCCTGAGGCATCTGTCTTTCCTTGTTCAAATACCTAAATAACAAAGGAGAACAAAGGGAAACACCACCACCACTCCAAACATGAGTTTGGAGTAACAGGAGGGAAGAGAGAGAAGAAAAAGTGACAAAAATCAGACCTACCTTTCTGTGAAGTTAGTTGCTGCAGGAAAAAAATCTCCCTGATGGTGATGCAATAGTAACTAACCCTAGGTTTTCAAGAGACACTGCTGATAGTGTTTTCAATTCTTTCTTTTAAAACACCCTTAGTTAGAAAATCTCTCATTGTGTTCCTTTGTCCTAACTCTCAGCCTATGTCAGTGATGAAACATAAACCACTCTTTATAGAGAATGAGAAAAAATTTGAGTTGCAGCTTTTTTGGTGCAACTTGAGGTAACCTAAGTGAAGTAAAAAGAATTGTCTCAAAACATAATACATTCTGTTCTTTTTCATTTACAAGCACACCTTTTCTTCCAGTTTCATTTTTAAAGCTGACAGTGTTCTTTTAGGTCATTCAAACAGAGTTTCTTATATACTGTTACTGGTGAGAGACAGCCTCATCAGCGTCCTGAAGTGGGGTTGCATCTAGAAATAAGAAGGGTTAAGAAAGAGGGTAGCTCATCAATTTGGTGGGGGGTGGGGAAAGCAGGGTAAAATGGGAATCTTAAAGAAGAAAGGCTATGGGGGGTGGCAGCTGTTTACTGAAGATCTGGTAATGAGTGTTTGCTGTAATATTTTGCCTTGGGAGGACAGAGGGATTGTTTGACATCCTGCCTGGTTTTCCTGTTTCATAGCCTTGACCATTTGGAATGCCCTTCAAAACAGTTTGTGCAGTAAACTTTGCATTCAACTAGGATGTAGATGCTAAAGGACGAAGTTCACTTTTTGCCTTCTCTCTCTCTCTTTTCTCTCACCCACACCCTTTCCTCTCAATTTTATAGGGTGATATCCATGAGGATTTTTGCAGTGTTTGCAGAAAAAGTGGGCAGTTGCTGATGTGTGACACATGTTCACGTGTTTATCACCTGGACTGTCTGGACCCACCTCTGAAAACCATTCCCAAGGGCATGTGGATCTGTCCCAAATGTCAAGACCAGGTATTGTTTTACAGACAGGGAGAGTTATATACAATGCAGTATAAAGTTTCTTCCATGTTAAAGAAAATCATATCACTTGGCTTACTTGGATCCAGACAGCCTGACACTGAACAATTCTGTTTGATCTGTAATAAGGCTTTTGTGAATTTGATCAGATTACCTCTGTTGGAATGCATGCAAATACAGGACTTTTAAGTCTTGCTGGCAGATTTGGGGTCTTTATAATAATTACCCTTGTGGGTTTATTTTTCTGGTCGAAGGCAGACAAACTTTTGGGAAGGGTTCTCTGTGACCCATAGAAATTTTGCTGATTATCTTAAGCTCGTCGTTTCTTCAAGAGTTATTAGTATATTCTTCTGAAAATAAATAAAACATTTGCACAAGCCTGCCTGAATAGACAGAGCAAATATAAGCTCATATAAATCCTGCTCATATAAATCAAACATCAGAGAGGTTGTCTTCAGTGATCTCATAATATCATCCAGCATCAGTATAATGAGGGCAGGTGAACAGTTTGGTAGTTCTTCTTTCCAGATCCCTCTCTGGAAGTACACAATTGAAGTGAACATTTTGCTTACAGTTGCATTGGGATTACAAGACAAAGAAGTTAACTATTGTTTACCCTTACATGGGACTCCAGAAGTTACAACAGATTACTGATAACTGGCAGGCTGAAGCTGTTCGAATTCTGTCTAATGAAGCATATTGCTTGGTCACCCATGTGACCTTAAATTAGGCAGATGTTAATGTAAGAAAACAACCTGGCCTACGATACACTGTTCAGAAGAATGAAAATGCAAAACTCAAGTGACTTGGTCAGTAGTTACAAGAGGGGAAGGAGGGTTACCACTTCCCTATTCCTGCTCTTGCCTACTCTCACTTTATTACTCCTCTTCATATTTCTGTGATATGTTCCAACAAAATTAGGAGGAGGAAATCTGAGTGATCTCACCACAGAGTTACTGAGTCCTTCTGGGTCACCTCTGTGATTCACTTATTTTTAATAAAGTTTGTTAGGAAGGAATATGTAGGATGGATCTGAAAGACATAAATTGTGCTTACCCTTATAAAGAGGGTTTGACAATCTATTAAGATGATTCTGATGAGAAGGAGAGATAGGACGGTTTCGTGTTTTACTAGCCTGGAAGTGTGATGTTTGGATGGATGATGTGGAGACTGTTCTGTGTCATGAAAACTTTTCTCCCAGAACAACTAAGATCAGCAATTTGCGTGAACCATGAAATAATATTTTATGCCTCCTGGGAAATTTTAGTTCAGATATATTATCTTTTCATTCCTCTTTTAAGTTGTTCAGTTTCATTAGTGGACGTCACTTGTGGCGTTGAGGGAACTTGAGAAATTGCTGACATTTGTAAGAAACAGGCCTGTTTCTTACAACACAGCCACAATACATTTATGAATAATTCCCTCAATGAAATCTCAGAGCTGGTCTGTGAAGTTTCATGTTAACAGGGATGAAGCTCATGATAGCCATGAAAGAAAATCCTGAGGTTTTCCCTCTTTCTCTCCCTCCTTTTTGCTTTCTTAGAGGTAGGTTGTATACCAGCTAAATCTTGGAACGCTTCTTTTTCAGATGCTAAAGAAGGAAGAAGCAATCCCATGGCCAGGAACTTTAGCAATTGTTCATTCTTATATTGCATATAAAGCAGGTAGGAAAATGCAGAAGAACATTTTTATTTCACTTTTAATAACTGAAGGTGTTATTTTGGGAATTGGATAGAATGGTACTTCCTTTACAAAAGGAAATTAAAGGGGAAGACCCTTAATCAGTAGTGATGTGAAAATAGCAGTCTAAATACTCATGAAGCCTTCTGTGATGCTTGTGTATGTAGGTGACATTTTGGGAGTGATTTAGTACACAGCTTGTTGAATTGACTTCAAATACAATTACATTCTTCAACATGAAGCAGTTCAGACCCTCTGTCCACTGTTGTAATAGGAATATTTTAAATATTCTGATTAATATTCTGTTTTGCAGCAAAAGAAGAGGAAAAACAGAAACTACTTAAATGGAGTTCAGATTTAAAACAGGAAAGAGAACAACTAGAGCAGAAGGTCAAACAGCTCAGCAATTCTATAACAGTGAGTATTGATTGCCCTCCTGATAACTCTGCACCTGTGTTCTGGTGCCAGAATGCAGAGAGAAAACCGCACCTCCATGTGCTAGACCTTTCTTCCACTGGATTTATTGAGAATTGATTGAGCAATTCCCTTTGATTTTTAGGACTTTGAGCAGCAGGAATGAAATACAGGCAACATATACTTACATTGAGTCACTTTCACGTAAGCCATGCTGACTGTATACATTGTAGACATGCAGTGACCTATAATACCAACAGGTGACAAACATAACCCAGAGCATTATTGTTTGTGAGCAGGAGATTAAATCAAGTTCTCTGGTGGCTCACTTAAATAAGAATGGTTTGGCCTCTGTGTATGATAAGAATTACAGTATTGGTGCACTTAACAGACCTTCTTGATCCAAAAGTGACCGTTTATTCATGACTGACTCTCAGGCTCGACGTGTTGCCTTGGCAGTTAGCAGTTGGACACTGTGCATGCCTCTGGATAATATTAATTAGATGGTGTTATATTTCAAACCAGAAGCTGTAGTTTCCACCTTATTTTATCACAGTAATAGGAGCATACATATTAATCTGTCCTTTCTTCTTGTGTTAACACGCAAATTAGGTTCTTGAGTTGCCAGTGTAAAGTTTGAGCCTCTCAGTGAGGCCCTCATCAGTATCACAGAGTGAAAAACACTGAAATCTCTTACATGGAAGCGTCTGTAAGTCTGGATACATTAATACAGACTTTTCTTTTTGAATTCCTAGTCTGCCTGTCTTTACCTATTAGAACAAAAGTATCCCATGTTTAAAGACCCCTAAATGCTGATGATATAAGTAAAGTGATTGTCAGCAAACAATTGATAAGAGGTGCTTGTTGGCAGTTCTGCAGACTGTCATCTTTGATTTAGCAGTAGCTGGACATAACCCAGGCAGATGCAAGTCCTTAACATAAGGGATTAACAGTAGGTAAAGTGATCTCTGATCAAGTCATTGTTTATGCTTTCATTGGAAGCATACAAAAAAAGAGACATTAGATCTAAATTTTTTTGTATTTTTATAATGCCATGGGCTGTGTGTGAAAATAGTAAAGCTGAAACCAACAATGTCTGCAGATCAGCATGGATAAAATGTTTAAAAAAAATTTAGGAACATTGCTGTCTTCATGTAAGAACATGAATGTTACTCCTTTTTGAGTGTCTCAAACATAGATATAAGCAGTTTTTCACTCTTGAAACATCATTGGTGGGGTGTTTTTAAAGTTATCTTACCCTGACACTTAGCTGATGAGCTATCTAGTTTACTGCCACTTCTAAGAGAAAAAGGTGGCCACAAACCAAGATTTTTCAATGAAGAAGGGCTTGCTTCTCTTTTCAAGTGCCCCTTTTTTATTGCAAGGAGAAAGTGATGTTCCAGCTAAAAATGTATGTAAAAGCAAAGACTACATCCCATTAGCAGCATGCACACATGCTGCCAGCAGTCAGCTGCAGCAGGATGCCTAAGTCTGCAGATCTGAGCTAAAGAAATTTCAGCAATGCGATACTAGTAGGAAAATAATAAGAACATATACTTGGAAGTTCCCCTTCAAAAGAAACACAAAAGGATGGACCTGTCTGTGTGGATTTGCACGATACCTTGGGATGAAAGGGAGCCATACCAGCTAACGTCTATGTACTGGCAATTTAATTCCTCAGCCTGCATATATGAATTCTCCTGTGAACTCAGCACCAAGACTTTTTCTTCTAGGCTGAGAAAGTGAAAATGTAGCTCCAGTCTTTTCTGTATGTGTTTACATCTGTGAACATCATATTCCTTCTCTTACCTTCTTTAATTCATAAGCCTGTGCTTATTACTGCTTTTCTCTTTTGCTGCAGAAATGCATGGAAATGAAGAATACCATCCTTGCAAAACAGAAGGAGATGCACAGCTCCTTGGAGAAGGTAAAACAGCTGATCCACCTCATCCAAGGCATCGACCTTTCAAAACCCATAAACTCTGAGGTCAATTCAGTAGCCATCTCCAATGGCATGGACTCCACTAACAATACTAATGCTGCCACCTCCACCTTAGCCCACTCCCCTTCCCAGAGCTGCATGGTGAACTGTAACAAGGGCGATGAGACTAAATAACACAGTGAAGTTAAGAAGGAGCCAAGGGAGCTGGCGGCGAGGAGGAAGAGCAAAATAACGAAACTCTAGGAAAGCAAAAACGGATTTCTTCTGGAAAGTGCAGAATTCTTTAGTTCTTTGGTTCCAGAGAGAGCGTGAAGATGCTTGTGCCAGGTGGCACCGGAGTTTGCCAATTGATCCTTCTTATTCTGTGTGTACATGCAAAGTTTGGATCATAATACATGAATAGTGCCAGCTGGGGGTTCTTTGCCAGCACCATGCCAAGTGAAACAATATATTTACTCTCTCTATATTTTACACCAGTGTGTGCCTGCAGCAGCCTCCACAGCCACTATAGGTTTGTTTTATTTTTGTTTGGGGTGAGGAACAGGGATGAGGGAGGAGAGCAGGTTTCAAATCCTTATTTGCAGAACAGTTTGTTTAGCTAGGGGAAAACAAAAATAAGTCCAAAGAGCCTGTAGGCTTTTCCTGTTTCTAAACTCTCAGTACTATTAAACCAAAAAAACAGAAATATAAATTATCGAATCCCAGTGCCCAGAAGGGACAAGTCTATCAAATAAGCAGTATTTACTATTGTTTAGACAGGAGATATACAAAAGGAAAGGAGATGGACTTTTCACTGAGTAACCAGCACATGTACAGGCTGAGGATCTACTGTCCCTACAGCTTTGCATTAATCCTATTTCTCCATATTAAATGATAGACATTCTTCACAGAATTTGTTTGGGTCCTCACACTCATCCAGAAAGCCTATGTTGGGAATGGGAAAATAGATGGCCAGAATCCAGGGTCAGCTTGGAGCATTGGACGGAGCTGTCCCAAGAGAAAATGTGCATTGATTACTTGAAAATGAGATTCCAACCCTTTTCTGTATTTATAAACAGCAAAGGTATCCTGAATAACATAGCACATGACCCAGATGTGTGAACCGAACAGAGAAATGTCCTTTTCTTTCGCTTCCTTTCTCTTCTTTTGATAACAAGAACTAAATAAGGAATAGAAAAGCTGTTTTTCAGGCTGACAGTCTAATTAAAGAGGTAGATGGGACCTTGCATGGTATAGATTAGAAGTAATAGTGTCAGTGAGATACAGTGAGTCTTTGTGAGTCCTTGTGTCATCGTTTTGGGCACTGTTTTTTTATGCAAGGGCAAAATCTTTGTATCTGGGGGAAAAAAAGCTTTTTTAAATTAAAAAGGAAAATAAAAGATATTGAGGTCTTCCTAGTGTTACTTAAAATAAGATCAAGGTAAGAAGCATTGTAAAAAAAAAAAAACTACGAAAGTGCTATTTGTTTCCTAAACAAGTGATTTCTATTAAAAAGGTGTCAGAACTGGAGAAAATGCTGTGTGCTTAGAATTTTTTAACACAGACTTTGCTTATTTATGATGACATTCTGCTGTGTTTGTGTTTTAAAATCCAATGGGACAGTTTCCATAGATTATACCATATATGCTACTGGCTAAACTCTAAAGTGAGTCACATCCTGCAGTGCTGAATCTCCCTTCTCCTGGAGGATCTGCCAGGCTTATCTCCGCTGTTACCGTATCTCCCCCATTCTTCATGTGTTTGTAACCAAGAGAAATGCAGTTGGCAGCATGCTTGTTTAAGGCTTTTATAGTTTTGTGATATGGACTGATTAGAACTTGAGAATGAAAGACAGTGAATTGGTTGGACTGAAATCACCTTCTATTATATCCTTTTGTTTAAGAAGTTCATCTTCTGTCTTTCAGAGTGAAAAGATTTTAGAGTGAAAAGGCAAAGCTTGCCTTGTGCTTCCTGTTACCAGGGGTCTGTCTCAGTGGACAGTGCTCATTCTGGTCACTTAGGGTTGTATCCCAGAGCTGCCTAGTTTCACCACTGTATATATACATTTGGACAAACCCTGTTTCCACTGGAAGCACTGGGAAAACTCCCTTTACTTCCTTCCAGTGGGAGCAGAGTTGAGCCACTACACACACAATGTGAGGCAGAGTCCCTGGTGTGGTGCCGTTGGGAGCATGCACTGGGTGGTGAGGCAGACATGCTTGGCTGTTTCTAGTAGAAGGTAGAAAAGGTTTTGATTTCAAGGATGCATTTCTGAGTATGAATGCTCCAGACAGTACAGAGCCTGAGAGAATCTCTTTGCTGCCATAGCCAAGTATGCTTCTGTGGGATTCTTGGAGCTGTTTTCTTCCCTCTCCTTTGGATTGCCCTTCTGCCCTTTAAGGACTTTTCTTCTTTCTGTCAGCGTGCACTACTTTCAGCTCTGAGCTCAGAACCGATATCCCGAGTTCTCGCGTCTGTCTGTATTTGGAAAATGGCTCTTATATGCAGTTCTCGGCTGAACCTTGTCCCTGCCTTTTGATGTTTGAGTTCTTTTCTGGAACTAGCAGAGCTGGAAGGATAAGTTAGCACAAGTGGCAGGGAGACAGCTGGGCAGATGACATCAAAACTGATCAAATGCCCTTGTGTCAGCCCAGTTACCAGTGGGGTCATAACCATAGTGCAGCACCAGGCCAGCAGCGCAGAGAATTTAAACGAAGGTATATGTATTTCAAGAGATGGAAAAACAAACAGAACGAGAGCGTTCTTTCTTTAGAGTATGAGCCGGCAACTAATGGCCAGATGCTCAGTAGAAACTGTCAGGTTGTTCTCTAGTTGGACGCTTGTGTAATTCTGAAGCCTCGAGTCCGTTCCTGTTAAAGAGACAGTTTCTAGGGATAGGTGTGCTGAGTCACCCATGATTCGATGTTCTTATTTCTGGTGTTTTCTTCTGAGCTCTCAGCTGTCTCTTGGAGTGTCTGTGCAAGGTTCCTGTTCTCTGGGCCATCGCATCTGGCAGTTCTGTGCCAAAACTCCTCTGTGCAGTGATGCCTCCGTGTTTTCTTAGGATCTGGTTTATTTAGGGACATGTGTAGAAAGGCAGTTCACCAGAGCAGCTCTACAGGGGCACGTGTAAGTTTAACATAACCCTTCAGGAGCAGAGGGTCTGCATCCAGGCTACAGGAAGGAGCAGCCCATGGGTCACCCTCCCAGGAGAATGGCTGTCCTATCTCCGGTGCATTAGCGTGGAGTAAGTTCTGTTTCTGTTCTCCTTTGCTCTGTTATATTCAAGCAGGTGTCAACTGCTTCAGACACAAGCTCTGCCCAGTCCCCTTCTAGAGAGGAAGAAGTACTGAAAGGCCGTTCCTATTAAAGAGACAGTTTCTAGGGATAGGTGTGCTGAGTCACCCATGATTCGATGTTCTTATTTCTGGTGTTTTCTTCTGAGCTCTTTTGGAAGCACTGCACTATTTGGAGATAGCAAGCTGTGCCTGAAGACTTGATAGTCCTTCTGTTTTCTTTGCCTATTCAGGAGTGGATTGAAGTGAAATTCATTGGTAGCCGTTTTGAAATTTGAGCATGATTAACCAGCCAGGAGATGTTAAAACAGCTATTCCTGCTTTTTTTGAGGCATGTGCTTGTCTGCAGAATCTGAGTAGATAAGCGTAGACTTTTATGTCCCTTTTGTTACAGTATTTGTGTTCCAAACTGTAAAAGGACACATTCAGTTAATCATTACCTGACAGAGAAATTATCGTAACTTAGATTTTTGAATGCTGCTAGGTAGTTGTCTCTCTTTTTCTTGCTGATCCCACTTGGATGTTTTTCCTCCTGGCTCTGCAGCATTATCTGTCAAGAGGCAAGGAGCATTCCCAGGGCTGCACTGACACTGGCAATGATGCTGCTACATGGAGACGAGTAAATAATCTCTGCACAATTAGTAACTGTAGGATGGAAGGGGAATTTGCATTGGCTAAATACAGAGTAAGACGGTTTCCTTTCTAACTGCTTCTAAGAGGTTCCAATAAAGGGAGAAATCAAAACTCTTTTGACTGCTTAAAGCTCAAGCTCACCTTCTGGATTTGGATTGGTTTAGGTTTTTTTCTCACATAATATTTGAGGTAGAATCAGTTTGTACTAAAACTTCTACTGTCTGGGAAGCTGTTATGACTGGCATTTTGTATTTCTTAAACGCACCATCAAGATATTAACTAGTTCTTATGTCATTGCTTGTCATTGGTGGGAAATAAGTGGCTCTTGTAAATCTCTTACAAAGGAGGAGGTGTGACCACAGAGGAAGCCCATCTCAGAGACGGTTCTCAGTGCTAAGGACTTTAAGAAGTCACCTTGCTTTTTGCTCAGAAATAGAGTACTCATTGAAGAAGTAGTTCTTTCCCTTCTCCTTGCAATCTGTTCTTTAGACAGCTGGACAGGAGTGTTGTGGTCAGAGTGGGAGAATAAGCATGTGACCTGGCAAGGAGAATTAGTATTATCATCAATATTCTCATTATCTTCATTTAGAGCCAGCAGTGGATTTAGGGCTGTACAAAGCACGGTAAAGGCAATATTTATCGGGGTGATTGGCAGGCAGGGTGAGTAGCATTGGATGGTTCTTCAAGGACATAGTTAGCCAGGAGTTACCATGGCGGTGGAGTGGCATGATGGTTTGCATAAGCAAAACAAGGACCATGTTCTTTGTTGCACACAAGTTTCTGTCAGTGGGGATATGAATTAAAAACTGCTAACTTAGAAACTTAAGAGGTGATAATTTTATGGGCAGGTCTGTTGGTTTTGTTGTTGGTAGGAAAAACAACGTAGTATTTCATCCTTCCTAGCTGTGACAGGCTTAAGAAAGCAAATCTATCTTCCAGATGTCTAGAAATGTATGCCCTAATTCTGAGCACTGTGGCTTCAAATCATCATCTTCCTTGCGCTGTTGCAGAGATAGCCCTGAAAAGGAGCCATGATCAGCATTTGGGAGGACCCAGAGTGAAATCTTACTCTTGGCCCCACAAGGCTGTGGCAGCCCACAGTACAGGGAGTAAATTCTGGTATTTCCTTCCCATGTGGAATCAATGGAAAACACTTGTGAATTTGCAGTGCACATATTTCTCTTTCTTGTTTTTCCCCAGCTGGGTTGCACCCTGCCCTCTTTGTTTCTGAAGCACTAATGATGAATACATGTTTTTTAATGAAACATGTTTTTAAAATATCCTATTCAGATGTCAAACCAAAATTCATGCTTTTACTGAGAGCCTCTCTCAGTGATCTGCTCAGATAATCATCCAAGTACCCCAAGTACCAATACTTCCTTGTGGACCATGCCTCTTCTGGCAGAATTTGTTGTGTCTTTTCAGAACTGTTTTGACCCTTCACCTCTGTTTGCAATTCTGAAGATCCAGGGTAAGTTCAGCCTTGCTGGGTTACTGAAGAGAGTTTTCTGACAGGTATGTCTCTTCAGGAGAGTCAGGAACCTGGAGAAAGAGGAAGATGTTTTGTCACGAAGCTATTTTATTTGGCGCTTAGGCTTGCTCGGCCAACAAACTACCTCAGCAAAGGCCATTCCCAAGCACTATGTGGATTCTGTAGTTTCTGGCATTCAGAAGGTAAAAGGTCTTCAAAGAACCCTTCCAACAGCTATGTACTGGTCTCTGAGGGAACGTGGTCATACCTGGACCAGGGAATTCCCTAAAAATCAGGTGGAATCAGGAAAACACGAGAGACATCTTGTCTCCAGGTTATTGCCGTCTTACTCAGATCCTTCTTTAAGCCTCAGTCCTGTTTGTAACACCTACAGAATGGAATGTAATACTTGAAAAATATGACTCTCTCTATCCTTTAGCTACCATTTCCCCCATGTTTATCTTTTATCTGGGACAAGAACTTTCTGCATCATTGTGTCTTGTATAGGCTGAGCACATAGTTGAAACTTGCCAATAAAGAAAATTATTTATACCGTGCACTGGTAAGCTTGGTAATTATAGAGCCATGACAAGACAAACACCTCTCCTAGAGATTAATCTAGGATGTGGGCTTATTTCAGAAAGCCCAGTCCTTACCTATGTGAGGGTCTGTTTGTATCCTGTGTCAGCATTGCTAAATGGTGCAGTTGGAATAGCTGTGCTGGAGTCTGTCCCAGAACAGCAGGGCCAGGGCATCTCGTCTCCCCTGGCCAGAGGTGGGTGCTTGCAGGGACAAAGGAAAGGACGGAAGCCTCTTGAGAAGCAAGGGCAGTGAGAAAGGGGTATAGGGCTGAAGACAGAGGAGAGGAAGGAGGGAAGCAGGAGAAGAAAAAGGAAGGAAGATTACGTGGGGTACAGCAGAGCAGAGAGAAGAAATAGAAAGAGATGAGGAGAAAAAGTGAGGATAGGAGAAATCCAGAAGTGAAACAGAGCTCTATTGTGAGGAGGTGGATATCCTTGCAGTTACAGAGTTTGAAAGTACAATGAAATTACTAAAAAGCTCTTTATCTTACCACGATTTCAGGCTTGAGTTGATAGGTATTCCAAAAGGACTGAGTGTGGTGGGAGAAAAGAACTTCTGAGCTGCAGGTAGAGAAGGAAGCGGGCACTGAGTCAACCCTAGCTCTGCTTCTGCTGCCAAGTCATCCTATCCTGACCAGAGTCTTGTTTTACTTCTATGCTACAATGTGGGACAAGGCAGATCAAGTAGACCTTTAGGCAGACAGAGCCTGCTCTAATATGGACTGAATCAAAAACTTCCCTGGCTAGAGGTAGTCCCAGGGCTGGACAAAGGTTCAGCTCACCAGCGTGGTTGTACCTTCCTACTTCTAGTGTCATGATCAGCCTAGTCAAAACCACTGTCAGCTGAGTGAGTTGAGGAGATGGTGCCAGGCAGGACCTGGGAATCAGGTACTTCTCAGCTGTCTCTTGGAGTGTCTGTGCAAGGTTCCTGTTCTCTGGGCCATCGCATCTGGCAGTTCTGTGCCAAAACTCCTCTGTGCAGTGATGCCTCCGTGTTTTCTTAGGATCTGGTTTATTTAGGGACATGTGTAGAAAGGCAGTTCACCAGAGCAGCTCTACAGGGGCACGTGTAAGTTTAACATAACCCTTCAGGAGCAGAGGGTCTGCATCCAGGCTACAGGAAGGAGCAGCCCATGGGTCACCCTCCCAGGAGAATGGCTGTCCTATCTCCGGTGCATTAGCGTGGAGTAAGTTCTGTTTCTGTTCTCCTTTGCTCTGTTATATTCAAGCAGGTGTCAACTGCTTCAGACACAAGCTCTGCCCAGTCCCCTTCTAGAGAGGAAGAAGTACTGAAAGGCCTCTCTGCTATCAGGAGTGTCTCGGGAACTCAAAACCTCGCAAGTTTTCCTCTGTCTGTCCTGGTGGGGAGGGGGCATGGAAGGGCAGAAGTGAGCAGTGTCAGTCTACTGGCAGTTTGCAAAGTTTTCACACCTGAGGAGTTTGCATCTTTTTTTCTTTTTCCGGAATTTACAGTGGCAAATGTAAGACCTCAACCAGTTCCTGCCCTTTTGCTGCCAACCTGCTTTTGTCTGTGTTGTTGGGAAAAAAAATGAAATGATGTTGCCTTTGAGCTTCGAGAAAGCCCTTTTCTTAGTGAGCAACCAGAACAGCCTTGGGATTGAAGCTCAGGTGGGGAAAGGAGGCAGCGGCTTATGCAGGTCCAGTGCTGGCACAGGCCAGCTCCTAGGGCTGTGTGCAGCGACTGCCCTATATTTCAGATCCCTGAGGCTGCGGGTTGCTACTGCAGCAGCACTGGGAATCTGCTGTACCCAAGCAAGCAAGGGCAGGCACCCCCATTGCTCGTTATCCAGACCTATCAGGCAGTGCTTGCCAAAATTGAGGTGGGGAGGGTGCTTGTTTAGAAAAGAAAGGAAGAATCCCTCTGTGCTTCGCATTCCCCTCTGTAAAGCATGTACCAGCAGTTCTGATACTGCAAGAGATGTTTTGCTTGGGCTGCAGGCACTGGGAGCAGGCACTGTTGAAAGAAGAGGTACAGTCGTGCTCCGTGCTGGGTGTGGCAGGAGGCTGCATGTTGATGCTTGTTCTGGGCTAATGTATCATTTCTAATCATAGTCTCATATGTTTGTTTACTGTAATTATCACTGGCATCAAAACAGTGATTGACTCTGGAGCCAGGAGTAGCATCGTATCCGTCAGCTCTCCCTTCCAGAAGGTATGTTGTCTCCACCTCATTCCTGATGCCATGTCTAACAGGCAGCCGGAGCCCTCCCTAAGGAGGGGGTTTGTTGCCACACAAGCCCCCAAGGCTCCGGCAGCTCCACACAGCCAGAGCCAGCAGGCAGTCGTGCCCTTCAGGCTGCTTCACTCCAGTCACAGCTGCAGGGCCCCCCCAGGCACCCTCTTACCCTGGCAGAGGCATCTTGGCCGCCTCTCATAGTCCCACAGAAGCAAAGCACGGGTTGCAATCTCCATTAAGCAAGGACTAAGCAAGGCAAGCGGGAGGAAATGGCTAATGCCAAGCGGATCAGGCTCCTGCAGAGAAAGGCAAAAACTTTGCTGCATCAACAGTGGTGGAGCTTGTGCTACAGAGAAGTAGTGGCTTCCCATGTGGTGGTTTGTCTTTCAGGGCCTGAGTGGCTCTAATCTGCAGCCACCCACTGCGCTGGCCACAGCCGATGGCAGGCACGTTGTTAAGGCAGCTCTGCTTGTATAGAGAAAATACTCAGGCCAAGATCATGGCGTCACGTTCTTGCCATCGTGCTGGCACCATCTCAGTAGACTTCTTGGTGGCACAACCCTGCCTGGGCACTGTGCTTTGTCCCATCCTCCCCACCCCAGTGTTTCACCCCAGCCCAAGCTGTAAAGCAGAAGCCCTGGCCTGGGGTCAGAGCAGGTGCTGATGCTGATGGGCCCTGGTCCCTGCCCAACTTCTCCAAGTGCTTTTGGTGACCAGGCCCCAGTTGTGGTGACACGGCTCCCACTGCAGCCACAGGCCTGGTGCTGCAAGGGAGTGGTGGCAGCTTCTCTCCTGGCTGGCCTTCTGCACAGCAAAGCTGCAGCTCTGCCCACCCATAGCTGGTGCTGCCTGGGCTGCCCCCTCCCCACCAGTTTCTTGTCCTCACAGGCCCTGGTGTAAAAATGCCCCTTCTGACTGGTACCACGCTGTTGTCACAGAATCACGAGAACACCAACTCAAGAGCTGGTTTGGGTTTTTTAAATCTCTCAGTTTTTTTTTAGCCTGATGCTCTGCAGTCTCTTTGCTGCCTTCAAGTCCCTCGTGGTTTCACTTTTGGTACAACTGTGATTAGATTTTAGCAAATTAAAGTTGGGGGGGGTACAGAGCATCTGATCAAATTGTATTTATTTATTTTAACATTTTACTAAATAAAACACAATAAAATCTCTCGTCTCCTTAGCTGTATGTACCAGGTGAGGACAGGGGATGGCACGGTGCCTGGGTGCTATCTCCCAAAAAGGTCCCCAGCCCCAGGGTGTGTTTCTAGGTGTGCTACAGCTCGAGGCTTGCTTTCTTGGCAGGGAGAAGGGTAGAGATGAGTTTTAGCTCTAAAACAGGCTGTGCTCCATTAAGAAAAAAATCTCTGCAGGCTGTTTTGTCCTCAGTGGTTGCCTCCAGCTGATCCCACCCGGCAGAGGGCATACAGAGACCAAACCTGAGCTGACTTTACTCCAGGTCCTGGAGCATTGTAGGCAGGTTTGGGGCTAAGGACTGGCCAGGCTGGGAAGAATTATCTGAAAATGATGGCACAGAGTCCTCCGGCGCTAGGCACAGCACTCCACCTGCCAAAAAACCTGCCGAGCCAGCATTACTGAAGCTATCTAAACCTAAAAGAAATGCCCAGACGTGGCCAGCTCCATCCCAACGGTGCTCCACCACCCTCTCTCAAGCAGAGAACAGGCTAAACCTGTCCTGTTGCAGAGCGTGGCAGCAGAGTGATATCAGGCTGTATTAAACAAAAGCTGTCTGCAAGGGACTGGTTGGGTGCCTGGCTTCAGGGGCATCAGCAATGTCTTTCCAGCCCTTTCCCAAATAACCCCTCAACAACTTGTTTCTGGCACACCACCCTTGTTCTTCCCATCCTCGCAGATGCAAGGCTGGCACCATTGTGGCCTCTGAGACAGCTTTCATTCCCAAGATTTGTAAAGCCAATGATGTGCATGGGGGGAGCCCCAGTCCCGCTGCCAGTGTCAAGAGCAGAGCAGTGAGGGGAAGGTCCTGGGTGTGCAGTGGCCGGCTCAGCATGCGTGCCTCGGGGCTGAGCCACAGCACTGCCAGAAGAAATAACACATCTCTCCTACTTGGTGACTCAGCCGACTCCATGCCTAAGCCACAAAGCCCCAGGCTCCGTTTAATGGGTGCTGGCTGTGCAGGTGGGCTGTGCCACCACTCAGCCTGCCAGCCCTGCAGCAGCAGGAACCACAGCTTTCCTCTGGCGACAGCCAGCCGTTTCAGAGCTGGTGAGGACTGCTGTGCCTGCTACTTGACAACAGGGGCATTACTTTCACCTATGGTCACTCCCTGCTCCCCAGCCCTCCAAGTCTGTCAGACCCAAAGGGAAAAAGCTTCAAGTGTGCCAGGCATAGCAAGCCCAGTGATGCTTTTCCCCAGCCGAGGCTCAGGCTACCCCTGTATTGCTCTCATCTCACCACCCTCCCTCCAGAGAATACGTGCAGGCTCACAGCAGAAAATAATAACCAGGCAGTTCTAACAAGACTCTGAAAAAGAATAAAAAAGATTTAATTTAAAAATTAAATTAAAAAGAGAGAATAAGCAAGAGGTGCTTGTGCCCTTTCCATACCCCGTGCTTTGTATGGCTTCTCCTGTCTGCTCCCACCATGGACGGAAATCCTCACACCTGCACCAAGCTGGCTCTTGCAGCCCAGAGTGATGCTATGGAGAGAAGAGCAGAGACTGCAGCAGCAACAGGCCTGGAGAGCCTCCAGGGCCACTAGCAAAATCATCCGGGAAGATTAAAAAAAAAAAAACAAAAAACCACAAAACCCCAAAACCCCAGACACCCTAATCATTTAATTCTTATCAGAAAAGTATTAAATAATTTAAATAGCATAAGGAAAGCAATAAATCCTCTGGGCTCCAGTGTGTGACAGCAGTGGAACAGTGCCCGGCCAAGCTGCTCCCAGCATGGGGATCCTCCCACAGTGCTCGACTACAGTCTTGTTCAGTGTCAACCACATCCCTGATTGCCAATGGCAAAACCCATGCTGCCATGAGTGTGGAGGAGCAGGGTGGTCCCCTACCAGGAGGTTCTCCAAGCATATGCTGGCCCACAAAGCCCGTCGTGATGGTTCACAGCCCTGCCCTGCGGAGCACTGCCGGCCCCAGGACAGGGCCCCTCACGGGCAAGGCTGCTTCCAGCCAGGAGACACTAACTAGCCCATTCTGGGAGCTCACTGCTGGGAACAGCACACAACCTGCCCAGCTCGGGGAGCTCATCCTGCCCTGGTGATCCCCACACCATCAATACTGGGTCAGCGCCACTGAAGACTGTGAATCCATATGGATGGGGAGTGACAATACTTCGCTGTGTGAACCAGCCAGCCTCAAGCCTCAATCCGGGCTCGACACCGGTACTCCCTGGCCCCACATCCCAGGGTGCTGGGAGACTTTCTCTGTACCTGCTCCACAAAGGATGCACTGCATCCTCATCTGCCACTCACCAAAGCTCTGGAGGGGTGTGTGGAGAAGTGGGACCACAGAGCAGAGTCAGAGGAGGGTAAGGTACAGCTCCCAGGCCTCTGGAGGAGCCAGGCCTCAATCTGAGGTGGGTTAATGAAGGCTGAGAATCCACAGCTACTAAAAACAGGGGAGGAGGCCTGTCCCCCTTGGCCTCTGATATGGGGAGGCTCCCTTCTAACACAGACTGCTTCTCCAAAAAGACTCTTGGCCACAATGCAGCTGCTTGACCTACAGGCACTCTCTGTTCTTGCAGCTGGCATCTTCTATCTTTTCTTTGGGCATCCCTTTGCTGGTCTTGAGAGGCTGTGCTCCCAGCTCAGTTCCATCAGGCCAGGCTGCCGTGATGGGCTGTGGCAGGAGGAGGTCCTGTGACCTTCCTTCTCCAGCGTGCTGCTAGCATCTTGTGTCCACTGTCCCTGGGCATCACATGCTCCTCTCAGCGGTGAGGTATTTGAGTGCAGCAGCCCCATATCGCCGTGACAGGTCCTGGTGGAACTCTTCCCGCAGCGTCTGGAGGCAGCTCCGGTACCCTGCGCTCAGGCGAAACTTGGAGATGTCGAAGCTGGGGGCATGGGGCATGTGGATCATGAAGGCGTTGGGCAGCACAAGCAGCTCATACTCCTGGGGGAAGAGCAGCAGCTCTCACTGTCAGCATCAGCTTGGTGGTACCAACATATACCAACCGCTCAGCCAAGACCCTCCCAAACACCCAGTGCCTCCGCAGTGCTGGGACCAGGCCTTCACCCACCTGTGCATCCAGCTCCATGATGTGGGACACCTTGTTCCAGCCAAAGCCCACAAACCTCTGGTCGTACTTGGGACAGTCTCGCCTCACTACAATGTAAGGCTCAAAGTCTGGCTGCCATGCTACGCGGTAGGGCATGGTGGCTGTCCGCCACTTGGCATAGTCAGTCGGAGCGTGACCTTTAGGCCACACGTGGTACCTGCAGGGAGTGATGGAAATGAGAGACTGGGGAATGCTGGCAGCTCCCCAAGACATGCAGAAGACATGGGCACCCTCTGAGCTGGCTGCCCCACAGCCCCAAAGACCAAGGGTACAAAACTCTGGGTGTGATGGCACCATTAGATAGCTCCAATCCCTACCTGAAGGTGTAGAGGGAGCCCATGTCCAGCATGGAGAGCAGCTCTGCTTTGGATTTGGGGAAGGTCAGGCGGTAGTGCAGGGTCTCAAACGCCGGCACAATGAGAGCTGCCTTCCTCTGGGGCAGCTCCAGCTGTTGGATGGAGTTCCTATGGTGGTAGGAAGGGTGTGAGGTCTCCCTAGCTGTGAGCCACGGCCACAGCCCCCTTCCCTCAGCCCCTCCAGCCTGCCCACTGCTCCAGAAGGCTATTAATGGACACTTTGAAGTGGTGCCATGCAGGGGCAGGAGGAGCAGGGCACCCCTCACAGTCACAGCTCTTTACTCATCCACTGGCATCTGACAAAACCAAGGGCAGGATCCCAAGGTTCCACACAAAGGAAAGTTTCTATATGTTGAGAACTGCTGCCCAGGGCATTTCCAGCAAACCCTGGTGCTTTGGGAGCCCATCAGGCTGAGCAAGAGCCAGCTGGAGAAAGCCTTACCTGAGGTAATTGTAGAGGCCATACATAGGCAAGAAGTCAATGTCCATCAGAAATACATATGGCGTCTGTGTGTTGGCCAAGGCCACGTTGCGCAGGAGGTTGATGGGGTAGAACTGCCCCTCCTTGTAGACAATGTGGTAGGCAATATTGTGGCGGGCGCTCAGCACCTCTGAAGCCTGGGCGTAGCGCAGAAACTGCTGGGCCTCTGCGTCTGACATGTACAGCGCCAGGCTGATGGGACCCACCCAGTGCCTGCAGATGGCCTCCAACATCTGCAACCTGTGAAGCAGAGGGCTCTGCGTAAGCAGGAGATCAGCCCCATGGTAGCTTGGTGAAACCCAGAACTGGATGCCTGTCAGTCAGCTGCATGCCAGCCAAACCCAGTTCAGGGGCGAGCAAGAGGAACTGCTGCTCCCAGCTTGGGGTGTTGCTCCTCTCTACAAAGTGCTGGTTCCTGTGAGGAACCTGTGTTTCAAGATCCCTGGTAGTTCCCAAGCTGTGGAGCCTCTCCAGAGGAGTGAAGGCAGGATGTGACCTCCCACTAGCCCCACCAGCAAGTACCTGTCCATGGAGAGCTGGGCCACAAGGGTGACATCAGTGGGATCGGTAAAGGCCAGGAACTCATACTGCAGGAAGAACAGGTGGATGCGGTGCTGTGTGAGGTGCTGCCGGCGGAAATCGTAGCAGGGATCGTCCTCATCCAGTTCCTCCAGTGCCTGCTGCAGCTGCAACACCGTAAAGATGAGTGAGAGCAGGAGCCCCAGGGAGAGTTTGGGTAGTTGCATGGGGTCTCTACCCACCCCATGTTCTGAGCTTGGGGGCAGAGTCACAATCCCCCTTCACCTGGTCACTGGGTGGGCTGGGGAGACCAGCACAGCCGAAGAGCTCCCTGCGCAGCAGGTTCCCGTCATACTCCAGGAAAGTCAGATAAAGGTTGCGGAAGAACTCCACGTGCTTGTTTTTCACCCGCAGTTTCTTGGGTGAGTTCCAGTGGATCACCTAGGGACAGCGGTGTGTCACTTTGTGGAGGAGGAGTCATCAAGCACTCCCCAAGCCCCTAGACCTCATGCTGACTCCCCCAGACCTTCAAGCGCATGACTTTCTTTCAGGCCTTCTCCGGTCTCAAAGGCAGCAAGTCCACTGACCTTGAGATCCGAGACCTCGGAGTAGCACTGCTCTGAGCGAGTGTGATCAGAGAGCTGCACATTCCAGAAGCAGGGGAGCCGGTATACCAGGGCTGGGTCCTGCTTGATCACTGCATTAAAGATGTCCTAGGAGAGAGAAAGGTGAGTGCACAGGTGGATGAGGAAGACAGCACAGCTTCCCTGTGCCAGCAGTGCTATGAGAATGCAGCAGGGCTGGCCACCCCAGAGGAGGGACCATTACCTGATCAGCCAGTGAGGTGGACAGCATGCTCATCAGCTCCCGCTCTGCTGTCAGCTTCCACATCTGCTCCCAGCCCAGGCGACGCAGGCGGTCCAGGAGGAGCAGGATCACGCCTGGATGCCGAGGAGGAGGGCACTGGGTTACCAGGGGAGCACCCAGACATTACAGAGCTGAAGCACAGCAGCCTGGGTGCCATCAACTCCTGGGACATCCTGCTTCTCTGCAGCCACCTGCACAATCCCAGGATGCTGTTGCAGCCCTCTCGTGCCCACCAGACTTTCCTGCCTCACTTCAGCCTTCCTCAGTCTCCCCGTGAGAAGTGCCACCAAAGCTGGCTGCACCCCAGCAGCCCACACTCACCTGTGTTGAAGCCACGTCCCAGGGCTGGCCATGGTTTGTGGTTTTTCCAGAGGTTGCCCAAATACCAGTCACTTTGGTTCTCCACAAGCCCAATCACCTGCTTGTCTGAGAAACAGAGGGACATGGATGCAGCCCATCTTGCAGTGTTCAGAGAGTCCAAGCAAACCCACTGCACTGGTGCAGTGGCAGAGGGGGCCTGACAACTTGAGCCCAGCACCCAGGGCCCTGCGAGTGCTGCAGCAGGTCCCTGGGACACCATCCTCACCAGAAAACTTCCCAAAGACAGCCCAGAGCTCAGCAATATCAGTGGCGAAGGTGATGTCGGTGTCCAAGACAATGACCTTGGAGAGGTTGGAGGGCAGTGCCTTGGTAAGTGTCAGCTTCATCAGCCCATAGATGCCAGAGTAGTGCTTGTTGGGGATCCACGACACCTCCAGCTGCAAGGCAACAAGGCCTCAGGGCTCAGCACAGCCATGCCCAGCAGGACAGAGGATACCAGAGAGGGGCACAAGAGAGCCTTGGCTCCAGCTGAGCTTGGAACATTTCCAGCTGCACCACCACACTTCTCTCCCCAGGTACTTCAAGTACTTGCTGGCTGTACCTCCTCCTCCTCTGCTCTCATCCTAGCCTGGCTTTTCTACCAGAACCCCCAGCTGAACCCCAGTGTTTCAGTGCTCAGTGGGGACCCAGCTCTGCCACAGAGGCAGCAGAACCCCAAGGGGCCTCCCCACCCCTCCAGCACCACTCCTCTCCCCCCTTTCTCAGCTGGACCAGCAAGAAGTCCAGAAAGGGGAGCAAGTGAGCGAGGGACCAGCAGGAAAAGAGTTAATAAACTCCCTCCTGCTCACCTCTATTTGCAGCTCCCCTTGGCCCTCCAAGCACTGGGTTGGGACAGGTCAAAGGGGGGGGCAAGTGCCTACCTTCAAGTCATCGGCATTGTAGAAGCTGACGTGGACAGAGGGCACCATCCAGGACTGGAAGAGCGTCTGGAGGATCTGGTGGGCTGCTGAGTCCGTGATGAAGTGAAAGTGAAGGGGATTTTTCCTGCCAAGGGCAAGTGCAGCAGCACTCAGCACCACAGTGGGAGGAAGAGGACATGGTCCCCATTCCTCCCACCCCTGGCCAGGGGACAGACACCAACCGGGGGAGCAGATGGAGACGAGCCATCCAACTGAGGGAAACAAATCTCCCTCTGACCCTCAAAGCCTCAGCAGCAGCACAGGGGGTAAAAAGAGGCCCCAGAGCCCCTCTCCTGCAGCACTTTCCCTCTGCAGCAGCTCATCTGAAAACCCCAAACCAGTGGGCCTCTAGCACAGTAACCCCCTCCCCATTACCTGTGGAATAGGATGGATTTCACCAGGGTCACCACATCCCGACTCGCGTTGTGCCCGGCACACACAATTGCAACGTGCAGCAGCTGCCCAGAGACAAATAATGCCTTTCTGAGACTGGATTCCCCCTGCAGGGCACTGTCACCTCCTCCTGGGGGCTGTGGTGTGGGGAGAGACTCCATAACTCAGCCCTTCCGTCTGCGAAGGTGGCACAGAGACAGGTAAGAATTCCCTGGCTCAGAAGTGGGGACGAGGATCTGGCTGCCACTCTTCCTGCCTGACCTCCCTCTCTGGAGAAGCCAGACACCCTCATCCATCAGCCTTGGCCCGCTGAGTCCCAGGGAGAGCAAGAATGAGGCCCCTGCGCAGCCAGAGCACAGGGTGAGCAGTGTCAGGTCCATTGCACATACATCCATGCTCAGCCAGGAAACCAGCCTCCCCTTCGGCATCCCCTATCCACCAAGCCAGCTCTATCACTCACCTCACATTTGTGCACCATCCGCTGCTTGGGGCAGGCTGTGCGGTTGCTCCTCTTGCCTGCAGCAGGGTCTCCGTCCTCAGCAGAGGCCCCCCATTGTGGGCTGCCATTGCTGCCCTCCACCTGCACCTGGCTGAGTTGCAGGCGGAGCTGCTGGTTCTCTTCCTCCACCCTGCGCACCCGAGAGGCCAGTGCCTCCCGCTCCAGGTCCCGGCTGGGCTGCTCACCCAGGCAGGGCGGCAGCAGGAGGAAGCGACCATCTGCAGAGGAGATAAAGGGGCATGCAATGGGCACGGCAAGGCAGAGCTTGACCAGGTGTGGACCATGGGGCACACGTGCCCAGTCAAGTCACAGCTCTGCTCCCCTGGAAATGCACAGCTCAGTTTTCACAGCCACAGGGCACCCAGCCCCAGGCCTCACCGCTCCCCATAACCCCAGCCCACCCTCTGTTGTGGATTGTCCCTTGATCCGAGGAGGGGGACCCCACTCACATTCAAGGCTGCCCACAAAGAGGTAGAGCCAGCAAAGAAGTATGGCCAGGGTCACTGTGGCAAGCAGTAGCTTCAGCTTCACACGCCACGAGCACAACATGGTATGCCAGTGAGACAGGGGCAGTGAGCATCAGGTAGGCAGCCCAAGCCCAGCTGGCCACAGCATCCTAGAGCCTGCAAGGAGAGAGGGAGACATGAGAGTGGTATCACCAGCAGCACTGCAGCCTGCACCTAGGGGCCTCAATATCCCCCAGCAGGATGTCCACTGTTCCCTCCAGGACCCTGCCTGGGTGCCTGCAGTGGCAAGACACATGCCCTTTACCTCTCCAGCAACAGCCTCTTCCAGCCAGAACCCCCTGCCCACACTGGCACAACTGGACCCCTGCACAGCCTGCCCAGCACCCTGCCATGGTGCACAGTGCTCATGGAGGGCCTCAAACATGGGAGGAGAGGAGTCAGGAGTCCTCTGATCGATGCCACTCCAGCTCTGCTCCTTGCTTCTTGCCACCTCACACAATCCACGTCACTCCAGCTCTGCCCCATGCCACCCTAAAAGGACAATAGACAATAGGCTCCCAGGGGCGGAGGGACCCTGTGCTGGAGAGCTACTCGGTCACAGGGTGGTTAATGGAGCTGCCCTTGGGAGGGAGCGCAGGTCCCCCCACACTGCCCCAGACCCCAAGGGAGGTGCCCTGGCCACTTCCCAGCACTCCAGCCACCAACAGAACCCTTGGGCCCAGGGCTGCCGCTGCCTAACACCTCCCCAGCTGCTCACAGTTGCCTCCTTGGTGGGGTTTGTGGGAAAATCCCATGCACCCTGGTGAAGCTCACTCTCCTTGGCTCTTGGAGGCACAGCACGACCCCAACATGCTGCCCTGCCACAACTGCAGTGCTGCCTGTGCTGGGGCGCCCACCTCAGGCACAGACACACCAAAAACTAAGGCAAATAAACTCCCCAAGGCTCACTTTGGAGTGCCAGAAAACAAGCACGCTTCATCAGGTCTGGGTAACACAAGGAAGCAATCTCCATCTATCGTGTGTAGCGGGACAAGAGCTGGGACAGAATGGATTTCACACTTAGATGCACTTGGATAAATTTTCCCAGAAATCTTATGCATATGCTATTACTTTCCAAGGACTGATTTTAATGTTATTATGAACTTCACGACAGTCAAAACTCTTGCTAATTTGAAGCTGGTTCTAGCTTGCCTGACCTTGCATTTGAGATGGGGAGAGACTGCAAACAGAGGACTACAGGAGAAGACACATCTGTTCAGCACAGACCATGCTACACACAGGACATTCTCATCTCCAAAGAATGAACCGGGTCTGGAAAAACACTGTTTGAAAGAAAACAACGCTGGCTGAGGGACACTGCTTAACTTTCAAAAAATGCAATTACTTAGATGAAACTTAACTCTACTTTAGTTTAAATCAGAAATATTCCACCTTTTGTAATAGTAACCACTTCTCGTATCAACAGCACCATGGGCACAGCCGCAATCTGGGCACAGGGCAGAAGATCCCAAAGAGCCAGGTGCCCCAGAGCAAACAAAGACCCCACAAACCAAGGGGACACTGCACCTCCAGGCCGAGTCTGCTGCCTCCCATGCAACATCTGGAGGCTCAACAAAAGCTGCCCTGGAGAAGAATGGTCTGGATTAGGTGCTGCTCCCCTTGGAGACCATTGATGTGCAGATGCCCATGGGACCACCAGCTCGGGAGCTGAAAGAGCCTGCCTGGGAGGACACTGCCCTGAGCAGCCCCGGGGGCCAGGTTGCAAACGCTTCCCAAGGCAGGAATTGCGTGCTGAAGGCAGGTGGCAAGCTCAAGCAAGGGACACGCAGCAACAAGCTGGGGCTCTGCAAGGGCAGTCTGAGGAGTACAGCCACCCTAGCTTGCTAGAGATGCAGCCGAGCCCCCATAGCAGGCACGACACCTGCAGGCTGCATCCCTTTGTCCTGGTGGAGAAGAGGTTCGGCTGGCACCACAGCTCTCTGGAAGCGGGGCACAGCATTGCCCCGCTTTTCCACTCCATAAAGCAGGCCAAACACAGGTATGGCAGGGAGAACTGATGTACGGGTCCCTCCCTTCTCCCTGCCACAGCCATGAGCCATGCTGGACCTGGCAAGGTCTCTTCATGGTTCTGTCAGCCCATCTCCCTTCCCACAAGCAGACCTCCACCCCTCCTGCCTGGCCTGGGCCTCCTCCAAACTTAGGAAGGTCAGCAAGCATCAAGCAGTCTGAGGAGCCAAGGGACACAAAGGGACTTTAGCACCAACAAAGGAGAGAGAAGGTGGGGGCACAGAGCAGCACCCCTCCTGGTCCTCACCTCGAGGAACCGCATTCCGTCCACATTCTGCACACGAGCAGCAATTCTAGGGGACAGGGTGGGACCAGCAGCAGGCCAGTTGGGAAAGCCGCTCCCAGACATGCCCCAGGACTCCACACACACACCCCCACAGCACCCCCATCCCTCCTGCCGTCCCTTGTCCCTTCTCCCTCTCCTCACTTGCCCAGGAGGTTATTTCCTTACCTGCCTCTCCTGTCCTCTCCTCCTCCCCAGCCGGCTGGCAGCCCGCTGCTGCTGCTGCTCCCTCCAGGGTCTGCCGTTACCAGTCTTGCCTTTACTCCTCCCTTTCAGATCTGACGCTTCCCCGCGCCCCCCCCCCCTCCCCCCCCAGCTCTCAAATCCAAGTTCCCCCCTCCCCCGCACGCCCTACGCTGGCCCCACTTTCAGAGGAAGAGAGAACAAACAAGACAAGAGATTAAATTCGATTTCTGCTTAAGAGCCCCCCACATCAGGGGCACAGAATTGCTCAAAGTAAGTCAGGAGGAATCCACTCTCTCTCTGGCCCCCTTCCCACTCCCAGGCCTCAAATAACTATCCCTCCTTCGCTGAGATAAGGGAAGCACTGGAATTATTTACCCCCTATCCAATACCTGCCTCCTGCTTTCCCGGGGCAGGTGCAGGAGGCTTAGGGCGGTACTGGGGGGCTTTGGAAGGCAGCAGAGCCCACCTAGCCTCCCCTCGGCTGGCAGGGATAGGCTGCACATCCAGCCTGGGGCACAAGTGTGCCAAGGGATGTGTGCAGCCCTTGCTATCCAGAGAAAGGGGCTATCAGCCGCAGTCGGAACAACAGTCCCTCAGCTGGATAGGGTGCAAACACCACTGTAGGTGTGCAAAGTAAAGGGGGCCCCCTGACCGCCCCAGCCCCACCAGCCCAGGAGAGCACGGCTCCTAAGAGTGCAGTGTGCTCCAGACCTGCCCAGCGTGCTGGGGGCGAGCAGGGTGGCAGCAAGAAGAGCAGAAGTCGGGAGCTGGGAATGCTAACTACGCGGAGACGGGCTCTATCTGCAGCTCCCTCACTCCCCCTCCAACCAGCTCCTGGACTCGGGGCAGGGGAAAGGCAGCAGGCTACCGCCCGGAGCCAAAGTGGAAGGAAGGGCCTCCTGCCCTCCTGCCTGCCTCTCTTGGCCTTGGAAGGAGCCTGCTGGAGGATGCCGGCAGACGGGGCATGGTGGGAGGAGGCCGCCACCAGCAGCAGGCAGTTCGATTAGGATGCAAACTGCCTACACAGCAGTCGCGATGAAATGTGAATTGCCCCCCACTCCATAACTCAAGGGTGAGCTGCGGCCACAAGCCCCAGCCTGCCTGGCAAAGACAGCCTTCAAAGGCAGCCCCTGAGCCCCAGGGCAGGGGCAGGCAGTGCCTCCACCCCGGCAGCACTGAAATCACTGCCCCAGGAGTCGTATTTACCTCCTGCTCAGGCAGCCCTTGCCTGCCCTTGCAGAGACCAGTTACAGTAAGCAGGCTCTTCAAGCAGGGTGAGGAAACCCCTGGGATGCTCCTCGGAGCCAGCAGCTTCGCAGAGCAGGAGCCTCCCTTTGCTCCCCAGCTGGCACAGGTGCAGGTGGAGCCCAAACCTGGCTATGTCCTGTCCCTACCCCACGCTATCCATCACGCAACAACCGCTCCAGCTGAGGCATCAGATGCTGTGGCCACACAGGACTCACCAAGCTCCTGGGAGAAGCCCACCCACAGCCTGCTGCCAACAGCACCATTGCTCTGGGGAAGAAAAGCACCTCCTGCTTCAGTTGACCACCACACTGCCTCTCCACATGGTTTTCCCAGCCTCCCTACCCTGCTTGCTCCCACGTGCAAGGGCCCAGCACCAGATCCCCACCAGTCAGGGCAGGAGAAGGTAGGCTGCTGGTGGAACACCACAACATGGGGGCGTTTTAAGATGTTTATGGCAGTGGGGAGGAGATGGCACGCAGGAAGGGCGCTACATAGCTTCTCCTTCCCTGTGAAACATTAAAGGCACAGCAAGTGGAGAGCAAGGCTGGCAGCAGCTCCCAGGCAAGTCGCACAGTGGGTATTGGTGACTGCAGCACAGCATGCAAGCACCTCTATCCATCCCTGCAGCCATGGTGTTCAGCCTCTCCACCCTCCCCCTCAGTCTCCTTGCTTGTGCCAGACAAGTGCAGCCGGCAGTAAGATGAGAGGTTTCCCAATACTGCCGGTTTCTGACACCTAGCACAAGGGTGCAGGGCACAAGCGCTGTTTGCAGGAGGTTATCCTCCCTCCCCCACACTGCTCCTGGGAGCACAGCGCCTTCTGCTTCAGCAGGAATTGGGGACATGGCAAACAGTACAGAAAGAGGCATCCAGGTCTCCTCTCTCACTGGGATAGGCTCATGACAGACACTGGGGAAGGGGCATGCAGGACCCCAGTCTCTCCTCATGACTGGACCCTCCCTCCTCCAAAGACTGCAGGGCGATAGCCAGGGCACAGTACATCAAGCTAGCAGAGCCCAGCAGCTGCACAAACACTAGGTGCATGCTCGCACCAACCTCTGAGGTGCAGGCAGCCAAAGGCTCGCTGCCTGATGGCCACCCCTCCACACACAAGTAGCCTTTGCTCCCAGGATCGTGGTGTGCCTACCTTGCTTGCCTCAGGCCCCTTCTAGAGCTGCCCATGTGCTGGCACCCTGCTCCTCCAAGATCCTCTGTTTTTGTAGGAGCATGGCTCAGCCCGACTGGCCTTCGGTCCCCCTGGCCCTGTGACTATCAGGTGAGCAGTTAATGTTTAGGGAGAGCTGTCAGTGGGAGCTTTCACACTGCATCAGCACACTTCCTCCAGCCCTGCAAGCATAGAGGGGAGCAGCCCTATCATCCCACAGCACTGCAGCTGGCAGCAAGGCTCATGGCAAGATGGGCATCTTAGCCTGCTGCTGCTTCTGGAGCTGATGTGCACCTGCACAGGGGACACTGGGTAACAGCAAGACGGTCTGCCAGCCATGGGCCCTGATGGACACAGGGACAGCCCCAGGCTTGCTGCCCCCCTACTGCGTTCCCCTAGGCATTGCAAGTGAACAGATGGGCTGGCTGTGCCCAGTAAAGAGCTGTAGAGGACCCAGGAGAGAAGTGATTTTGCAGAGCCACACTGCCTTACCTAGCTGTCTTACCTAGCTGTAGGAGACAAACTGCAAATCCTACTCCCAGGTCTCATTTTTGGAGCTGGGAGGAGCCACAACAGTTTAGCTGACTGGCTAAGACTGCCTCGGCAGGAGCACAAAACAATAGCTCTGCAAGGCTGGTGAGAAAGGGCCCAGGAGCCACAGCAAGACTGGTAACTGAGAAGAGGCTCCATACTTTGGAAAGGGGCAACTGGGGATGATCTCTTTTGCTCTTACAAAGAGATGGGAGGCGACAGCCTGGTTCTACAGTCAGCAGGTCACCTTTAAAGCACCTTACTATTCAGCATCACCTCCTTGTCCCCTTCCCCATAGTTGAAATGCTGCTACTTGTGGGGGATTGTGCCAGCCGACGGATACCACACAGGCAGCACATAGCAGGGCAGCTGCAGGAATTTACACAGGCGGAATGGAATTTGGCCGGGAGAGCAGGATTAAAACCCCATGATACGGATTACCATGCCGTCCCTCCCTCCCCAGTCTTATGATAAGTGAAATCTAAGTGAGACTTTCACCATCATATTTCTCTAGAAAGAGCAACCTGTGGCAAAACAGCCACCATATTCTAGAGACAGGATCAAGCAGCAGCCACAGAGTCAGATATCAACACATAAGCTGTAAAAGAAGAAAGAGTCACCATCTCCCACTGCCTCAACATCACCAAGCTGCAGAGAAAATCCCAGAAAGGTGAAATTCTTCCTGGGACAGCAGCCACCTGTGTCTCAGTCCTGGCTTGTTCTCATGCACCAGGCTCTCCTCCACCCTATAAGATTATCACCACACAATTCTGCTGTTCTAAGAGTTCAGCTTTTTATTCTACAAAGGTCACACTGAAAAGCCACATTCTTTTCTCTTCTCTGACAGAAGCACAGCACTTGGGAAGAGGAGCTAACAGCCTCTGAAGGGTGTTCAAGCTCTTAGCTTGGCTGAATTAGGGACTTTTGTTACTATACTGTTGCCTTGTTTTCAGAGGAAATAAGCAAGTTCAGGCTGGGTTTGACACAGGAACACACCTCACTGCTTACCTCTCTGTCTGAACTCCCCCCCCATCCCGAAATGCATCAGGGAGGAACCCCTCTTGGCAGGGACTCTGATCACAAGGCCCGGCTAGACAGTCAGTTTTTGCAAAGTGGCACTGCTGCCAGTCTCTCTGTCCAGGCACTGGATTCGGCTGCCCAGCAGTGCCCCAGCTGGAGAGAGGTCTGTTCAGGGCATGAATGCAAGTGTTGCGTGGGAGGTTTAAGTCTATCAGATATCCTGCAATGCTTACAAGTGGGGCAGCTGCATTTTGCCACAGCTCTCAGGCAAGGCAAGGTGGGCCACCCAGCTAGCAATGTGGTCCTCAAGTGCTCTGGCTCCTGTTAGGCCCAAGAAAATGTAAGGACCTAGCTGCCAATAGCCTTCAGACACTTCTGTGGGGACACTAAGGCAGCAGAAAGCAGGGTGCTGTCTTGCACTCTTCTGCATATGCTGTGTTTGTACTTCACTGCAGTAGGGGGCAAGCAGTGTAGACCCTGAAAGCTTGTGGTAAGCCGAGCTGCATCACAGCAGACATACTGTCCAGGACATCCACCCAGACATGCCACCACCACCGATGGGTCTCACTCTGTGCTAGATGTAAGGACCACCTCTCACAGAGACACTAAGTCACTCCCTGCTAGAAAAAAACCCTGACCCAAGGGCGGACTAACCCCCCAGTATGACTCTGGAGCAGACTACCTACCCTCAGCACTCAGCCAGCCCTGTGCGCAGAGTGCCAGGCTCAGGGTGAGGGAGTACCCCACATGTCCATGCTGGCCATGGTTTTCCCACCAAGTGCCTGTTCCCTGCACAGCCTGGATACGCCAGCCTTGCTCCAACCTGGCACCTGGAGGTGACTGACCCCAGTACCTCCTCCTCCCCCACAAGACCCTGCCATGTGCTGATGAGACCCTCAACTAGCTTACAGAGGAGATCTCTGCTCAACGCATTGCTTCCAGCTTTACTTCCCTGGACTACAGGTTTGATGCTAGGAGGATACTTTGCGGAAGTATTGTCACTGACTGGCCTTTTTCTGGGCCCGATGGAGCATAAGCCTGATTCAGGACAACTGCTCTGACACTAATGCCAGCCTGGGCCAGCACAGCTAGGCACAGGAGGGACCAGGGCTGGACACTATGCACGAGCACTACCAGGGGCAGGAGGACCCCACTGGTCTCTCAAAACAGAAGAGGAGCAGCATTTGGGCAGATCTCAAGCTCCCTTCCTTCTACCAGGATTAGGTTTCCAATATCTGCATTTTTGCTGACGTCTGTGCTGCAGCTAATGGCCAGCTCTGAATCCATTAGGTTCATGATGTGCTCTGGGCATCAATATCTGTTCACTTCTGCCATTTCCTGATGGTTCCAGTGCCACAGGTTTGCAGCAGACAGCAGTTCCTGGGGTCAGAGTTGAGAGGCAACAGCAGTGTTGACAGCCACGAGTTCCTACTTCTGTCTAAGGCAATCTGCACAAAGCCCTCTGCCAGCTCCAGCTCTGCCATCAGCACAGCTGGAACACACAGCAAGCGTCATGCCCTATACAACAAAACGGTGGGAGTTTTACCCTGTGAACTAGTGATGTCTTAAGTTTCAAGCCCATGGGCAGGGCTGGACAGGCGATCCACCTTCCCCACCCCACAAATCTCCCTGAAACACTGTTGAACAACTTGCATCAGGCACTGCTCCCCAGTGGGAGAAGGGAGACCATATCCCAGTACATCTGACCAGACCTAACCCCTGCACATGCTTGTAGAGTCTGCATGATTTCATGCAAAATTAATTAGGTTAATTACAGAAAAAAAGGAGGCAAAGGGACCTCAACAACCCTGGAAAGGCATTCTTCCTGGAAAAGTCCACAAGAAGCATGACACCATCCTCCTCGTTACGTCTGGGAAGATGCCTGGGACACGGCCACAAACCAAGCTCCCAGGTGCCTGCTGTGCATTGCCACAAGCAGAGCTAGGTAAGCGCTTTCAGCTGAATATTATTGATTGAAAACTGCAGTTTCCAGACAGCTCAGACCTATTTGCTACTTCATAACAAGTTTTGGACAGGAACAAAATGCTTTGTTTTCCAAGAAAAAAGCCTCATCTTGCATTGCTTTGCTTGAAATTGAGCTGCATTACATTTAAAAGAAAAAAGGTCTCTCAAACTTGGCTGGGTTGGGGTTTTTTTCCTCCAGCTTTTCATTTTGGGCACCAAATCAAGCAATTAAGTATTTGTTTGGCTCTGCTCTTCAGATAAGCTGCAAGCATCACGAGCCAAAGGGCCAGAGCAGCTCTGCCCAAGCAGCAGCATTACGGAGGGTGATGGTGTTTTCGACACTGCATGCTCCTTTCAGACCTCAGCTTGAGCTCCCTCTAGGCCAGAAGCACTCACCTGGTGGAAGGAGAGCAGGGTCCTGTGCAAGGGATGGCAGCTGCCCCACTGAAACAGCATCCACCTGCCCTAGTGGGCAGCGATTCAGAATAAGCAACCTAGAGGCCACAGCCACTGCTTGAACGACGTGCAAGGAGAGGACTTTCCATGCAAACTGCCCTCCACAGTGCAAATGCATCACACCAACGTCCCTCCTGCTGGTACCTGGCACTGAAGCAACTTCCTTAGATGCCACCTCCCACAGCGCTGAACTCTCCTTTGGCAGCCAGGCACGCACAGGGGACACCTGACAAGGAAAGGCAATCCCTTCACTGCCAGGGCACAGCAAGCAGCTGTGCCACTAAGGAGGCTGATGCTCACTGAGAGCCAGAGCTCGCAGATGCTGCCTGGTGCCTCTTCCACCAGGGACTGGCCCAAACTGGGAGATGGGCACACGCAGCCACTCCCATGTCTTCCTTGCTCAAAGCTATTCCTGGCACTGGTGCCCTCAGTGCCCAAGCAAGGATGACAGCAGAGCTCATTCAGAGTGGAATGAAACATCTGCATAAATAGCAAAGCAGGAGGGCTAAGGACAGTCTCTAAAAACCCAAACAGCAATAGTGCCATCCACTCAGGGTGCCCTGGGCATTTTGTAAGACATGAAGTGATACCTGAGCTACCGAGAGGCTTACACACTGAGAACAGGCTTTGACCACACTGTGGAGGAAGAGCTGCAAGCTGGGCTGAGACTGCAAACTTATCTGCAAAAAGCATATGGAGCTTTTTGCAAACTGGAAATGAGGTAGCAGCTGATGGCAAAAAAGGAGGGAAAGCGAATCCCTGAGGGAAGGCAGTTCCCAAAGCCAGCCAATGGAAAGAATAATGCTCCAACACCCAAACTCCTTAAAGACCATTCCCAGCCCTCCTCCTCTCCTGGTAGTTCTTGCAGTCCCATCCAGTAGGCTCCCCACACTGTTGAGCTAAATCCCAATCTTGCACACCAAAGGACAAAGGCAGCATACCTTGACTCAACCAAGCAGCAGATGAGTAGCTCGGGACAAAAGCTCATGTCTTCTGCAATCCAGGGCAACCTCTGTGCAGCATCCAGCCCACACCGGGAGCAGGACAGAAATATAAGAGCTCAGCCCATCTTGCGACCATAAGACACAAGTTTCCCTTCAAACTCCAGGAAGAGTCTTATCCTTCCCACCACATCCGTCCTCCCTACTCTCTCTTCCCTGCTGGCACCTCCATCAGGAACAGCAAACACTCTGCCTTCCCCTCCATGCTGACAGCACACGTCCTGTAAAGGGACCTCAGCCTCCATAGGTGAGGGTATGATCGGACTTAGGAAGCACTGCCAGGCGCTAGTTTCTCACTCTCAGCAGGGAGCCATGCACTTTTCAGCAGTGCTGCAGCACAGCTGGCTTGGGTGTACACCAGGAATCAGAGCGCAGGACAGTTGGGAACATAAGGAGAGGTATGTGCACATAGAGAAGGCACGGGACCCGAACGGAACTACCTAGAATATAAATACACATGCACACATACACACAAGGAAGCAGTTGCTTCCTCCAATATAAAGGGTATTTTTATCAAAACAGGAAGGCATCACTTAAAAAAAAAAAACCAAACACCAAATCCTTGCTTCATTACTCCTGGAGCACCAAAACCAGAGTACAAGAAGCAAAGAGAGCCAACACTGACTACAAACCTGCCTTGAGAATTCTGGAAGCCCACAGCTCCCTTCCCTCCTTCCCCACAGCTCCCCTGCCACCCCTTGCCCTGCCTCCTCTGCACAGTGAGCAAGAGGAGAGGTAGAGGTCTTGAGTTTGGCTAAGTTTCCATTCTGGGGACAGAAGCTTGATAACAGGCTGGGCAGGATGTGAGCACTTGTTGAGGAAGAGGATTAGTAACCCCCTAATCTGCACATTTTGGAGTCTAAGCACTTCACTCTAATTAAACCACACAGTGCAGAGATTGCCAGAAGGGGGAGAACAAGGAAAAAGAAGGAAAGGTAAAAGAGGCTATGACTTAAATGCTCTTCCTTGTAGCTTAAGTGCAAGGGGTGTCATTGGTAGGGCTGTATTTCACCTTTAGTGCTTTATGCTGGGGCTACTGAGTATCCTGTTGCCCTCCTCTGATCCAATACACAGCAGGACCAAGGGCAAGATGAAGGGGAATGTCTGTGATGGCCTGGGGACAGCAAAGGAGGGAGCGAGAGGCTCCATCAGGCAGAGCGAATCATTACCTGCAGCAGCCTTGCCTGCCTGGCCCTAACTCCTCTGCCAAGTACCCCTGTCTGTGGGAAATGATACAACTGCCAGTCTGCCGTTTGTTTCTGCTTCCCAGAGCTGTCTCCACAGAAGGGCCTTGTTCAAGTGCTTATCTGGCTCCAGGCTGGGGAGGGGCAGGTGCATTGCTGCCCTGGCACCCAGGCAGGACATTCAGCTTTGTGCTGGGCTCACTCAGGGCTGCCTGGTAAGAGAAACTTTCCTGGCACAGGTAAAGAGAGAAACCTTTTACCACAGGTAAAGAGAGAAATCTTTTACCACAGCCCACGACAAACAAAGCAGTACAAATAACGGCCTATTTCCCTCAAGCTTCACTCAGCCTGAGCTGAGAGAAGGCAGCAAGGTTGACCCTCCATTCCTCATATTAGCATGCAGCAGGGACAGCCTCACCAGGGAAGCTACCCAGGCAGTGGGAACAGGAGCTCTCTGGGCTGCAGCATGCCACAACCCTACAGCAAGAGGAACAAGGCAGCTGGTGGCATAGCCGGGAACAGGAGTGCCAGGAAGGGCCTTGTTTTCCCTAATGCTTGCCTCCAGCTCTGCCCCATCAGACCACAGCAGGGGGGTGCGTGTGTGCAGGGGCAGCTTGTTACTCCAGTGTCCCTCTCTTCCCTCACTGCTACTCTCTGAAATTCCTCTCTTCTGTTTACTTTGTTTTAGCCTTCAATGAAGAGAAAGAAAAGAGAAGGAGCCTTGACAAATCCGATCAAGGCGCAGATATGCTGAGGCTCCCTCCTGCTGGCATGCCAAGCCCTGTACTAATGAGGGGTAGAGGAGAGCAAGGCAACCACAGAGAACAGTGGCCCCACAGAAACACTTGATGTAAGGAACAGAGGGAAGAAAAAATGCTGCTAGGGCAGAACAACGCCAGCAAAAGCTCTGAGCCTTCAGAAGGGGGTCTTCCCATTTCCTCCAGCCGAGGGGGCTTGTTCCATCTCCTTAAGCCAGGTCCCAATCATCTACTGCCCACTACAACAGATACAAGTGATGGACTACAGTAGTGTTTGAGGAGAAAGATCCAGATGTGCACATTTAAGGGAAGTTCAACTGAAACAGCCCTGGAGATAGGACAACAGTGTGTTTCAAGGATCTGTGTGGGAATCAGGTCTTTCCTTCCAGAGAACTGGGCCACAGGGGCTTACAAGTGCCAGTGTTGTCTTCAGAACCTCCCCACAGGCTCTAAATACCCACATGCCCACTAGGGAGGAATTCCCACAGAGCCAAGACCTTCTGCCATGCAATCACATGCAGTTCACCACTTTGGGTACAGTAGGACTAAGACAGGAGCACATGTAACCCACCTACTCAACAAGCAAGATAACTAACCTTTGGAGGCTGCCAATGATGCAGGGGTACCTGGGAACAGCTGGCAGGGCCTAGTAGTGGCTGCAAGTACCAGCCTTTAACCAGGGATTCTCAACTTGAAGGGCAGAGAGCACATCTCAGCTGTACTTGAGGGTTTTGCAGCTTGCTGTCACCTGAAACCCACAAGACAAACAGTCACGTGAAGAGCTACTGCCTAAGAAAGCTCTGTCAACAGGCCCCTGCAGAGTCAAAAGTGTCATAAGTCAGCAGTACCCAGCACCTCAGTCCTGTCCCTTTCCTCCAGACTATTACAAAGCACAGTTCAGCCCATGGGAAAATATCTGCATGCTGCACATTCCCAGTCCCAGAGCACTGCCCTGTAGCATACTCCCCACCCATGCAAGGAAGACTGTACACGTGTCCCCAGAAGTGCTGGCAAAGCCACAGCCACCATACTCCACTGCAACACATACAGGAGCCCTCACACCAACTCTTCAGCAGGATGAGTAGCCGGGGGAGGGATGCAAGTTCCCTAGGCCCCTCCCAAACATGATAGCAGCAGCAAGTGTTCAGCTGGTGAGGGATTATTTATCATGTCCAGTAACCTGAGCCCCTGCAACATACCCTGGGCAGTTCCAGGAGGGGATTCAAGAGAGATATAGGTACAACAGGGAGAGACAAGGCAAGCAGAAAACACCACACAATTTGCACTGCAGGGAGCAGAGCAGCCTGTGCATCACTTCTCCTCAGAGGAAGAGGACATCCTCCTTCTCTGCTGGGATCTTGCCACTTTCTTCTAGCTCCCATGGAACAGCTGCTACCTGAACAGTGCAAAGCAGTACAGCACCACAACCACTCAGCAAAACTCTCCTCCAGCAACAAAGCCTGGCACTACTGCTTTGTGAGTCACGCTCAGTATCTGGGTACAAGGTGGCAATCAGTGAGTGAGGACGTGTATGGACACTACAGCACACGTCAGTAAATAGACACCATCCCTTCCATCATCCCCATTCTGCTTATCCTGATGTCTCAGATCCCACCTCAGACAGAAGGGATGTAAGGGAGGAGGCTTTAAGATGGAGCAGAGGATATGAACCAGAGTGCTAAATCTGCCTGGTACACATTTGCTCTGAAGTTACAACCATCCCTTTGATGCCACCAGGAGCCCTGCATTTACAGGAAGCAGTTCACCAGGTAAGAGCCAAGTTCATGATACCCACCTGGAACAGGAAGCAGGAAACCAAGTAGTTTCAATAGCAAAGAGCTGGAAAACGAAAGGCATTTTCAGCAGAACTAATACTGAGTGGAGAGTGCCACACACACGCCTGCCACACATGGCAGTGCTGCCCAGTGGGATCCATTACAGCACAGCCACCAGTGGCATCAGGAAAACAGACTTCCCACATGCACGTGGCAAAACCTTTATCTCCCAGGTGGAGCCTGTGTACAACAGCTACAGCCCAGCCACCAGCTGTTATTTACACAGCACCACGCAAGGGACCTTGAAGACCTGCAGCATGGTGGGACTGACCTCCAGGTCTGCTGCCTTTTCCAAGAGGGGTCAGGGGAGCTTGGGTGAGGCTGGGCAAAAGGCAAATCAGAAACTAGAAGCAGCTGCTCCCCTCACTCAAAAGCAGTTGCAGCACCCTCTCCCTCAGGACGGAGCTGCACCTCTACAACTGAGTGTTTCCATTAACCCAGGCCACCTGATAACTACTTGTCCAGAAGTTTTTTCCAACTGCATCACATGGTTATTAAAAGATACCACCCCTCCCCCTCAGCCTTTAGCACAGGCAGATTTGGGATACTATAGGAGAGAGTGCACATTGCTAATTAATCAAGAAAGGGAGTTATCCAAGTAACAGCCTGGGGTTCCTCAATGGCTTTCTGAAACAGGCATTCGGAGGCAGGAGGCAGTCAGTATCTCACAGGAGGGCTCTGCACACATTGCTAGGCATGTTGCTCCTCCTGGAATGCCAAAAAAAAAAGTCTCTCACCTAAGATGCCAAGTTTCAGCTAAGCTGGGAAGGGCAGGGGCAACCTAACAGAGAACAGCAACAAAATGCCTTCAAGTCAAAACACTCATTAAAAGGCCCCTTAAGCTCGTTTGACCTGGGTTTCCCTTCCCCTCAGACTACTGCCTCAAGCAACAGACCTGTCAGCAACACTTCAGGAACTCAAGGACTATAACACCAACATCCCCTGCCAGCTGCTGCCCTTCCAGGTCCCAGGAGGGCTGTTGGAAATCAGCGGTGTGAGCTACCACAACCAGCTATGCCATGCTTGAAGTTTGGTGTGCCTGTCTCCTCATTTGGCCTGAGATTTGGAGCTCTCCTGAAAGGTGTTGGCCTCCAGTGAGATACCATGAGTGAATCAGGCCTTCCATTCCAGGCAGGGCTCATGTGTCAGGGACTAAAATACTCCCAGGACATATCTCTGTCTACAGGTTATTTGGAGTAAGTCACAATTTATCCCTAGCTATACCAAAGGATTGGCTGAGCTCATCCAGAAGCAAAGAAATAGACAGCCACGTCAGAGTGTGGGCAGGAAGGGATGCCTCAAGGTGACCGGGCCAGAAAGACCATCTCACCCACACCAGGACTGCTCCCCTACAACCATAGCTAGAAAGATCTGCTCCCGGGCCTCACACTGCCAGGCTTCTGCCATCCTAGTGGTGGAAGGGCAACAGGAGAATATGGTTGGGGAGAATATTCATGTCCCCCACAACTACCAAGCTGATAAGAAACAGCCACACATCAATATACTGTGTCTATTCTCACACATCCTGCTCCCTAGCATTAATGCTGGCAAGTGTTGTAAGAACACGTCTTCGCTCACTCCAGCACCCTGCAAGGCACACTTTGAGCAAGGCTTACTGAGGATGAGATACCTCAGAGCCACAGAAGAGTTCCGCCTGGGGTCTGGCTCCCCAGAAACAGTGTGGTCTCATGGAGCTGAGCCAAAAGTGAGATGCTGGCAGACAAGCAAGCAACCTAGATTTCAGCACTGTACCCACTGATGGGCTGGCAGAGTGTTTGCTTTTTTTGGTTTGCTTCTTTTCCTGCCATTAGTGCTGAGCCTGCACCCTTTATCATCAGAGCATAGGAACTATTTGGCCTAAGTTACAGCCAGTGGATTTCCAGCAAGCACAAGCCCTCGTCATACGGGCTGACAGTAAGTGCTAAGAAAGGAGCTGCTCGGAGAGCTTTCCGAGTACAGTCGAGAGAGAAACTGGCCCCTCGAGCCTGTGCTTCACTTCCTCCCCCTCGCTATGGGCACTATAAGCCAAGGCAATTTAAGTCTGGCCCGAGCTCTTGGGTTTACTGCTGCTCTGAGAATCCACCCCTCCTACACTTCCTTGCAGCAAATTTACCATAAAAAGGCAGTGTGATGCTACTCAAACTGTCCTCCAAACCCACTCACTGCAGGAGGGAGATGAACAGAAAGGCAGGAGAGACAGCAGGTGGGAGGCAGGCTGGGGGGCAAGAGACAAAGAAGTGTCTGCCAAAAAGCTTCAAACTGAGGGACATAACCACATGATCTAGCTATGCTGCTTGGAGTAGTCCAACGACTTCATGCATTGACTTCACCTCTGGCTGAAGACAAGGTGTCTCTGGCAGTCTCCTAGGCAGCCAGCTCTCAGATTGCTGTCTGGCAGAGCCAATGCTTGTCCTTGAAGGACAGTAGCTCTGGCAGTCTGCACTGGATATACCCCTAGAGTCACCAGCAATGTACACCTACAAGCTGTTCTCCAGACCCCTGTCACAAGCTTTCAGGTGCCATCTGACCTACCCCGGTGCTTTGTAAGCCTTTTGCTTCACTAGTGGCTTGGCCACTGTGAAATTCAGAGGAGATCACAGGTAGTATTGTACATGAATGGAAAGTTGGGTTTAATCCAAGTGATTCTGACTAAAAAGGTTTGTTTAGTGCCAGACTGTTTGCCAGCAGTACATCGTGCCCTTTTTGAACTCAGCCTGCTGGAAAACAAACCCTCGGGGGAAGGGAGAGAGGAGGAAAGATCAGAAAGGATCGAGTGCCTCCCCATGCAACTAATTCTTGCAGAGAAAGCTGCAGACACACACTGAGCCCATTGTGAGGAGGTAACCGGACAGGACGAAGGAGAGACAGCTTGGCAGAGCTCTGTTCGCGTTCAGGAGACCTATGAGAGGCCGAAAACCCCACTCTGCTCACCTTCTGAGGGCACGGAGCTGCACCCACCGCTTCGCTGCTGCTGTCCGCAACGCAGAGCGTGCAAGGCTGAGCCGGGGCGCGGCTGGGCGCGGCGGGGACCGCCCGCGGCACCGAACCTTCTCCCGCAACAGGCTGCGACCACGCGGGCCCCGCGCCCTCCGTCTCCCCTCCGCGAAACGGGGCGTCGGGCTCCAGCGCAGAACGACCAGGGCACAGCGGCGGTACGGGCAAGAGCTGCGCAGCACCCGTGCCTTCACCTGTTCTTGCGCCTATTTTTGCGCGCCCGCTCCTGCGCTCCTGTTCCTGCACCCATGTCCCTACGCACCCCCTCCTGCGCCCACGTCCCTGCGCCCATTCTTGCGCGCCTGCTCCTGCGCTCCCGTTCCTGCGCCCATTCTTGCGCGACCCCTCCTGCCGCCCATTCCCCTGAGCCCATTCTCGCGCCCTGGCCACACCGAACAGACCCTCCGCGAGGCCCGGGAGCTCCGCACACCGCACCTGTCCGGCCACCGCTCCCGCTCCGGAGAACACGCCGCCCATCGGCCGCTTCGGGACTCGGCTGCCGCGCCTGGCGCGCGGGGCGGGGCGAAAAGCTCGGGAGCCAGGCGCGGCAGCCGAGCCCCGAAGCGGCCGATGGGCGGTGCACTAGGCGGTACCCGGAAGCTGGGGGCGGCACCCGGAAGCGCGCGGCGCGGGAGCCATGGCGGCGGTAGGGCCCCGGTCCCTGTCCCGTGGTGCCAGCCCGGCGGCGCGGCTGCGGCTGCTGTGCCAGCGGTACCAGGAGTACGTGCGGCGGCACCCGGCCGCCACGGCGCAGCTGGAGTGCACGGTGCGGGGCCTCTCCTACCTGCTGCCAGGTGCGGGTGCGGCGGCTGCGGGCGCCGGGGCTTTCCCCTACCCCCGCGCCGCGCGCTGCTGGTAGCCGCTCTTCTCTCTTCGCAGGTCGCTTCTCGGACTCGCACGCGCTGTCGGAGCTGGGTAGGGGCGGCCTCCGCGTCCCCCCGCCCTTCCCGGCGAAGGAGCGGCAGCCACAGCCCGGTGTGCTTTGCCCCCGCCCGCTCACGGCGCTGCTCTCGTTCTCCTCCCCTAGTATACTCCGCCTCCAACCTCCTCGTGCTGCTAAACGACTGGATTCTCCGGAAGGAGCTGCGGCAGCGCCTGCCAGTGGTAAGGCCGGAGTGTGAGAGAGGGAGGTTTGGGATATATGCTTTTCTTTTTTTCCCCTCGCAGAAGCTTTCAGGGAGTGTATTTTAGAGACTGACAGGTCTTTGTTTTCGGATATGCAGAGGCCACCTCTGGATGCTGGTAAACCGCAGTCCTGCCCCATAGCTCTTGGCTTGGAAGAGTGGCCAGAGCGCTCCCTGGGCTACAGAAACTGCCCCTGACTTGCACTAGGAGATCGATCCCCTTCGTTTTTTTTTTTACAAGCTCAGAACCTGAAGTGGGCAAAGGTGTTGCCAAATAACCTTTGTGGTTTTCAGAGTACTGAAGCTCTTGATTCCATCCCTCAGTCCCTTCCTTTACTTGTGATATTGAGCAAAATAATCGTAAGCACCTTGCTTCTGAGGCAAAGGTGTTGCCAGATAATCATCACTGTTTCTAGAGCACTGAAGCTCTTGAGTCCATCCTTAAGACTCTCACTTTGCATGTGGTATCGAGCAAAATAATTGTAAGTACCTTGCTTCTGTGTCTGTCTTGCAAGAGCCCCAGGCTGGTTCCCAGTAGTGGGTTCCCAGCAGTTGTTAGGCTCTTGGGAGTGAGGAGGAGGGTATTTTCTGCCAGATAGGCCTCTTGTGTTGCAAGCTTGCCTGCTGTGTGGGTTTGCGTGTTGGCAGCTCTCTGTCTGGAGCTTCAGGTGTGTAGCAAATAGGAAGAACCAAATGCTTGCATCACTGATTGTTAAAGGCTGAAGTGAATTTCAGCTGTCTTGTCTTTATTGATGCTTTTCAGGGGGTGAAATCCTGTGGTTGACAGCACTAGCAAGCTCCCATGTGGGGAGCATGGTCCCAGGCTGGAAAAGAACCTGCTATCTTGGTGTTCAGGCCTGGGATCTAGACTGGTGCTGTTTTCAGCAGGTATTTGTTCTGTTGTGACTGTGGGCTCTGGATCCCCTTCCCTCTATTCCTAGCTTACTCCTTCATCAGCTGTAAGAAGGGCAGAGGTTTGTTGTGAATCCTGTTTCTGGGACAGGGTGGAAGAGAGAGTTGTGCTGAGGAGTTCAGGCCCAGGCCATGACCTCAGAGACTGTCCTGCTATGTCAGTTGGGTAGAAGGCAATCCAAGATACAGCTGCAATATTCTGCCTGATTCTGGGTTAGCAGCACAGTGTGTTACTGTGATGTCTTGGTCTGCCTCTGCTTGGAGGTAGAGGGCCTGTGGGTAGACTCTGGCCGCAGCGGACGCACCGCTTTTTGTTTCTGTGACTTTGACTTCTAAGGCCATCTGGTGCTTATTTTTGAGTGTAACACCATACCGGGCTGCGTTTCTGCCTGTTTTAACTCCCAAGCAGAACCTGCATCCTGTTCCCCTTCTCCCTTCTGTGTTTTGCAGTCGGTGCCCCAGCAGAAGCTGCTGACCTGGCTGAGCGTGCTAGAATGTGTGGAGGTCTTTGCAGAGATGGGAACAGCGAGGGTGTTGGGGGAGGTGGGACGGTGGACCATCATTGTCCTCATCCAGCTGGCTAAGTAAGTGCCACGGGGGCTGGGAGGGAGCTGTGTGTGCTTGGAAAGGGAATTGGGAGGGGGCTCAGCAGTACCCCAAGAAAAAGCCCGAGCAGAACTGAGCTGCTGATCTCTGAGGTTGGGGCAATTAGAAGCCCCACAGTACGCTGGATACTGTGTCACAAAAGGGGACATTTGCCCATCTTGCCTGGCTGGTTGCCCTGAGCAGACTTGCCTTTCTCTCTTCTATGCAAGCCACCTTTCTAATGTAGAAGGAAGCCAGCTCTGTTGCCTGGTATTGAAGGCTTGCATGTGTCTGCCCGCAGAGCCATCCTTCGTCTCCTTCTCCTGCTGTGGTACAAAGCTGGCATTCAGACATCTCCTCCCATCGTGCCATTGAACAGGGAGCAGCAGCAGCCTCTCCACCCCCAAGGTGAGCCCACGGTGCTGTCAACATGTCTTGTCCTGCTAGAAATTGCTCATCAGAGCAGTGGCTTGGGTAGTGCAGGGAGCTTTAAGGCTTCAGTATGCAAAGCCAAGCTGTGCTGCACTTTCCAGCCCCATAGAGCATGGGTTAGCTTAGTGGCAGGGTTGTCCTACAGTCTGGAAGGAGGGGGTGGAGAAGCCTAAGCCTGAAACCACAGGCTGAACTGTGAGTCAAGCTGTGTTTCACCTGATCTGAATGTGAGGCAAAGAGATCCTAGTTCTGGGCAGTGTCAGGCAGATTCACCTTTTCACCCTTTGCATAGTGTTGGCCACTTCAGGATTAATCTGGTTTGCACTAGATCGAGCTTTCATTCTGGTCTTCCTGATGGCAATGTAGAAAAGGTGCTGCCAGCTCTGGAGTGAGGTGTGTTCGTTTGGAGCCTGACTCCTGTGGCTGTTCTCTCTTGCAGACATGGAAAACGGCTCCTTAGGGAAGGATCAGACCTACGTTGGCAAGCGTTCCAGCCGTGTTGTGCGCTCTCTCCAGAACAGTGAGTAGCTGAGGCCATTTTGTCCTTGCTTGAGCTGTTTCTGCCCTGTGCCCTTTGTGTATGACCTGGGTGTGGGCAGTAAAGAGCAGAACCTTGTATGGGGCATATCCTGCTGCCACTGGGACCTGTGGGTGGGAGGAAACAGGGATTCAAGCATGTGCTGCAAGGCTAGCACTTAAATTGTTTTTTTTCCAAGTGAGCTGTGCAGTCAAGAGAACCCTTCAGCATGGTTATGCTTTGAGGAGCACAGAACTCACAAGTACTTCTCCCTGCTCTGTTCCCTCTAGAGGCAAGCTCTGAGGGTGCTGTCCAGCCACAGCAGTTGCTGTATGTGCTGCTTTTCAAGCTTTCCTGTTTCACACATTCGTGGAGCAGAAAGCAGGTGGTGGTGTGGAGAAGTGTGGTAGGAAGATTTTATTTGTGTTAGTGACCTGATCTGGTGGTTTCAGCTCCATCACTGCAGTCCCGGCACTGGGGGTGCCCCCAGCAGAGGGAGGAGTCACAAAGCCGAAGAGCAGAGGAGATGAACCAGCCTCCCACACTTCTGGGTCTCCAAGAAACCATCGCAGAATCCATTTATATTACCCGCCCTCTGCTCCACTGTATCCTGCAGAGGGTGCTGCGGGTTTGGCTGTGGTGCAGGGCAGTGCCATGCCAGGCTTCTTTCTCCCTGCCACTCTTCTGCTTAGGCTGGGGCCTTGGGAATCCTTTCTCATACACCTTGATGGCTAGGCTCAACCAGCAGAGTTGTGGGCACAAGTCCTCCAGCCCCTGCCCTGGGCACTCTGCAGCACTGCCTTAGAGTGTGTTCTCCTGGGCTCAGCAGAGCTTTGCAGGCACCTGGAGAATCGCTTGTCTGAGTGTCTCTAGCATTTCTGGTTCTTTCCATTCCTTGACTCTTTGTTCCTAGTATTGAGTTTAGGATTGTGGGGCCAGAGATCATGGAAACCCTGGCTTCTTTCAGCAGTACTGGACATCTCAAGGTCAGTCTGAGGTAGAGTCTTTGCAGGTGCTTGAGGTTGGTGGTGGCTGAGCATCCAACTGCCCCTTGCTCCCCAGTGCAGGGGGGGGCCTACTGAGAGAAATATGCAAGGGGCTGGGCCTGGTCTTTAGCTTGGAGGTAGTGCATTTAGGTATCTTCTGCCATACTTTGAGTGCTCTCTGTTATGAGCTGGTGCAGCTTCCTCTGTGGAGCTGAGAAGGAAGGGCATTTAGAAACCCATGTTTCCCTGCTGGCTACTGTTGCTGTGAGTTAGGTCTCTGCCCTTCTCCTTCCAGTCTGAGCTTGCTGAGTGATCTGAAGTACCTGAACCGGCGAGAGCGAGCGGAGCTGAGACGACGAACCATCCTACTGCTGTACTACCTGCTGAGATCTCCTTTCTATGATCAATATTCAGAGTAAGGGGCCCCCGCTGGGCTTTTGCTAAAAATTTCCCTCTTAACAGAAATAGTCTCAGGGGACTGGGTGAGTAGATCTGAAGAGGTCTGGCTGCCTGTGACCAGGTTGATCTGAGCCTTTGCCTAAAAGCTGCCATTGCTGTTTGTGCATTTGACAGCTGGGGCAGGAGGTGTCTGTTGGACTCATTCATACTCTCTCCCTTCCTAGGGGCAGGATCCTCTTCCTTCTGCGCTTGTTGGCTGATTACGTGCCTGGAGTTGGCTATGTCACACGTAAGTGGGCCCCACTGCTACATCCCACTTTCTGGGTGGAGAAACATCAGGGGAGCTGGGCAGAATGTTTGTCTATCTGTTTCCAACTTGGGGAAGGAATTAGGATGTCACTAGAATGGTCTTTGCCACCTAGGGCTGTTCTGGGCTCCCTTTCTGCACCTCAGCTGGTGAACCAGAACCCTGCTTTGCAGCCCCTGTTTCTGAGCTCTTCCTTGATGCCCAGTCTGCAATGCAGATATGAGGTGTAAACAGTTGCCTAGAGGTATTGACCCAGCCAGGGTCTGATTGTAAACCAAAGGGCTGAACCAGGTCTGTCTTCTACTCCTTCATCAGAGGATCCCTTTATTATGGGCCAGAATTTCACCTCCTCTTCTTCCCTGCTGATGCGAAGCCTTTCCTGGCAATGATACCGTGTTAGATTAGACTGGCATTGTGGGACTGTCCTTTCCTGGGGGAGGTCACAAAGCTGTCTAGCTGAGGAGCAGCTTCCTCTAGTTAATGGTTTTGGAGAGGATTTGGAGCTTGCATTAAGCCATGTGCTACATAAGCATTTTCGCTCTAGAGCAGTTGTGTCTGAGTCTGCACCTGCTTGTCATTGCTGAGTTGTCTCCCTCTTTTCTGTGCCACAGCCGTGTCCTCCTGACTTGCTGCATGTGGGCTTTCCCCACACACCCCACTTGGTCCTGCTCTATCTCTGGCACTGCATCCCAAAGTTGCCTCCTGTCTTGGCAAAAGTAACTGTTCTGTTCCTGAGTTCACTTGAGTTGTGTAACTGGAGATTTGGGATTGTTGGATATCACAAGAAGGGGGGAATCTGCCCCATATGCATACAGCTTAAAGTTCTTGCCTTGCTACATGTGTGATCCCTCTGTTCTCTTATTTCAGGGCCATTGATGGATTACTTGCCTGCTTGGCAGAAAATCTATTTCTATAACTGGGGCTGATGAGGAGAAGATGATTATTCTCCAAGAACAAAGTTGGACATTTCTCAGGAGGGCAAGCTGGCTAGGGGAGGGGTGTTGATAATTTCTAATTTTCAATTAAACCATCAATGAGAAACTCCTGTTCTGTGGAGTGGGGTGTATGTAATTTTTTTAACAGATCTAACTGTGAATGGTGGACACTACATGTGTGCAGAGACCCTGGCCACCTCTTTGGACGTTCTGTGGCTGCAGCAATGGTGATGGACAACCTGTTTTGTTTTTTTTTTTTTTTACACACTTGATTATCTCTTTCTGTACGGCTGCACTGTAATAAAGCTGGGCAGCTGTGGTTTTTGGAGAGCATTGTCTCCCACCTCACGGTGCTGAGTTTGATCTGCATCCTGCTTATGTTGGTCATGCCTGGCCAATATGCTTGGATCGGGCTTGTCTGTCAAATAAACTGACTGAATGAAAATCTCTTCTGTGGGCATGGGTTTCCCTCACATCTGGTTGTCAGCTGGTCTCTATCAGAAAGAGCAGCTTTTGCAGTTGCCTACACTGGAATACTCTATCCTGTAGAAGCCTTTTGCTCTGGTGTGTCTCTGGCAGTACCCTGCACGTTGCTCAGCTGATGGCTGTAGTGTGCAGAGCTCCAGGTGCCTGGTTCAGTCCCATTTCCTGGGTTTACCCTGGATAATAAAGAGCTGCCAGTTGCAGGCTGCTTCTCTAGCACCCAGTGTGCACCAAAAGGGTTTCCAGAACAGCTGCAAGCCAGTGCTTGGGGGCTTGGCCAAGGGCAGAGAAGAGAAATTAAGATGTTAATTCAGTAAATACTGCTGTGCTACACTTAATAAAGGGCCTGGGAGGGGCCTGGACAGCCACGGCCATCTTATTGTATCTGCTGTGCTAACTGGTGGACCTTTGAGGCATCAGTCTGCTCAGTGAGCTGCTGTGGAGGCCCCCTTGGCCAGCACAAAGGAGTAGTTAGTCTGTGGCACTGAATTCCCCCCCAGACAGCTGCCAGCCCTCTGCAGAGCTTGGGATCTGGAAACTGCCAGGTGGATTGGCCTCACATGGATGACAGGAGCATTCCTACCTGAACCATACTTGAGGGACTCTGGGGTAGCAGCCTTCTTGCCAGAATGAAATAGGGGATGTACCCTCCAACATGGCCCATGGTGTTGACAGGCTTCACTCCTGGGGACAGGGAGGTAGTGAGATGAGGGGGCTTAAGAGCAAGGAAAATGGTGGCGAGGAACAGGGAAGCAGCCCTGGAGCTCTGTCTGCATGGAGAGTTGTACACTAGGGCAGGGAGGGCTGCAAGCAACTGGTGTGTCCTAGGCAACACTGGGCATTTGAAGACCAGAGGTTTTAAGTCCTGGGAGGGCACAGGCAGCAGCGCCTGGGCTGGGGCCTGCATTCTTCCCAAGCCAGCTGGTGTCCCAGGGTCACCAAGCTGGCTCCTCTGTGACTTCGCAGAGCTGGCGTCAGGGTGCACCATGAGGTGCTGGCTCCTGCTGCTTGCCCTGCTGCTAGGGGCTGCCCTGCCACGACCCCTACCCCAGAGGTGATGGTGCTTACTCCCCTCCTTCTCCCTGCCCTGGTACCTGCAGAGGTCCCTGTGGCTCCTGGCCTGGACATGAACTGGCTGGTCCAGGTGAAAACAAGTGGCGTGTGGGAGCTCTTGTGCCAGCATGGGGTGAGCACTGTAGGGTCTTGGCTCACTCCTGCCCCTGATTATCTTTCCCAGGACAAGCTACTCTGTCCCTGAGGACTTCTCTGCTCCCCTGGAGCTTCCACAGGAGCACTTTGGTCTGGTGAATGGTACAGTGCTTACCCCTTTGAACTCCCTTAACATGCCATCACCCCTCAAGGTAGGTGGTTGACCCCAGCCCTAGGGCTGAGCCCAGCCTCTCTGCTTTACCTGCAGATTATGGCATCAAACCCAAGCAGCCTCGTATCAGGACCCCAAAGGCCCAGAAGCAGTCAGCAGGGCTGCACAGAGCTGGCAAAAGCAAGCGCGATGAGCTTGACTTGTTGGAGTACTATGACGATGCCCACCTGTAGGCCAACGTGTCCCTGTGCCCACCACAGCCCAGCCTCCAGGATCACCTCGCCCTCTGCTGCTGCAGGACAGGGTAGGTGGGGAGGTGTAGGACCAGGGCTGGGAGTAAGGGTAGGCCCTCCTTTTGTGTGGGGACTGGAGCAAGTAGCCTCTAGAGTTCTCTTATAATCATCGTATGATGCTCTCTGGCCTTCAGGGATTGCAGCTGAGGCTCTCAGACCAAGCTTGAGAAGCTCCGGCTCCTCTTGGGGTCTCTCAAGGGAAGGAGAGAGTCAGGGCCCTGCAATGGGAAAGAAACAGCACAGCAGCCCTGCTCCATGAACCATCATATTTAATAGTTGTTGCCATCACAGCAGATCCAGCTAAAGCACAGAGACCACTGGCTGCAGGGACCAGGAGGGCTCTTCTACCTTCCCAGTGCTTTGCATGGCTCCTTGCAGGCTTTAGCCCTATCCCTGCCCGGCTTCTGGCAGGGACCCATCTCTGCGCAGGGGCTGAGCACCCAGCCCTGGGGTGGCCCAGCCTTGCCACTGCCTCTGCCACCTGCAGCCAGGGGGAGAGGGAGGAAGAGGCGGAGAAAGTCTCCCCTCCACAGGGTGTAGTTACTGCAGAGAGGTATGGGGGGGATTTTTCTCTCTCCCCAGGGCACAGATACAAGAGGGGAGGGACAGGGATCAGGCAGAGGCAGTGGTGAGCTATCTCAGCTCATCCTACTGCTGGCTCTTGCAGAGGAGACACTGTTATCCCTACCCAGCAGCCTTGTCCCCAGGACTTGGCAGGGAGGTGATGCCCACCCAGGGCAAGCCCACCTCCCAGGCAGGAGCCAGCACCTGGGTCATTAGCTGCTGTGTCTTCATACTGTGAGAGTCTGCATTAAAAGTCACCCCAGAGGGATGCAACGGGAAGCTGGGCAATGGTCGCAAGGAGGATGCTGTCACCCCAGCCTGCAGCAGGGAAGAGCCTGAGCATGCTGTTGTCCGTCCCTCCACCACTCACTGGCAGGGCACCCAGCGGATGCTTCTCCAATAGAGTAAACTAAAAGTATTTTGTACAATAAACACAGCCCTCCCCCCTCCCGTCCCTCCCAGCCCGAGGAAGGGGAGTCATGAAAAGAGGTGGTGCTTCATGCCCCAGGGAGCCCAGCCTAGGGCCCACTCCTCCTCCAGTCTCAAAGCAGCTCTTGTCCATGCACGACACGGGGAAGGGGCAAGACTGCAGCCCTGGCTGTGCAGGAGATGCCTGTGTCAGCCCCTACTCCAGGTAGATGTCCTCTGTAGGGCACGTGTACTCCACATACTCCTTGTAGAATTGCTGAAAAGCCCTCCTGCAACACAGCACCAGGCAAAGCTGAGTGACGTCATCCCCCGAGGCACTTACAGAGCCCCGCTTCCCTTCTCACCCTCGCTCTCTACCCTGCAGCCAGTTTGAGCCTCCGTCCCCTGGCCCCTCCTGTGTTAAGCCCCCAGAGCTGCCATCAGAACTGCAGGATCTCCATCCTTGCTCTGAGCCCCTGCATACTGCGCGACCTTCAGCCATCTGCCTGCAAAGCCTTGCACTAGGACTCGTTCCAATGTTGTCAGGAATATGCTGCCTGTAGCCCTGTCAGCCCTGGCTTTCATCCCAAGCCTCTCCTCCCTTGATAGAGGAGTTGCCAGCCTGGGGCCAGGTCCAAGCCCCACGTGTACGGGAAGACTGCAGGACTCAGCCTGCCCTTCAGGAACAAGCCTTCTCTGCCCAGGCAGGACTCACCCTACTGACTCTGCTACTGGCTTTGTGGACTCCTCCGAGACAAAGACATGACAGGCAAATCTGTGGTCAGCAGGGTGCTTGGTGATGAACCCAAAATACCTGAAGGCAGAGAAAATGGGTGTGACTGGACCAGTAGACAAGCAGGCACAGGTACCCCAGCATCCCCAAGATGTACTCATCATTGACCACAGGGGTTTGAGACCCCTTTCAACTCCAGGGACCACGAGCTGCCACCAGCCCATGCCCAAGGCTGGGATGTAATTCCCATTCAAAGGCTTCTTTTGCATGAAGCTGCAGCTCTAAGCTCATAAGGGAAAGGGAGGCCTAAGCTCAGGATCGAGGTTCTGGGAAGCCTCCCCTTCCCTTCCCAGCTCCAGTCATGCTGCCCCCCAGGGAGTGGGAAGGCAGCAAAGCCTCCATCTGAGCTGCTGGCACTGAAAGCCGCCTCACCCCTCCTTACTACTTACTTATTGTTCTTTGGATGGTACCCACAAAAGGAAATGTTCTTCAGCTGGAAAAAATGGCTACACTTGTTTACCTGAGGGAAAGAGAGACAAATTGTCAAAGCTTTCTTCCCCAGCACCCTGTGGGGCAGTTGTTCTCTGGCCCTTCGAAATAGGCACTTGGACTGAGCAGTGAAAGGAACTGGAGCATGATCCTGGGCTGCTACCAGCCGCGATTTCAGGGTGGCCCCAAGCAGCTGCACCCAGGGTGCTCTTCTAGGCAGCCCTGCTGGCTCTCACCCTGCTGCATCTACATCCAGCAGCTCCCGCAGGGTTTCCCTGGAGGCCCTGGGTTAGGCTCTACTCCAGCTAGCATGCGTGTAGTACTCCTGTTCCTGTAACACACAGCCCTCCTCCCTTACTGAAAAGACTCTCAGAAATACCAGCAGAAAAAGCCGAACGGATAACTTAATCAGTCAGCCCTGGGTGTTCAAATGCTCCCAGCTGGAAATGAGAACTTATTTATACAAGTTTAAAGAGCAACTAAGTTGTTGGCATTCTCTAGGTACAGGCAAGACTGGTAGAAACCCCAGCCCAACTCTATTACAGCACTTCGAGCCATAAACCGCTCCCATCCCCCAGCCATAGGGGAGGTTTCCCAACTGCTTGCTGCAAAGCCTCACTTCTCTCTGCCCAGCATCTTGCTGTGCTTTGCTTGGCTACTTATGCACAACACTAATCAGCAGCCTGCCTTAGCCTGCTAAAGAGATTACAGGGCATATCTGGATGACACCACTCAAAATAGTAGCAGAAAGGTTTAGCAGCAACTGACAGATTACTAGTGTGGCTCAGCTCATAGTATCCCGGTGCGGCAATGTGCTCAGCAGCTGCAAGGGCATCAGCCAGCAGCATGTTCTGAAGCTGGGATCCTGTGAGGCACACAGTACCCTGATGGTGGGCCTACAGCCCCACTGATGATGTTTCTCACACCCTTAGATGGGTAGAAACTCTCCATTTTCACATGCAAACATGACCTCTAGTAAAATGGGACATGAACCAGCAGCTGAGGAAGGGACAAGATGAGCAGGGAGCAGGGCACTACCTTGCTGTGCTCCTTGGAATCATCAGCTTTCACGGCAATCTTGACCCCACGCATGCTAATCTCCAGGACACAGCTGGAGGGTGGGTTAAAGTGCACAGTGAGGCGGCGTGTGGTGGCAATCTGGAGGGAGAAAACAGAAAAATCCTGGCACTCATAAGCAATGATGATGGCTCAGCCTTCCTCCTCCCCACTGACTCTCTGCTCTGCTGCCAGCAGAAGCAGGCACTCCTGCTCCCAGGGATGGGGTGGGATACTACCTTCTGCATGGCCGCACACAGCACGTCATTGCCCTTGTGATAGGGAACCTGCACTGAGCCGAGGAACTTCACCCAAAACTGGTCCACCCAGTCACTGCTCTTGGCCGGAGCTGGAAGAGAGAACACATGCCAAGGGATCATCTCTGATGACGAAGAACATGGGCTGAGACTCACCTTCCCTGTCCTTATTCCCATCCTTGCATGCTTCTCTGCCCAAGGAAGGCTTCCCAGAGCACTAGGTACCAACTCCCAGCAATGCACCAAAAACTATCCATTGCCCCTGCCAGGTGCCTGGCATGGTCCTCCCTCCATCCATCTGCTCAGCTCCAGGCTCTGCTCAGTAAAGAGGAGGTGCACACACAATGGGAGACATCAGCAGGCTGTGTGCTGAGGCTTGGTACCTGTTACATGGTCTGGGTCCTTGGTGACTTCGATAGCATAGTAGGCAGGAAAAATGCCCCGGTCGCCTGTCCGCATGTTGTAGGCTTCATACCAATAATCTTCTGCCTGCACCTCCACCAGCAAAGGATCATCAACCTCCAGCTCCAGCTCATCTGCATGACGAGGCACAAACCTGGGCAGAGAGGCATTAGCAGTCGGATGTCAAGCAGCACCGGTGGCCTTGCCATCAGCACAGTGCTGGGGCAGGGGGTAATGCAAAACCTACCAGTGGCCCTGGCAGGTGTAATTGGCCACGGGGTCACGAGATGCTAAATAAAGCATTGGAGCAGGTTTAGGCTCAAAATGCAGCAGCATCCTAGCACCTAAGGCAAGGGTATCCCCTACTGCACCACCCATGCTGCTCCCAAGAGGTCCTGCCCCTGCAGCGGGCTGGGCAGATGTTGCTCCTGGGCAGGGCATGAGCTACAGGCAGTGGTTTGGTGCCCAGGGTTTCCCATGCTGGAAACACTGGGGCTTGGGCTGACCCCACCACGGTGGGAGACAAACACTGGCTTTTCTTTGTGAGAGGCTGGGGACACTGCTCGTGCCTGCAAGCTCACCTAAAGACAGCGCGGTGGGTCTGCTCCTGCTCCTCCCCATTGATCATGCAGGAGAACAACCCGAAGGACTCGGCACCTGGGGATGAAGGCAGAGGGGGACATCTCAGCACTGAGGGGTCAGCACCACAACCAAGGGAAGGACGTGGCCTGGGCAGGCTGCTGAGGCTCTTGGGGGATGGCTCAGCTGAGACAAAGCTATGCGGTGGCACAGCTAGAGCCACCGCAGGTGCCCAGCAGTCCCTGCTGGGTTCATGACCTCCCTGTGCCAACCCATGCAGCTGTGACAGCTGCATCACCAGCACTGTGGAAACCCCTGCCTGCTGGGGCATGCCAGCAGCCCTGGAGGGTGTCAGTCCAGGAAGGATGCTGTTCCCCTGCGAAACCATTCAGCCTTTCCCTTAGCATGGTCATACCTTGGGCTAGTCAAAAAAGCAGCCACCCCTGTCTACTGCTCAAAAGGCTTTTCCAAGCTTCCTCATGCCTCCCTGACTCCCATGGACAAAGCCACAGTCTGCAGCAAGCAGTGCTGGAGTTCATGTGCTGGTGGCTTTCCATCTCCTGAGCATGCCAAGAATGAGCAGGGCTGCCTGGGCAGCCAGCCACCAGCCAACCTCCCCACCAGCGCCCAGCACTCACTTGAGGAGCGTGCCCGGCCACTCATGAAGACGTTGAGGAACTTCTTGGAGAAGTGGATGTCTGCTTCAGGGGTGGAGTCCTCGGAGAGGCAGACCGAGTCACGCTTCAGTGCATCCTCCTCATACTCCTCGCCAATGGCCGACTCATAAGGTGAGGAGACACAGTTGTCATAGACAGTGGCTGAGTCGCTCTCATCGCTGTAGCCTGAGTAGCACTGCTTGAGGCTGACCAGCTCCAGCTGCACGTTCTCATCCACCACCAGTGTGTATTTGACCGAGTCGTAGGAGAGGGCGCTGGTGTCTGAACTCACTGAGGCTCTCTGAAGGTTATGCCCTGGCCGGGAGCTACTACTCTCACCACCGCAGGAGGCCCTGGGCAGGTTCATCTTGTCAGGGGAGGACATATAGTCCAGCACCTCATCCTCCTCACTGATGGAGGGGTTGGTTTTCCCCACCAGGGCCGAATAGCCAGAGGTGTCGATGTCAGAGCTGATGGACATGCGATTCTCACTGGACTGAGACAGGAACGGCTTGTCTGTCTCCAGGGGGTCTGAATTCTTCTGCACAGGTGTCAAATAGATCTCCTCTGTGGCCTCCAGTCTTACATCTGTCTGGTAGCGGATGCGGTCCCGGTGGGCCTCAGGGCCCCTTGTTGTGACCACCACAACACTGGCACCATGTGGTGGGGGTCGGCTGGTGGCCTGGTGCTTCTCAGGTGGCTGGGATGAGGCAATGCAGGTGGGTGCCATCTGAGTGGCTGCTGTGTGCCGGCACGGGCTCTCCGTGGATGTGCCCCGGTCTTTGGTGGAGGTTGTGCTGTTTTGGTGATTGACCTCATCACTCAGGCAAACGTGGTCATGGGGAGGAGTCTGCTCACCTAGAGAGGGAGGAGAAGACTATTGACGGCCCCACAGAGGTCGATGCTCCCTGCCAGGGAAGGTGGCCAGGAATGCCACCCAGACTCAAATGGACATGCAATCTACACTATCCATGTGGACTATTTTCCCCAACCTCCTGCTCTGGCACCACTTGTCCCAGGCTCCTGAGAGCCATGAAATGGTGCAAGGAGCTGCCTCTGGCTAACAGCACAAGAACTCACCCGTTTTCAGAGGGGATGATGACCGGGACACCCATTCCTGCCAACTGTGCTTTTTTCCCAGAGAGTTATTATTCAGAGTGTCCTGAGGAAAAGAACAAAGCCTCCTTGTAGCCTAAACAGTAAACAGCATGTGGCACAATGGCAGCACCCATCCCTCCCCAGGTCCACAGCACTTCACTCAGCTTCCCCCTTACCTGGGCATGTGGTGCTCAGGGACCCCCCCCTCTCCACCAGCCCCACATCTCGCCACACTGCTGCTGCAAGAGCTGAGGCAGCAGGCAAGCTGAGGCAGAGCAGACAAGGAGTCAGTGGGATGCAGACAGCCTGGCCTGGATGGCTGTACTCATCCACTCTGGTAAGATTCAGTTGCAGGAGCTCATGACTAGACAGTACCAAGTCAAAAAATCAAGACCTGAGCTTGTCTGGAGCCCAGCTGGGCTGGGTGGACATGCTTTGCTCCCATCCCTCTGGCCCTGCCTACCTTCAAAGCACCCAAAGTTATTAAATGGAGGAAGTCACAAGGGCCAGGGGACATGCTGCTGCCCAGCTGGGAGCCAGCTACTGGGCAGACTAATGCCTGCTACTGCAGTCATCCATACTGGTTGTATGTAGGGGTATATGTATGCACACACACACATATGTATGGATTAAAATCTATAAATGCACATACACACACACACACTAACAGACATCAATCCTGATCAGCTGGAGAGGAAAGGCAGGATCGGGCCACTCAGGTGAGTTTCTGTGTGTGCTGTGCCCTGCCTAGCCCTGGGTGGCTGGCCATGCACATGTGTGTGTGTGCAGGCAAATACACGCTTAGCTTCACTGAGACCTGGGGACCAAAGACCACCAGGTGCCCTCTAATAAAGGCCCTCCCACAGATGGGGGACAAGTCTTCCCTGTTCTCCTCAGCAGGGTGTGACGTCTGGCCTGCTGCAGGCCCAGCCCTGGTCCCCATCCTCTCCTCCACCTCCAAATTCTCCCTGGCCACCCATCTTCAGCCCCTCTGGTGGGGTACCAGGTGTTTCTTCCCAAGATGCAGTAGGGGCATTTTTGACGCCATTAGTTCTTGTTCAACTACTAAGCCTTGCTAGGACTTCCTGGATTTTCTCATGGCCTTATCACCAGCCCGTAGCTATTACCAGCAACGCAGGATCTGCCCCATCCTTGCTTTGCTTTGCTTCCCCACCAACAGGAAGCAAGCCTTTGCCCTGAAATCCCACTAAGTCACACGTTGCTGAACCACTGCTGTCAGACCCCTGCTTTCACATGGGGAGGGGAGAGATCCCTGCCACAGGGCACTGGTGACCTCCCAGCAAGGCATTTACAAGCCCCTCCTGTGCCAAGGCAAATAACGGTGCATCTGCACTTGCCTTTCCCAGGGACACTATAAGCTGGGATGCAGGCCAGGTGAGCTGCTGCAGCAACAGTATGTGTGCAAAGTGCCATGGGACCAGCACATAAGCCAGCCCAGCTGCCTGAACCAGGACAGAAGGCAGCAATGCAGCAGGCAGAGCCCATTGAGCCAACCCATCTGACTGGGCCAGGGTGCTCTGGGGTCTATAATGCCCAGTCGGGGCAGAGAGGCATTCAGAAGGTCTTAGATGATGAAACCAGCCAGTCCAAGCTCTTGTTTCTTCACCTCATAGGAAGATGGGGATGCTCCTCTCATTCCAGGCCACCTGCCTGGAATGACTCACAGAGAACCCAGCACCAACCAAGATATCATCAAGCCAGCCCTGTCCATGATCACCCTGTGCAGCACAAGGAGGCTGGAAGCATGGGAGGGCAGCCCATTGGTTTGGGCATTCAAGAGAGGACACGTGCCATGGCCTCTGATCACCTGCAGGACAGGGGAGCTGGGCAGGCCATGAAGGTGCAGGAAGGTCTGGCACACACAGAGGCAGACCTCCCACACTGCTCCCCAAGGGATGCCCTATATTCTGTCCACTCCTGGAGCACCACACATGGGCAGGGGAAAACTGCTTTGGCCAGAGACAAGCGCCCAGAATAGGCACCTCAAGCACCTTGCAGCCAGTCTGTCCCTGGCACTTCTCCTGCCTCTCGTAAGATGCCACTGACAGCAGTGGCCTCCCAGGTCAGCCATGCCCCAGCCCTGTGTGCCCATCCCTCTTGGCCCTAAGCTCCTGCTGCTAGTTGCGGCAAAGCCCCTGACATTCCATTCCCAATGTCCTCAGTTTCACAGAATCACAGAATCACAGAATGACCAGGTTGGAAGAGACCCACTGGATCGTCGAGTCCAACCATTCCCACCAATCCCTAAATCATGCTCCTAAGCACCTCATTTACCCTAACCTTAAACACCTCCAGGAATGGTGACTCAACCACCTCCCTGGGCAGACCGTTCCAATGCCTAACCACCCTCTCCGTGAAGAATTTTTTCCTAATCTCAAGCCTAAATCTCCCCTGGCAGAGCTTGAGGCCATTCCCTCTCGTCCTGTCACCTGTTACTTGGGAGAAGAGGCCAGCACCCTCCTCTCCACAAGCTCCCTTCAGGTAGTTGTAGAGAGAAATAAGGTCTCCCCTCAGCCTCCTCTTCTCCAGGCTGAACAACCCCAGCTCTCTCAGCCGCTCCTCGTAAGATTTGTTCTCCAGCCCCTTCACCAGCTTTGTTGCCCTTCTCTGGACTCGCTCCAGAGCCTCAGCATCCTTCTTGTGGTGAGGGGCCCAGAACTGAACACAGTACTCGAGGTGCGGTCTCACCAGTTCCGAGTACAGGGGGAGAATAACCTCCCTGGACCTGCTGGTTACGCCGTTCCTGATACAAGCCAGGATGCCATTGGCCTTTTTGGCCACCTGGGCACACTGCTGGCTCATGTTCAGTCGGTTGTCAACCAACACTCCCAGGTCCTTCTCCTCCTGGCAGCTTTCCAGCCAGGCTTCTCCTAGTCTGTAGCTCTGCTTAGGGTTGTTGTGCCCCAAGTGCAGGACCTGGCATTTGGCCTTGTTAAACCTCATGCCGTTGGTCTCTGCCCAGTGGTCCAGCCTGTTCAGATCCCTTTGCAGAGCCTCCTGACCCTCCAGCAGTTCGACATGTCCACCCAGCTTGGTGTCATCTGCAAACTTGCTAAGGGAGGACTCAATGCCTTCATCCAGGTCGTTGATAAAGACATTAAACAGGACTGGACCCAGGACTGAGCCCTGGGGAACCCCACTTGTAACTGGCCTCCAGCTGGATTTAACTCCATTTACCACCACCCTCTGGGCCTGGTCATTCAACCAGTTTTTCACCCAGGAGAGTGTGCGCCCGTCCAGGCCAGAGGCCGACAGTTTCCGTAGCAGAATGCTGTGAGAAACTGTATCAAAGGCTTTACTGAAGTCCAGGAAAACCACATCCACAGCCTTTCCCTCATCCAAGAGTTTAGTCACTTGGTCATAGAAGGTGATCAGATTAGTCTGGCAAGACCTGCCTTTCATGAACCTGTGTTGACTGGGCCTGATCACCCGGTTCTCTTGCAAGTGCTTCATGATCGCACTCAAGATCACCCACTCCATGACTTTCCCCGGTACCGAGGTCAGGCTGACAGGCCTGTAGTTTCCCGGATCCTCCCTGCGCCCCTTCTTATAGATGGGCACGACATCAGCCAGCCTCCAGTCCAGTGGAACCTCCCCAGTCATCCATGACTGCTGGAAGATGATGGAAAGGGGTTTGGCCAGCACATCCGCCAGTTCCCTCAAAACTCTTGGGTGGACTCCATCTGGCCCCATAGACATGTGGGCATCTAGCTGGGCAAGCAAGTCTCTAACCACCTCCTCTTGGACCTTGGGAATCTCATACTTCTCTTCCAACCCTTGGGGTTGTGCACAGAGGGAACAATTATCCTTACTGTTAAAGACTGAGGCAAAGTAGGCATTGAGCACTTCAGCCTTGTCTTCATCCCCTGTTACTCTTGTTCCCTCTGCATCTACTAGGGACTGGAGATTCTCCCTAGCCCTCCTTTTGCTGTTGACATATTTGTAGAAAGACTTTTTGTTGTCTTTCACAGTCATGGCCAATCGCATTTCTAGTTGGGCCTTAGCCCTCCTGATTTTTTCCCTGCACTTTCTCACTTTCTCCCTGTAGTCCACCCAGGATGCCTGCCCCTTCCTCCAGAAGTTTGTGTCATAGCCGTGGCTCCCAGTGCAGCCCCACAGACTCCACCGTCTCCCTGAAGGGAACCATCGCCTACCCCTCCCCAGCCCACAGTTGGTGCACACCCCTCCCCTCAGATCCTTTCTGTGGGTCTGCTGCCACCCTCAGACACTGCTTGGGACGGGTCGCTCGGGAGGTGGGCCCTGCTGTCCCCTGTCCCCCCAGCTGGATGTGGCTGCCACATGCTTCTTAGGGTCCCCGTGCAGGGTGGGACAAGGCCGCCACTGTCCCCTTGTCCATTATGCTTGGTGGAGCTCTCTCCGCCTCCCCAGCTCTGCTGCCTTTGTCCCCTGTGCCAGCTGCCCTGCGGGCGCCCATCCTGGCTCTGTGCCTTCCTCCTCCTCCTCCCATCGTGGTCTCGAAGAGAGTTGGCATCAGCTGCTGGTGCTGGGCTGGTGACTCCTTGCTCCGACTACTCCCCATCTGTCACCCCCAGGGACACCTGCCTCTTGCTTCATGGTCCTCGGCTAAACGTCACCAAAATGAAAATCCTCCTGCTTGGCAGAAGGCACGGCTGAATGCAGGAGGGTAGCAAAAACAGCCCTGCTCGTTGTGCACCTTGCAAGGATTCATGAAGTTTGCAGGGAAGCTGAGGTAAAGGGATTCTGGCCACCACTCTGAGGGTCAGCATGCAGGGCACCACAACGCCACCTGCCCCAGGAACGACAGCAACCTCATAGCTTCGCAGGATGGGCAGTCTTGGGGAAAACCATCCAAAACCTTGTGCAAAACCTGGGCAGAAGCAAAGCAACAGAACCCCCTCATCCTCCTGGCCACCATTTTGGGTGTTGCCGTTCAGTCTCCCAAATTTTGCACGAGGTGCTGACATCAATCCTTCTTTTGCCAGATGCCACCAACCTGGAGTGGTGGCTGCTGACTCCCCCTCCAGCACATGGACCCTGGCGCTCCCACCCTGCCTGGGGCTGCAGCCCAGGCAGCTGTTGTGGCCTGGGATCACCAGCCCCATGGGCAATGATGTCCTGTCCAGTGATGGCTCATTCATGCATTCTGTACATCACGTGTCCTCTGCTCCTTGTCCCCACAGGCTCCCTTCCCCACTCCCACCTTGCCCCTGCCAGAAGCACAGCGGGAGGCAGGGAATACCCCCTACATCTCCCCCCCTGGGGATGTGGGAGGCAGGGACACACACACACCTGCCAGGGATGCGGGTGGCAGGGGATACACACACAGCCCCCAGCCGGGGATGGGGGAGGGCAGGGGATGCACACACAACCCCAGGGCATCGCGAGGAGGAGCCGCGAAGCCTCTCCCCATCACCTCTCCAGCCTCTACCCGCCTATCCACCAACCACTCTCACTCCGTCCACTCTCCCTCCACGACAAAAGCCCTCGGCGGCCGGAGCATCCCTCCTCCTCCTCCTCCTCGTCCCCGCCCCGGCCTCACCTGGCTGCGAGGCACCTGCGGGAAGAGGTTGAGCGTTGTCGGTCGCTTCGGTCTGTAGACATCGGTGGTCCCTGCCGGGGGCTCCTTCTGCATCGGCTCAGGCGCCGTCTGCTCCTCGGCCGGCACATCCCCCGCCGCGTCGATGAGGTCGAGCTGGAGCATCTCCGCCTGCAGCCGGCTGGCCTCGCCGCCGCTCGCCGCCCGGGCTCCGCCGCCGGGCCGGCTCACAAGGCCCTGCCGGGATTAGCGGCCACGATCAGGCGAGGGAGGGAGCGCTGTCAGCCACCGCCTCCCGCCGGGTCCCCCGAGGGGGGGTCGGGGCCGCTGAGAGTCCCTTCCCTTTAAAGCGGCAGGGATGTTGTTGCCGAGGCCGGGGAGTCACGAGCGTCCCCCTCGCTCCCCTCGCATCCTCCCTGCTCCCGAGCATCCTTCAGTGCTCCCTGAGCACCCTCCCTGCTCCTCGAGAGTCCCTCCTTGCTCACTGCCCCCCCGTTCCTGGCCGGTGCACATGTAACTACCACATTCACCACAAAGTGCATGAAGGGGTGAACGTGGTAGTTACATGTGCACCGGCCATGTAACAAGGGTGTTTTTTCACAGCGAGAACAATCATTCACAGGAACAATCTCCCCAGGGATGTGGTAGAGTCCCCGCTGCTGGAGGTTTTCAAGATGCAAATAGACAGGGTGCTAGATAATCTCATCTAGGTTCCTCTCCCCACCAAAGGCTTTCAAGATGCAAATGGACAGGCTGCTAGATAGGAAATTCTTCACTCTGAGAGTGGTGAGGCACTGGCACAGGTTACCCAGGGAAGCCGTGGCTGCCCCATCCCTGAAGGTGCTCAAGGCCAGGTTGAACAAGGCCTTGGGCAGCCTGATCTAGTGGGAGGTGTCCCTGCCCATAGCAGGGGCAGTTGGAAAAGGGTGATCATTAAGGTCCCTTCCAACCCAAACTATTATATGATTCTATGATAATCTCATCTAGGCTCCCCTTCCCACCAAAGTTTTTCAAGATGCAAATGGACAGGTAGCTAGATAATCTCATCTAGGCTCCCATTTCCACCAAAGGCTGGACCAGCTGATCTTTCAAGGTCCCTTCCAGCTTGGGCCATCCTATGATCCTTCCTCTCCAAGGCAGATCGTGCCCTGTTCTGGCTCCTGTCCTGGCAACTAGGACTCATACAAGTACAAAATCATTTTGGTTGGAGGTCTGGTCCAACCCTTGCCCAGAGGAGGTCACTCAGGGCCTTGCCCATCACACCTGAACATTCTCATGGATGGAGAACCCACTGCCACACTGGGCATGAGTGCCAGTGCTGCACTACTACTACTTTTTCTCTCTATGGGGCTGAAATTTTCACACTTCTTGCAGTACCCAAGCTCCTTCTTCCCTGTAATGCACATCAGATAGCCGGGAACAGCAGATACATCCTCCTTAGCCTCCTCATCTTGAGGATGAACAAGCCTTTTCTCACACACCTTGCACTTGCACATATCGGGATGTGAAGCCACACAGAAGGGATGCTCAATGAGCCAGAAGCCTGGCATTAGCTTCCCAGACACCTGCTGGTACTGGCTGTGCTCTGGCCAGGAGCATCCCTACTCTTTGCCTTTGCATCTTGGGCTGTGAGGAGCAAATGACCTCATGGCTGTGTTGCTGGGTGAAGAGGCACTGATGTCCCCCAACAGATGCAGGTGTTTAAAGGTCTGCAGTTCCTTTCACAATCCAGCCGGCGGGGTAAGAAACCAGCATGGTTGAATAGGGAGGTCCTAAGAGACATCAATAGGAAGAGGAGGGTCTACGACCTCTGGAGGAAGGGGCAGGCATCCCGGGTGGACTATAGGGAGGAAGTGAGAATGTGCAGGGAAAAAGTCAGGAGGGCTAAGGCCCAAATAGAAATGCGATTGGCCAAGACTGTGAAAGACAACAAAAAGTCTTTCTACAAATACATCAACAGCAAGAGGAGGGCTAGGGAGAATCTCCAGTACCAAGTAGATGCAGAGGGAACAAGAGTAACGGGACGAAGACAAGGCTGAAGTGCTCAATGCCTACTTTGCCTCAGTCTTTAACAGTAAGGATAATTGTTCCCTCTGTGCACAACTCCAAGGGTTGGAAGAGATGTATGAGATTCCCAAGGTCCAAGAGGAAGTGGTTAGAGACTTGCTTGCCCAGCTAGATGCCCACATGTCTATGGGGCCGGATGGAGTCCACCCAAGAGTTTTGAGGGAACTGGCGGATGTGCTGGCCAAACCCCTTTCCATCATCTTCCAGCAGTAATGGATGACTGGGGAGGTTCTGCTGGACTGGAGGCTGGCTGATGTCATGCCCATCTATAAGAAGGGGCGCAGGGAGGATCCGGGAAACTACAGGCCTGTCAGCCTGACCTCGGTACCGGGGAAAGTCATGGAGTGGGTGATCTTGAGTGCTATCAAGAAGCACTTGCAAGAGAACCGGGTGATCAGGCCCAGTCAACACGGGTTCATGAAAGGCAGGTCTTGCCAGAGTAATCTGATCGCCTTTTATGACCGAGTAACTAAACTCTTGGATGAGGGAAAGGCTGTGGATGTGGTCTTCCTGGACTTCAGTAAAGCCTTTGATACAGTTTCTCACAGCATTCTGCTACGGAAACTGTCGGCCTCTGGCCTGGACGGGTGCACACTCTCCTGGGTGAAAAACTGGTTGAATGACTGGGCCCAGAGGGTGGTGGTAAATGGAGTTAAATCCAGCTGGAGGCCAGTTACAAGTGGGGTTCCCCAGGGCTCAGTCCTGGGCCCAGTCCTGTTTAATGTCTTTATCAACGACCTGGATGAAGGCATTGAGTCCTCCCTTAGCAAGTTTGCAGATGACACCAAGCTGGGTGGACATGTCGAACTGCTGGAGGGTCGGGAGGCTCTGCAAAGGGACCTGAACAGGCTGGACCACTGGGCTGAGACCAATGGCATGAGGTTTAACAAGGCCAAATGCCAGGTCCTGCACTTGGGGCACAACAACCCTAAGCAGAGCTACAGACTAGGAGAAGCCTGGCTGGAAAGCTGCCAGGAGGAGTAGGACCTGGGAGTGTTGGTTGACAGCCAACTGAACATGAGCCAGCAGTGTGCCCAGGTGGCCAAAAAGGCCAATGGCATCCTGGCTTGTATCAGGAACGGCGTAACCAGCAGGTCCAGGGAGGTTATTCTCCCCCTGTACTCGGAACTGGTGAGACCGCACCTCGAGTACTGTGTTCAGTTCTGGGCCCCTCACCACAAGAAGGATGCTGAGGCTCTGGAGCGAGTCCAGAGAAGGGCAACAAAGCTGGTGAAGGGGCTGGAGAACAAATCTTACGAGGAGCGGCTGAGAGAGCTGGGGTTGTTCAGCCTGGAGAAGAGGAGGCTGAGGGGAGACCTTATTTCTCTCTACAACTACCTGAAGGGAGCTTGTGGAGAGGAGGGTGCTGGCCTCTTCTCCCAAGTAACAGGTGACAGGATGAGAGGGAATGGCCTCAAGCTCTGCCAGGGGAGATTTAGGCTTGAGATTAGGAAAAAATTCTTCACGGAGAGGGTGGTTAGGCATTGGAACGGTCTGCCAAGGGAGGTGGTTGAGTCACCATTCCTGGAGGTGTTTAAGGTTAGGGTGGATGAGGTACTTAGGAGCATGATTTAGGGATTGGTGGGAATGGTTGGACTCGACGATCCAGTGGGTCTCTTCCAACCTGGTTATTCTGTGATTCTCTGACCTTGGGCTGTGAGGAGAAAATGACCTCATGGCTGTGTTGCTGGGTGAAGAGGCACTGATATCCCCCAACAGATGCAAGTGTTTAAAGGTCTGCGGTTCCTTTCACAATCCACCTTCCTTACAATAACCGGAGCTTGCACATGCATGAGAGGTAGCAGCCAGCAATAAAGGCTACAACACGACATTAGCAAGTTGATTTCTCCATGTTATTGGTTGTTTGTGGTGACTGGAAAGCTTGTCACTGGGCAGAAGTAGAGAAAGGTGCGTTTTGCAGCTGAAGCTGTCTGTGTCTCTGGCTGCACAGAGGATGACCCTTGAGCTATGGGAGAAGCAACAGCCCCAGCAGCTCTGGCAGCCCCTCCAAGAGCACCCACTGCTACCAGCTCCTACCAGCTCCTGAACCGTTTGCCTAAAACCAACACAGGCAAGACTCTGCCTGCTACAGGCACAGTACGACCCCTCTCATTCAGGCCATTTCATCCCAGTATCCCTACTGCAGTCCTGGCAGGCAGTGGGTGAGCACTTGGACGAGCACTGGCCACCAAAACTCATCCTCTCAAGGCTTTAAACATTTAACTCCTTTGTTTTTTATGTTAGCCTTCATAAAACAAGTTCTGTGTTTCTGTGTCAAAACACGTGGATTTTAACAAGGAAACAGAAGCAAAGGAAAACAACTAGGACGAAATGCTAACTAAATAGATTGTACTGAGCTAATGTAGGTGCGCTTGAGTCAGCTGGTGATGTTCAACCTAGGCTGCTAATGATGCTGCCTCCATAATCCTGTAGTGATCATTCAGAAAATCCATAGAGGAGGAAAAGTCAGAAAGATGCAGAAAAGCAAAACGGTACCTGTCTGGGAAAAAAAAAAGCACTCTAGGAGGGATGTATCATTCCAGGTTCAATAGTTAGGAGGAAGCTACAACCAGTGCAGATATTTATTAACGGCCTCTAGCACAATAAAGTGATTTTGAACCCACACAGCAACAGATCACCTTACCATCTGATGGGACGTGAGGTGATCTGCAAAATGAGGGAAGGGACTAGGTTTTGAGAAGCCTTTCTCACTGGAGGGATGCTGCCGCACCAGAATAAGCTGCCTCAGGAGCCCCCTAGTTCATGTAATCTATGGCTAGCCCAAGTATGCTCATGTCTCAGCACAGACACGACGGGTGAGGTGACTTCCCAAAGTCCCTGCAATACGTGGGAGAGATTAGGGCATGTGGGAGAGCAGTGCCAGTGCCCAAATCCTGCAGTGGGAGGTACACAAGATGCACACCTGGGCCCCAGTGCAGTCACAGGGAGGCTCACATCTCCGTTACAGATCTGTCCCTGGGATGGTCACAATGCTGGCAAGCTCCTGGTGCTGCTACCTCCCACCTGCATAACGCTGTCTCAACAGCAAGAAATCTCAGTGTCCAGCAACAAGTCTCTGATAGTTCTGATGTCGTGGTCCATCAGCCCCAGGGAAGCTGGAGCACTTGAGCCCTGCTGCAATTGTGAGGTGCTGGAAGCCCCTGTCTAGCCAGGGGAGCAGACTGCGTGGGGGCTGCTGTCAGCCCTGGGAAGGGATGAATGCTGTTTGCTCCTCCAGGAATGAAAGTCTCTTGCAAGGGGCATGGGGTGATATGCAAGATGTTGCTTGAGTGATCCTGGTCCTTAACCACTATGGCTGAGCAGGCAAAAGGCTCTTCCTTGCCACCCCTATGCCGGCAGCTTTCCTGTTGGAGGAGGACTGATAGAACCTTCAGCTGGGAAAAGCATTTTAACAGTGTGGAGGAGCAAGGAGGACCCACCAAGCAGAGGGGACAACTGTGTCCCCTCTCCCTGCCATCCAGCTGTGACTGCTTTGCTCTCAGCTTCAAGGCACCAGGAGAAGCCTCTCTGCTCCCAGCCTGGCACAGCCACAGCTGCTGACAGAGGGAGCTTCATGAGACAGCCTTTGAAAAGGTGCCTGGAGTGAGCAGCCACCTTGCTGCTGTAGTTTGTTCCCAACCCATGCAGCTGGCTCCCCGCCAGTCCCCAGAGCAGCAGGCTGGCGGGCTCACTGCAGCTGCTCCCCTTTGCAGTGGCTCCCGCTGCCCTTCCAGGGGAGGCTGCCACCAGCGGTACACTGGATCACTGGATTAGTGACACTGAGCATCAAGAGGAAGATTGGCATTTTCAGCAGTCCTATTATGCTGAAAAATCAGTGTTTTGCTTTTTTCCTCCATATATCTGTAACTTCATGGCTGGTTCAGGCCTTTCCATGCAGACCACGAAGGCTCAGCACAGCCCTCTATCGACTCTTCTCCTTTGGGCACTTGTTCTCATGCTCGCAGGTATTTCCAAGAAGGGTATTCCTTTTTTTTTTTTCTTTCTTTTCTTTTTTCACTCCTGCATTAACCATTTTCCACAGCTCCTGGAATACAGATGAAGCACCAAACCTTTATTATATGCAGCCTGGTTGTTTGCTGGGATCCATCATTCTGAAAGCAGGGATGATCACCCCAGATTTCCAAGCCCCCAAACCGAGGCCAAATGCGAAGCGAAGGCCTGATTCTTCTGTTGCAACCACCCTCGGTGTGCCCAACCGCCCTGCTGGAGCCAGCTGCAAGGTGGGGTGGCCTCCCTCACCGTGACACTTGTCTTGCAGAAGCAGCCTTAAACAGCCCTAAATGCAGCTCTGCTCCACTGCTGAGCCCTCTCCTCAGCCTACCCCTCATTTTGCTCCAGGTTTTCATTCATCCAGGATGCCTTGTTGAATTTAAGGGATGTTTCAGAGTTCCCCCTTGCACAAATATCAGTCTGTGCTTGCAGTTTCTCTGTATCTAAGCCACTATTTCTGGCAAGCTGCTAAAATAGCGGATGATGAAGTCATCTTTATTTTTCCAGGACTGAAAATTAACCCAAACTCTACCGTTTTTTTGGAGTTGATCTCCACACCAGCCACCCGTTTCTGCACAGGGTTTTGTTGCCAAGTGGCTCTGCCCTGACTTGCCAACCTCATCATCTATCCCCACCCAGCAGCTGCCTTTCCAGCCCTTTAGCAGTGTTTGTTCTCTCATTCTGTCCCAGTGCCTTCCTGCTCACCACCAGGGCAGGTACTGCACCTGCCCATCTCTCTGGAGACTTGCTGCCAGGTCAGGAAGTTCAGAGCAGCTGGTTGCCCTGTGGCTCACCATGCTCTCCATAGCGTCTATTTTCCCTGTGTCCATTGCTCTCTGCTCCAGTGTGATTCTGCAAGCTGGCAGCTTTTTCTCTCCCCACATCCCTCACTCTGTCACCAAGCTTTTGCCACTGAGAGGGCAACAAATGCCAACCTTTCATCCAAGCAGCACAGGTGCTCTGCAGCATCAGCACCAGGAGCTCACCATGGACAGAACATCAGCACACGGCCTCCCCAGACCCAACCAAGCCATCAGGCTGATATGCTGATCCAGCTATCCCCACGTGATGCAATTAGCTGGCTGATGCTGGCCGTAGGTCATTACTGATTTGCTGGCTCCTGTGCTGCACACAGACCCAGCCAAACTGCTCCCTCTGGGCCTGGCTGCTTCCATCATGCAGATCCTGCAACTTCGTTGCTCCAAGCTCGCTTTAGATGGTGATAAGATTGGAAAGCTCTGGCTCTTGCCTTTGACGTCTGGGATTGAAAAGCCACTATCACTGCCGCTGCTGTCGCCTCTTTCGGTTCTGAGCCTCAGGCAATTCTCTGCATCCCGTATAACCCATTTGGACACATTTTTAGCAGGCATTTTTTCTAAGTGTGGAAGGTTTCTTCCTTTGCTGTGTTCATGAATAGCCAATTGCTTCCCCAAGGGCAGCCTCACATCCCCCTTCTACCCCAGCAGACTTTCAGTGCACCCAGGCATTTCTGCAAAGTAGATCCTAGTTTTCCCTGGGGAAGGTGTGGGGCTCACTGCTGGAGTCTGAGTAAACCCTCTGTTGAGGGTCAGGTCTCAGCACTGCAGTGCAGGGAAGCAGAAACCCCTCAGTAAACTTCTAGATAGGCAAAACAGTCCAGATAGGTCCAGAGGAGGCTACAAGGATGATCAGAGGGCTGAGGACAGGCTAAGAGAGTTGGGCTACCCATATGAGGACAGGCTGAGAGAGTTGGGCTTGTTCAGCCTGGAGAACAGAAGGCTCTGAGGAGACCTTATAGCAGCCTTCCAGTACCTGAAGGGGGCCTACAAGAAAGCTGGGGTGGGACTTTGTAAAAAGGATTGTAGTGATGATAGGACTAGGGGCAATGGGTATAAACCGGAGAGGGGCAGATTTAGACAAGACATAAGGAGGAAATTCTTCACAATGGGAGTGGTGAGGCACTGGAACAGGTTGCCCAGGCACGTTGTGGCTACCCCATCCCTGGAGGTGTTCAAGACCAAACTGGATGAGGCCTTGGGCAGCCTGATCTAGTGGGAGGTGTCCCTGCTCATGGCAGGGAGGTTGGAACTGGATGACCTTTAAGGTCCCTTCCAACCCAAACTATTCTATGATTCTATTTTTCCTTATCACCAACGAACAGCTGCAGCAGTGAGCTGCATGCCCCCCTCCCAACACTTACCTTCCCTGCCAAACCTCAACCAAGAGCTGGCAGTCTATAAGGAAAAAAGAACTCCTGTCCTAAAAGCCTCATAGTGCTATCAGCAGCAGAGAACTGGACAGCTAATGCAAAGCATCCAGCAATGCACTCACAGCCCCTGCCTGCCTCAACTATTCCAGGCAGGAAAATCTTCCCAGTGACCTGCCCTCCCTGTGGCTGTGCCCTTAGGGACATCTTGTACCAGGTTTGCCCTTGGTGTTGCCTCCAATGTTACCCCTCCGTCCTTCGGTGCACACAGTCCACGAGTCCAGGCTCTCCTTGCCCTTCCCTGAACATAATATCCTGGAGCAAGCAGGAGCCTGCAGCAAGAGCAAGGACATGCAGCAGCAGCCTGCCCTATCTCTGGGAGCAGCTGTATTTCTGCTAGGAAAGTCCTGAATTAGACCAGGCAGCACAGCAGGACATCTTCACCTCTCAGGGATAAGGTCTGCCTGTACCCTCTTACCGTCAACAAGGGATTCCCAGCATCACAAATTCACTTTCTAATTTTAAATCTGCTACAAATTCTTCTGCCTTTACCCTCCCTGCTGGATCTTTATTAGTTTTGCAGAGGAAATATTTCTCCTGAGGGATGAAATGATTCTCAAACCATTTGGTTGCTCCAGCATTTGCATCTCCCTTTAGCATTAAACACAATGATACAGAATTCCTGTATATTTCCAAATCCAGTGTAAAAATGAGTTTATCTCTATCTTTCTGCCCCCATGGCCTTCTTGGGCAGTTCAGATAGTGGTGTGAACCTGTTGGGGTCTCCATAACATTCCCCCAGGTGTTTAAGGTGAATGGGAGACCCACCTAGAGCATCTCCTGCCTGTTTGGTCAGAGCCACCTCCTCCATCCCTGTTTCACTGCTCTCACCCTTCAGCAATACCACCTATTATATGCCTGAGGACACCTCTTGCTAAAGGCAACTAGCAAGCCAGAAGGAACACCTCAGATGAGCAGAGGAGAGGTCTCACCATGCCAGCAGCTGCGCCTCCAGGCCCAGGGACACATGGGAGAAGAAAGAATGGTCTGTAAGGAACCTTTGGTGCTGCCCTGCACATGTCCTTGCCTCCCAAGGATGCCCATCAGGTGCAAGAGGCTTGCTGGCCATCCTGTTTAAACAGAGGCATGCTCCCAGTTGTACGCAAACCCTTAGGCTTATCCCTGAAGAACAAATTCAAAACCTTCCAGCAGAGTGGGATCAAAAGGCACTGGCTTTGAGATGTTTTTTTGTCTCCTAGGTTTGGCCATGTCAGAAAGGGTCTGCACTGTGTCATGATGATGAGAGGGCACTGCAGAATGAGGAGACTGGGGTTGTGGCAATGGGTACATTAAAGAAGCATCGCTGGCCTGGGGACCTGGTGGCCCTGCACAGGAACTGCTAGCCCTGCCAGCCCCACTGGCACACTTTGCCTGCCCCTGTCCCCCTCCCTTGTCCCTGTCACACTTACCCGGGTGGCCAGGCTCTCCTTGCAGTGTAGGCTGATTCCACACTCATCAGTGATCTCAGAAAGGTCTTCATCCTCAAACTCTTCAAGGCTGATGTCGTGGGTGAGCCTGGAGGGAGCAGAGGTAGGGTTGCCACCCACTGCATAGGTAGCGTGTAGGAGTGTGCAGGGTGGTGTGCTGCCTGTGGGCAGGAGCAGCACTGCCCACCCCTGGGGAGGCTCTTTCAGTCTTTACTGGGAGAAAGACTGGGAAGGTGGCTCCTTCCAGAAGGCATGGGTGGGCACCACCCACAGCTATGGGGAGGCAGGAGGACCATGACCCAAACCAGCCCCTGCCTAACCAAAGCCAGCAGGGATGTGCGGTTTGGGGGAGGATAAGACAGATGGCACAGCCAGGTGTTCCCAGGTCATTCAGTTTCCACCGCCCCAGGGAGGCTCTGGTGTTGTCCCAGCTGGGCACAAACACACAGCAGGGAAAAGGCCAGAGTTACAGGGAGAGGAAGGGCTGGGTATACTCAAAGGTCATAGCTGAAGGATGGACCTGCTGAGACAAGTCACTATATGAAGACCCACGGACCTTGCAAGCACTGCAAACCTGTTGGCCATGGCATGACCAGCCCCTGAGCCGTGGCTCAAGGGACATTCCAGCCCTTGCAGTAAGAGAGGGCAGCAATTTCCCTCTGCACCAAAATCACTGCCCAGGCTGACTGCAACATCCCTGTGGCCACTGGTGATGCTGAGCCTGCTCTGTTGAGCCCACCTGCGTGGTCTCAGGGGTTCCTTACGGCTGTCAGCCTTGCAGGCTCACTATACCCCTTTAAAAAGTTTACAGAGATACCCTTTCAACTGCTGGAAACATGCTGACAAAAGGGCTCCTTGCCTGTGTCCTCAAAGGGACAGCAAGGTGCTCCTGGCTTCTGTCCATGAAAACATTTCTCCATGGTGGTACTGCAATGCTCCTCTCACTTATACATTACCAGGGGACAGGGCAAAGAAAAGACTTTGGCTCAAAAGTCCTCTGCCAACAAACTCAGTCCCTCTAGTTTTGGCTGGAGCAGCCACGGGTGCTACTTTGCATGCTGCCTTTTCCATTTACTCCTAGCTCCTTGGACTGGTAGATGCTCAGGAAGAACCATGCCAAGCCCTGACCAGTGAGGAAAGAAGGAGAAGGGTATTTTATGACCTGCAGAACTCCCACCCTTGCTTTAAGCATTGCTTAAACACCACAGGGCTCCTCCCTTGCAGTGGAAGCTAGCGCTATGAAGGGGCAACACCTCTCTTGTCCTAGCCCTCAGTGCAGGGGATGGAGGAGAAATCTGCAGGGAAAATGGTATCTTCCCTCCATGCTTCCAAGGACCCCATTGGCCGTGGGCTCCCTGGGGTGAAGGCAGCCCTCACCAGATGCATTGCGGGGGGCACGGATGCAGCCTTCAGCACAAGGTGGGGTGTCTAAACCCCACCTTGCCCATCTCCTGCTGCTGCCCAGGGAAGAAGGGGAACACAGAGCAGGATGCTTAAAACAGCCTTCAAAGCAGAAATTGATTTCTTCTCCGGTTACGTGGGTCGCCAGGGTGGGACAGCATCAGCTGCTAAGGCTCGGGGCCTCCACCCACCACGGTGCAGGAGTGTAGCAGGCACCACGGGGTCTCAGCAAGAGGCATAACTGGCAGGGGCTCCTCAGCTCTGTTGAAGCAGCAGTGGGTGGCATGCCCCTCTGCTCCAGGATGTGGACAGGCAGCCCTGCCTGTGGTCTCAGGATCAGGAAGATGATGCATAGGCATCCAGCACTGGCCCTGCCTGCAGATGCTGGTGGGTGGTAGGATATGGCCAGCCACCTTTGCTGCTCCAGCGCCTGGCTGCCACGCAGCTCCTGCGTAGCTCGAAAACCTTTGGGCTCGACTGCATGCCAAGTTTGCTCCTGTCCTGCAGCCATCACTCATGGAGAAAGGCAATTTGCCTAGGCGTGAGAGGCTGCCCCTCATCCCCAACATGCCCGATAGGACAGCTCCCCTCCCCAAGGCTCAGCCAGTTCCCTACCATTTCTCCCACTGATCTTCCAGCCAGGTCTCCTCCTCGGTGCTCGACTCCGTTTTCAAGGGCAGCTGCATTGAGGAGGACCTCCCTTCCCTGGGGGACACGCTCACACCCTAAGGAAGGCCTGAGGCAAGTAAGAGGGAGGAAGACGACAGCTGAGCCCTGCGTGCCTGCTGCCCCTCTGCCTGCCCTGGCGCAGTCTATGGCTGCCAGCATTGCTCTGTCTCCTCACTGCGCAACCTGGGGAAGCTCATTAAAAATAGATGGCATCAGCTGTCCTGGAGGGGGAAAAAAAAATAACCTCCCCAGCTGAGCCACTGCCAAGTCCCTGCACTCTGCCGGGCATGCTGACTGCCTCTGCCTGCCAGCCAGCCAGTCCAGCTCCTGCTCCAGTGCCTGCTCCCCAGCACCCGCAGTGGGCACAGGAGATCTGCTTGCCCCTGCATGGACACCGGTGCCACCTGGCCTCTTCCTTGCAGCCTTGCTGGCCGAGCCAGGAACAAGGGGCTCTGCCCCACCACAGTGACAGTATCCCAGCCTGAGGGAGACAGGAGTGTTTGTCCAGCTTCTCACCAGACAGAGTGAGGTTGGCTCACTGAGGCAAAGGCCGGAATGTTTCCAGCACAGCAGGACCAGCATTGTGGCCGGCTGCATTTCCCAAGTGCAGGGAAGCAAGAGTAGCATCTTTGCCAAGGGGCAAGCCCCGTCACCACAGACTAGTGCTGGGAGCATTGCCCCTTCCCCACCTGCCCCCACCTAACCCACAGCTCCACTCCTGCCTTAGGCACGGCTGTCCCTGGTCTTCCCCAATCTCTAACCCTTGTTAAGGACCAGAGAAATACCTGCTGAGATGCTCTGCCAGCTCCCACCCCTCTTCTGTTGCTGAAGGAAATAGGGGCCTTGCCCAGAAAGGGCTGCTGGGAGGACAAACACTTGGCATAGTGGCCTCAGATAATCCTCCATCACTCCCATGTCTCTCAGAGCCACTCACCTCCTACTGGCATGTCACAGAACCTGAGCATTCACAGAGCCATTCACTCCTTGCCCCATCGGGATGGAGTCAAAAAATATCCGGGAAACCCTGATTTTGAGACAAGAACAGGGCATCCCTCTCCCCACCAGCTGCACACACCCTGCTCTGCAGCACTGCCCTCCTGCTCTGAGGCTGGCAACCACCTCAAGAACTCTCCTTGGCTCGCTAGGGGCTGTGAATGATGAGCACTATCAGTGCCTTGGGATCCAGCTTTGCCTCCCGGTCAAGTCACAGTTGCTGACATGCACAGAAGTCCAGCTCACCAGATGGCCCGGAGCACTCCACTGAACTAACCTGTCACTGGCTCTCACCCACTGGTGCCACCCCACCAGCAAATGTTTCTCGTGACAGTGTGTTTATTGTCTCTTGGTTCCCCTATAACGGTATCCAGGGCTCCATCTTCCCTATCAGCTCTGCCCAGAGGCACTTTGTCTGCTTGAAACATCCTTGCTTAATGCAATGAATAAAGAAATCTTTATCTCCATATTACTTTCATCCTTTTCTCCTCTCATAGGGATGCTCTGGGACTTCATAGGAGATACAAGGAAGGCCCTCCATCGTCCCGTCACCCCGACTCTCTGTGCTTTAAACACCCCTGCCTTTCCCTCTGGCTTCTCAAAGAGTCTAAATATACCAATAAAATGAAATAGCTTTGACTTCTCTCAGCTCCATTGTTGGCAGTAAAAGTCCAAATGGGACTTGCACAGCTTCTCTTGCCAGTGGCAGCAGTGGAGGCACAGGTCCCATCTGTATGCCACTGCAGGTGGGCACCATGGCATCACAGGTACATGGGAGATTGCCCCATGGCCACGAGGGTGGGTGAGCTGCGCACCTGTGGAGGTTACAGGCGCTCCCCTGAAGGATGTGCCAAGGCTCACCCACAGGCTGGCAGACCTCCTGAATATGTGAGAACTAATAAACTTGGGACACCTGGAAACGGCAAGTGAGGGAGCACATGTGGATGCATAAGCAGAGACAGTTGTTACCTGCCCTTAGCAGGAGCAGTACGATCAGAGTCTCAGTAACAGCCTTATAAATCAAACTTGTCTGCTCCCTCTGCTCCATCCCCTGCCAGTGAAAAAGAGATTTTCAATGTTGCCTCCTCTGTCCTCTGCCTCTTCATAGATTCCCACATGGGTACTTGGTCAGGGCAACACGGTCCGACAGAGCTGGGGGCTCCAACAAGTACCGTTGCCTGGGCTGTACTCTGACACTCTGCTCCCAGGCAGCGCTGTGCAGAAGTTGTGTAACCAATGTCTGTGGGAAAAATAGTACTATCCTACATTCGGCTGGCCCTGGGCTTTTTCTTCCATCACAAAAGCCACAGATACTCTTTTATTTGAACTGAGAAGGTATCTCTTTCTCTCTATTAGAAGAAGACAGCCCTTATGCTACCCTCTCAAGAAGACAGGTAGACTCACTCCAACAGGTAGCCCCAGCTCCAGCTCATCGCCTCCAAACAGGCTCCTCTGACAGCTCCAGATGAGGATAGCAGACTCATAAAATAACCCAGAGTGTTGAGATTGATTTTTGCCTCAGGCTGAAGGTGCTTCCTTGAACTTCCTGAGGAGACAGAGGGGTCTCCTTGCTCTAGAGACCTCCTACACTCCCAAGGCCCCAGTAATGGCACGAGGAAGGGCTGTGATTTCCCATAGGATTCCTTAAAGAGTGGAGTTTCCCCCTCTCTCCTGACCCATGAAAACAACTCCCTAAGGGTTTCTTTCCCTAGGAACTTTCCTGCCACAGCAGCTAGGTGGATGGGGAAAACCAGAAGAGATAAGTCACTGACCTCCCAGGTCCCAGCTACAACAGAGGGGAAGTGTAGCAGGCAGCACAGCAAGCGCTGTGGGGCCCTGCACCCAGCTGCACCTCAGTTATTGCCAACCCTCTCTGCCTCTCATACTGGGCAGAGGGACACCCAGCCTTGGAGAGGTCCCAGAGAGACCCTCAGAGGAAAGCTTGGCTTGAAGCAGAGGCAGAGCTTCTTTGCAGGGTGAGGATCTGCAACGATGTGTCCCAGGAAAAGATGCTAAGGAGTCCCAGTGGGGTGCAGCCCTAGCCATGAGGCTTTGGGAAGCTTAAGGACAACAGGGAGGTTGGGTGAAAACTTTTTTTACTGCTGTCTCCTAAAATGCTATTGTTCTTCTAGTGGTGAGCAGTCACTTCTGGAGGTCCTCCTAGCTAAAGGAGGACTCATATCACTATCATTCTCCTCTCTTCTCTTCTCAGACAACAAGAAGCTATCGCTGGCAATGAGGACCTGCCAAACCACCATCACTGCTCTCTTCAGAGCTTCAGACCCCAGCCCATCATGTCACTTGCTGGCCACAACCAAGTTCTCTCTTGATTCAAGCCAACCAATCACCTAACGCTTGTGCCAGTGTGTTGCCACTCAGAACTGGAAGAGCAGGTGAATGTACTAGAGGACAGAAAAGCTGAAACACCTTATCCTGCAGGCAGCAAGCTGGGCCAGAGGACAGGGCTTCCCTAGAACCTTGCCACCAGCTGTGGGCCGAGCCCCTAGCCTGAGCCATGCTCATTGTTGCTGGTTCCAGCTTGGCTGTGGGGGATGTCCCCTCCTGAGCACCTGCTGTGGGGACCCAGGACCTGGGACAGGCACAACTAAGCTGTACCGCATAACCCAGCTCGCAAATGTTGCACAAGCCGAGTTCCCTCCTCACACGCCGCTTCCTACCACAGTGTCACCTCTTGTCTGCTAGACCCTGCCCTGTGCTCAGGGACATCATTGGCATCTCCTTCCACTTCAAATCTCACACCCTGAGCTCAGTGCCTGGTGAAGATCTCGCACTCCTGTCCCAACTCTTCAGATGCTCAGCTGCAAGTCCTTCTCTAAAGTTGGTTCTTCCCCAGGACAAGCTGCCAGGGTGCCAGGCTCTGTTTTCCAAAGGCCTCAGGCACAGCAAGAAGCAGCACCTCTTTTTCCCTCTCAGGGTGTTGCTGTTGGCAGGGAAGTGCTGAGGGGACAGCCCTTGTATTCAGGACATCACTGGGTGACGAGCCTATCTGTCTCATGGGCCCAAGGCTGCTTGGTGGCTCAGCGTCCGAGCTCCTTCTCCACGGTGGACATTTCCAGAGGCAGCATTTAACCACTTGATTTGCAGGGTTTACCCAGCCATGTTGCAACAGCTCCCAGCAGCTCTTGCAAGCAGCACTGCAATAGGAGGTGGCTGCCGAAGCTCTGGAGCCACTTGGCAAAGGGGATCTGAGAGCAGAGGAGCCCTTCAGAGGGAAATTGCCCCAACACCACCATTGCTTGGTGTCACCTGCCTGCTTCCTCGCAGGTCCCCAAGCCTTGGCGGCTGGGGCCAGCCAGAGGCTGCGTGCGTGGACCAGCCACCTCTGCATCCTCCCCAAAATCTCGCCACACAAAGCAGATGGTACTGATCCCCGCTTCACAGACAGCTCCACCACAGCACCCCTGGGTGCCAGAGGGAAGCGGAGAGCAATGGCTGATGATGGCAGAGCCAGCAGAAGCGGTGAGCCTCCCCCAGATGGCAAATGACATCAGGCAGCAGCAGAGCTCCATCACCCACCCAAAGCATCTTCATCGCAGAGATGCCCTCGGCAGGAACCAGAGACTCCAAAGCCCTTGCACCTCTGGCCATCCCTGGCCTGGCCCCTGCCCTGGGAAGTCCTCGCTGGGTTTCAGAGGAGAGACAGCCCCTTTCATCCCAAATCGATGGGAGCACTTGGTCTCGTCCAAAGGATGAATCCTGGCACTCTCCCACCATCGTGCCATCCTCTTTAACAGGGATGGGAAGGGAGAAGAAGCACCGAGGATTTCTAGGAAAGGGCTAGAAAAACGCTTTCCTGGGGATAAGGAAAAAGATGAAGCTTTTTTTTTTGTGAGGAAGAGGTGTTGGAAGAGGAAACGAGGCGGAAGGGGGGGGGGGGCTCGGAGAGGGACGTGGGGCCGGTGGAAGCTGCAGTGGTCCATGGCGTGAGGGTCAACAAGCGGGGGCGGGGGGGATGAAGCAGCGATGGGGGTGAGAGATGCGGGGGGTCAGTGGTGTCAGAGGGGGAGTGGAGGGATGGGGGGGGGGGCGAAGGGATGTGGGTCAGGGGCGTCTTGTACCTGAAATTGGGGGGCGAGGCGAGGTGCAGCCCCAGGAAGGGGGAGGAGGCAGGCGGGGATGCGGCTCCTTTCTCTCGCTCCGCCATTCCGTGGCTATCTCCATGCAGGCGAAGGGCGGGCGGGCGGGCGGGAGGCAGGGAAGGAGGGAGGGGGATGCTCGGGGAGGGCCATACCTGCTGCCGGGGGCGGGGGGCTCAGCCCGGGGGCTCCTCCCGCCGCAGCTGCAGGACAGGTGCAGCCGCGGCTGGGGCGACACCCGTGGGGCAGATGTGCTCGCAGCTGGAGGCAGCACCCCCTGCCCCCCTCCCCCGGGCAGATGTGCCGTAGGTGGTGGAAGCAGCCCCAGAGCAAGGGGGACCTGGGGTGTCCCTCCCCGTGCAAGGGAGTGGCTGGGGTCTCCGCCCCAGTGTAGGGGGGACTTGGGGTCTCCCCCCATGCAAAGGAGTGGCTGGAGTGTCACCCCATTCAAGGGGTACCTGGGGTCTCCCCCAGGCTCGAGGCAGCAGCCCCAGGGGCAGGGCCAGCTGGTAGAGTGGGCAGGTAGCACCCATAGGCGAGGGGCTGAGGAAACAGGGCTACTTGCGAGAGTCTCTGCAGTTGGGGCATGCATGGAGGCAGCAGGAGCAGCAGCTAAAAATCAGGCTGCGCTTCTGCACACATAGCAGGTTTGCAGGTTGGCAACAGGTGTGGCAGCCCCAGTGCAAACCCTGTCCCCGTTGAAGATTGCCAGGACTGCAAGCACAGCAAGGGGAATTTATAAAGCTTATAAACATGTTCCACAGGCACGACAGGGAAAGAAATATGTCTTGAGGTTGCAGGTCTCTGCTAGAACAAACAGGCGCTCTCACAGCCAGCTGTTTCCCATGAAGGAGAGACCTCATTGCTCTCTATAACTACCTGAAAGGAGGTTGTAGAGAGGAGGGTGCTGGCCTCTTCTCCCAAGTGACAGGGGACAGGACAAGAAGGAATGGCCTCAAGCTCCACCAGGGGAGATTTAGGCTGGACATTAGGAAAAAATTTTTCACAGAAAGGGTCACTGGGCACTGGAACAGGCTGCCGAGGGAGGTGGTTGAGTCACCTTCCCTGGAGGTGTTTAAGGCACAGGTGGATGAGGTGCTGAGGGCCATGGTTTAGTGTTTGATAGGAATGGTTGGACTCGATGATCCCGTGGGTCTCTTCCAACCTGGTTATTCTATGATTTATCTGGGATGAGTGCTCTTCTCTGCTACCCTTCCCATGAGACTGAGCCACAGGTTTCTTTCCCCTGCCTCTCCTCCCAGTGCTTTGCAGGCTATCTCAGAAAAACATGCAGGCACAGAAGTGGACAATATTAGTTATTTAAGGGGACAAGGCCACTTCTCTACCTGAACAGGAGATTTCTGTATTCCCTGCATGTCCATCCTACTCTTGGTTACTGTCTGTGACAGTCCTGGATAGGATGGGTGGCACTGCTTTAGCAGTTCAGACTTTAAATATATAGCAGGTCTCATCAGTGTTTCTAAAATGACAGAGCTGTCATTGAGGCAATGGTATTAATTCTTGGCCAAGACCCAGGATGTCAGTTGCTCCTCCAGAGAAGAGCAAGCAGAGCCCTGCCAGATGAACTCGAAAGAGGTGTTACTCCTGGGCTAGCATGGAAACAAGCACACCCCCAGGATCACCATGCTCAGGTAGCTCTGAGGCAGCCTCTCAAGGGGGCTAGGTGTCCCCTCTGTTGTTTAGATGCACAGACTAATGGTCTTAAAGGCAGGATCCAAGAGACTCACCAGCATCCATTCAGAGCTCGGTGGAAGCTTTGACACAGCTCCATCTTAAAGCATAAGCCTCAGCTACTGAAACATGATTCTTTTGCAGTATGGCTGTGGTCTGGCCTCTGACCTGGGCCAGGAGGTAATGCTGCCATCTCCTCCTGCAGCCAGATCACCAAAAGCACATCTCCCCTTGTGCAGCGAAGGCAAGCACCAACAGCTCCCTCCAAGTCAGACCTTTCAAGCCAGTTCTGGCTCAGACTGGCCTGGCAGAAGAACTACTTCCATCTCTGACTACGCTGCTACTGGTCACATGTCTTCTTGTATGCATGGTAGACTGAGTCCATGGCCTTTAAGAGAGGACTTTCAGAGAGCTGTTCATGTGTATGTACATGTCCTGCAAAATAGAGACTAGACTTCTCTCCTATCCAGCATCTCTGCTCACAAGGTATCCACAGTCTTTTGTCTCTTTCAAATTGTCTGGTTGACTGTCAGGTTCACTTCAGAGTAACCATTCTCAGCCTTAAGTTAAACCTGAGGAACGGTTATGTGCTGAGAGGTTTTCCTGCTTCTCGCCCCTACATGAACCAGTTGATCTTACCTAAGGTATTCCCTCCTAGATGCAGTCGGGATACTAGGCTAGCACTCTGCTATCTTTCCATCAGCCATTCTTCTCACTGCTCCTGTTTCCCCTCTGCTCCATGGCAGAGGCCACAGCTCTGGATCTCATCTCTTCATATCCAAGTGTGTTTTCTACTTTCAAACCTTTCAGCCAGTCCTGCCTGGAACCACTTGAGTTCCATCTTTGTGCAGACAGAAGAGATAGGGGAAGGAAATTTCCCCAACCACCAGCACACAAACCAGGCAATTGCTCTCTGCTACAAATCCAAGGTCAGCTTGTTTCCATCCTTAGCCACATCACAATCATCCTTTGACAGGAGAACAGATGTTCTGGCCAACACAGAGAAGAAGCATCAAACCCAACCACTGCAGGTTCAATTTACATTATTATATTCTCACTAGAGAAAGCTGGACTGAGTTTGCAGTCTACCTGGCTCTTCATCTTCCAAGGCACAGGCTGCTATTTTTCAAGAGGTTTTTGTTATGTACGAACCACTTCACGTATTACTGAAGTGTTACTTCCTCAAGCCCATGAGGTTCTTGCTGGAGACAAGAACTCAGCAATAGCATAAGCTTTGACTGCTTCCTCAGTCAGTTAAGCAATGCACTGGCCACGTTGCTCTCCTTGCAGACCAGGCATGCCCTTTTTATCTACAGCAACTTTGCAACACTCTTAATTTTTACCTTCCAAAACTACCGTTTGCACCTCAAACCTGCCAAACAAATGAGGCTCCAAATTTTAAATGCTTATACATGCAAAATATTTCAGAATTGTGCAATGGCTTTGTTGATTGATTGTAATAATTTCTTAGCTCATGTTCAGACTAGCACTATCTGAACAAACCCAACTGAGGCTAAGGCTCCACCAACTTCTGTTCTAGATCAGCTCCACTGCCAGACCTGGATGAGAAATTTCACAGCTACCTGTGATTCTTAAAGTCTGGCTGGTTACTAACAACATAATGTATTAAATAATAAATAATACCTCACATAATTCTCCAAACATAAAAAAAGGTTCCAGTAACCAGGTCTACAGAGGATGGCAGAATGCAGATCTGTTGGACTTTAGTCCAGCTGCATCCTAGCTAGTTACTAGACTGCGAAGTCAGTGTGTTTAGTATCGGTTCATCACTTAGCTGAAGAACTGAAGCCTGAGAAAAGGCTCAACCACTGACAGGAGACCCATGTTGAATATGTTCCTGTTGTTTATAGCTCTAGCACTTCTCTGACCCAGTGCCCACCCTCTCAGTTGAAAGCCTTCACACCACCCTGGGAAACATCCAGTGCTCTCACCGTATCAAAATCCTAGTGCTCTCTCTTCCCAAGCTAACAGCCCACACTATGCCTGCTTTGAGGCTGCCTGTACCAGGTCAAATATTGCCACCTGGCCCTGAGACACAGAAAACAGTTATTCCAGGACGTGGAAATCTATAAACTGGCATCCATTTAATGACAGTACCTTTACCTCAGCCTCCAGCAATGCTCTGCTCCATCCTGAAACAAAGATGGTATCTTCACTAAAGGTTACTGATGGCTTTTTCTTTCCCTGTGAAACATCAAGCCTTTCTGAACTCAAACTGTTGGTACCCACAACTAACAGAGAGCTTACTACAAAAATCTATGTAAGGAAGGTGCAGCCTTGTTCAATCTGCCATCTTGTAGTTTAATTGAATATGCCCAACCCTAAACATTACAGAAAACAGTTAACAATCATCCTCTACTCCTTTGTCAGAGTTTCACACACCTTTATTGTTTCCACTAGAAAAAGATATCAGAGTGGATGAATCCCAGTCTTCTTAACAGACCTCTTGCACGAAGATTCTCCTGTGTCTTTGGCTGGCCTTGTGTTTATGTTCTTCCCACTTCTACTACCCAAATGGCAGCTCTTCCAGGTGCCACATCAAAGGCACTGACAGGAACCTTGCAAATTCCCTCCTCTCCCACAAAGCCTTCTTAAGAGATCATTTAGGAGATTTTTGCCTCCCCTCCCTTTGGCTCCTTACCCATATGGATCCAGCTCCCCAGAATGCCACTTACCAAATTAAATCATTAGGATGACAACACAGAGAAGGATAAAGACATTTTATATACATATATATAAAAATTGTATTTACAGACCATTGCCTAAGCATGAAACTCTCCAAATGACAGAAATCACAATTTTAGTAACCTAAGTGTACAAAGTGCATGTCTTTCCCCTTTCTTCTGTCTGCAGCAGTAGACAAGGGGAGGGTCTCTTTTTCTTTATACCGTTCTACCCTCAAGACAGTGGGAATAAGGTCTTGGTCAGGCTGAGGGAGACAAAACCCATTGATTACGGGGTTATCCACCAGACAGACTCTATGAATAATAGTTCAGAAGGAAGTAAGGGCAGAAAAAGTGAGTCTTGTTTACTTCGTCAGTTTGTCCCTTGGGAAAAGGAATCTTGGGTCAATGCCCCAGGGAGAGAAATAGGAAGGAAATATTATTCAGCTATTCAATAAATTAACTCATAGACCCAATTCAAGCCCCTCCAGGTTTCCCAGATACATTTGAGTCAGCTCCTTTTTGCAGCCCCATTGCTCTGGGTTCAAACATGGGCTCCACAATGGAATCTAATTATCCTAGTCAGAGGGGAGATAACTCCGTTGCTCCCCAAGCTGTTAAGTTATGTAGATTTTGGACAGTAAATGAAAACAGCGCCAACAGCAGCCCCTTGCACAGGATTAGCTGCTCGATCTAATTCCTCTTGAGAACTGACAAAGGAGAGGCTCTTCTGCAGCACTACCCTCCCTCGCCCTCTCAGGTGGGAAGGCAAGCGGAGGTGCTCTCCCAGCACCACGCTGAAATGACATATAACAGGAACAGGCCAAGGAGTGTATGGTTTAAGAACCAGGAAAGCTATACAGTTGCCCTGCCAGACTACAAAGCACAACCGTGAATGCAAATGGCAAGAGCAGTGTGCAGGGTGTGAGTTATCAGAGTATACTGTGTAAGAGCTTGAAACAAAGATGCCAGTACAGGAAGGAGCAAACATCCACACAGAATGGACAACAGACTGAGCCCAAGGAAGACTCACTTCAAGGAGCTGATGTGTAATACATCCCTTATCAGTGTGAGGCACTCCACAGGCTAAACACTAGACACCGTTCATTCCATTTGAAAGACCTCTCACTCAGGAAAAGAAATGCTATAGAGTGCAGGGCCCAGGTATAAATGCCTTATTATTTGGACCAGCAAGCTTCTGGGAGACTGCTTTACTTGTATGAAGGTGTGATCTCTGAAGAATTCCTCCTTCTCTGAATTCCTCCCACCCCAGATGTCAAACTGCTCTGAAGCTGTCCGTTCCAGGCAACAGCACTATGGCTCACTTTGCAGCAGTGAGATTCTTCTGCAGGGAAAGTTTTAAGTGCCTTTCAAAGCACACAGACAGTTTGTACCTCTTTGTTCTCGTGGTACAGTTGTCCTTCATTTTGTTTCCATACTACTTAAGTATCAACTTGATTTACTCAGAAAGCATTAATATCCCTGTGAGTCTAGCCTAAGAAAAGAAATACTGAGATTTTCCTGTTCTCTTGTGGGATGGGTATTATATTTCTGATATTGTAGCAGCTTCCTTCTCAACTCCTACTATAACTTGAATTTAACAGCTCACCGCACCACCAAGTACTACTGATGAGAAAGGATGTTCACTATTTCTGAGATCCGTATATCTTGCTCCCTACATCAGTGCATCAAGTCACACACACTGAGCCACTGTCAAAAAAGGTACACCTGGGAGTGAACAAAGTTGATAGAAGGCTCTTGCCCCCTTAAATGTGGGCAGATTCTGGGCACAGCTGAGAAGAGACCTACTTCCCTCTTAGAGGCCAGAAAGCACAGTATTCCCAAGCACAAGCAACACAGTGCCCCTTTGTGGCAGCTATTGGAATGACACATTTATATGAGACCAGATATTCTGTATCGATCACAAGTTCCAGTCCCTCTGTGGCAGCAGTCCCTACTCCCCTGGTCAGCTCTTCAGCACTCTCACTCTTCAGGTGCAAGGTGTTTGTCACTAGCTGCTGGAGAAAGCAAAAGAGAGAATTTGCCTTGATCATTCCCTCATACTGAAAAATCTGGAGAAAGCGTCCAGCCCCTCCCCTCCAGGGATCTGGAGCATTTCAGGCAGGTGATTGGACCCTTGCTTGCTCCCCTCCTCCCCCTCTCACCACATCTGCAACTCTGCCTGCAAACTCACTCTGTGGAAGTAGAAGCAGCCCCACCAGACAAAATGCATGAACAACTGTGCTCTGTGATTGTTCTAGCAACAGGGTACTGCTCTCTGCTGGGCAACTGAGTTAACATCTTGTCTGGCAAAAGCAAAATAACCAAAGGGCAGACCACTGCTGAATTACAGGGCTGTAGACTTACAGTTAGAAGCCACCTCCCTCCACAGGCAAACCCATCTTATTCACTAAAATGCAAAGAGCAGATAAGATTGAGACTTGCTAGCCACCAAAACAAGCTAGTTTAGGTCAGATCACAATAGGGACTACTCACAATCATAAACTCTTGCCAGGGATCTCTGGAGCGTGGAGACCTGCCACTTTGGCTCGTTTGTACAGTTCTTCAGAGCACAGCTCTTCTGCTCCCTCATGTTTGCGCTTTGGAGAAGACTGGTCTGTTTGTGACAGCCTCATTGCTGTAGAGGAAGAAGAATCATTGCAACAGCTCCCCTGCCTTTAAATCTACTCAAAAGCAGTCACTGGCCAAACCCACTACAGAGCTGGGAGTAGGAAGACTATAGAGTGCACAAGCACAGAGAGATATCATCACACCCTCCTTGAAAACTTTGGAAAAATCTTTGCTAAAAGCAGAATAATTAAGTCCCCCAGGACAAATCCAAAAGTATCCTCCTTCAGTGGAGGACAACTTAATTATACCCAACTCGCCCTACAGCGCTCAGCACTTCTCCCTTAAGTGCCTGTGTATGATCCCATACAGGCAATAAAAGATTTACTTTAATGAACTATTCTTCAGCCCTTTTAGAAGTGAAGGCTCCCTGGGGACATTGAAGAAAACCTAGAGGAAGGTAAATGGGATCTGTTTTCCTAACAACACACACCCCTCTTATAAGAAAAGGATCACTCTCTCCTGCCTATACCCTTTCGGTTGACATAAGACTATTTCAAAAACACACAAATGGCTCCAACTCACCTGTACTGGTACTGCAGCCCTGCCCTGAAGCTGAGTCTGCGACTGGGCCACTGAGATCTTCCACACATGAAGGGACTGATGCCAGTAAACCTAGAGAAAAGCAAGACAATCATGGTCAAGAAACAAAAAATACCTGGGGTGGGAGAAGCCTTTCATATGGTAACACTTAGTTGATCATCAACCAGCACATCCACATCCCAGCACCTTTGTGATCACCAGCCAGCACAGCCACAACCCAAAGCAGGATTGAATTCAGAGCTGTGCTCACCCAGCATTGGCCACAGAGGCCATAATTCAGCAGCATATTTATTTAGGATGCTCTGCCTAGTTGTTTTATGGACTGTTGATGGCATATGGATGACACTGTGCTATATCACCAGCTCTCAAAACTAATCAAACTTCATTCTTACCTGTCCAAAAGCTCAATGGAGCTCACCCTGGAAACTGACTGAGTAGATTTGGCAGGGATTGCTTCCACTTGCAAGGACTGGACAGAGAGACAAGTACTATCAATTTCAAATCATGACCTGTCCTCCCAGGACTTTATCTCCCATGAAAATAGAATCTTTCACATTGTTGGTACTTACAGAGCCCCCTGTAGCGTGACAGCTGCTGGTAGATCTGCTTCATGCGCTCGATGTTCAGTCGGCTGGTCTCTGCATGGTTCACCATGGGCTTGGGGTAGTCCACTCCAATGATGCACTTGGCTGCCTTTTGCACAGACTCTGGAGCATTCCATGGTTCATAGATATATCGAGAGGGGAAGCCCTTTAGTTTGGGCAGATACCTCCTACAAAACAAGTGAAAAGATGCATACGCAGCACTTAAAGTTCAGCAACACAGCATTCACAATGCACAGAAAGTGCCACACACCAGTCAGCTACTGAATAACTTAGGCTTACAGGTCCAGCAAAATAGAAGCTCCAGTCACATCACTTACTTAACGTAGTCACCGCTGGGGTCTGTGCGACGCCCAAAGCCCACAGGGCAGTAACAGTGGAAGAACTGCTGGAAGAATGCACTGCATGAAAGCCACATCCAGCTGCCTGCATTTACGCTGAAATCCGCATCCAGCAACAGTTCGTCAAATACCTGCAGAAATTGCAGCAAAAGGCAGTGAGAGTTACCCCAGGCAGGGTTTTGGGGCAGGAGGACTCTGGATGCTTTTTCAAATGGCAGGCACAGAGCCATGAGAACAGCTCCTATGAACCAGAGCATCAGCAAAGAAGCAATCTGCTGGCTGAAGCCAGTTGACTGGTCAATGTTTCTCACTTCCTGACGCTTTCACACAGGGAGGCCCTGTCTGCTCACGCTGATAAAACACCGGCTTATCTTTCATGCAGTTACAGACTAAATCACTATCTAGTGTTGTAGCAAGCCTTGGGTATTGATCTTAACTTGGGAGGTGTAACAAGTGCAAAGCAGCAACCATGGGAAGCAGGCAGATGCTGCACAGACGAACAATCACCAAAACAAAAAGGAAGAATGCCTCTGAAGGTCCCAGAGCACACTGCCACTAAGAGGCAGGCAGGCTTCAGCCATCACTCACTCACATCCATACACAGACACTGTGCTTTTAGCATCTGATCCTATGATGCGCTTTCAGCTATGCTCTGCTTTGCCAGCTTTGTGACAAGTTGCCCCTGCCCCCAATTTGCATATTGCAATATGTACACTAAATAGGTTCAAACTCTCTGTCCCTTCAGATGGTTTATGAGAAGAGTCTTCCATCCTCTTTCCTTGAGAGATTCTAGACTCAGATTTTGGTCATGGAGCATTTCCTGACTGGCACAGCATGCTGACAGACCGTACAGTGAGGAGAAAGGTCCAGTTATAAAGTGACATTGAACTTGCAAAGAAACAAGATGGAGCAAGAGAACTTCTACAAACAATAAAAAAGCCCCCCAAACCTCAGTCCATATTTACCAGTGGATCCCACAAACTTTTAGTTACGGTTACTGGAGACTCTCAACACTGCCAGTGCCTCATGGTAGAAGGCAGAAAGAAGTCAGGTTGTTGGCAGGCTAGCAGCCTGCTAGCAAGTCCTCTCTTCCACGCAACTTTTACATGCGAAGCAAAAGCCATACCTGTGTGCCCATCCTTGCAGCGAGTGCCAGGGAGACTTTGTTTTCCTTATGGCCTCCTGCAAGCCTCTGGAAATGCCAGACTCACCCTGACTCCTGACTCCCAGCTGATCCAGAGGTCACCCCTAGTCAGGAAACAGGCCACTGCGTGCCTGGCCAGATGGTGGATCCACCCTTCCTGCCTCAGTTGGGTCATGATTGCATCAATCCAAGGGAAACCTGTCTTGCCCTCTGCCCACTTTGCCAGGGCTTCAGGGTTCCTGTCCCAGGGAATCTGGATGCAGATGGGATTCCCCTCCATGCGATCAAACTTCGGGTTATTTGTAGCTGCTGTGTAGAAAAACTCCCGCCACAGAAGCTGTCCGTACAGAGAGAGGGGGGGCATGCTGTTCCGCTTCACCTGCAGAGAAGGGAACATGGGTATTCACAAGCTGGGAAGGTCTGCCTTTACTAAGCTGAGCTGCAGTCCCCCCATGCATTTGTTCACAATTTCCAAGTTACTTACTGACAAGCTCCATAAGGGAGCTCAATTCCAGATCATCCTTTACCAGAAACACTAGGCAGTAAAGTTAGAGCACTGCTTTTAGTTCGCTCAGTACACTGACAAAAGACTTTAACAACCCAAAACTAACAGTAAAAAGATCTACACGCTCATGACATAAGAGTCATGATGGCTGAGGAACAGGGTATCAGCAGATTCAAGTTCTGCTTGACTATATACAGGAGCATCACTTTTCCTCACCTTTGCCACCACAAAGACCCTCTTTCGAAGTAGCAACAAGCTTAGCCTAACAGTCAAAACCAAGGGAGGCAACAGTAACTTCTGCAGCTGTTTGGGCGCACAGACTGGAAACTAGCATTATGCTATGCTCAATACCAGCCTGCTCTCCAGTCTTACCTTCTTATACAGCTCCCAGAGACGATAGTAAAACAAGCGGCAGGACAAGCAGCCAAAACGCAGGTAGGGACTGAGTCCTGTAGGGCTGGCCAGCAATGAATTGGCATTCATCCTTGGTCTTTCGTAATTTGCAACCCATGCCTAAACATATCCAGGAGAAATAAGCCAAAAAACTCCCAAATATGTGGGATGCCACTAAGGGCAGAACTCTGTGGAGGTGGTGAAGCTGCTCAGGTTTCACAGCACATTCTCTTCTATTCACTTCCGATCACACTGGGAGAGATCTCAACTGGGCAATCCCAACCCTCATACCCCATCATTCAATAAATGCAAAACTTTGCTTAAGGATTTAAACCACTTAGTCATTTTGACCGAGAAAAGGACTAAATTTGCTATGCATGCAGGAACTAATAATCCTGAGAGCTCCTAAGGACACAGGCTAACACCACTCTATGTCCAGGTATGTCTATTTCATTTCACACAGCAAATAAGAAAATTTACAGAAATTCAGATTGCTTTGTGGAGTATTATGTTAACAGTTTATTCTCCCTTTAGCACAAGAATTTATGCTTTGACCCTACAACTGGCACTAAGTCGCTCAGCATTAAAGCCATGCAAACTGTTTAAAATTGAGTCATCTTTCATTACTCTGAAATTATTGGCCACATACACAGTAATGAAGAACACATGCCCCATTGAAGAAATCTGGGTGTTTCAGCAAGGGGCTAAAGGAATGTCAGCCAGTGAGACACTGTATTAACAGGCTGATGCACAAAGGGAAGGCATTCTTTTACAAGCATGTACTCATGATAATATCTCAGGTAAAGACAGAGGAGATGGCGTACAGTGTGTAGCAGGGAGCACAGGAGAGTTTCCAAGTTTGCACTCCTCTGAGGAAAATGGAAGAATAGAGATAAGGGAAAAGAATCCCACATGCTTCAAACAGCTCTATCTGTGATTTGTTTGGGTTTGAGGATGCCCAGGAGCTCCCTCACAACTGCTCCACACACAACTAAATATTGCAAGAGTATAACAACAAACACACCTGCCAGAGGTGAATGCTATAACTATAGTTAGGAAAGGCAGGGAAACAGGGCAATGGCCAATGCTCAGCATTTCTCATTTAGAGAGACAGTCTGCAGGAATCATCACTTAAGTAACAGGAGTTACCTTTCTTTCCAAGTGTTTATCCAGCCGTGCCAAGGCTTCTGTTTCCCCTCCTTGCCACACTGCAGGAGCAAGACCATCCGTAGGAAAGCCTGAGGGAAAGAATTTAGTAAGATCTGAAGCCACACCTAGGCAAAGGGATGGGATTAAGCATGAACATAATCAAAATACTACATACTGCAGTTGCCTAACATGTTTTACTTACTGCTCTAGTCCTTCTACAGCAGGCAAATCATGTGGAACATGGGGAGGGCCTGTTTATGACACTGCACTACAAGGTCCTTCCCTTGTAATGCTTCGGGCAACCTCCTGGAGACTTTTGCCATTGCTCAAATGCCAGCACTCTCTTGTGTGTCAGAACTACCCACAGGGCTCTGCTCCAAAGGCCAGAGCAGCTGGCAAAGGAACACAGGCTCCACAGCTCTGCCTTACAAAATACTTTGCCATGGACACCAGCAGCTCACTAGATAGCCTGACTGTTCCTCCTATTCTGCTGAAAACTGGTGCTGTGGAAGGCACTGGATTAGTGCTGAAGAACCAATACAAAAAGGGAAGCAATAGTGCAGTTGCTCTGCACTGCTCTGGACAGAGAGGGGAGCCTCCTTTTGCAGCAAGGTTGCAGGCAGGCTCACATTGGGTCAGACAACAAATGAGGCAGATCTACACAGAACTGCAACCCTTAGGGTAATTGTGTTGTGCAGCCTCCTGCTTTTACGTGACTACTGAAACTGTGCCTTAAGGTACAAGGTGATACTCCTATAAAGCTGGTATGGAGCCTCTATACAGGCTCCACACAGACAGTATTCTGCATTAATCCTTTCTTCCCTTGTATTTAGATTCACTTCCCTGATGTAGGCCTTGCATTCCTCATGTCTCTTGCTCTGTGGAAAATACAGAATCACACGGCATAGCAGGATGAATGAAAAAAGTTTCTGTAGTATCTTGTGTCTTGTTAAGCTTCCAAATTGGGACTGGTTTGCAATAACTGAATGAAAATATCTAAGCCTAGTATACAGTCAGTTTACCTCTTCAGGTCTGTTACACCACCTTTCAGAGACAGCAGTTGAAGGAACGCAGCTGGTGAGCACATAAGGCACTAATTAAGAGTGGTTACATGGTCAGTATAGCAGAGAACATAAGGAGATGTAGAGTGTTTCAGAGCAGTGCTAGAAAGGGACACTGTGCATCAACAGCAGTCTATTTTCACGAGGTTCAGCACTTGCTGAAAACATTAAGCTGCTTCTATGGTTAGAGGCAGCCCAGGACAGATGAGAACACTGGAGTTGTTCTGGGCACATGCCAGCCACTAGAAAGAAGTTTCACTAGATCCTATCCCTTTCATCAGGCAGTTAACTTTTCCCTTCACTCTCAACACATACCCAACTCTTCCAGGGACGGGACCCCATATACATCATCATGGTTCTCCTGGATGTCCACTTTACATGTCTCCATCTGCTGGCTCATCACAGTGCTCACTGGCTTCTTTGGGAGCTCCATACGGCTAATGATGGCCTGGAAGCGCTTGTAGGTGAGGGGTGGCTTGTGACCATTCAGCTCAATTATTCTGGAGGCAAAATACGTAAGGTGAAACAACACAGCCCAGCTACCACAGAAAACACAAGGAAGTAACAGCCAAACTGCATCCCACTGTTGCTGCTCAGGACAGCCTTTTACTTTGGATATAGAAATCTTTATGGGCTTGCCTTGCACTTGATGCATCCCTCAAAGGGATATTATAACCCCTTCACCCCCAACACAACATAAAACAAACCCTCACATCTCTTTGGGGTAAAAAAATCCCAAAACAGTCACAGCTGCAACAGCCTTAGCATCAAATCTCTCTCCCAGAGCAACTCATCAGACCTCTGGATAAAATCTCCACCCGACTACTGCCTGTCTCCCCAAGATCATAGATTCAACAGGTTGGAAAAGGCCCATCGGATCATCGAGTCCAACCATTCCTATCAAATACTAAACCATGTCCCTGAGCACCTCGTCCACCTGTCCCTTAAACATCTCCAGGGAAGGTGACTCAACCACCTCCCTGGGCAGTCTGTTCCAGTGTCCAATGACTTTTCCGTGAAAATTTTTTTCCTAATATCCAGCCTTTTCCCAGCACTGAGGTCTGACTGACAGGCCTGTAGTTCCCTGGATCCTCCCTGCAACCCTTCTTGTAGATGGGCACATCAGCCAGCCTCCAGTCCAGTGGAACTTCCCCAGTCTTCCAGGACTGTTGGAAGATGATGGAAAGGGGTTTGGCAAGCACACCCGCCAGCTCCTTTAATACCCTTGGGTGGATCCCATCTGGCCCCATAGACTTATGGTTGTCTACCTGGGCAAGCAAGTCTCTAACCGCCTCCTCTTGGATCACGGCAGCCTCATTCTGCTCCTCTAGCTCCGGGGTTTGTACACAGAGGGAACAACTTTCTTTACAATTAAAGACTGAGGCAAAGAAGGCATTAAGTATCACAGCTTTTTCCTCATCCCCTGTCACTGTTGTTCCTTCTGCATCCAATAGGGACTGTATATTCTCCCTAGTCCTCCTTTTATTGTTAATAAATTTATAGAAAGATTTTTATTATCTTTCATAGACTTAGCCAATTTAATTTCTAGTTGGGCCTTAACCCTCATGATTTTTTCCCTGCATGATCTCACTTCCCTCCTGCAGTCCACCCAAGATGCCTGCCCTTCTTCCAAAGCTCATAGACGTTTCTTTTCTTTTTGATATCTCTCAAGATCTCTCTGCTCAACCAAGCTGTTTTTCTCCTCACGTTGGCTCTTTTTCCGGAACATGGGGATGGCTTTCTCCTGAGCTGCTAGGATTTCCTTTTTGAAGAGCTCCCAGCCCTCGTGGGCTCCCTTGCCCTTAAGGACTGTCTCCCATGGGACTTTGCCAACCAGCCTTCTGAACAGTCCGAAGTTTGCCCCCTGGAAGTTTAATGTGACTGTCCTGCTAAACAACCTCTTCACCTCACCTAGAACTGAAAACCCTATCATCTCGTGATCGCTTTGCCCCAGGCGTCCTCCTACTGCCGCATCCCCCACAAGGCCTTCTCTGTTCACAAACAGCAGGTCCAGGAAGGCACCTTCCCTTGTCGGTTTGCTCACCAGTTGTGTGAGGAAGTTGTCTTCCACACACTCCAGGAACCTCCCAGACAGCTTCCTTTCTGCTGTATTGTACTCCCAGCAGATATCTGGAAGATTGAAGTCTCCCATGAGAACAAGAGGCATCAATCTAGAGACTATAGCCAGCTGTTTATAGAAGAGCTCATCAGCTGCTTCTCCTTGGCTGGGTGGTCTCACCTCTGGGTCTGGGCAAGTAAATTGCTACAGAGAGTATTACAGATAGTTGAACTGTTTTAAAATGCCATGCTGCAAAGTGCAAAGGCCAGGAGCTGCTTCATGAATGATGAAGCCATGGGGAAGCAATATGTAGGAGAAAAAAGCAGGTAGCCTTTCCAGCCATCCCAGTTTAATCTCGTGCTGTTATTATTAGCTTTCTAGGTCCTGTTGTGCTCTGAGGAGCTTATGGCGATATTTCATACACTGCTTAACTTATAACTCTTCTGATAGCACTTGCTTGTTTTTATGTCAGGGGACAAGCATATACTTTACTGGTGATGGATTCCCATCACTGCCTTCTTGTGGGCTCCTCTGATTTTAACCCACAGGCACTCAATCTCCTCATCACCACAATCCAGCTCAATGGTATCCAAGTCCTCTCTTACACAGAGGGCTACCACCCCACCTCCTCTCCTACCCTTCCTGTCCCACCTAAAGGATTTGTACCCCACCATAGCTGCACTCCAGTTATATGAGTCATCCCACCATGTTTCCGTGATGACAATGACATCATAGCCTCCTCGCCCTACAACAGCTTCCAACTACTCCTTATTATTACCCATGCTGTGTGCATTGGTGTAAACGCACTTCAGCTGGGCTGGTGAACTTATAAAGGGAATAGAGTTTATTCCCAATTGCCTGGTCTTTGGAGTAGCTAACACCAGAGTGCCAGTATCTTCCTTACCATCCCCAGGTGTAATTGCCCCCACTTGCTCTGTGATGATGTACTGGTGGTCCTCACCAGCACACCATCTCTGAGTCACTGGTGTCCCAATTCCAGGCTCACTCCTATCTAGCCTGGTCTCATCTCCCTCCCCCCTTCACATCTAATTTAAAGCCCGGTTAACAAGCTTAGCTAGATTTTTAGCAAGGGCTTTAGCCCCCCTAGGAGACACACGTGTCCCATCCCTAGTAAGATGGCAAATCCCAGACCTGCACTCGTTCCACTGACACCTTGTGATATCCTAGCCCAACCTTATATTCCTCCCCGTCTGACATAGAAAGTCCCAGTCTGTTAACAACCCCTCCTCCACCTATCTTAGATGAGACAAATCCCAGTTTGTGTCATTCTTCACTCCCTGCGATTAGAGAAATTGTCATCCTCCATCATGCCACAAGGTCACGAGCAGATTTGTCTCGTGCTATTTGCCTGTGCCCTATCATGCTATGGAAAAGACAGCCACGGTTCCCCACTCCTCTACCTCACTAAGCATTTTCTGCTTGCTAGGGCCATACAGTCTTATTTTTCCTGGGACAGAGCGCTTTGAGAAGCCCCTGGCCAATGCCAGTTTTGCTGGGGTGAAAGATGCCTGTGGCAGGAAGAGGAAGGAGTTAAGAGCAAAGCAGACAGCACAGGGATGCTAGCATTACATAAAGCAGAGGCAGCCAACCTCACAGCTCACACAGGAGCTGCGGCAGAGCAGACTTACCCACCCATTCCAGTCAACAGCTTATGCAAGGGGCTGGGCTCTAAGCCCAGCTTTCAGCAAGGCTCCACATGCCTTCCCTGCCCCATCGGCTGCACGTGTCTTGAGGAGGAGCAACACATGTCTGCCGGGGACTCGCCCAGACCCAAGCTCTTCCTCACGTGTGCTCCACACTGACCCAGCCTCCCCAGCTGCCCAGTGGTGCCAAGCCTAGAAAACGAAGCCTCCTGCGGTTTCCTCCTGGTTCTCTGGTTGGAAGTTGTAAGCACTGGGAGAAAAAGACAGTCACCAACAGCTTTAAATTGGAGAGGGGCAGATTTAGACTAGACATTAGGAAGAAATTTTTCATGATGAGGGTGGCGAGGCACTGGCACAGGTTGCCCAGTGAAGTTGTGGCTGCCCCATCCCTGGAGGTGTTCAAGGACAGGTTGGATGGGGCTTTGAACAGCCTGGTCTAGTGGGAGGTGACCCTGCCCACAGCAAGGGAGTTGGAACTGGATGATGTTTAAGGTCCCTTCCAGCCCAAACCATTCTGTGATTCTATGAACAGGACAGGCAGGGAGGGCAGTCAGGATGCGCACCACATGCTTTAATGTGAGGCTGTAAACATGATCGCAGTGTGGCCACAGTGTGCTCTACCACCCCTCCCAGCACGTGAACTGAGGAGAGCTTTACAGGCAACCTGTTCTGTCCCAAACCTTTGTACCAGAGAGCATCTCTTCTGCTTTCATGTGCACCTGTCTCTGCGTATCACCCCAGAGATGATTAAGAGCACAAACTGTCATGAATACTAACCACCACAACCTTCTCTGCAGCTCGCTCTGAGCGCTGGGGCCCCTAAACAAGTCCATCAGTTCCCAGAGATCCCCAGAAGTTCAGCACTGCCGATGGAAAAGAAGCCAGTCGTTTTCAGTTCACAGAACTCTGGTGAGGCTTGCTTGTTTCCAGAGGAGGTCAGAGCTTGGAAGGGAAAACGTGACAGAGCTGCATCGTGTTTGCCCTGAGGTGCTGGGGGCATGGAAGCCACACTGCCTCTTTTTTCAGTCCACTCCCACAAATCTGCTGAGGCTGTAGCTCAGTCCGAGATCCACGCTACCACACCAGGTCCCAGATCCACAGCTACAACTTCCGTGAACACAGCTACTAGGGGCAAATCACTGTGGTTTGAAAGTGGATGCTAGAGTTTGTATTTGACATCCTTAAGAAGATGAGTACGAGTGAATTTACCTAGTACAGCCCCTAAATTCCTAAATAGACAGTTACTGTGTCTGGAACATAAATCATTAAGAGACAGGACCAGGGCAAGTTGCTTATTTTACAGCACCTGACACTGACATTACGCAACAAAGTTTGCACCTTTCACAATACCACCATGAAAAGAAGTACCAAATATCAGATATTGTACAATGTTGGATACTATGATACATATCAGGCACTGTAGCCTTCTGTACAAAAAGCATTTGTACAGATTCCTGTATAAATATTTGTACAGAAAGCACTCTCCACCCAAGCAGGACTCCTGGCCTTCTAACCCAGGCAGTATAATCTCACAGGACTTTCCCAAATGACAGAAAAAAGGAGGACCCTCCCCAGAATTTAATTTCATCCATCTTCCCCAGTGCAACTTATAGACTATGTGGCAGTTAATTATTCGAGTTTTCTTGAAACAGAATACAGAGGCAGAATCACTGTCTCCATTTTACAAAACCTAACGTTCCTGGTGTTACTGAAAATGCCTGTGCTACCAGACTGGCAATACACTGCTCAGCTCTATCTGACAGTAGTAACTCGATGACAGAAGTTATGAGGGTCTTTTTGACAGTCAGCCACAGTCACACCTTACCTCAAGAAAGCAGGCAACCAAAACCTGACCAAACATAGTTCTGGTGCTGCTAGGATTATAAGGTATCCTACAGTGAGCCACCTGTGACAGCAGTGTCTGCAGACTTTGAATGCCCACCCTCATAGGTGTCAGCTTCCAACTCCCACCTCCATTACAGTGCCCCAGAAGAATGGCTACCAAGCTAGGGAAAGCTGCTTGCCTCAAAAACCCGACACCTCAGCTCACTTGCAAAAGACAGGGCCTGGTTCTGGCCAAGAAACTAAGTGTGCTTCCTGCATGCTTCCTCACAAGCAGAAGAGCTGGCTGCCTGCACTTGGAAAACAGGCTGCTCAACCACACACCCCACTACCAACTCACACAGACCATTTAGTTAACTTCACCACTTTATGCAATTGCTCTGATCTAAACCCTCACTCCAGAATGCCCGTGAAGGGCTATGCGTACATACGACAAAGGGTATTTCTACAGATTCAAAGTGGAGCTGGAGAGATAACCAATAATATCCCACAAACAATTAAACTTCGCCAGAATCACACATGAGCAGATGAAAGGTGAAGTGACTTGATGACAGGCTAAGTATTAGCGCAGGGGGAAATCACCTGACACCAGAGCACTGTGCAGACAGGCAAGGATAACAAGATCTGGCAGACAGAAGACTGATTTAACCTTAACCTTAGATAAATCACTTCTTTTTTGGCAGCATAATTATGAACTGCAGAACCACCAAGGTACGCATGCTTCCTCTGCACTTGGTTCCTTTAAGTTAGTACACACTCCTCCTAAAACATTTAACTATCATTTCAGCCTTAGGCTAGAATATTTGAGGAAAAGCTGCTCCTGATGCATGCTACAAACATACAAGAGCACCATGTTCTTTTCTGACCCAAACCACTCCCCCTGAATAACCCAGGTGTGCCCAAGATTATAGAAAACAGGGTGCTGACCACAAGCAAGAAGACTGCAGAGGATTTAGATCCTAAGGAAAAGAAAGCAGGCAGATCCAGAGAAGGGACCAAACAACCTGGAAGTTGTCAGACAGAATAATTGTCAACTAAAGGCTTTTAGCAGGCTAAGATGATACCCAAGAGATTATCTTTTCTGTCCAATTTCTACAGTCTGAATGTGGCTAATCTTGACTGGGAATTCCTAGACTTTCTCTTTCCACCACTGATGCTGATTTTCTATAACCCGCTCCTTGCTTTTATGGGGAGGAGGGGAAAGATGCTCTAATAATCACACAGCTATGCTGGTGGTGCCAACAAGGAGCGTACTGTAATCTTCCTCTGGGTAAAACTGCTCGAATTCACATGTTAACTGAACGGGCTCTTTGTAAACATTTAAAAGGAGATGGTGGTATACGCTGCAGGGGACAAGAAAAGGACTGCTGAAGTCACTTATGTGGTAGTGAAAGATCAGTTTAATTTGTTTAAAAAAATACAGGCCTGACAATCTTGTCAGAAACTTGATTAAAGGAAGATGAGAAGTAGGACACTTACCACCACGTTACTAATTATGTAGGAAAAACAGTAGGCTGAACAGAGGGACAACACATACTGTGAATGACTGGGTAACATGACTAGAGGGTGATACACTCTAAGAGATGTTTCCAGGAGAAACACAATATTGGAACTGTATTCCTGTCTGCTGAGAAATCTTAGAGATGCCAAGAACCAGGAAATGTCAGAGTAACTGGTGTCATACCCCGCCGCCTGCCAAAAAACAATTTTCTACTTGCCACAAACGACTGCTCCATAGAACAATTAATCAAGAACCCACAAGGAAAGGCAATTCATGACTAGATTTTAGGTAGCACTAAGATACAGCTGAAGATGTTAGTTATCACTTGCCTGCTCAAACCATAACTACATCATGCATCAATTTAACATCCTTCCAGAAGCAACAAAATACCATAACGGCTTTTAGTTCAAGAAGAGAGCTGCATAAAAATAAGGAAACATACTAAGCAAAAAGAACAAGCGGAGACATAAAACACCAACAGGCAGAGATGATTTGAAGATGACGGGGGAAAAGAGAATTCAGCAAATGCACACAAACCATCAAAAATATCTCAGAAAGGTCCAAAAAGTCAAAACAATTAAAGAATAGCATTAAAGATAACAGAAGGCAGAAAAATGAAGGCCAAATAAAGACAGAAAAAACCCAAGTTGATTGTTTAAATTAAAAGCCACAAATGCAGCCTCCTTGCATCTCTCCAAACCCAAATGAAAGTTTGAGAATTTTTTTTTTAAATACATAAATAAGAATAAATAAATAATTTTTTAAAATCCCTTTACAGACACTCCAGGACATCTATAGCATCAAGAGGTGATCAAATAAAAAAAATTAAAAAAAAACAGAGACGGCAATACCATGGCAAACCCCCCATCCATTTATTTTTACACGTGTATTCACTACAGAGGTATTTGGGAAAGCTGCCACTCTGAATCTATTTAAGGAAATGTATCAGATGTCACAGACTGAGAGGTCAGGAAGAAATGCCACAAAACTCAGCTACGCTTGAACAGCAGCAGCTTGCCAGGGCCATCAAGCACTCACCTAGGACTTGTAGAAGACATCAAGAAATACCCAAACTAAAAGCTGCTGCATTTAGCACTTGCCTTAAAAATGTCCAAATACTAAGAGGATAAAAAAAGCAAATATGACTCCAGATGTAAAAAGCATTTAATGGGCATCAGAAGGACAACAGAATAGGAAGTCTGATATGCGTGTTAGGCAAATAGGCAGAAAACACTAATGGAATGAGTGAATGCATGCATATATGCAATACACTGGAGGGTTACTCTAGTCTTAGTAAAGGGAAGTTGTGCCTCAAAATCTATTAGTGACACATGAGCTCAGGACAAGGGAGATTCAGTTGATATACTCGCAATTTGCAGAAGCCATCTGACTAGATCTTTCACTGAAAATTTTTAAAGAAACCAAATTGCGATAAAGGAAAAGGGCCTGCAGACAGAAAATTCTTTGAGATACAGGACAGCATATGAATCCATTTTGTACTAGGAGAAGAAATCCTACACAGAGTTGAGCTAGGGCTTGTACTGCTCAACATTACTCATAAGCTATCTGGGAAAGGACAAAAAAGTGCATGATGATGCTTCTTTTCTGATGTAAGAAGCTATCTCAGAGAACAAAAAAATGAAAGGCAACTTAAAAATTTCCCTATATACCACACAATCAGCTGACAAAAATATCTGATGAAATGCAGCATTGGGCATTTATTAATCCATATGCATGGCTATGCAATCTTAAACTCATTTATATAGTAGCAGCCTCTCAAACAGCTATAACCCTTCTGTAAGGAAACCTGGAGACATCAGGTCAGAGTTTAGCAGCACTGTGAAAAAGCAAAAAGAATGCTAGTAACTATTAGGAGAAGACAGGAAATATTATAGCACAATACAAATCCATGTCCCTCCCACATTCTGAACATTAGCTACAGTTTTTACCACTGCTCTCCATCTCTAGAATTACCCAGAAGTATAAAGAAAGGGGACAAATCTTAGAAGAGATATGAAAAAGATTCCTGAAAACTAGGTAAACTAGGACCCTCCACCTTAAAAAACAGACAGCGTGAGGAAGGACGTGAGGGACACTGACACTGAAGGAGTGAGAATGTAATAAGCATTCACGGTCTCTCCTAATGCAAAAATTAGAAAGCAGTGTTTGCTCATGAGACAGGTTCAAGAAGAACCCCCCCCACTCCAAAGACAAATATTTCTACATAGCATGAGCTAAACTGTAGAGGTCCTTCCTACAGGACATTACGGATGCTACAGATTTATAAGAGGAAATCTACATTCAGAATTACTGGCACAAGTCATTAAAAGCCAAAAAAAAAACCCAAGCAACCAGTAAGAACAGTACTGGGCCATGTTTGAAGTCAGCATACCTCAGTCTTAGCTGAAAGACTGCCCCCACTGTTTAAGGAGATCACACATGTATGGACATTATATAGAACAGTAAATATATAAAACTTAACGTATAGGCAAGGCTCTCTCATAGCAAATATGCAGCAAAGACAAGGTATCCATGTTTAAGAATAAGATAAGTTTGTGCCCATCTACCTTTGTCTACTTCTTCCAGCTGTCCTGGCACATCCATCAGCTTAAAGTCCTGCCTTCATAACGTGTTTGAGACAATGGCTCAACTATCCTTACTACAGTGCAGCAAAAAAAAGCAGTCCGTACAGTGAGGACATGCTCAAGGAGAGCAATCAATAGGACACAGCTGAGCAACTTAAGTGATTGTCAAATAGAGTTTAACAAGCTTGAGGCAAAATCTTTCTGTACATTCACGTCACCATCAGCACTTTGACGTGCCCTAATCAAAAGTGTGAGCGTACAGAGTAATCCTGTTGACACCTTCTGGGCTCACACAGGATGAGAGTGATAAATGTACAGCAATCAGTGTAATGGAGGAGACTGAAGCCTCCTCAGTGGCGACAATCCCAGCCTAGCCCAAACAGCACCTCCCTCCTTGCTCCCCCCATACCTGTCCAGGTCATATAGGGTGTGGGAGTTCTCTATCACCACCTCCACGCCAGCCTCCTTGGCCAGTTTGACAATAGCTGCATCTCTCTCCTTACCAAAGGGCTCCGAGTCGTATTCGAAGGTGAGACGAGTGACTCCCCATTCCTGCAAGAAACGCAATACACAGCTGGCAAACAACAGATTCTTTCTAACCAGCACAATTGTGAACAAGGATGTCAGAATTCCTGGCCAGTGTTAAGTCCTGGAAATTAAGAGAAGGTTCCTGTGAGGAACAGCAGTCTGGAGTCAAGGTAACCAAAGAATCAATAGTTTGATGAGTTCTAGCAAACATCACATCTGCTATGTGAATTCCTAAATGTTAAGTTTAAAACATGTCAGAGGAGGTTTTAGTTCTTCTCTACTAATGTTCCTACGTTACAGCTCAGTCTGTACCTCTAACACCACCTTTTTTTGTTGCACATGCTGTAAAAAAGTAACCCTACTATCCTGTTCACCATTTGCAGCAAAAGCATTTCAGAGTGCTCTTTCAATACAAGTTCTATTCAAACCCCTGCATATTTATATGGAGACTATCACTAAGTAAAAACAATACACTCTAATTTTTTTCCACTGTCTCTTTAAAGCCAACACATAACACAGGGCCAATGTCCAATCCAAACAGCAAAAGACAGGGTAGTGAGAAAGGCAGGACAAAGGATGGCAACTGACTGAACTTTCTGTCAGCACACTGGAGTATGATACTGCAGTTCAGATTTAAATTCAAGTCCTGCCTTTGGGGAGTTATTTTACCCTAGTCAAGCCACGCAACTATTCTGTATCTTCTCACCTTTAATAGATCCCTCACAGATTACATGGAATAGGCCGTATGAAAAAGTGTTCATCCTCTTCCAGTCTTTTCTAGAGCACAGTTCGCTTTCAAAGACTATGGCCTAGTTTTCCTCAGAAAATGAATCCTATAAGAAGAGGTTTAATGGTTTCCACAGCGACCCTCCCAAGACATCCATCAATTACAGCAGCACCCCACAGATTTGTTTAGCCAACACTTTAGTCAAACACAGCCAAAAATCTACAGAGACACTAAAAAAAACCCTCACACAACTAAGACGTGAACCACATTCTCCAAGTGAGACGATCTAAATCACCTCAGTATATAGAGGACAGTGTGTTCCATCTTGGAAACAGAAACAAGACACAACGAATGTATGTGATTAGTTCAGTAAAGACCATTAAAAAATAATGCCAAAGACGAGGAAGGGAATTTAGAAGCAGAAAACTGCACAAACCCCATTCTTTTCCAAACTCCCAGATTCTATTCTAAAATTAATATGAGGAAGGACAGAGAACAGAATTAGTCATGTACCATTGAACATTCATCTCAGAGAGGTCCTTCACTCCTTTTCAAAATCAGAACATGACAGCAAGGGTCAAACAGGCATGGTCCAGGACCTGTCCTCGTCCTACAGCTTCCTTTTAAACTTTTCTTTCTTTTACAAGCAAGACAGTATCAACTAGAAGGCTTGGAAAAGATGGCCTTGGTCTTAAAGAAAGATACGTTTCTGCCTTGAAAGAAAGGAATGAAAAAACAACATTTAAGGCTAACAGAGATTTCAAGTAAAAATACAAAACTTCACATTCAGGTATTCCCTATGGTTTTGAGAAGCCTACCACTCCGTGCAGCACAGTAGCACACAGGAAGCAAAGCACAACCAACAAGAAAACAGTAAACTGTAAGCCAATAAATTGCTGTAGATACACAAAAGAAAAGTCATGAATGACTTTCCTCTTAGTATCTAGCCTGTAGCAAAGAAAAACTGGGGGGGGGTGGAAAAAAAACACACCAAAGGGACTGTGAGCAAACTTCAGAGAACACATGACACTTTTCTTTGATAGAAGAGTTAAAATTGCAGATTTGTTCAGAAGTGAAACAAAAAACCTCTGCAAAGGTTATTACAGAGCTAACAAGTGCACTTCTCATGTTATCCATACATAATAGTGGCTTTCCAGCAACTGTTATTGATAACATGCTCAGCTACTGGCAACAAAACATAAATTATGTTACATCTAAGTGTTGCATTACCACATATGACGTAACTGTCCTCTCTGCAGCAGCTGACAGCAAGACATGAGTTGCTGCTAATTCACTGCTCAAAGCAGCAGCTCTGGAGAAGCCTGAATTCCCATGAAAGCCATACACTTACCATATGACAACACAACTGCTCCCTATCCCCTGCGATATTCTTTTCAGCTCTGCTACAGCACATATAGGATATTCATTCACTCATCTGCCCAGGCAACACACAACACAGATTGCAGCAAAAAGCACATCTGGCTGATTTTACAACCATCTCTCCAAACATCAGACTTTGATAGGAGTCAGTGTGCTACAGTACAGCTCTATGAGGCCTGACTTACAGAAACAAAGGCAAAGACCACAATCCAAAGAGAAGCCCAAGCACCCTGGTACTAGGTTACACCTAAATTCCTTTGCAAGTCTGAGTTTGAGTGCACTTGGCTGCCAAGCTGGCCCTTACAGATAGTAGTTAGTTATAGTTAAAGAGAAGAGTTTGTTATAGTAAAGAATTACTTATAAAAAGAATCCGAGGAGATCTCCAAACAACTAGGAAATCATTAGTGAGGGAAAACAAGGACATGGGTTTTTCTTCACTATGCTCCAGAAAATTACTTTATTCGCTTACTTTAAAGAGTCTTGGGAAGACATCTGTTGGCTGCCCCCGCACGACAAACAGGCGAGAGTTGAGTTTCCTTAAACTGTTGTCCAGATCTTCCAAGGACTGGAGCAGAAATCTGCAGAGAAGAAATAGCAGCAGTTAGTATCAGTCAGTCCAGTTACAGCTAAAATACAAATAAGGAGAACTTGCACAGAACTCCAGCCAAATTTCATTGCCAAATAAAAACGCAAGTTAGGACAAGAAGCAGAAAACAAGAATTTGTATTTATCCATGATCTGTCTACCAGTCGCTATGAGGCTGCAACACCAGCCAGCACCCAGGCAACCATACGCGTGTTCTACTTGTCCAGATGCAAGAGGTGTCCAGGATTTTATTCTTCCTCTAATCCCCTTTCTGTGTTCTCCCTCAGAGCTGGCAGTACCCTTGCCAGTTGTTCTCTCCACATTGGAACATGGGGAAAAGTATAAACCATGTAATTCCCTATAGTGTATTTTTTGATGGGTTCTGGGGCAGGAGGGATTTTCCATATGAAGTAGAAAGATGCTGGCACACTCTTCTAAGGAAAGTAATGAATTACTGTGCAAGTTTTACAATTCTGGCTACAAACAGGCAATGTCACAGCAAAGAAAGGTACACTCCTAGCTCATTAGGATAGCAAGAGACTGAGCAGCAAGATTTTCCAAGGCAAGAATCATCTGTAGCAGGAACAGCTGCATACAGAACTACAATTTATCTTCCACTATGAAGACACAAAGACGAGTACATGACAAGACATTCGTCTATTCCCTCCCACACTGAAACAGTAAAAAAGCATTTAAATGCTTTTTGCATTTAATGGTGTGCCTTGCCAATCTTGCATTATGCCACAAAACATCAAATGTGTCATCTTTGCTTTCACAACCACAGGTATCACCCCATCTACACTGTAACTTCACTTCCTTTTGTCTAACAAGGCAAAAGACATCAGCTTTAAAACTTTAATCTCCGTGACACTGCTGGCAAACCCATAACCCTTTGTAAGTGAGCCTCTCTGTCTCCCTCATTCCTATATGCACACTCTGCAGCGTGACCCGCAAGACATGAGTATCTGCATCAGCTCCCTTAAGATCACATGCAGCCAAGGAATGTTAAGCTACAATTGCCCTGCAAAGTGGATACTTCCTCTTTCAACTGCACTGCCCATAAAATGAATTGGCAAGCTCTGAGGTAGAACAAGGTCCCTCTGCATATCCTGAGGGATAAAGAGACTCAGGTTCATGGAAAGAAGGGCCCAGTATCTCAGTACAGAACACCCAGAACCAGGTCTGGGCAACCAAAAGAAACCGCTCCCCTATCCCCAGCCAACTTTCCATCTATTATGTATGAATATCAACATTCTATCGTCTTCCTAAAATGAAAAAGGGTTAGTCTTATACAGCTCACACATTAGCAGTGCTAATTCCCAAGATCTGCAGCAGGGACACACTTCCTAGAAAGCATGATTTTTAAAAACCTGACCTGCTCAAATATTCCATGAATACAATATAAATGAAACTACTATCTACTTCCCTCCCTCCACAATGTTAGTGGAAACAAACAAGGATTAAATGGATCAGAAATTAATCGTTTGGGGGCACTGCTTTTGTTCTTCAAAACGAGGACAGTTTGCAACAACAACAGCACGTGAAAGGCATTTCTGTCTGCTACTGCCCGTAGAATCTGGTCTTAAGAGAGATCACTTCAGGCTCCTGACATATCTGGCTATAACAGAATCCACAATTTTCTTTAATTCAAACATCTACATTTAAGCAGTAAGAGAATCCACAATTTTCAGCAATTTGAACATCGACATTGTGGTCATTTCTGCACACCTACAACGTTTAAGCCATTCTCTGATGTGAGTTCCAGAAATGCTTAGACATCACCCACGCTACCCCACTCCTCTAAGATGAGGTTAAAGTGCACAGCAGAGGCAACTGGTTACAAGTGCAGCTTCACGAATTCAAAAACACGTGACATTTCAAAGAGCGCTTAAAGGATTTTACGCCAGGTGGGTCCAGAACCCCCTCGATGGGGCAGTGCAGTGCAGATCTGCTTCTCTTGTATGCAGGGGAGCCTTGGAGAGGAGAAACCCTACCTGGGCTGGGTTTCTAAACATTTAGTTCCAACCCTCCTGCCACGGGCAGGCACACTCCCACTAGATCAGGCTGCTCAAGGCTCCATCCAGCTTGGCCTTAAACACCTCCAGGGATGGGGCAGCCACAGCTTTCCTGGGCAGCCTGTGCCAGTGCCTCACCACTCTCATTGTGAAGAAATTCTTCCTTATGCCTAGTCTAAATCTGCCCCTCTCCAGTTTACACTCATTCCCCCTTGTCCTATCACTACAAGCCTTTGCAAATAGTCCTTTCACAGCTTTCTTGTAGCTCCTTTCAGGTACTGGAAGGTTCCTATAAGGTCTCCTCGGAGCCTTCTCTTCTCCAGGTCGAACAACCCCAGCTCTCTTAGTCTGTCCTCACCTGGGAAGTGCTGCAGCCCTCTGATCATCCTTGTAGCCCCGCTCTGGACCCGTTCCAACAGCTCCATATCCTTCTTAGGTTGAGGATTCCACAACTGGAGACAATATGACAAACTCTCTATATAAATTTTCCAGTCTGTAGAGAGGGGGAAAAGCCCGAACAACTTCATCTCTACCTTCCCAGCAGCAGCCAACGTGTATTTCCTTAAAACTTTGGGGGATGGGAAGGAGGCAGGCGTGCGCACAAGCCTACGCGCACCCTGCAGCCGAAGGGCAGAGGGAAGGCGCGGCGCCATCGCGTTTCCCATCTCCGAATTTAGGGGGGGGAAAAAAAAAGCGCGTTATTTGATGCCAAACGCCCAACGGCTGCCGCTCTCATCCATTCCCCTAGCTTCCAAGGAGAAAAGTCTTAATGACATTACATAAAGTTGAAGGCACCGTCCCACACGCGGGCCGGTTAACCGGGGCCAACCGGGGCCGACAATCTCCGACCTGCCCCGGGGCCGGGGACTGGGAGGGACCCTCTCCACTCACCGCCAGCGGTTGATGCCCACAGCGGACGAGGCCGCGAACCAAGGGTCCAGGATGTAGATGCAACGCAATGACGAGGCGTCCCGCAGCGCCTCCTGCAACGCCGGGTTGTCGTGGAGGCGCAGCCCGCGGCGGAACCAATGCACCGAGCGACAAAAAGACGGAGCGGACACCGAGGAAAGGCCCAGACCGGCCACCGCCATCTCAGCTACCGAGGGCGGCTGCGAGTCCCGCGCGCGCGCCGCCCGCTCAGGCCACGCCCCCTTCCGAGCTGATTGGCTGACCACGCCAATCAGCGCGGAGGGAGGCGTGGCCTGAGTGCGCGGAGGGTATATAAAATGCGCTCTGCCGCCCCGCAGCGGACCAGTGTGGTGGAGGATGTGGCGGGCGTTGCTGCCGACCCGTTCCCAGCCTCTCGCCTCGCCGCGCCCCACCCCCGGCCTTTATTCAGCGGGTCGGAACGCGAGGTGCCGCGTTAAAGGTGTACGTTCAAGAAATAAACGAACGAACAAAAGAACCCCCCACCCTAACTTTCCCAAAGCAAACAACCGCCCCCAAACACTCCACCCCAAAAGCATCACCCTCATCCCCCCAAGAAGACCCCAACCCCTCACCAAACTCCCCATAAAAGCATAAATAAGCCCCTAACCAAAAAAAAAAACCTCCAAGCCTCCAAAAACAGGAAAAAACCTGCCACCCCCGTCAATGAAACAACCCCACAAAAACGCCAGACACCCAACCTCCCAAAAAACTGAAAAAAAACTAAACAAAAAAGAACCCAAAAAACTAAAATCACCCCTACTCCCAAAAAAACGCAGAAACAAAAAAGAACAAAAAAAATCCCTAAAACAAAAAAAAACCAACCCCCCCAAAAACTAACAACCAAAACCAAAACGAACCCCTCTTCAAAAAAATACCACCCCCCTGTCAAACAAACAAAAAAAGAACCCCCCAAAACCTACAAAAAAACAACCAAACAAGTAAACAAGAAAAAACCCCAAACCCATAAGGACTGCAAACTGCAGTCTGCACAAAAAAGAGTGAGAAGGTATCTTTGGTCATGAAACCTGGAGCAGGAGCCCCTCCACATTAGACAGGAATATATTCTGGGCAGAAATGGAGTGTCTGTCTGTAGGAGTGGCCAGACATCATGCATAGGGCATGGTAAAATCAGAGAATGACCTGAGTTTGAAGAGACTCATGAGGATCATCAACTCCAATTCCTGTCTCTGCACAGGACAACCCCAACATTCCTGCCACGTGTCTGAGGGTGTTATCCAAATGCTTCTTGAACACTGCCAGGCTTGATGCCATGAATTCCCTTCCCTGGGGAGCTGTTCTTGTGCTCCACCACCCTCTGAATGAAGAATGTTTTCCTAATATACAGCCTAACCCTCTCCTGGCACATCTTCCTGCCACTCCCTCAAGTCCTATGATTTGTCATCAGAGATAAGAGATCGGCACCTGCTCCTCCTCCCTCCCTCGTGAAGAAGCAGTAAACTGCGATGAGGTCTCCCTTCAGTCTCCTCTTCTCCAGGCTGAGCAGACCAAGTGACTTCAGCCACTGCTCATATGGCTTCCCCTCTAAGCCCTTCACCAGCTTTGTGGCTCTTCTTCTGGACACTCTCCAGCAGCTCAATATGATATGGGGCTAGGTGAATTAACCATTGATGAACAGGATAACCATTGTTTAGCAGCTCGAGATAAACACAAAGAAAGGACTAACACTTAAGGGTAAACAGAATAGTAATAATTTAGCCAAAGCAACTGACACAAAGAATAGCGGAATAGAAGCTGCTCACACTTAAATACACAGGTGAAGGGGCAGGAGAACAGGCCTTATGAGGAATGGCTGAGAGAGCTGGGGTTGTTTAGCCTGGAGAAGAGGAGGCTGAGGGGAGACCTCATTGCTCTCTACAACTACCTGAAAGGAGGTTGTAGGGAGGAGGGTAATGGCCTCTTCTCCCAAGTGGCAGGGGACAGAACAAGAGGAAATGGCCTCAAGCTCTGCCAGGGGAGATTTAGGCTGGACATCAGGAAAAAATTTTTCACAGAAAGGGTCATTGGGCACTGGAACGGGCTACCCAGGAAGGTGGTTGATTCACCTTCCCTGGAGGTGTTTAAGGCACGGGTGCATGAGGTGCTAAGGGCCATGGTTTAGTGTTTGATAGGAATGGTTGGACTCAATGATCTGGTGGGTCTCTTCCAACCTGGTTATTCTATGATTCTATGACAGTTGTTTAGCTAAAGCAACATATTTCTATAAGCCTTTATGTAGGAAGGGGATCTGTTGTTAGAAGATTTCTGATAAGCAAGACAAGTCATCTGGACCTGTGATAAGAGCGAAAACAACACTGATAAAGATGGCAAGGATCTGGAGAACACGCACGCAGATTGAAGCTAAAGGAAGTTAAGACAACTGACTTCATCCCTGAGAAAACCCTGCACAGGCACAAACAGGAAGAAGACTCTTCTCAAACTCATTATAACAAGAAGCGGGGAAAGGTTATGAATATGTATAGGCGTTTTGGGAATATGTAACAGTTCACTGTATGAAGTCAAGTTGCCGCGATGGGCATGCACATTGTTTTGGAGAAATAATTCTCCCATGCATCTCAGCGCTGAATAAACATACCTACTTAATAACTTTATAAGTTATAGAGTCTTGATTCCATGTGTCAGTTTTGGCGAGCCAGCCAGGAGACTTTTCTGCCGGCTGTGGGACCAACTGTGGAGTGGACATCCTAGGCGGGTCCCGAGCTTATTCCTTGGAGGAGCTCCTCTCCCAGCCGTTCACTACGGGGCAGAAAAAGATCGCCTGTAGCAGCACACAAATGGTATGTTTAACAAAGGTTAAGGAGTTCAGGAAGGTTGGAAAGTTTGGGAAGGTCAGTAAGTCACTGGGGACGCTCACGTGTGGCTGGGGCGGCTGGTAAAGCATGCAGAGATGTCTGGTATACAGCACAGTTCCCCATACTGGAAGGAGGTATCCGGGGTTTGCTGACCAATAGAACGGCCACTGGCGATCTCCGTGGTAGATAGAGCAAACCCCAGCTTGTTGCTGCATCCCAACTGGGAGCCAGGATGGACCTGCTAATGACTGTGAGAAGTGGGAGAAGGGTAAGCACAACCTCTTTGTTCCCTAGGTAATATCTGCAGCTGCTGGAGAGATTCTAACTGGAGTGATATTTGTGTGTTTGATTTTGTGATAGCCTGAGAATTCTGTGTTAAATGCGCTCTGTGTGTGTGTGTGAGACGTAGTATTGCTGCGAGGGGCACAGCCTTGTTTGTGTGTTTGGTGCCAGACATGGGAAAAAACCAAACCAAACCAAACCAAACCAAAAAAATCAGCTCCCCCAAAAAACATGAAAAAGCCCAAGCCTGTGGCTATTGGTAGCCCTTCCCCTGGCTTCTCCTCCTTGTTTGTGAAATTTTCCCATTTTGGTCTGCAGGAGTTAAGTGTTAAAAGCTTTCAGCAAGTGTTTACCTGAGATAAGGATCGGGAATGGGATAGAGAGAAGGGAGGTTACAGTTCTGTAGTTGATGTGTGGAGAAAAAAGGGTTAAAGAGACAGTCCTGGCATTGGTGCAGTAAAAGGGGACAATTTGAAAAAGTGAAATAGTAAAGTTTATCTGTGGAAAGGGATACTTGGTGAGGTTTGGGAGGAAGATTGGGAGCGAGTCTTAAAACAGTGTAAGAGGAGATTTGAGCAGAAGCTAAGAAAGAGAGCAATAAAGAGTAAGAAACAACTTAAGGAGTCAGAAATGGGTAATACACAGAATAAAGAAATTTTAAGGAAGCGCCCCCTTGGTTGCATACTGATGCATTGAAGGGATATTCCTGGAACTGGAGGCACAGAGAATAAGAAGATTCTTATTAAGTATTGTGAAATGGTGATTTGTAAAGGGTGAGGTGAAATATCAACTGCAATGTATTAGAAATAAGATTAACAACTAAAATACTGATAACGACCCTTATGGTCTTGTCAGATAGAGTCGCTGAGATTGACCACTCGGATATGTCCACACCTTAATGACTCTGGGTAGGTTTGATTTCATCTCCCTCTGGATAGGCAGTCAAGTTCCAGGAAAGAAATGTGCTTGTCATTTCAGGGAAAACACAGATATGGAAACAATTCTGTGTATATAAAGTTCTGAAATCATTGATTGGCAGAAGCACTCTGAGGACAAATCCCGAGTCTTCTCCAGTGCTGAATAAAGTATACCTGCCTTAATGGTTAAATTAAACTGTTAAGTGTAAGGTTTTTTGTTTCAGATTTGGTAACCCAGATGGGGCCCTCTCTGCCCAGCTGCAGGACTCATTGAGAACAGGACTCTCTTGGGTTGTTACTGGGGATTTCTCCAGAGAGACTCCTCTTCTCAACTGGATCTCTGCGGGGGTAGACATGGACCATCAGATAAAAAGGTATGCTTTAAATTTTTTTTTTCTTTTTCTGATTTGAGGACAAGTCCGTGTGGTTTGGCTCCTCAGAAGTCATTACTGTATAAAGCAGGGTGAGCGCATGCTGGACTGTTAGTGTTTTACAGGCATACATTGAAGTTGTTTAGGTCTTAATTGTAAGAGGAGAATATTCGGTTTCTCTGAGGAGTCTTGGTTGTAAAAGCAAATATTTGGTTTTGCTGTGGACATCTTGACAGTAACTGAAGATCTACATGAATATCTGGTTTCTGTTGATTTGATTAGGTCTTGGTGGTAACAGGTGATACTAACCAAAGAAACTGGAGTTATGTGGAAGCTTGAGTGAATATTTGGCTTCTCTGTGCCAATTTGATTTGTTCAAGTTAACGTTGTTGTGTGTGTTATTTTTGTGATGATGCTGTGATGTTAAAGCCAAACCCAATTATCAATGCCAATTTGATTATTAAGCAGGGATGATTTTAATAAACAATTCTGGGGCACACATGGGTTGGTCCACCTAATGTGTCCTACTAATGAGTCCCCCATTGGCTGCATGACTTTTATACTTGTTAAACATGCATGTTCGTGTGGGTTTTAGGAAATGCTGGTTAAACAGTTATATGTTGCATGTCCATTGCTTTCCGGATGCATATCACAGTTTCTTTGTGTCTTCTGTTTGCCTCTGTTGGTCTTTATCTTATCTCACTCCTTCTTGTGTCTTCAGGCCTGTCCTGTGTTCCTGCTGTGGGAAACCCTTAACATGATTTATTCCCTCATTCAGTGAAATGGCGTTTTTGTATAAAATTGTATTTGTTTTGTTGTAGAAATAATGGTGAGTTTTGTCCAGATTGTATACAAATGACTGGTGGGTGTTTATCGCATCCTGACATAATGCATATGGTGTAACAAGAAACTGTGGGTAACATATAGTTGGGATTTGAGTTGTCCTGAACATAAGGACTGGGACAACAAGGAAAGATCCACCCATACAGTGCAAGTGATTTGCAACTGGGAGACAGAATACACAACCCATGAGATGGGAGGCTGGCAGAGTGGCTGCACTTTAAAGAAAGCCAGCTGGGATATATTTTAGATCATTAAGATCTCAGATTATGAGGGGCTCGGTGGTCCACCGAATGGTGGACAAACAGAAAAACCCTGACAAAACTTTTGGTAATTGGTGGTGGCTAGTGTATAAGCTTGATTATGGGAAAAGTGGCCATAACACCTTGTTGTAATTAATATTCTTGAGGTGTAAAGAGAATTGGGCAAAGTAATGTGTGCAGATCTGTTTTTCAGTTTGCAAAATCACCTGGAGTGGGGTCCGGGATTAAGAAATAATCAATGCGCATACTGTAGAGGAATCAGGACCAGGTGTTGTAGCTGAGCTTGAATGGCAGGGACCTGAGGAAGTTACCCTAGAGGATCCACTGGTTAAAATAAAGCTGGGGAATACAGGTAAAGAGGTTATATTTTGATAGATACAGGAGCCTCTGTGTAAACTAGCAACTGATTCCTGCAGATGAAAATAAAATATTGTAATAGGAGCTACTGGCCAAACTGAAAAAGCATTCTCTATGCAGTCTGCTAAATATGAATTGTGAAAACAAGTAGGTATATATGATTTTTGTTAGGAGACCCTAGACCATTATTGAGAGGAGATTTATTAAAGCATTTAGAGACAGAAATAATATTTGGAGCAGGAGGTACGAAATTTAAAGTGAGAGATCATCAACTAATCAAAGTATTGAGTTTGTCTTTAAAACAGGTGGAAAAGAAACACCAGTAACAGCAGAGATTTTGGAACACATTTATCCAGGCATGTTGGCTTCTGAGATATCTGGCAAGGCCAGAAATGTGGAACACATGAAGGTAAAATTGGCCCCTGTGAATGTCAGGTAATACCCTCTACAATTAGAAGATTGCAAGGGGGTAGAAATGATTATGGACAATTTTTACAACTGGGATTACTAAAAGAATGTAAATCAGAATATAATGCCTGTAAAGAAACTAGATAAAAGGTTATAGGTTAGTGCCAAATTTAAGGGCCAAGAATAAAATTGTAAGAAGAACTACATCCAGTGGTGGCAAATCCCTATACCATACTGGATTTAAACGATGCCTTCTTCTGCTTGATATTGGCTGAAGAAAGTATATTTTAAAAAAAAAATTGATTTGGCTTTGAATGGGAAAACCCTGAAACTGGTAGGAAAACACAACTAACCTGAACAGTCTTGCCTCAAGGTACTAAGAACAGCCGAACTATTTTTGAGAACTTGGAAACATGGGACTGGAGGAATGTGAGCAATGGACCGTAAGTCTATTGAACTTTTGGACTGAGTGGGTATTAGGCCTCTCAACAGAAAGCCCAGTCTATGCAAAGACAAGTTACTTACCTTAGATTCGAGATCTCAAGAAAACAGAGAGAGTTCAGGACAGCCTGAAAGGAACCTATTGGCTGCACATGCCAGGAATGGTAAAGGAGCTCAGAACCTTTCTGAGAATGGCAGCTGTCCAGATCTAAAATAAGACCTACTTATGGATGCGGAAGATTCCTGGTACACTGATGGAAGCAGCTTTGTGAAATACGAACATCACAAGACTGGGTATGCTGTGACCACCACTAGGGAAGTGATCGAGGCAAGACCGTTGCCACCAGGAACATCAGCCCAGAAAGCAGTGATGATCATCCTAACTGGAACTTTGGAATGGACTGCAAAGGCCACCAGAGAGGTAATACTGACCGGAAAACTGGTAACAAATTGGCAAGAAATTCTGAGGCCAGAAGGGCTGAAGAAAAAGATAGAAGTAATATCTGCTTTGATTCCAGATGGTAAACTTCAAATCCCTGATTGTGATTTAAAATTGGAGAAATATTCAAGGGAAGATAGAAACTTGATTATCAATAGGGCAGAAAAGGAAGTAGTTAATGGGTGGCTTTATGTTCCAGATTGTCAAATAATGCCATCAGGAATGCCATGGAAATTGGTTTTAGAGGAGCTAAAAATGAGGCAACAAAAGACCTCAGAGAATACCAAAACAAACCCACTGGGGCACAGATGTTCTGTATAAATAATAGGAACAAAAATAGATCTCTCTGAACTCCCAATAGAAAAAGGGTGGTGGTGGTACTGGTATCTATTAGTATTAACAGATACTTTCTCAGGTTGGCCAGAAGCTTCTTCTTGCAGGACAAATAAAGCAGAAGCCACAATTGTATTACTGAATGAAATTATACCTCATTTTGGAGTGCCTGCAGTAACGTCATAAGGTAGGGGTACATATTTGTGCTAAAGTGGTAAAAATTTTAAGAACTGATTGGCAGTTACATCCTCCACACTGACCACAGGCTAGTGGCCAGGGGGAGAAAACACAAGAAGCCAATTTATATTGGTATCAAGCACTTCCTTTGGCCTTGTTTAGGAACCAACCCAAGGTCCAAGGAAAGCATTGGCCCTGTATATATAATTGCAGTATACAGGAGAAGATCTCACAGAATTGGGTGAATTTGTCTAATCGGCTAACAAAACCAGAAAAACCCAACTAAAGGAAAAAAAATAAAACCAAACAAACAAAACCCCCCAAAAAATAAAACAAAATCAAGCTGCGTGGGCTGGAGGTTTAGATCAATTTCTACAGACTTTTACACCTGGGGATGAGTTTTATGTTAAAGATTTTACAGGAGAACTACTAGAAGAAAAGTGGAATAGACTGTACCAAGTATTGTTAACAGCCTTCGCAGCAATCAAGACGAAAGAACTTAGATCGAGTGAAGAAATCACCTACCAGCCGGTGGACAACAGAACGCTAACACCTTTTAAAGATTAAGGCTAACTAAAGTGAACTGTAAAGGTGAAAAACTGTTCGTGTTTTTGACCCTAGGATATGGTGTATAAACCAAGAAAAATGGGTTGAAACAGACACACACCAAATTTGGGAAAAAACTAGAAACTTACATATGATAACTCAGGATAACACCTCATGGGGATTAACTAACATTTGGGAAAAACTTACATCCTGGCTCCTGAATCTAAATTGGTGGAGACAGCTGTTTGCAACAATAGCTGGCATATTGGTTTTGGTAATAATGATCCTTATTTTGGTCAAATGTTCCCTGTGGTACCTTCAAAGTACTGGAGACACATATAGTACTTGGAATAAACATCAACTTTGCCAGAAGTTAGAATCAAATAAATATTTTGAGAAGATGTTAGAAAAGAGATCTTCATGTTAAGAAGTAAAAGAATTTACTAACTTCTTAGAAAAGAGGGGGTTGATATGGGGCTAGATGAATTAACCATTGATGAACAGGATAACCATTGTTTAGCAGCTCGAGATAAACACAAAGTAAGGACTAACACTTAAGGGTAAACAGGATAGTAATAATTTAACCCGTAGCAACTGACACTTACAGAATAGTGGAATAGAAGCTGCTCACACTTGAAGAATACACAGGATGACAGTTGTTTAGCTAAAGCAACATATTTCTATAAGCCTTTATGAAGGAAGGGGATCTGTTACTAGAAGATTTCTGATAAGCAGGACAAGTTATTTGGACCTGTGATAAGAGTGAAAACAACACTGATAAAGATGGCAAGGATCTGGAGAACACGCACACAGATTGAAGCTAAAGGAAGTTAAGACAACTGACTTCATCCCTGAGAAAACCCTGCACAGGCACAAACAGGAAGAAGACTCTTCTCAAACTCATTATAACAAGAAGCGGGGAAAGGTTATGAATATGTATAGGCGTTTTGGGAATATGTAACAGTTCACTGTATGAAGTCAAGACAAGTTGCCACGATGGGCATGCACATTGTTTTGGAGAAATAATTCTCTCATGTATCTCAGCGCTGAATAAACATACCTACTTTATAACTTTATAAGTTATAGAGTCTTGATTCCATGTGTCAGATATTCTTTGTATACTCTGGTGTCCAAAACTGCACACATTACTTGAGGTGGGGCCACACCAGTGTGGAACAGAGTGGGACAATCAACTCCCTCGACTAGCTAGCAATGCTGTGCTTGATGCAGCCCACGACAGAGTTGGCCCTCTTGGCTGCCAGGGCACACTGTTGGCTCATGTTCAACTTGCCATCAACCAGAACCCCCAGATCCCTTTCCGCAGGGCTCTCTGCAGCCACTCGCTCCTCAGTCTGTATATATACCCAGGGTCACTGTATCCCAGGGGCAAAACACAGCACTTGCCCTTGTTAAACTTCATGTGTTGGCAACTGGTATATAACGTAGGATCTGCACAGCAGGGTACAAAGCAGTCACATCAACTGTCCAGGATTACTCTCCAACCCTTTAAATATAAATAATATAAAGGGTTTAGAAAGCTTAGGCAATATCATAGCTGACTGTAGGGTATTGCTGCTGACCCTTGCGATCAGAAATCACAGCAGAGTAACCTCAGGTGGCAATTGCATGGGACCAGATGTGGGGCAGAGATTTCAGCAGAAAGCAGTGAGCTTCAGGTAAAGGGATTGATGCAACTGAGCAAAACTGGGATGTTTAGGGTTCAAGGTTTCACCGAGCTGGGTGTTTAAAAGAAACAAGCCAAAAGACAAACTACAAACACCAGAGGAGATCCAAAGTAGGTATGGAACAAGCCCCCTGAAACAAGCCAAATTAGTAACAATGCCATTTTCAAAACACAAGAGGACAAATTTTGCAGATCCCATGAACTCAGATCTCCACCCTACAGAAGCAACTGCTTCAGAATAACTTTTCCCCTCCTGCCTGTCACTAAGAGAGGCAGAGACCAAGCTTGCTCCTCCCCAAGAAAGGCCACTTGAGAGAGCAAGTTCCCCCTCATAGTATAGAGTGCAGAGGAAATGAGAAGTTTCACTCCACAGTTCTTAGCATGATTTCCTGAACTAAGAAAACAGGTGGAGATAAAAACAGGAGACCTCAGCAGGATGTAATATTGACTCTTTGGCAAGGAGATTTGGAGTCACTGCTGCTGTTTAGGCTTCTGCAGAATCAGAAGAGAGGGAATTTCCCACTCTCTGCTACAGGAAGAACAGCTGTTGCTTTTACAGCAGAACAGTTTACTGGAATCTCCCCTCAGTCTGGCTACCTGCCTCTTTGTACATGGAGGTTCAGGACTTTGTAACTTCAAACAGGTTAATTCATTTAATTCTAAATCCCCAACTACATGAATCTCCCATCCCAATCTTTGTCAGATCCCACAGAGATACAAATTGTCCACATTAGGTCAATAGCAACATCCATTTAAAAAAAAAAAACAAACAATCACAAAACCACCTGATTGCTGTCTACAATACATGCTTTCCTCAGCTCCGATATAGGCTGAGATCCCATGGATAAAATATGATCCAGTCAGGTCTTTGGCTCTGGTTCCTGACACAGTACCCCATATGCTTTGCAAGTGAATTTTTTCCTGCTCCTTGCTCTTGTCCCAATGAGGAAAGGAGCACCAAAGCATAATGTCCTGGGCACAGAAATGGCAGTGCAGGAGCTGCCTACACACCAGTCTCATTTCTTTCGCTGCTTTTTACATTGGGATCCTCTTGCATCTTTCTCAACTCCAACCCTTTCACCCATGTGTAGGCAAAGGAGCCCCCCAGAACCATCAAGTTACTTGTCCACCACAAGAAGCTCTTTGTTTCCTCAAAGTAGATAACAGCCAGCACTGTTTGGGCACAGGCCTTGGCTGTCCCAGACACATTGTGGGTCAGTGGGCTAGTGAACTTAATCTGCAGTCCAGTCACATATCCAATGGCAAAGCCAAACACTCCCCCCAGGGTCATCATGCCCCAAAAACTGGGGCTCCACAGCTTGTTGAAGTGGTAGAGGGTGCGGAACTCGCCCAGCAGCATCATGAGGGGAAAGAACAAGGCACAAGCATTGACGTTGTTGTAAAAGGTCAGGCGCCAGATGCTGCCATCCACCACAGGCAGTACCTTCTTGGTGTAGATGGCATTGAGTGAAACACAGAGGCTTGCTAAGATCCCAAAGAATATACCTGTCCATGACAGAGTGCCTTCTGCTCCTTCCTGGTCAACACCCAGCCAGAAGCCACCTGCAACCAAAGAAATCAGGCATCTCAACAGCCACTAAAGGACTCAAAACATTAAGCAATTCATCATCCACCTTACAGAGAACAACTGCAACCACAATCAGAGACAAGCTTAAGGTCTTCCCCTGTCTACTAGGTGAACCCACAAAGTATCATGACTAGTGTCCTGGGAAAATTTATTTTGGGGGTACTGGTAATTCACTGTGCTATCATTCATTCTCAGAGGACTGATTCCCACACTCAGAAGGCAGCACAAGCTTGGAAATGATTCTGTGATTCTGAAGGACCATTAACTAGTTAAAGCTAGACTTTGTATATAGGTAATTTTCAGGAGATCATATGATCATTTTAACTGAAAAGGCAGCAAACTGACATGGAAGTAGTGAAAAATATTCCTCAAGGTTGAAAAAAAAAAAAAAAAAAAAGGCCTCGGAGGCTGTGCTACCCTGTTAACAGGAAGAGGAAGATAGGTCAGAAACAGGATGGAAAGACAGTAAACACAGATGTAATATTAATGAGCGGGATCAAAAAAAATATCACAAGGCAGAAACTATGCATAGTATCTTCAACACATTAAACTTCTTTGATGGGTAAATCTTTAACCACCGCTGAAACAGGAGCTACAAGCTTTGCACCTCCCGGGTGGAGACGCTTCTCCCCATCCAGCTCATCAGCAAAACACAGAAGGGGAGAAGAGCTACAAAACAAGCACTGCATCACTTCTCCATTTGCTGCTTCATGTTGGAGTCTGCCTGGGAAGTTGCCTGCAAAGCAGCTAATGTGCTTTAAACTAACCCCAAATACAAGGGGTTAAACACACAGACAGGAGAGGCTTCACATCAGGCCACAGAGGATGCTCAGCTAGCTGCTATAGGGATACAGGCAACGCTCCCACAGGAAAATATGGCAGAAGGGGACAGAGTCTTAGAGAAACCCTGTAAGGCTGGCAGATACTGTTGCCCTGGATAAAATACGAAAAAGATTGGCTACAGGCAATTGCTTACATCACTTGGGTGGAACAAACAGTAGCTGTGCTCCTGTTCACCTCTTCTGTGGAGAGGAAATTCCCTTGTTTCCTTTTCATCCAACTCCATCTACTTGCCTGGGTACTAAAGGGAACACTTGTCCACTTGGAGGAGAACTGAAGTCAACATTTCACCACCCTTGGCATCTAAAGAGCCCTACAGTGGAAGAAAGCTTTTGGCATTAGCGATGCCATTGCAATGAATGACCTCTAAGTGATTTCTGTTAAGCCAGTCAGCACCCTGCTTTACATCCTAACCACACAACCAGATCTTCTGGTAGGGCTTTACGCTTGGCTTGACCAGCTAACCCTTCAGCACATGCATTTCAGCCTGTCTGAATCAGCTGGCTCCATTGTACGGTCCCAATTGTGCTGACATAATTACTGATTAAACAAAGTTAACGATCAACAAGCACTTGAGAAGAAGAAAGCTGGAGAGGGACTGGACTATCCATAAAGGCTTGTGGTAGGATGAGGGGGAATGGATATAACCTGGAGAGGGGCAGATTTAGACTAGACATTAAGAAGAATTTCTACACCATGAGAGTGGTGACACACTGGCAGAGGATGTCGAGGGAAGTTGTGGCTGCCTCATCCCTGGAAATGTTCAAGGCCAGGTTGGATAGGGCTTGGGCAGCCTGATCTAGTGGGAGGTGTCCCCTGCCCATGGCAGGAGGTTGGAACTAGATCTTTAAGGTCCTAGCCAACCCAAACCATTCTACGATTCTATGAATTCCCTTTCTTGACAAGTTACCCGCACGCTCCAGCCACGCCAAGTGGGTTGTGGGAGAAGGAGGAAGGTGTGAGCCCTAAGCTCCCCCACCTTGCCAGGGAGATGCTGGGCATGCGGGGATGGCTTTGAGGCCTCGGATCCGAGGTGGGCACAGCCCCTTCCCGTGCCTCTCACCTATGATGGCTCCGCAGGCCAGGAGGGCGTAGAGCGAGGTGGTCTGCTTGAGGAGCAGGTAAGAGAGCAGCACGTTGAAGACGGTGGTGAGGGAGCGCCCGACGTTGTAGAAGGCGACGCCGACGTGCTTGAGGCAGAGGTTGTTGGAGGCGACCATGCCGATGAAGACGGCGGAGAGGGGCAGCACGCTGCGGGACACCTTAGCGTCGAGGCGGAGGGCAGGCAGCGCGGGGCAGGGCGGGCCACAGGCCGCCCCCAGGCTCAGCCCCAGGCACAGCGCGGCCGTCAGCGCGCACTGGTAGAAGGTGACGAAGAGCGGGGCGTCGAGGCGTAGCGAGGGGCTGTCCAGCAGGTACTTGTTGAGGAAGACCATGGCGATGGAGGTGAACCAGTAGAGGCAGACCACCAGCGCGATGCGCAGCGCGCGCAGCACAAAGGGCGCCACCGCCCCGGTGCCACCGCCCGGCGCCATGCGCAGCGGCGCAGACATCGCTCCGCCCGCCGCGCCGTGCGCGAGGAGGGGCCGCGGCACACGCCCCGCCCCGGGGGGTTGAGGAGGAGGAGCGGGGAGAGAGGGAGGGGATGGAGCGGGGATAGTGGAGGTGGGTCTGGAAGATGGAGGTAGGGATAGAGTGGGGAGGAGGAAGATGGGGGTTGGAGTGTGATGAAGACGGACAGGGGTGAGTGAGACAGGAGGAGGAGATGGAGACGGGAGGGGGTGAGGGAGCGGGGAGGGGATGTGGGAATGGAGAAGGGGCAGAGGAGCCGGGAAGTAGCGGTGGAGCCGGGAGGGGGAGATGGAGTGTGGGATTGTGAGAAACACTCATTCAGTGGTAAAATATTGAAAAGAACAAAGTCTTCGAAGCAAAGATAATATTTTCATTTTACAATTCAGCGCTGAATTGGATGCCCTTCCAAAAAAGGCATCCCATCTTACAAAACTAGTGTGTAAATGTACTAGTTTTAAACAAAGAACTATATAAATCTCTCTAAGATTGGTCATTATAATTTTGGAGTATTTGACCATGTCCGGAGACTCCCTTCAGGTTATCATTTGACCTAAGACAACTACATCTTGCTAGACGACTAAACATCATGTCTGGAGATTGTCTGCATATTGTCTCTCAATGACAGATTTATGTGACAAGATAATTAAACATACAAACCAGCTGCAGTAAAACTTATCAAACTCACAGGATGGAACTGAGAGGGGGCGATGGAAGGGACGATGGAACTGGGAGGGGTGATGGAGCTGAGGTGACGTCAGGCTCTTCCGGGTCATTAAGGGGGAGGGCAGTGTCAGTACAAGAAGCAGTTACTATTAGAAGAAGTGGAATATTTTTAATTTAAGCTAAAGTAGAGACAAGTTTCATCTAAATAGTTGTGTTCTTTGAAAGTTAGGCTGAATGTCCCTCTGACTGTGTTTTCTTTCTCTGACAGAATATTTTCTATCAGAGAATTTTTTTTCAGACATTGTTCATACTTTGAAGATGATAATGCCTTGTGTGAAGTATGGTCTGTGCTGAACAGATCATAGAATCATTGAATGATTTGGGTTAGAAGGGACCTTAAAGGTCATCCAGTTCCAATTCCTCTGCCATGGGCAGGGACACCTCCCAGTAGATCAGGACAGATCCCAGTAGACTGCTCAAAGCCCCATCCAGCCTGGCCTTGAACACCTCCAGGAGGGGACATCCACAACTACCTCACCACCCTCATCAAAGGGTTTTCTAGTAATGTCTACTCTAATTCTTCCCCCCCCGGCCTCCAATTTAAAGCCATTAGCCAGATGTCTCTTCTCCTGGAATCCCCTCTGCTTGGAGCCTTTCCCTATCTCAAAGGCAAAGTCAGGCAGAGAGCTGGAGCCAGCTCCAATATAGTAAAAGTTTCAACTGTTGCAAAGTTTCATAATAACATTAAAATGAGACCTTGGAAAGTAATAGAATATGCATAAGATTTCTGGGAAAAGTTATCCATATGCATGTAAGTGGGAAATAGATTCTGTAACCAGCTCTCGTCTCGCTGCACACTCCTTCGTGTTGCCCAGGCCTGATAAAAGATGCTTGCTTTCTAAAACTCCAAAGCGAGTCTCCCATTTATTTGCCAGCATTTACAGTATCAAGGGGACCTGCATGGTATGTGCCTGGTGGCATTGGGGTGTAAAGGGCGTGACTAGCGTGACTAGCAGCAGCCACATCAGTGCTCTTTCTGTGCTGGCTGCAGCAAATGGTGTCTGGGTCTTGTACACTGTGTTTTTCTAAAGCAGATTTTGCCCACAGCCCACTAAAAAGTACAGGTCTGTGCTCTGCTGCTTCATCTTATATACAGAAATAAAGTTCTCATTTTTATGGATGCAAATAAAACCTTCCTGGTATGACCTGAATGAAGAAGGTAACTGCAAACAGCTCATAAGCACAGTATGGGGAAGTGTGGGCTGCCTTATTTCTCTGCCTGCAGTGTTAACTTTGAAATCTAATCAGGAGAAGGTCACTGCCAATGCCATTATCTGCTCCAGTACTGATGTGCAGCCTGGGTTGAACCCTGCACTGCCCTGCTACCTTGCAAGCAGACAGGAATTAACTATTTCCAAGGAAGCCTGGGTGTTGGTGCAAGCTGCGCACACACTGTCTTGCTAAAATAGTTATCCCACAATCTCAAATCATCATTCCAGGTAAAGAAACCCAACCCTATCTGCCCATACTTACATACCAAAAAGTACCACTTTCTTTCAACAGTGCTTTCTAACAAAGGAGCCTTTTCAATATCAAGCTCCCTAGCAGGCTGTGAATTCAAACTGCATTAAAATTTATTCCAGATTCCATGTGGCAGGGGAGACAGCAGTGAGTTCAGTGTCAAACACCAGTCAGTACAGTCCCCCACTCCTTATTTCAGCTGAGACTGCTGTAAAATATCTGCTCTTTAGTATCCTAGGGCCCAGCAATTTGCAGAGAGCACAATTAAGGGGATTTATGAAGCAAGGCCAGTGGTGTTAATTGCTGTCATAGCAGCCATGCTATTGCAGCTGTGAAGGACAGAAGCATGGGAGGTTTTCTTGGGAGAGAAATGGTGTATTTTGTTAGACCAATTGATATGTCTTGAAAATATTTGGGGCATAATGTGCTTTTCTTAGACATCTGAAATTGCACTTTCCCCCCCTCCCCCAAGTTGCATCAGCTTGTGGTTTAGTAGAAGAAGTTGCCTTTCCTTGTACCCCTTCCCTTGTAAACAACACCTGGGGTCTGGTGGGAATCACATTCCATCTGGACAGGGAAAATTGGTGCTTAGGGGTTTGAACTGCTCAAGAGCTCATTGCAGGGTGATGGCAAGCTCTGGGCATGTGCTCAGTTCCAGGTCTCACCCATACACCTCGTGATGGGCTATCAGGTGCCTTTCCAGCCTGGTAGAGCCCTTGCAACCCCAAGTGAATCTTGCTCCCTCGCCTCGCTGACATGCATGCTCTGCCTGCCTGCCAGGCAAGCACTGTGTTTGCTCAAGCACATGTGGGACATGGGAGCAGTGGGATGGCAGGCCTACATCTTCTGCCATGGAAACAGTAGAGAGATGACTTTATGGAGTGGCTGGTTTCAGGGCAGGGAAAGCTGCTACTGATGTGCTGGAAATGACTGACTCGTGTCCTGTCTAGCTCAGCTGTGCTTTGCTCTGCTACCAGAAGTGCAGCTAGCACTTATTCATTGCAAGTTCATTCTGCACCCCTTCCCATCCACCTCCTTCCAGTGCCTGGCCCAGTGCTTCTCCCATAACTGGCGTTGGTGGGGTAAAAAAGAGAAAGCAAACAGCCTGGGTGTGAGGTGCTGCATTGGTTCTAGAGATTCCTGTGGCCTGTTACACATACCTGTGGCTTTGGCATGATGAATTTGTATTGAATTTCAAGGAAATGACCTCTCCTACCATTAATGTTAAAAGTATGACAGTGCCTCTGGCAGAATCAGAGCAAAATCTAGTGGGATGTGTCCCTGCCCATGGCAGGGGAATTGGACTAGATGATCTTCAAGGTCCCTTTTAACACAAACTATTCCAGGATTCTGTGATTCTAAGAAAATACAGAACTTTCCCTCCTACCCCCCAGCCACTTGCTGGTGTTCAAAATGTCCTGTCTGACCTAAACAGAGAAATAAGACATGGAAAAAAATTAACCCTCGATCCCATCCTGTGTGTTCATTCAGCACATAGAAGATTGCTTTGTCCTGCACAAATTTGAAATATCCCAATCAATAAAATATTCATTGCCTCTCCTGAGGGATTATTCTCCAGCCTTATCACACATGTATGGCACGTCTGCATGGGAGAATTGACCAGAATAGCTCTCTCAGCTCTGCCAGTATAACTCCCTGGCATTGACAATGTGTTCCAAAATAAAAGTGATTTATTCACAAATAATCAGGTAGTCTTGTGATAGTTGTGCTGGTCAATGTCCCTAGGCAGAGCTTGTCTACAATGTGGGAACGGTTCTGACAAGTGCTTTCAATAAGGCTTGTCTAGGTGAGAAAACTAACCAGCTGAGTTACTATGCCATAGTTACTCCTGCCTACCTGCCTCACAGAGATGGTCTTCTTTGGGAGGAAAGTAATTTAAAGTTGTATATGATTTAGAAATTTCACAGTAAAAATGATAATTAACAGATTATAAAGCTTATTGAAGCCATTGTGACAATGTAGCCTGGTCTCCTGCACAGCATCAGCTTTGTGCTTCCCTGAATCAATTCTTGCTTGAATTAAAGCTGATCTTTTAGGGGAAAAAAAAAAGCAAACTTGATTAAAATACTTCCAGGGATACCTAATTCAGTAGGTCAATGGCAATATTATTCTGATGGCTGCTTATTTCCCACTAAATAATATACACTCCTTTTTATAAGGGTCCAGGTACTAAGAGATGAGACAGAGCTGATAGCAACATAAATGTTTATTAAATGCGCATTGGAAATCAGGTAACTGGCTGGCCAGAGTCATCCCAGACAATGGAGGACGACCCCAAGTTAGGGTCCAAGGGACATATTTATACTCACACAGACACATGCAACCCCCATACAGACCCCTGCAAGCCAGATAACAATCAGCTAAGCTTGCATAGTCATTCCAGTTCAGCAGTCTTCAAGACTGGGGTTTACAACGTCAAGCAGTTTCTAGGCCCCCTCCTTTCCTCCCTTCCTCCTAATCTCTGAGCAACTTGTTCCTTACAATGCCACATTCTTTGAGCTGGCCAATTATTAACTTTTGCTGGGGCCCAAGGTGATTTGTGATCCTAACATTCCCCCCTTTCTTTTGGCCATGAATCAAAACCTTTATTCTATTTATTGTGAGTTTAGGGGTTCATATCTAGTCAGGACAAGCATTTTTACTGCTGTGATTCGGTCCTGTACAAATTTCAGGAATGCATTTATAACAGGGGCCTACAATCAAAGCAAGCAGTAATAGGATCAGCAGTCCAGCAAGGGCAGTTATTAATGAGGTCAGCCAAGGAGACCAGTTGTACATCCTCCCATACCATGAATTTGATTCCTGTCTTTCTTTTTCCCGTCTCAAGAGACTCTCTTTCACTTTACATAGAGTCTCTTTGATGACTCCTGAGTGATTTACATAAAACCAGCACTGTTCTCCTAGGGCTGCGCACAACACTCCATTTAAGAAAAGCAGGTCTTATCCTCTCCGATTCTGTAAAGCTACTTCTGCTAAAGACCCCACTTGCTCTTGGAGCTTTCCAATTGAAAAATGGAGTCGTAGGCTGTCTAGGTCTATTTGTTCAGAGAGTCTTCTAAGTTGGAAATCACTATTCAGTAGTGATGCTATTCCCAGCCCCGCTGACCCAGCTGTTCCTGCAGAAACAAGGGCTGCTCGTCTGGATTGCAGCTGTTGGTAAGACATATGTTCCCAATGTTCCCATCCAGCCTGTTTGCTAAAATAGTACACTTGTGGCAACAGCTGGATGACTAAACAGAATTCAGAACTGAGTTGGAAATGTGCTCTGTGGATGCAGGGAGTTAGGCCTTTTGTGCATGCTAACCAAGTGCTGTTGGGACCTTTATGTAGGAGATTTGATATATTACTAAGGTTGCTTGTAGGTATAATGATGGTCTGGTTACAGTATTCTCTATATGGTGATTTTTATAGGGGATATTTACCAGAAACTGGGCAAGTTCCTTTCCCATATATTTTTTGGAGGGTAATCTTTCCTTCTATCCATGGGCATTCTTTATTTGTGACGTTAGCTAGGTGTTCGATCGTGATGCCAATTCCAAAATAGTAAGGAGGCCTGGCATCCAGACATAGCCAACATTCTTCAGTCATATTTGGCTGGTTATGTTCAGGTAATTAAAGGTGGCCTCTACTATTTTTATAAGATTGTCAGATGATTCACTGGCCAGGTCGTCCTTAACAGGATTTGATGGGCTGTTAGTTATGTGGGGGTTATCGGTTGATCCTGCTTCAAGTGGAGGTGAGATATGAATATTATGCTCGAAAATACGGATACTTGGCCCTATTCCTGGTCGGTTGTATGGTAGTGGTTTTCTCTGTATAGTGAATTCTGCTCCCGGATCCTTTCCACTAATATATATATTCTGATTCCCCAGGTCCATCCTAAATCCCATCCTGTTTTAAGGGCTGGTTGCCAAAGTTTTATCTTAATTTCTACATGATTACAGGTTCCTAAATTATCTTTTGTGCACTGTTTGGGACTTCAAACTCACTTAAAAGAGATATATGGGTCATGATCTGTCCATGGCGCAAGAGTCTCACAACCCCAACTTGCACAATGGTAATGTCCTTTTCCCTGACAACTTGTCCCTCCATTGGCCGGGCAAAGATAGAACTGGGTTTGTCAGAGCAAGCTTTACGACATTAAGTCCCCACAGCCATTAGACCTGCGGGTGAACCCATGAATCCATTTCCTGCCGCTCCCCCACAACAAGGTGCACAAAACGATTTTAAAAATCAGCTGTTCACTTGTGCTATTTTCTGTTGTCACTAAACCAGTTTGAGTATCTATCATTGTCCATTTTACCTCTGCTGACTGGTATATGCTCTCGCTTACGCTAGAGATCACAGTACAAATTATAATAATTACAAAAAGAATTTTCAATTGTTTACCCTTCGTAGTTTCAATTTCAGTCCATGATTTGTAGAGGGAGGCCCAACTGATTCCCACAAGGGAGGTGTTTGTGCCTTTTCTTCAGTTGCTTTCTTGACTTGAGTCTCGTGGATCCAGGGTTTCAGTCCTTCCACCTTCACTGCTGTAGATGTTGCCAAGATGACCGTATACGGTTCCTTCCAGCGAGGTTCTAGATTCCCCACTTGGTGGCGCCGTACCCACACCAGATCATCAGGCTGATAAGGATGTGGCTATGGACCTGTAGCTCCTGGGGCGGAGGCAGCTCGCACTTTTTCGTGTATTGCTTTTAGAGTTCCTTGTAAAACCTGTAAAGACTGGAGTACATATTGGTCAGACAATTCAGCTATTGCAGCTTCCTGTAGCGGGGGGCATACAGGAGGTGGACATCCAAAAAGAATTTCAAAGGGGGTTACATGTTTAATATACCGAGTACAACGCATGTGCAACAAGGCGAAGGGCAGGAGGTCTACCCATCCACTGCCAGTCTTCAGAATTAATTTAGTTAGGGTCTCTTTTAAGATCCGATTTGTTCTTTCTACCTGCCCTGAGCTCTGTGGTCTGTATGCGCAGTGTAGGTGCCAGTCTGTACCAACAGCCTTTGCTATTGCTTAAGATACGGTACTTACAAAGGCAGGCCTATTATCAGAACCAATTGCTTTGGGTAGCTCAAATCGTGGTATGATTTACTCTAATAATTTCTTTGCCACTGTGTTAGCTGTTTCATGCTGGCTGGGGAACGCTTCCACCCATCCTGAAAAGGTGTCTACAAAACCCAGCAAATATTTGTAGCTGAATTTTCCTGGTTTCATTTCAGTAAAGTCTACCTCCCAATACACTCCTGGTTCTGTTCCCCTTTTCCTATGTCTTTCTTTTCTAGGTCTGGTTTTGGAATTGACCAACTGACATTGTGGGCATCTACTTATCACATCTGTTATTATTCATTTAAGCTTGTGTACCTGAAACCTACTCCCTATTAATTCTCTTAATTTTCGTGCTCCTAAATGCATGCTCTGATGTATCTGGCTTACTAGCTTTTCCCCTAATCTGTGTGGGAGGATGATTTTTCCTGTTTCTGTCTTGGCCCAAGTCCCTTCGTATTTCTTATTTTCCCATTTGCTTCTGTATTTCAGGTCCTCTTCTGAATACTGTGGGTGTTCAGGCAGTGTAGGTTCGGGTATCAGGGTTTGCATCTGTGTTCTGTTTATCTCTTGTGCCGCCTGTTTTGCAGTCTTGTCAGCGAGGCTGTTTCCCCGGATTACTTCATATGTCTCTCTTTGGTGCCCTGGGAAATGCATCACTGCTACCTGTTTTGGCTTCCAGACAGCTTGGAGCAGGGATAAAATTTTGTCTTTGTTTTTAATTCCTTTCCCTTCTGCTGTCAACAGTCGTCGTTCTTTGTAGATGGCACCGTGCACATGGATCGTCGCAAATGCATACCGACTGTCAGTAGAAATGTTAACTCGTTTCCCTTCAGCTATCTGTAAGGCTTTAATTAGAGCAATGAGTTCTGCTTTCTGAGCAGAGGTATCCTAGTCGCCCGAGGGTGAGATATTGCCAAAGGCTCTTATTTCTAAAGGTACATTCTTCAAACAACCTTCGTCCCATTTTCTCCCAAGTCTCTCTCTCAAATAGGGCAGCAGTAGTAATAATGCCACTTTGATTAGCCCACCTTATCATAGACTGCAACACAGTTTTTTTTCATAAACAATTTGTCTCTCAGAGAATATATTTTGGAGGAGCTTCACTACAGCGTCAATCCAAGTCTTATTTTTGGATGAATGCGCAGACCCCATCTCCTCCCTGACTGCTCGCCTGGCCAAGAGCGAGTTTCCCATCAAAGTCTTTAAGCTGCAGCTATATGAAAAACTTTTTCATGAATGACGGGGCAGCACCCACCTTCAGTCGGCTTTTCCCTTCCCTCAATCTTATCTCTGGCGAGACGTCCTGAGCTGAATCTGTTCGGCCACCAGATGTGACAACGGAAGAAATGGGACATCACAACGATCAATATGATCCAAATGAAGCCGTTTATTTTGGGTTAACTGGCTGCCTTTATACCCCAAGCTCGCCAAACATTTATTGGACGATGCTGCCCTAGTAACAAGCATTCATTGGTCACAGCCCAACCACACAACCATGTTGCCAGGGTACATTTCCCGCCTTCAACAGCCAGCTTCCTCATTAGCATAACACAACAGAGTCGTTATAATTTTTTTGTATCCTTGAGGACCGTGGCTAAGGCTTTCCCAACTCCACCCAGCCTCAGTGCTTGGGCTGCTTATAAAATGCTGTAGCCACCCATCACTATAGCAGCAGCAGTTAACTTCCTTGAGTGGCTGAGACCTAGATATTTTTGCTGCCCTGCTGCCTGGTTATATATGAACACAATAGTGCATATCATGGAGAGCCAGCACAGGATTATTTCTGGTTTAGGAAAGGGCTGCTTCATATTCCCTAAGTGCTTTCAAAATAAAGAGTTTTCACTAGTGGAGGTCTGAGGTTTCTCATGTTGGGAATTGGACTGCCTTTATAGTGGTTTTGTTCCTATGTCCCGTGATGTGCCTGCACTTCTACCAGCAGCTGGCGTGCTTGCCTGCCATACACATGCACTCCTGCTTCTTACTTAGTTCTTTCCTATGTGAACAGAAACACTTTTAAAATATGTGGCACTCCTCTGAGGGGAGACCTTTCCCCTTCCCCCTTAAATTGTGTGAACTTGTTGAAAGCAAGTAAATCAGCTGATAACTAGCAGCCTGGCTGATAAAATAGCTATAGGCTTTGGGATGGAGTGAAAAGACAGCACAAATTGCATTTTCTGGCCACTCAAGAGACTTGGATGTACCAATCAATGTGTTAGTGCGGCAAGAGGTACTTTGTTAGTTATGCAGAAATGCAAATGTAGCAGTAGAAAACACTGTCAGTCTTGAGTTACTTCTGAGTCTTCAGGAAGACCTCTTTGGGGTCAGAAATAGGTCTCATTCCACTACCTGGAATGGGAAAGAGGAAGAAGCTATCTTAGCAGTTAGGTCATTCCAGTGTATTTAAGGATTTATTTTTACCTTGTGTGTATGGGGTTCTAATTTCCAGTTCATAGAAACATCTCTTGTGCAGATGTTTATAAAGCATGCGGCTAACAAGTCAAGGCATTAGCCTATCTTTATAAAGATACACGCACACATATATGGAAACATATACGTAAATATATGTATATCTGTACATATGCATGTGTTTGTATATGCTCAGCCTACATACAGTCAGTGTGACCCTATAACAACATCCAAGCAGGGACCAACAGCCCAGGAAGGTTTGCACATGACATAGTTTTACTCTCCTGCTGCTATTGGTGATTCCTCCGGTTTACTGTGTACTTCAGCAAAACTAGCTTTCAAAGTTTCAAGTTTGTACTGCACATTCTGCCTGATAACAACAGGTCTCAGGTGGCACACTGTTATTTCATATTTGCTGTTGGTTAATAAAGGAGAAGGAGGCCAATGCAAAATTCAAGCCTGATTAATTAGGTCAGAACAGCTGGTTCAGGTCTCTCTTTGCTATGTAGTAAACATGAGTCAAGGTGAGAGAATAAAGAAATCTGTTAGTATTGTCCTCAGACATCACCCGTTACTAGCACCGGTGTTTCCTATTATGATACAGCATCTTTCCAGACTCTCTCTGGTTCATAGGAGAAATAGTCATGGCAGGGTAGTGCTGCTATAGCTCTCTGCTGTGCAGGATAATAGATTTCTCTGCAGTTGCATCGTGGAAAAATATGGAGCACTTGGGCATTCCAGTGCAGAGGTGGCCTGGTGTCAGTGAAAAATGGGAACAGATTTGGTCCAGGTGGGCTTACTAGCTGTGGTTTTCTGCCAGCCTTGTTGGCCCAGGCAGCTGCTGCCAAGATGCTTTGGTGCCTGCCCCATAGGCTGTCCTTTAGCAGCCTGGCGGCACCATCTGGAGAGAGCTTGGATCAAGCTATACCCAACTCAGACACCTTCCTGGACCCCAGGTCCTGGGGGACTCATGCAGAGTCTGCTGGAGCTCAGCCTAGAACACAATAACTTGCAGCTAGATCCAAACCAGCTCTGGAACTGGTTCAAAACCAGCACTGCCCAGGCTCTTCACCTTTTGCATGTCTGGTGCCAGGGCCTGGAGCAGTCATGCTGACTCAGGACTGTATGGAGGCTATGGGTTCCAATAGGGCCTCTGCAAGGGCCCTGTGCCATGTCAAAGAAGCCCATGGATTTGCAGACCTGACTTGTTTCTGGAAGCAGTGCAGGTGTCCCATCAACAAATATACTTGGCCGTATCTCAGACTGTCTCTGTGTCTAGGGCAAGCCTAAACCCCAGCCTGGATAATCTGCATGTAAGTGGAAGAACAATGCATGAGAAATAGTTAATAAAGGTTTCTATTGCCTATCTTGTTCTTTCCTCATTTCCTTGACTGGGGAAATGGTGGGGGACCTGTTTTGACCATGGGCAGGGACCAGAGGTGAAGGCATCAGGAAATTCCTTCCACCTTCACATTACAGCATCGCTGTCTGACATATCTCTAAGCCTGGATCCTCTCCCTGCCCTTCTTCCCTGGGGTGAAAGTGAAGCTCTGCCTGAAATAGTCACACCTCAGACCTGACGGAACATCTGGACTAGAGGTGCTGGGGGAACGGGCTTTATTATAAAAGTCTGGTTATGCAAAAGTGACACTAGAGGGCAGGGCTGGCACACGGTTGCAACCTTCCCAGGCGGGGCTGGGACACGCTTGGGGCTGGACTCGGGAGGTCTGGAGTAGAGGGGGACAGAACTGGGGCAGGACTGGGGCTGTGGTGGAGGGGAGCCCTGGCCTTGCGGTCCCTCTTCGTCTGCCTGCTTGCAGCCATGGGAGAGAGGAGTGGGTGCACATCACACAGCAAAGCTCTGAGCTCTGCAGCTGCCTTCTGGGGTCTGTGGGGATGCTAATACATGAGTTGCATCTTCAGCTTCTCTGCTAAGCTGTGGTCTCTGGCACCATCCAGAAATAGCATAAAATCAGACCCCAAAGATCCTGGTGCCAGGTTAGAAATGGTAGCACCACACAAACCAGCACGGATTATACACACTGCCTGGTACCAGGTTAGAAATGGCAGCGCCACACAAACCAGCACAGATTATACACACTGCCTGGTTCCTGTGCACCCCCTCCCAGCTCTCCACCTCATCCCTGTGGGCTGCAGCAGCTTCTGCTCCCCACCCACATCAGGCGGAGGAGCGGGCTGGGACCTGTCCGTCTGCACACCAGAAATTACTCAAGAAAGCAAGGTGAAAACTGGCAGCCTGCGGCAGCAAAGTGAACAGCTAGATGGGAAGAAGCTTCTGCTTAGTCTCTCTGACTCTGCAGAAAAAGGGATAACCTTGGGGAAAGGTGTTCCTGTGCCCATCCCAGGGTGTCTCCCAGTTTGGAGAGATGGCTGGGAAGGCTCTGCTCACCATGATTCTGGAGCAGCCCAGCTGGAACGATACTGAGGTCTTCACTTGGGGCTGGAAACAGCCCCACCCTGATGGCTGGGTCAGATGAGGAAGCAGCAGCCTGGCTCCCCGGGAGCAAGGTGGGAAGGTAGCAAGCTGTGATTTATGAGGCAGTCCCTTGGAAACTCTCTGAACTCAGCACTTAAGTGCCTCTGAATGGCAGCATTAATTACTATTAAAAACACACATTTATATCTCTCTTACCGGCTTTAAATCCTGTGAAATTAGATTTCCTACCCATCTCTTTCAGCCTCCTTGGCAGCTCAGGGTGTTTTATAGGTCTATAAAGTCCTGCAGTACCTGCTGTCTGCATGGACTCTTGTTTATGAGGATTTTAACAGGCTTCCTGGCTGCACCATCTGAGCCCCCTGATCATTTTATTGCTGCATCCCTCGGAAGGATGCATTGCTGCACTGCTGGCTGTCCCTCCTGTGGGGAGCAGCTGACACAGAGACTTGGCTATCTGGGGTGGGAACAAGGTCGTGCCATGGGTCCTGATCAAGCCCATTTCCACCATATGTCCCAGCCTCTCTGGTTTGATATAGAAAAGTGAGACAATCACCTTGTGAACAGGTTGCAGATGTCTTCGTTTTCTTGTCCTTTACAGCAGAGTCATACCAGGCATCACCAAAAGTCAGCTGGCATCTCCCAGGGCTGGGAGGTGAGCAGCCCTAAGACCCCGGTTTTACTGAGCTTAGAGACAGTAGTTTTGTATATATGTAAAGTTATGTTTTTGGAGCTCATACATAAAAAGCAAATACTACTTTCCTGATGTATCCTTTTTTTTTTTTTTTTTTTTTTTGAGGGTGGAGGTGAACTGTGTGTTTAAGATGTATCTTAAAATAGCCAGCGTTTCCCTAAAGGACTGCAGGCAACTCATCTTATATCGAATGCCTTGATGGTATGTTTGAAAGTACACTATACATTCGGACTAAGACATGAACCCCATTTTTTAGGGGTCCCTTTTTGTCCCTATATTACAGAGGATGGGGTGGGCTAGAGGCAGAAGCTTATTTCTTCTCTAGGGGTCTCCCATATATTTTCCCTGTCACTGGGTCTGCCTCTGAGCGCTTCTGTGTCTTCAGACCTGCTGGAGACTGGATGCTGCTCTGGGGAACTGGCCAAATTTGTGCATCCATGTCAGCCTACTGGAGAGGACTTGATAAATGTCTCTGCCGGACTCCCAGGCTGAGCATGTTAATTTATAGATCGGATCTGTCACTCCTGATAAATAATATCTTACTTCCCTAATGCTGCCTTCCAAATGAGTTTTTAAGGCTAGGTTAGGTGGAGAAACCGAACGGTGACTCTGCTTTCACTTTGTTCTGGCTTCATTCTTCATGGTTGGGCTGAAGTTGGCTTTTCAGGCAAGAGATGGATCTGGTGCAGCAGGGACGTCCCCCTGCCTTACTGGCCAAGTGGGCAGAGTGCCTGCCCCAAGTGGGTCCCCAAAGACCTGTCTGGCTCCCCCAGCTGCTCAGTTTGCTCTGATGTGTTCTCTGAGGAGGGCCAGCTGGGGCAGCACTCTCCCTCCTTTCTTCCCTCACTCCCTGCTGGCTCCCCTGGGACAGGATTTGCAACCACAAATCCAGCACCCACTTCCCCCCTCACAGCATCATGCCAGGCTAGCCTGCCCTTTCTGCCTCTCCAGCCAACATGCAGGTTACTTACAGTGCAACATCCAATTCTCCCCACTAGCCATTTCCTACAGCCTAGTAAGGCCCAGGGCACATCTGGGTTGTACTGGTGGGCTGCAAAGGGTCCCCAGTGCTGTCTCACCTCCATCCTGATAAAGATGAAGGGTCCAAAGCCTCTGTAGGATCCACCCTGGTCCCTCTGAGGAGCAGGACATTATCCTCTGCTGCTTGAGGGGATAATAGGAGGCAAGGAGGCTAACTCACCTGGGCTTGGAGAAGGGTAGAAGAGCTACAAATCCCTCCTCCTCCTCCGCAATGTGAATAAAATAATAAAAAAAACGCTCAAACCACCTCAAATGATGACCAAGAAGAGGGAAGGATGTATGGAGCCATCTTTGGATCTGCTGGAGGCGTAGTGGGTGGCCCGGCAGACTGAGGTGGCAGATCCTCAGTACTTGTGTAGTAGGGCTCAGCTCTTTAACTTCTGGTGTGAGGTGACAGACCTGGGATCTGTGTAATGGGGATTGATGACTTTGTTTTTTTTTTAATCCAAGAGCATGTTAGTGCTGCTGCCTGGGGCCAGTGTGGCAAGATAAGCTGGAGTGCTGTAGCTGGGGCAGTCTTTCCAGCAGGGAAGAGGCATTCCCCAGAAGCTGAGCCAGAGACTTGCAGCAGGATAGTGATGAAGCACCCACACTGAGGCTGGGGCAAATCTCTAATCAGGCAATATGAGACTAGCCATGCTCCTCAGCCCTCCCTATCCAGCTCCATTCCAGGTCTCCTATGGCACTGCTGAACTGTCTGCTCAGGCAGATACTGGAGGTGGGTTTCAGACCTTGCTGAGGAGGATGCCAGAGCCTGGGATTGCCTAGAAGCACCAAGCAGTACCAGAAGGCTCTGGGGGTTGGTTCCAGTCCACATATGAAGCCAATTGTGTACTTTTTGTCACTCTCCAGGGAAAAGTGGCATTTCCCTTCTCTGCATGGTTCAGATGGCATCTGCTGAGCATTAATCCCTCCAGGGGATATGCCTGAATGAGCACAAGCAAAGCTTTTGTGAGGATCCTTCTCTAGCAGCAGGGAGGACCATTTTCTGGAGCATAGCCAATGGCTTAGAGCTGTACATACGTGAACGGCTTTGTTCCTCCTCCAGGGAGCTGACTAACAAAGTTAAGAGTTGGCCAAACACCCAGGATTAAGCATATCGTTGCTCTAACCCTCCTGAGGTTGGAGTATTTAAAGGCATATGTGTGAGACCTGTTGAGCTCATCATTATCAAGCCCTGGCTATTTTCTTTTCCCCCAAGGATGCAGTTTGCTGAAGGCACCTCTTTATGCCCTTAATGCCTGAGTGTCACTGTAATAACACAAAATATATCAGCCCAGCGAATACCTTCCACAAATGATGAAAGAAGCTGAAAATGCATTGCAGAGGTGGGATCTTTCCACTCAGGACTAACTCTGGATCCTAACAAACAGTTATCCCAACAGCACCACAGCCCTTGCCCAATTTCTAGCAACCACAGCAGCCAAAATTTTCCTGCACAACAGTCACAGCTGTTTAGCGTTGCAAATCCTGCAGCACACTGGAAACTAAAAATGGTGGAGCTGGGAACAATAACCTAAATTTGAACTTCCAATTAAAGAAACACAGAGGAGATGGCTGTGATTTGATTCAGATTTAATTCAATCCAAGCTTTCCCTTTTCAAGGTGTGTTTTTTTGTATGGTTTCCTTCCCCCCCAGTTGCTGCAGACTCTCCCATTCACTGCAGTGCAAGCTGCAGAATAAACCTTGCTGCCAAATTTAGGTCAAGCTTGCCAGGGAATACACAGGGCCTTGGATATTATTAAATGAATATGGTTAGCTTGAAGACCACATTGCAAATGCAAGAGTGGATGCTTTAAAGCCAGCACCCAGCTCTGGGGCACCTGAAGGATCTGCAAGTGATTTAAACGCGGCTAAGATATTAACTCCGCTTTTACAGCTGCATCCAGAGATGGGACAGTGAGTTCTGTGGTGGGGTGGCCATTAAAGGCCGTGGGACACTTCCCTGAGCGCGGAACAGCCTAAAAAACTCGATCGGGGGTCGGCGCTAGGCTCCTGGCTCAACGGCCGTTCCCGCGCGGTGCCTGATGGGAGGAGGCGGTCCCGGAAGCTACCGCGGGGGATTTAAACGGTCCTTAGGGAGCACAGCGATTGGAGCGCAGGTGAAGAGGAGCAGGGCACGTTAAAACAGGGCAGTTTTGGGCGAGCAGGGAGGGCCCAGAGAGGGGCTAGAACACGGCCAGAAGGGACTGAGAACCATGGTGGCTACCCATCAAAAGATTAAGGCTACACCAAGCATGATGGAAGCTGCCACACAGACAGAGCCCCAGTGGGCACATGCAGCTACCCAGACACTGGGCTGCAGGCAGTGCCCCCCTCCCACACCAGCTCGTGCTTCTGTTACTGGTTCCACTTGTGAAAGCTGCACTCGAGTAGGGGAACTCCTTCGTATGGTGGAGGAGTTAAGGGAAGAGGTAAAGAGGCTGAGGATCATCTGGGAGTATGAGATGGAGGTAGACCGGTGGAGAAGTGCCCTCTCACTCACTCAGCAGCCTGCTGGAGCTGGTATGTCCAAACACCATCCACCTGCTAACTGCAAGGTTGGGGGGAACAAGAGATGGGGAATGGCATCAAGTTCCTGCCAGACGAAGGAAACCTGCTCCCCTCAACCAGACAGCAAAACCCGAGATACCCCTGGTAAACAAGTACTGTGTGCTGCAGGTGGAATCCTGTCCTGAGGATGATGGCTCCCACAGCCTCGAATCTTTCCCTAGGCCGCACAATCCTCAGAAAAAGATAAAAACATCCTTCATTAAGAAGAAAAGGAGGGTGATTGTTGTAGGGGACTTCCTCCTAAAAGGAACGGATGGACCTATTTGCAGATTGGACCCACTCCACAGAGAGGTCTGCTGCTTACCAGGGGCATCAGTGAAGGAAGTAGCTAGAAAACTTCCTTCCCTGGTCCACAAGACAGACTACTATTCTCTGATAGTAGTCCAAACTGGTAATGATGATTAAGTAAGCAGAAAGACCAAAGCCATAAAGAAAGACTTCAGGGCCATTGGGAAAATGATGGAGGGCTCTGAGGCACGAATAGTATTCTGCTCCATCCCAAGGCTAAATAGAGAGGACCTGGAAGTCAGGAAGAAGAACTCGATTAATGCCTGGCTCTGAGCCTGGTGTGAGGAGAGGGGCTTCGGCTTCTTTGATCATGGGGTGGCTTACGCACCCCCAAACTCTGTTGCTAAGGATGGGACACGTGAGTCTCCTAGAGGGGCTAAAGCCCTTGCTAAAAACCTAGCTAAGCTCATAAACCAAGCTTTAAACTAGATGTGAAGGGGGAGGGGATTGAGACCAGGCTAGACAGGAGTGAGCCTGGACGTGGAGCACTGATGATTCAGAGAGGGTGTGCTGGAGAGAACCAGCAGTACATCACTGCACAGAAAGTGGAGGTGAACACACCTGGGGACGGTAAGGGAGATATGGGCACTCTGGTGCTAGCTACTCCAGTTAGTAGAATTGGGAATGGACTCTGTTCCCTCTAAGAGGGCTGAAGGCTCGGCAGCTCAACTGAAGTGCATTTACACCAATGCATGCAGCATGGGTAATAAGAAGGAAGAGCTGGAAGCTGATGTAGGGCGAGGAGGCTATGATGTCATTGCCATCACAGAAACGTGGTGGGATGACTTATGTAACTGGAGTACAGCTATGGTGGGGTACAAACTCTTCAGGTGGGATAGGAAGGGAAGGAGAGGAGGCAGGGTAGCCCTCTTTGTAAGGGAGGACTTGGACACTGTTGAGATGGATTGTGGTGTTGAGGAGATTGAATGCCTGTGGGTTAAAATCAGAGGAGCCCATAAGAAGGTAGATTTTGTGATGGGAGTCTGTTACAGGCCACCTAGCCAAGGAGAAGCAGCTGACGAGCTCTTCTCTAAACAGCTGGGGTTAATCTCTAGATTGATGCCTCTCGTTCTTGTGGGAGACTTCAATCTTCCTGATATCTGCTGGAAGTACAATAGAGCAGAAAGGAAGCAGTCTAGGAGGTTCCTGGAGTGCATGGAAAACAACTTCCTTGCACAGCTGGTGAACAAACTGACAAGGGAAGGTGCCTTCCTGGACCTGCTGTTTGTGAACAGAGAATGCCTTGTGGGGGATGTGGTGGTAGGAGGATGCCTAGGACTAAGCAATCATGAGATGATAGGGTTTTCTGTTCTAGGCGAAGTGAAGAGGGTGGTTAGTAGGACAGTAGCATTAAATTTCCAGAGAGCAGACTTTGAACTCTTCAGAAGGCTGGTTGGCAAAGTCTCATGGGAGACAGTGCTTAAGCCCACGAGGGCTGGGAGCTCTTCAAAAAGGAGATCCTAGCGGCTCTGGAGAAAGCCACCCCCAAGTTCCGGAAAAGTAGCCGGCGGGGTAAGAAACCAGCATGGTTGAGTAGGGAGGTCCTAAGAGACATCAATAGGAAGAGGAGGGTCTATGACCTCTGGAGGAAGGGGCAGGCATCCTGGGTGGACTATAGGGAGGAAGTGAGAATGTGCAGGGAAAAAGTCAGGAGGGCTAAGGCCCAACTAGAAATGTGATTGGCCAAGACTGTGAAAGACAACAAAAAGTCTTTCTACAAATACATCAACAGCAAAAGGAGGACTAGGGAGAATCTCCAGTCCCTAGTAGATGCAGAGGGAACAACAGTAACAGGGGACGAAGACAAGGCTGAAGTGCTCAGCGCCTACTTTGCCTCAGTCTTTAACAGTAAGGATAATTGTTCCCTCTGTGCACAACCCCAAGGGTTGGATGAGAAGTATGAGATTCCCGCGGTCCAAGAGGAGGTGGTTAGAGACTTGCTTGCCCAGCTAGATGCCCACAAGTCTATGGGGCAGGATGGAGTCCACCCAAGAGTTTTGAGAGAACTGGCGGATGTGCTGGCCAAACCCCTTTCCATCATCTTCCAACAGTCCTGGATGACTGGGGAGGTTCTGCTGGACTGGAGGCTGGCTGATGTTGTGCCCATCTATAAGAAGGGTCGCAGGGAGGATCCAGGGAACTACAGGCCTGTCAGTCTGACCTCGGTACCGGGGAAAGTCATGGAGCGGGTGATCTTGAGTGCGATCATGAAGCACTTGCAAGAGAACCGGGTGATCAGGCCCAGTCAACACGGGTTCATGAAAGGCGGGTCTTGCCAGAGTAATCTGATCACCTTTTATGACCAAGTGACTAAACTCTTGGACGAGGGAAAGGCTGTGGATGTGGTCTTCCTGGATTTCAGTAAAGCCTTTGATGCAGTTTCTCATAGCGTTCTGCTTCAGAAACTGTCAGCCTCTGGCCTGGACAGGTGCACACTCTCCTGGGTGAAAAACTGGTTGAATGACCGGGCTCAGAGAGTGGTGGTAAATGGAGTTAAATCCAGCTGGAGGCCAGTTACAAGTGGGGTTCCCCAGGGCTCAGTCCTGGGCCCAGTCCTGTTTAATGTCTTTATCAACGACCTGGATGAAGGCATTGAGTCCTCCCTTAGCAAATTTGCAGATGACACCAAGCTGGGTTGAAGTGTCGAACTGCTGGAGGGTTGGGAGGCTCTGCAAAGGGACCTGAACAGGCTGGACTGCTGGGCTGAGACCAACGGCATGAGGTTTAACAAGGCCAAATGCCGGGTCCTGCACTTGGGGCACAACAACCCTAAGCAGAGCTACAGACTAGGAGAAGCCTGACTGGAAAGCTGTCAGGAGGAGAAGGACCTGGGGGTGCTGGTTGACAACCGACTGAACATGAGCCAGCAGTGGGCCCAGGTGGCGAAAAAGGCCAATGGCATCTTGGCTTGTATCAGGAACGGCGTAACCAGCAGGTCCAGGGAGGTTATTCTCCCCCTGTACTCGGAACTGGTGAGACCGCACCTTGAGTACTGTGTTCAGTTCTGGGCCCCTCACCACAAGAGGGATGTTGTGGCTCTGGAGCGAGTCCAGAGAAGGGCAACAAAGCTGGTGAAGGGGCTGGAGAACAAATCTTATGAGGAGCGGCTGAGAGAGCTGGGGTTGTTCAGCCTGGAGAAGAGGAGGCTGAGGGGAGACCTTATTACTCTCTACAACTACCTGAAGGGAGGTTGTGGAGAGGAGGGAGCTGGCCTCTTCTCCCAAGTGACAGGTGACAGGACGAGAGGGAATGGCCTCAAGCTCCACCAGGGGAGATTTAGGCTTGAGATTAGGAAAAAGTTCTTCACGGAGAGGGTGGTTAGGCATTGGAACGGTCTGCCAAGGGAGGTGGTTGAGTCACCGTCTCTGGAGGTGTTTAAGGTTAGGGTAGACGAGGTACTTAGGAGCATGATTTAGGGATTGGTGGGAATGGTTGGACTCGACGATCCAGTGGGTCTCTTCCAACCTGGTTATTCTGTGATTCTGTGTGATTCTGTGATTCTGTGAACAGGAAGATCTTGAATGATATCAAGAAGAGGAGGACTGTTTATGGGCTCTGGAAGAGGAGACAGGCCTCTTGGGTGGACTACAGGAGGGAAGTGAGATTGTGTAGAGAAAAAATCAAAAGGGCAAAGGCTCAACTGGAAATCAGATCGGCAAAGTCGGTGAAAGATAATAAAAAATCTTTCTATAAATATATAAATAATAAAAGGAGGACTAGGGAGACCATGCAGTCCCTGTTGGATGCAGAAGGAGCAACAGTGACAGGGGATGAGGGAAAGGCCGAGGTACTTAATGCCTTCTTTGCCTCAGTCTTTAATTGTAAAGAAAGTTGTTCCCTTTCTGTATGAACCCAGGGGCTAGAGGAGCAACATGAGACTCCCATGGTCTAAGAGGAGGTGGTCAGAGCCTTGCTAGCCTGACTAGACACCCACAAGTCAGGAGATGCTTCTGGACATCCAACCTTGACTTTGGGACAGCTGAAGAGGAGAATTGTATGAGGCTAAGAAGCAGGCTTAGGCCAGGCATGGGAAGGTGGCTCACCATTCCTGCTGCAGCACAAACAAAGAAATCCCTTTTCTCTTTTCGTGGTTATCAACAATGCAGATTATGAGCAGTGAGAGGGCGACTAGCAGTGCTCCAATGCAAGGAGCAAGTTGTGTCCTGCAAATTATCCCATGGATTAAGGCAGAGAAGGGCTAGTTTATGCCTCTCAGAGGAGCTGTTGGCTGCTGTAACATAACCCAGGAGCTGCAGCACTCCTCTGAGCAGCCTGTGTTCTGATGGTAGAGGCGCGTCTTAGTGTGTTGCATCCCCACTGCACTGTTCTGTGTGGGTTAGAACAAAGTCCATATAGTCAGAACTAATTGTTCTCTTTTTTTAAAAAATAAAACCATATACATGTCCTTTTGGGTAAGAAAGCCTCCTCCTCTTCAGAAAGCGTACCCTTATTCCTCACAGAGTACTAAAATGCTTCCCAAGAGCTCACTGAACACAAGCACTCATAACTTCTGCCCTGAGCCCCCACCCTGGTTCTCTCTGAGCCTCGGGGCTGGGGTGGACAGGCAAGCAAGTACCAAAGACCAGACAGAAATCATGTCATGAGCACAGCCAGTTATGCAATGTCATGTCCAGGATTAAGTAGTCCCACCACAGGTGGCTGGGGGCTGGAAGAGAGAGGAGCAAAGCCTGTTGGTGTTGGTGTGCATCTTGTCTCCAACTCATCCCAGAACCTGTGCTTCCCAGAGCACCAGGAATGGCATCAACCCCCAGAATCACCAGCTGTGTCCCTCATTACACACCCCAAGCTGAGCTCTGTGTTCCCCAGTGCTTTTTCTGAGCTAAAAGGGCTGTTGTGACTCTAACTGCCTGATAAATGTAATTGAAGCCTATGGCTTACTCTGGTGCTACTGGCTGGAGCTGTTGATAGGAGTTAACAGTAGCTGAAGCACAGCTGCAGTGCCTCCTGCCTCTGCTGTCACACATGGGATTCCCAGGCAGTCAGTGTTGTGCTCTGGATCACTCCTGTGCTACCACCTCTGATCTAGGGAAATACTCTGCCATGCAGCCCTGCTGTAACCAGCCAGCTCACATAGTCCTTTAATTGGTACCTTTTTGTTCATGCAGATTCTCTCCCTCACTCATACACTTGAAGGAGGCCCTTTAATGCACTTCTGCTTTATTAGTTGTCCTTTTCAATTTACTTCTAGCCAGTTACACTGTGTGAGGCCAAACTCTCCTGCACTGTTGTTGCAGACAATTAGACAAAAGAGCCACTCAAAGGACTCCCCCACCCAGGTAAGATTATGCCTCAAAATCCATTGGGAAAATAGGAGACAAGAGCATACGCAGGGGTATTGCATCAGGCATCAGCAAGTGGAGGTATGTGATTGCAAATCCTGTGGGTTTGGGAAAATGCTTTTTCTCGAGCATCCTAAGGGGCTACTGGCAGTGTTAGGGATGTTATTCTGCAGTAGGATCATTTCAGCATAGAGTTTTTTAGTCATCAAGCTGAGCAGTCTGCTTGATGACTAAATGACTGCTTAAAATAAAGCATGGAAGTCCAGATCTCCCTAGAGAAGGGGCTGGGCTGGGGCTGCAAAGTGATCCTCTGCCGATGTGCAGCCAAGCACTATAGGGTCATTGATCACCTCTCAGGGTAGTTGATGACCTCTCAGGGACAAGACTGGCAGAAAATGAGTGACAGTCGCAGGGCCAGGGCATGGCAAGTAGCGTTGTCCTTCCTTTTAATTGCAAGGGGTTTTTTTGTTAGATACGAAGAACTCTCAGAAGTGAAATTATAGCAGCTAAAATTAAGTGCATCTTGCATTGAAGATATCCAGGATGAACAGGCTGTCTGCAATATGTCTTTTTTTCTGCTACATTGAACAACTGATAGAGAATTTGAGCCCTCATTGTTTTCTACAGTCTCAAAAAGTTTCTCCAGCTAAGACCTGTTTGGCATCAATACGCTTCTGCTACCCACCACCCTCTTGCTCTCCCAAACCAGAGTAATGTCAGTCCTCACCATTGCTGTGCAAGCAAAGAGAGGCTTCAGTTTCAGGGTAGGAGAGCCATAGTAGTGCCTGGAGTCCCTGGCAATGAGATTGTGAGTGCAGTGGTTACAGCTCTATACCCTGTAAGAGCAGAGAAAGGCTGCAACTCACCGCTTACTAACATGGTTCATGATTCTCAAGTCAGCCCCATGTGACACCACCTTTTCTTATCCACAGCGTTGGTGCTGGGAACAGAGCTGATGCAAGAGTAAGATTACACTGGCTCCAAACAGAAGGTGAAGTTTCAAAATACGTTGATTTGGCAATAGCTCTCAGCTCCTAACGAGAATGCCCTTTTCCTCCAACACAAAAACACCTGTAGTGCAACCTCTGGTGTTATCTAGGAGCAGCACTGGCAACACTGGTTGATGAGGAGCCTCATCTGTGTCATGAATTGTGCCTGCTTTCAAGAGGAATTTGTTTGCTGTATCTCTCTTCACATCAATTAGTATTTGCCTAATGAAAGAGTAACTGAATTTGGAGGGAACTTGTAGGGAGTGTCTATGTGAGGGCTGCAGAAGAGTGGTTTTGGAGACATCTGCTCTAGATGGATACTTTCCCAGTTTTGAGCACATCATTGTGGGAAATGTGGCAAAGGTAGAACAGTAACCATCTGATCTTTTTCTGTCTGTGAGCTCAGAGCAGTGTGCCCCATGTGAAGGACTCCACCTGGGGTTTTTTACCTGAATCATCATCTCTTTCTGCCCCCAGCAGTGTGTGGGGTATTTCACCCCCTCCAGCTCCTGCTGCAGACCACACAGCAGCCTAAGGGAATGAGGAAAGCAAGCCCAAGGCTTATGGTTGGACTTGATGATCCGGTGGGTCTCTTCCAACCTGGTTATTCTATGATTCTATGATTGCACAGCAGAGAAAGCTGAGTCAAGTCGATCTTTAGGAAGAGAGGAGAAAGAAGGCAAAGCAGGTGGAACCTCCTCTTCTGAAAGTGTTAGCTGTGCTACCCAGTCTGGCTAGCCTACACTCCCAGCATATGATGCAGATGGGGCTGGTGCTGCCTACAGCCTTTGTCAGCAGCTTGTGTTCCTCTAGGTACACCTGATACTTCTCTAGTCAAGGGACACATACTAAGAAACAAGAAGACTTTCTGACCCTCCTTGAAGACATCCTGTGGAACAAGAGCCCAAAGCAGGTTCAGCATCGTGCAGGACAGAGCTGGTGTTTGACCATGCTGGCCCTATCCTATCCCATCCCATCCCATCCCATCCCATCCCATCCCATCCCATCCCATCCCATCCCATCCCATCCCATCCCATCCCCAGGCAGAGCAGGTTGTCACTTCTGCTCCCATGGGCAGCTGGCCCTTTGTTGTCACATCAGCCACAGCTGTGCTGCTGCATCCTTGTTCCCAGCAAGCAGCCATGCTGCGTGGTCCCAGCTATGGTATTGACCCAGAGCTCGTTGCCTGCAGCCTCCTGTCCCCATGAGATGTGGAGCCAGCAAGCCCTTACAGCAGGTGTGTTGAAGGATTGTTCTCACTTTGATGGAAAAGCAAGACTGGAAGAGCCAGAGCAAGAGCACAGCCATTTCTTTTCCCCATGAGTTCCATAAAGCCATTGGTTCCCCGCCCTCTCTGCTGGACTTCACCATCTTACGGAGCAAAGGCCCAACTAGCAAAAAACCCTCACTAACAACATGTGAAGGAGGCATGACACAGACCCTGGCTCTGCTCCCTCCACTCTTTCTACCTTGCAGAGCTGGCCCCACCTCCTCCAAGGAAGGCCCAGGCTCTTCACGTAACTCCCAAACCACCTGCAGCACCTCAGCTCAGAGAAGTCCCCACCTGTATGGAAACATCCTTTTATTTTTTTTTTATTATTTCATTTTTTTATAGAGGCCTTTGAAGATGCTTGTTGCCATGGAAACATATTTAAAGAGTGACTTTTTCCTTCATTTTGAGAGGTTCTGTTGCCATAACAGCCACATCCGGCTCCTCCCTTCTTCCCCCTGGCTGCCCTCAAGCCCTGTGGTGATGATACTGGGTGGGTTTCTGCACCATTTATCCTAAAGCTCTTGACCAAACAATTCTCCTACAGGCACCATCATGGCTCAGCTCAATGGAACTCTGCAATTAGGGTGCCTTTGATCTCTGCAGTGCCCAATGCTGGGCAGTCAGGGCTATTTTCTGGTCCCTTCAGTGCCAGCCCTTCCTGAACAATGGTGCAGGTAGGAGGGACATGATTGCTCCAGAGGCATCCATCTCCAGGGCACCCTAGCCTGTGACCCCTGGCAAGGAGGATGGCACAGGCAATTCCTGGTTGCTACCCACCCTCTAGGCACCTCATGGCAGCCCTTCTCATCTCATTGCCGCTGCAGGCAAACCACAGTAACTAATATGTTTGTTTCCAATTTTATTTTGCAGCCAGGAGCTTCTGTGGCCACAGTTCCTGGTTCTTTCCCAGCAGCTGAACAGCCTTGGCCTATGCTTTGAATCCTTCCCTGGCAGACTTGTGAATCTGAGCTGGGAAGTCCAAGTTTACCAGCAGTGGTTTGAGATGGCCAAGTGAGTGGTGTCATTCCTGCTGTAGCAGCTTGGCTAGGTGGCCCCAGGCGGATCTAGGGTCACCAGGTGGAGGTTGTAGACTGGCAGAAAGCAGGACTTGGAGCACATGTAGCTGTGCTTTGCTCCTCTGTCCCACTGTGCCTTCAGCTAACCAGATCTGCAGCCACCCCCCAGCTCTGAGGGGCCAAATTTCTGCCTTGGCAGCCCTGGGCAACCAAATTTCTGCCTTGGCAGCCCCGGGCTCCCTGCTCAGGTCTGCTAATGCCCCTCACTCCTGGCCTGCATAAGTCCCCTCTTTGCCCACTGTCACGTGTTTCTCAAGTAGCATCTTACCTTTGCGGCAATGAGTCATTTGGGGCCAGGGTGCTGCAAATCCTCCCAGGTCCCACAGTAATTCCAGGCACAATTCTAGCACAGGTGGGAGGAGAGGGGGCGAGAAGGTGGGAGCTGCAACTCACTTCCCCCTCCCTCCTGGGCATACACATGCCTGTCACAGATGGCTTGCTTCCTCCCATCCTGTGGCTGCATCAGGCCCTTGCATCTCTTTGGCGGGATGGTGCGTGGGGCAGGGATCTATGCACGTCAGCAAAGCCAGTTCCAGTGATGGACATGGCGCAGTACATGCCACAGTGAATGACGGATGTGCAGTTAATGAGTACTCAGAGAAACAGGGGGGAAAGACAGCTTTCCCTCCTGCCCCATTGCAGGCCCTTGCCTAGAGCATCACTGTAGCAAAACAGACCCCATACCCCATTCCCCTGGCTTTTCTCCTTCCCCACTGGCTGCTGCAGAGCCAAGACTAATGGAGAGCATGTTGCTGGCTGCTGTCATCTCAATTAATGCAGCCCTGCTTGCTTTAGCAGCTATCTGCCAGTGGCTTACAGCTGACTTCCAGCTAGAGATCTCCTGCAAGCATTTACAGCTGATGAGCAGAAGTGGGGAGCAGGCACGGAGGGCACCTTCATTCATCCTTGCCGGGATCTTGGGTGCCTTGAGAATTGAATATCCCTTCTACCTGTGTGCCCGGGACAGGCACCCAAGACTAGAAGTAGGAGCACTGGGTCACCGGAGAGCTCAAGGCAAGTGCAGTACCCCCTAGATAATGACTTTAAGGAACAAATTCACCCTGGGCAGAGAAGGATGGAAAGGATCTTGGCACAAGCATGGCTTCTGTGGCTGTGTCCCATGCTGACAGTGAAGCTCTCTGTCAGAAAATACTCACCAGTCAAATACTGGATGGTGAGTGACAGCACTAGCCAGCCACCAGGAGCAACCGAGCATCCCCAGGAAGGGGCACATAGGCCACACTGGCTTCTTCTGCACTGGCATCACAAACCCAAATCTCCCAGAGGCACCAATCTTAAAAGAAGAGAGGAAAAAAAAGTTTCTTTTGAATCAGGGCAAAAAGGGTCTGGAGTTTGCTGGTTTTTTCCTATGGTGTGATTTTTTTTTAAGTCAGAAAAGAAAGCACTCTTTTTATTTACATTCTTCTTTCTGAGCTTTTAGGGTGCATCAGGATCAGGATTTCAGAGTGTTTCTCTGAGCAGTAAGGGATAGAATCTTATTTAAAAGCAAAGTGAGGTGGGAGAGAGAGAGACAGAAAAGTAAGCCAACCATCTCCTGCCATTGGGAGCTGGGTTTGCAGTAGCAACAACAACTCCTGAGAAAGGCACAGCACTCGGGGTACTCATGTAAGAACATAGCTCTGGCCAGATCCACCCTTTGTAGGTCTCCAGGTTGCTGTGAGCCTCAAGGGCTTGTCCCCAAATCCTCATATTTTTCCAAATACCTCCTACTACCTTCCTTCCTCACTGTGGCTTGCCTTGTGTGGCCCTGTGTGTGCTGTGGCACACCAAGCCCACCTGAAACCACTTCATTGCCCGGAGCTCAGCTTTCCAGTAGCCCTGCATCAGCTAAGCGTAGCACAAAATAGAGCCACAGGGACAAACATTCCACGAGAGGGAGAAACCCCACCAGCCTTCTCCAGAGGGCAGCAGCAGGAGGGATTTAAACAGCCACAATACAATTCCCTCCAGGCGCCGAAAACAGTTATGGGGCTCTGCTTCTAAACCAATTAGAGATTTTTACAAGGCATTAGAATTTACTCTGCACCATAGCAAGGTCTCACCACGCTTAGCTCAATCAGAGCAATTTCCTCTTTGGCTGTGCATGCATGAGAGCTGCATGTATGTACGTGAGCACACTGAGCCAAACAAGACATCTCTGTTGCTAAAAATCAGAGCTACTTATTGATACCCAAGTCCTGTAGTTTTGCTACTGATTGCCATGACCAGGAAACTTTAAATCAGGGGTTTAGAGTACCTGTACTTCCCAGGATGCCCTCATGCTCCAACATATTACAGTCCTCAAGCCAGTCTGCAGGCGGAGGAGCAGCTGAGAGGAGGCTGCTGGTACGCAGTCCACTCCCTTCAGCAGGCAGGGAATGGACTTTAAGAAATAGCTATATTGTCACAGAAAGCTGTTTACAGGACCATTAGGTGATAGATTTTTGAATGACAATGTCCATCAACTCTCTGTGGCTTTATGGGGATGATGATCCTGGTGGCATGCATGGAGAACAGCGGGTGATTGGTCTGAGTGTGGTCCTACAAGCAGTCATACTCCTCTTAGCTCTGTCCTCACCTGCTGGCAAGTGGAGAAGATCTCTGTAGGAAGCATGGATGCTGCGGAAAGCAGCCTGGAACCTGGCTGTGCCCAGGGGACAGATCTTGTTGTGAGGATGTCTTTCTCATCACTGTGTTTGGAGCAGTGTGTTTATCAAGCAGCTACTCTGCCCCAGAAGAGACAGTGCCAGCTGTGGATTCCTGTGCAGAAGGTCACATTGGGAGAGACAGTGTCAGTGTCCTTTTAGGAGTCAGCCTGCTGTGTCCCCAGGCAGGGAGCTCCCAGCCACCTGCTAAGTCTGGCAGCTGAAGGGATGCTGCATCAGTTTGCTATGACAGGTAGGTACCAGGTCCCTCATAGAGGTCAAAGGGGCAGCAGTCAGTCTTCCTGCAGCAAGGCTGGAAGCCCCAGTTTACACAGGCACCTGGATGCTTACCAACTGATAGGTATATATGCCTTGTCCCAAACCCTTGTATGGCAAGAAGCTGGAACCCAAAAAGGGAAATGTTGGCTTCAGTTGCCTCTGAAGCATTGATGCGCACTGTTGCTAGTGCTGTATAAAGCAGTCCCGTGCATTTTGGGTACCATGATTGCATTGCCTAGATAGCAGGAGGCCAGCCACATAACATTGTGGTTCAGGCTGGGGCTCACATGGTGCAGAAAGTCAGGGTATTCAGCTGGGCATTGAGCTATGTGAGGCTGCAGCACCAATTGCACCAGAGGGAGTTGGGACTCTGATGAAGCTCATCTCCTGCTCTGTTCTCCACATCTTCCCTGCCAAGTATATTCTTGGTGACTTCTTGGCCAAGTACTGACTGGTTCTCAGCGCCACTGCAGTTCAGCAGCTAACCTGGGTGGGTAGTATGGCTCAGCGGCAATGGGCATGCCTTGCCAGCCTTGCTGGGCTGGCAGCTGAGTATGCAGTTGTGTCTGACAGGCCCATGCTGGCATCAGATTGATGTCCTTTTTGTTCCTGATAAAGATCCAAAGTGTGCTCTTGGGTTCCAGCAGCAATTCTTTTATCCTTCCTGATTGTGGCATCCATGCTCCTGGAGTCCCAGGAGATGCATCAATGGCCGAGCTGCAGGCGGGGAGGCTGCTATCGGCAGAGAGGATAGAAAAGCTGCAGGAACAGCTGTCATTTCTCCCTGTTTGCGTTTTGTTCTTGGGCTATCAGCAGGACGTTTTCTGCCAGACACCTATCAATCTGCCACAGTGGAGCCCAATCTTGTCTGTGTGCCTGCTGCTGCTGTTGATGCCAAAGTGTGCCTGCAGCCTCCTGCCTGCAGCCAGCCCACTGCGGTGCATTCTCCCCTGCCTTGCTGGGGCAGGAAGGAGCTGGTGCAGGACTCGACCCTGGGGCTGAGGGAGCATGCAAGGCAATGGTGTGCAGCCAGGGACTGCTATGCTTGCCCTGGACCCCCATTTGTCCCCACATGGCGTTTGCTGCTCTCTTCCTTATGGCTTTGTTTCAGGAGCACCCCCTCTGCTTTGAGACAGCTGAAGTGTGCCTTGCAGGTCCCAGGGTGGGAGAAGGGCACTGGTGACCAGCAGTGGGCAAATCCATCCCAACCCCTGGATGAGGAGGAGCAGAGGAGCACAGTGGTAGGCAATGTGGCAACCTAAGTGCCAGGTGGGATGGTGGCTCCCAAGATGAGCTCTGCAGAGCCCAATATCAGGGCTGGCATTTAGGATTTCACCCCATCCACCCCCTGCCATGCTGGACTGCCCCCAGAGTGCTTCTCTGGGAAGAGCTGCAGCCTCAGACAGGGTGAACTAAGCCCATCCACATGGCATTAGGGCTGACAGCACTAGGAGGAGGTGGTCACAGGAACATTAGTCCCAGGGGACACCTTGTTTAGCCCCATGTAATGAGGTAGAATACCTCAGATAAAACCAGCTATGTTTCACTTCCCTTGTGCTTCCTCAAATTCTTTTGAATTTTCCATAGCTCAGAAGCATCAGGGCCACTGACAAGAAGACCTGTGATTCACACTTTAGTAAGCCTGTGCAACAAAACTTTCAAATACATCTCATTTCAGAAGGAAGCTGCCAGAGCACCACAGGGCAAAGAGGAATGTGGGGTTTGAGATACCCCCAGCCCCTCCTACACTCTGCTGCTGGTGTTACCTGCCTGCAGGCCAGCACAGGGAGCAGCTCCAAGGCCTAAGTGCTCAGCATTTTGCTCACTTCTCTCGGTGATGGCTAGAGACAAGATAAAGACAGGCACTGAGTCCCATTTAATGCCACTCTCCATCCATCATGGAGCTCACAGGCCGTATCTTGCTTCATTACTTAAAAACCTGAGGGCAAGATGACTGGTCTGCCCTGCTCCTACCCTCTGCAGGAGTCAGCACTGAAACCAAGCACCTGCAGAAATCCAAGTCCTCCCTCCCATCTGGCCAGGGAAAGTTCCCCTGCTGCTCATTGCAAATGAACCAAGGAGGGTGTCCCAACATTTGGATTGGCAGGTGCTGGCTGGTGCACTAGCACTAGGGCACTCACCTCCACCCTTCTGCTCCTGGTTTGGTTGGTGTATCTTCAGGCAAAGAGGAACCATTCCAGGCACCAGCTAGGAGAGCAAACTGTTCTTAAGACACATTGTTTTTTTTTCTCTTTCTCTTTTTATTTTTATATTTTTTATTTTTTTTCCTTTTCCCCATGCTTCATTTAACTCTAATGAGTGACATATGCTGGTTTGGGTGAAAAAACTCTGTTTTCTGCTACACTGGGGCTGGGATTGCAGACTGCTGCAATGGCCCCCAGCTTTTCTTCCTTAGGCTAAAGCATCTTCTGTCAAAGCCAAAGGCTAATTGCCCTGCTAGGTGCCACATTAGTAAGCCTTTCCTCACTCCTTGAGAGGGAATGATCAAGTAGTCCCAGTGTAGCAGGCCCTTTGGCTGCAGCCTGTTGTCCTGGGCTGCCTGGAATCCAGTTGCCTGTTAACCTGACTCCCTGGTGAAGCTTTTCCCTCCAAGCCTGTGTTACAGTGGTGCTAATTAAACAAATACATCTCAATTCTGATGAAAATCCACATGTAAAGCTGTGTGATGCTTCACAGCAGGCTCATTTTAACAGTCAGCTCTGCAATCTCTTATGCCTCCTTGGAGAGCATTAGCAGCATGGTCAATGAACCTTAGTAGAGGCTGAAACTTCCCCAGCCCACCTGCTTGAGAGTCAGCACTCTTGCTTTCTTCACACACAGAAAAATCCTGCTCTTCCTCCTTGTCTCCCTGCACAGGACTGTGTACCAGGGCAGGGACTAGTTTCTCTGAGTGTCTCGCTGACAGAGACTTGCTTTCACCTTGTGCAAGAGCAAGACATTGACTGCCTCTTCAGCTGGGATGAAAAAGCCAGGTATAAGGTAAAGGCTGAGCCACGCCAGTCTGGTTCCATCTGCAGTGCCCAGGGGCTACAGAACAGCACCTAGTTTGCTAGTCTGACATAGTCTGACTGCGCCACCCAGTCTCTGCATCTTTTACTATGCTTATTTGCTTTTCTCTCTTCTCTGGTGAATGAGCAGAGAGAGAGAGAGGTTTTGTTACTTGTTTACAGACTCAAAGTAATTAGAAAGAGAAAAGTTGCCCACGATTTTGGTGAAGATAAACTACTTGAAAGACATCTTTTGTGCATATTGAACATTGCTCTTGAAGCTTCTTTCCACTGCTACTGGGATGCATGCTGCATGCGTAGGAAATTATGATATAGTTGCCATTGCGGAGACGTGGTGGGATGACTCATACAACTGGAGCGTACCCATGGTGGGGTATAAACTCTTCAGGAAGGGCAGAAGAGGAGGCGGGGTAGGGCTTTGATACCCTCGAGCTGGACTACGGTCAGGATGGGACTGAGTGCCTGTGGGTGAAAATCAGAAGAGCCCACAGGCAGGCAGGTATTGTGGTGGGAGTCTGCTATAGACCACCCAGCCAAGAAGAAGCAGATGATGAGCTCTTCTACAAACAACTGAGTAAAGTATGATCAAGATTGCTACCTCTAGTCCTTGTGGGTGACTTCAATTTCCTGGATATAGGCTGGGAGTATAATACAGCAGAAAGGAAGCAGTCCCGGAGGTTCCTTGAGTGTGTGGAAGACAACTTCCTCATGCAGCTGGTGAGCGAACCAACAAGAGACGGTGCCGTCCTGGACCTGCTGTTTGTGAACAGAGAAGGACTGGTGGGGGATGTGAGGGTTGGAGGACGCCTGGGGCAAAGCGATCATGAGATGATAGAGTTCTCAGTGCAGGGTGAGATGAAGAAGGTGGAGGTTAGCAGAACAGTCATGCTTAACTTTCAAAGAGCAGACTTTGGACTCTTCAGAAGGCTGGTCGGAAAAGTCCCATGGGAGGCGCTCCTTGAGGGCAAAGGTGTCCATGAGGGCTGGGCACTCTTCAAGAAGGAACTCCTAGCAGCTCAGGAGAAAGCCGTCCCCAAGTTCTGGAAAAGTAGCCGGAGGGGTAAGAAACCAGCATGGTTGAGTAGGGAGGTCCTGAGAGACATCAATAGGAAAAGGAAGGTCTACGAACTTTGGAGGAAGGGGCAGGCATCCTGGGTGGACTATAGGGAGGAAGTGAGAACGTGCAGGGAAAAAATCAGGAGGGCTAAGGCCCAACTAGAAATGTGATTGGCCAAGACTGTGAAAGACAACAAAAAGTCTTTCTACAAATACATCAACAGTAAAAGGAGGACTAGGGAGAATCTCCAGTCCCTAGTAGATGCAGAGGGAACAAGAGTAACAGGGGATGAAAACAAGGCTGAAGTACTCAGTGCCTACTTTGCCTCAGTCTTTAATAGTAAGGAAAATTGTTCCCTCTGTGCACAACCCCAAGGGTTGGAAGAGAGGTGTGAGGTTCCTGCGGTCCAAGAGGAGGTGGTTAGAGACTTGCTTGCCCAGCTAGATGCCCACAAGTCTATGGGGCAGGATGGAGTCCACCCAAGAGTTTTGAGAGAACTGGCGGATGTGCTGGCCAAACCTCTTTCCATCATCTTCCAACAGTCCTGGATGACTGGGGAGGTTCCGCTGGACTGGAGGCTGGCTGATGTTGTGCCCGTCTATAAGAAGGGTCGCAGGGAGGATCCAGGGAACTACAGGCCTGTCAGTCTGACCTCACTACCGGGGAATGTCATGGAGTGGATGATATTGAGTGCTATCAAGAAGCACATGAAAGAGAACCGGGTGATCAGGTCCAGTCAACACGGGTTCAAGAAAGGCGGGTCTTGCCAGAGTAATCTGATCACCTTCTATGACCTAGTGACTAGACTCTTGCATGAGGGAAAGGCTGTGGATGTAGTCTTCCTAGACTTTAGTAAAGCCTTTGATGCAGTTTCTCATAGCGTTCTGCTTCAGAAACTGTCGGCCTCTGGCCTGGACAGGTGCACACTCTCCTAGGTGGAAAACTGGTTGAACGACCAGGCCCAGAGAGTGGTGGCTAATGGTGTTAAATCCAGCTGGAGGCCAGTTACAAGTGGGGTTCCCCAGGGCTCAGTGCTGGGTCCAGCCCTGTTCAATGTCTTTATCAATGACCTGGATGAAGGCATCGAGTGCACCCTTAGCAAGTTTGCAGATGACACTAAGCTGGGTAGAAGTGTCGATCTGCTGGAGGGTCGGGAGGCTCTGCAAAGGGACCTGAACAGGCTGGACTGCTGGGCTGAGACCAACGGCATGAGGTTTAACACAGCCAAATGCCAGGTCCTGCACTTGGGGCACAACAACCCTAAGCAGAGCTACAGACTAGGAGAAGCCTGACTGGAAAGCTGCCAGGAGGAGAAGGACCTGGGGGTATTGGTTGACAACTGACTGAACATGAGCCAGCAGTGGGCCCAGGTGGCCAAGAAGGCCAATGGCATCTTGGCTTGTACCCGAAACGGCATGACCAGCAGGTCCAGGGAGGTTCTTCTCCCTCTGTACTCGGTACTAGTGAGACCGCACCTCGAGTACTGTGTTCAGTTCTGGCCCCCTCACCACAAGAAGGATGTTGAGGCTCTGGAGCGAGTCCAGAGAAGAGCAACAAAGCTCGTGAAGGGGGCTGGAGAACAAATCTTATGAGGAGCGGCTGAGAGAGCTGGGGTTGTTCAGCCTGGAGAAGAGGAGGCTGAGGGGAGACCTTATTACTCTCTACAACTACCTGAAGGGAGGTTGTGGAGAGGAGGGAGCTGGCCTCTTCTCCCAAGTGACAGGAGAAAGGACAAGAGGGAATGGCCTCAAGATCCACCAGGGGAGATTTAGGCTTGAGATAAGGAAAAAATTCTTCACGGAGAGGGTGGTTAGGCATTGGAACAGTCTGCCCAGGGAGGTGGTTGAGTCACTCTCCCTGGAGGTGTTTAAGGTGAGAGTGGATGAGGTACTTAGGGGCATGGTTTAGAGATGGGTGGGAATGGTTGGACTCGATGATCCAGTGGGTCTCTTCCAACCTGGTTATTCTATGATTCTACGATATATATTAAAGGCAAATATTAAGGCTGAGATGCAATAGGAGGTATTACGTACTATATCAATTAATATTCATCTTGGGGGAAAAAAAAAGGAGTGAAAAAAATTTCTGGTTAAAATTCCTGCCAGAGAAGATGAATTTGTAAATGGGTCTGATCATGGAGAGGAGTGCTTTGGGACACTGTCACCTGAGGTTGCCTCCCTCTTCTTCCCACTGGAGCTCCGCCAGCACTGGGCTGGGCACCAGTAGTGCAGAGTCTCCTACTCCACCATCAGCGTGGGGATCATTAGCATTTAAAATCTCTCTGCCAATACAGAACTTGGATGGCTGATGGGGTGCTGGTGTCCCTGTTTAGCTCTGCTCAGCCTCCTGGGGAGGAGGACTGTGGCTGGCTCCTTGCCTCCTGCCATGCCAATTCAAGTATTCCTGGTCCCTCTACCACTCTCCTGCCATGCCAATTCAAGTATTCCTGGTCCCTCTACCACTCCCGTCACTGTACTTCATTAGCCGTGGCCCAAGGTGACAGTGTTCAGCGCACTTCCCCCAGCCTGTGCTCTGCTATTTGTCCCTACAAAGATATGGAGGACTTGAATAGCTGTGGATTCATCCTGCTTGCTTGCCACTATCCCCTCGATTCCAGGCAGCTCCAGATGCCATGGATTCTGGCTCTACCCAGGCATCCCCTGAGCACTGACTCTGCTAGGACAGGCTGGATCCTAGGTGAGGACAATCAAGTTGGGCTACGCTCAGGGTGCTGTGAAGGAATGATGGAATTGTGAATGTGCAGCTGTGGGAAAGCCCTCCCCGACCAGAGCCACTGCCCTCAGCTGTGTCCCTTGCTCAGGCTCCAGTGCAGCACACAACTGCTCCTGGCCTCACTCTCACATCCCTTCCAGCTGGCTCCCCACTCCACCATGGAAAGAAAAGCCAAACCAGCTACTGCTACCAGTCCTCTGGGGCTTCTCCCCTCCCTCAAACCAGCACTGAGCTGCAAAAGCTCATCAGAGATGATCAACTGTAGTGGCTATGTTACTGTACCGACGTATCCACCCCATAACACCCATCCTGGGAGAGGCAGGCTTTTCCTCCTTTTACCTTGTTTTTTTTTGCCCAGCAGCTAGGAAATGGAGGAAGTTTCCATCTGTCTGCACTGTCTCGGAAAGTTTAATCATTAGCTATGTGCTGACTTCTCTGTTTGGGGCTCAGACTGTCGCAACAGTGTCTTTGCAGCACAAGGCATCTAGGAGGAGATGCTCCTTGGCATCTTTGCCTTATACCACGGCTAAGCAGCTTAACATCTTACCACAATCCATGCTCCAGAGCAAATAGTGCAAACAGGCATTTTAATTGCCCCTGTGATTTATTGAGTCTGGGCAGTGTAATTAAAATTAATTCTCAGATGCAACCAATGAGCTGTGGAGACTCACCATCTTATTTGTGTGACTGAAGAACTTGCTGCAGCTGAGGGGGCTTGCACCCCATCCTTGCCTCCCAGGGCCCCCTGTGCAGGAACTGCCCTCCCAGTTGGGATGCTGGTGTCCCCATCAGCCACCGTGCTGTGGGCTGACGAATGCTGGCCTTGGGGTCCAACAAGCTCCTCCATCCTTTCACCTCCTCCCATTTCAGAGGCACTGCTCTCAAGTCACTCAAGCACCAGGAGTCGTAAATTTCACTGTTTCACTCCCCGCCCCTTTTGTTTCCCTTACACCAGTAAAGTCAGCCTGCAGGCTAGGCATTTCCAGCCTGCCCTTCCCCATCGCACCTTGGGAAGCTGTCTGCTGCAAACCATTTGTCAGCCGCGCACTGACTGACAGCTTCTTTGGAGCGACCAGCTGCCATGTGGCCCGCTGCTTGGGCAAGGGCTTGGCAGCCCAGCATGGCTTGAAACTGCTTGGTCCCCATTGCTGCACCTGAGCAGGACCCTTCTGAGGAGCAAGACCCATAGCATTAGCACCAGTGAGGTTCACCCCTGCTTGCCCTGCCATCATGTCCCCGCTGTAGAACATAGATTTGCCTCTGGCACCTTCTTCTCATCCATTGTCTATAAGAGCAAAAGGAAACCAGAGCAGGGAAGTGCTGGGGTTTGTGCCAGGATGGCAGTTTCGTAATCAAGCAGCTGCTAGGATTGTGCTGTCCTGGGATCCTGAGAAGCAGTCACAGTGATGAACCCTCATGACTGCTCTGCACCTCACTCACAACATTCGCAGGCTGCAATGAGACTTTATGATTAACCACACCAGAACTGTGCTCTTCCCTTTCTTCTTCCTCCTCCCATCGGTACTTACTTCTCCCTCTTTGTGCTGTAAGTAAGGAGCTTTCTCTCTTGCCAAATCCCCCGTCTGTGTTGGGGGAGTGGGGTTAGCCAGGCGTGAAATGAAAATAAATCACTAATTCTACCTAATAATGCCTGATTTCCTGATTTGATATCCCACATTAATTCTAATTACCCACCCAGAGTCAGGGCATTAATCAACACGTTAAAACTTCTCCTTGCCTAGCAACACTGATGTTCCAGGCATCTGGCACAGCGGGGGCACTGGGGATTTGTCTTTCACACCAGCCCCATCTGCATCAGTGCTGTGAGGAGGAGTAAGGAGAGGGTCTTTTACTGGCATGCAGAGGGTGCAAAGGTCTTGCCACTTCACTATGGCTTTGGGGTGAATGGGAATGCTGGCAGGCACCCAGCATCCTGCTTCCCTCTCAATGAGGACCACCTTCGCTTATGCTGCACCAGCAGCATCCTTGGTGCGAGGGTGTCACCAGTGGTGTGGTTCCACAGAATGATCCAGCTGCCACACCTTCCTCTATTGGATGGAAGTGCCCTGGTAAATAATCTCTCCTCCACAGAGGTAGTGATAGATAATCCAAGCATCTCATAGCCTGTCTTTTTTCTTCTTTTTTTTTTTTTTTCTTAAATAGAAACTCTGTGAAACACCCCTCTATGGAGAGAGGTGAAGATGGCATAAAGGAGATCACACTTGCCATGATCCTCGATCCTTTGCAGTTATTGTCATTTTCCTGAGCAATCCCTTTCCAGGCAGGAAGGATGAATTGATTTCAATTCAAGTTGATCTAAATCTGTAAACAGGAAACCTTTAAATAATCCACTTTAATCTTGTTTCACATTTGGGCTACTTCTCTGTTTTCCTAAAGCAGGCTGACTGGCGCCGGTCAGCAAAACCCAGTACTTGTTTTTTGCCAGCTTCTACTGTAGTTAAACCAGCTTATTAGAGCTATTATGTAATTAACATTTATTTAGATTTTTTTCTTCACTTTGTATTGAAAGGCTTAATATTGCATTTATTCACTAGCTGATTTTTTTTTAATTCATCAGTTGAATAAGCTTTAATTTGGACAGTAATTAACTGAAACATGTGCAAACTCAGAATCTACGCTTGGTTTTATAAGCCTGACTTACCTGTTCTAGATACAGGACAAAAATATGTCTCTCAAAATACATTTATGTTTAAAAACCATACAATTTATTAAAAGCAGCATTAGAGGTAGTTAATGAATTTGGCTTGGTTTCTGGCTCTGAGGTCCTTGAGGATTTTCAACAGTATAGATTTCAATCTCGCATATGTCACTGATAAGGCAAGGGTGGAAATTGAGCCTTTCTTTTTTTTTTGGGGGGGGGGCGGTGTGTAGCTTCTCAAATGTGACCAAGCTCATCCCTGAGCTGAAGGCAGTTCTTTCAAGGCACAGAGGCCATTGCTGTTGCCAGATTCTGGTTTTGTGTCTCATTCCAGGTTTTGGGTGTCTCCTGAGTTATTGGCTTAGCATTAACTTTTGAGCAACAAATGTGCATTTTCTGAGTACTTACATTTACATGGGGTTTATTAACCTATGGTAATTTTATGCCTTGACTTAGAGCTTCCAATCAAGGGAGTTAATTTTTAGGAGAAATACAGACCAAAAATACTCTCAATTAGCAGTAATATTTAAATATATCCTGCTTCTAGGGCTTAGGCAACAGCAGCCATCTGAGCTTGAGAAAGAAGCAGAGTCCTCCCACACTCAAACCTGAGTTGCTGCTTGTCGGCATCAAACCACACTTGCTTCTGCCCCTTGGCTCCAGCTGCGGTCTGGCGTTTGTCCTTCCAGCAGTAGCAGCCACTGGCCTACTGGGCAAGCCCTCTGAAATATTTTTTGAAGAGAGATCAAATATTTATGGTGTGAAGATAAACTGAAAACCATGCTGTTGATAATGTGCACATGGAGGCCATCATGTGCTGAGCCTCGAACCATGCTGGAGCCTGATGAGGATGGGATGGCTGCCTGTTCTGCCTTGGGATGCTCCTGGCATTCCAGGAAATACAAAGCCCCTGGCCTCGTGGTGCCAGGTTTATAGTGGCAGGGAGCAGTTTTTAAACTAGTAAGCTGCCCCTGCCCCTTCAGTGTGCCTGGCTTTATCTGGGTAGGAATCACGGTGCTGCCCTCTTGTTTCCTTTCTCTACAGGCTGCAGGTCAGTGGTTTACAGCCAGTGGTCAGTGGATCCCAGGGGTGCTGTGGGCTTTTTCTAAATGTAACTAAGAAAAGTGAGCCTCTAGTCAGCAGCCTTATAGTTATTGCATTGGAATCTGTGGTTCCATGGGAATATTTTTAGGAAGTAAAGGACTAGGAAAGCTCGCAAAGCTCAATCCATGAAGGATATATTCACCCAGGAGAGTTTTACAGCACTCGTATTCAAATTCTCCTCTATCCCACAGATAGCGCACAGAATTCATTACACTTCAGCAATGCTAGCATTGCCCCATAGCAGCCTAATTGCCATCATCCAGCCCAGCCGCACAAATCCAGAGCCTCTCACCTTCTACAGAAGGAGGGACCACACTCAGACCCACCAGCTGAAGAAATTGGGAGCTTGTCTGTGCCTCTGTCCAGGTGACAGCATGCAAGTGCTAACAAGGTTTCATTAATGTGTGCAGCCTCTCCCTGCCATCTCCAGCTTTCCGTGTGCCACTAAATCATCTGATGTGGAATGAATTCACTGGGAAGAACTATAGCAAGACAAGCAGAGGTCTTGGGCAAGGGGAAAAATGTCCCATAAAGCAAACATGCAGCAGTGTGCTCAGCTGCTAGGGATGCTGCTGGCACATGCACTCAGTAAGATTAATATGCACCAAGCAACCAGGAATGGCGAGGAAAGCTTACAAGGTTCCTCTCATTAGTTCATCCTTCCAGCTGAATTAATGACTCACAACATTTGCCCAGACCTAGATGGGTCTTCTGTTAAACGGTATCGTGGATTAGTGGAGAGTTGAATGTGTGCACGTGTGGAGGTGGGCTTAAAAGACTCTTAGACCCTCTGCAGCAACAGCGAGGGAGAGATCCGCTCCCAAGATGTAGGCATCAAGTGCAGAGAGGCAGGAGAAGAAACACTCTGCCAGTGTTCTTCATGGTTTCCTTCTGTCCTACAGGGAAGATGAAGCAGGAGGGTCTGGGCACCCTGAGCTGCGAGAGGAAATCACAGATGAGTATAAAATGGACATGTTGCAGGTAGAACAAAAGGAGCTTGGAACAATATGAGCAGGATGGGAAATAAAGGTAGTAACAACTGACATGCTCCCTGCACATACAATGAGACTTTTGAGGGGCCTTCATTAGTGGCACCATGCCTGCAGCCAGTTACAAGGGAAAATGAGGACCATGCTGAGATGCCTCACAGGTTCAGCAGAAGCCTAGCTAAAGATCTTGGGACCCCACTCATGCAGAGGCACATGCCAGGGGAATGGATAGGCAATACCTTTACAGGCACCAAGCATGGAGGGCTCCAGCAAGACTCTGATTATAAGGTGCTTTTGTTGGGGCAGAGATTAAATCAAGGCAAAGCAGAACTGGGATGCAGCAGACTCCTGCAGAAGGCTCTGAGATGTCTGGCAGGGCAGCAGCTTGGAGCTGAGCTAGGCGATAGGGGAGGATTACTTCTATGGAGGATACTGTGTTCCAAGGATATTTTTTATACGAATGATCACAAGCCAAACCCAAAGAAGGGGCGCAATTAGGATTGGGAATAATACATTTGCCTTGTAACCCAAGGCAGCATGGGACCAGATCCTGCTCTGGGCCTGGCTGCTTGGCAAGTGCTATCCGGGGCCAATGCAGATGCTCATTCAGATAACCTGGAGCATCCCTGTATCTGAACAATTTGATCCTCATGGCAATCTCTGATGGAGTGTGCTCCAGGAGCAAGGACTCTGTCCAGAGAAGTGCTGGGAGAGGTGACTCCTCTGCCAAGGGAAACACAATTCTTGGACAGTGATTTGAGGTGGCAGGGCAGAGCATGGGAACCCAGGTCAGGAGCCTAAAGTCCAGTGGGAAATCCTGCAGCTGGCTTGACATAGCATCACAGGCACAGCAAGGTGCCTCACCTGCACTGGTGGAAGGAGGAAATCAGCTTGGGCCACAATGTTTATTAGCCAAAGTGTTAAAGCTTCTGGTCAGAGGCTCAGCAATGCCACCTGGCACCCTGTCCTGCCCAGTCTTGCAGGATGTTGGTGCAAAGACCTTCACTGAGCTCGCCAGCATGTCCCAGCCCCCTACAGACCCTCTGCCCACTCTTATTCACCTCCAGCCTCTTAGCCTTTGCTTTCCAGCTCTGTCCCTTTTGTCAGGCAAGCGTCCTTTGATTGCCTCCTCCAACAGCCTAAAGGAGGGCAGCTCTATGGAAAATCTGTGAGCAGATGCTCTCACTTAATGTCCTCTCTGATATTTCTTTCCTGCCTCCTCTCCCCCACCTTCTCCTCCTCCTTTATTCTTTAACTCAAGAGCTGAAATGAAAACACCTCACTCTCCTGATAACAGCAGGAGGGAAACCATCTCCATTCTATTGATTTGCAAAAACAGAAAAACAGAGAAATGTCTTGATAGCATTGTATCAAGAAGCTGATGCAGTGCTATGCTCAGATGTCTCAGGAGACTGGATGTCAGCTCCTCTGACTGTTTAAAGACTCACAGAGTCTCCAGGGATCTTGACGGCTCCAAAGCTGCAGCAGCAGAGTGATAAAAATCAAACACATCCACTGCTGACAAAGGCTTCCCCCGTTGAAATCAGAGGGGGCAGAACAGAAATGGTATATATTCAGTATGGCCAAGGAGCAAGAAGACTGTGAGGGGAAGCCATGGAAGCTAAACTTACACAGCTCAGGAACAGGGCTGAGAGAAAGAATGTCTTCTCTCTGCTGCCTGCTGGTTTCATCCAAGTAACAGCTCAAAGAAAGGAGGGAGGAGGTGAGGTCAGCCTTGGCAAATCAAAAGACCTGGATGACTGGGCTGGGAGCAAGAGAGAAAGCCAGGACGTCAGAAACCTTGACTACTGGAGCAAGGGAAGGTGACAGGGAGGTGAGGTATTTGCCTCAGAGACACAAAAACAGGGATGCTGAAATACACTGTGATGGGCACATAAGACAACTTTCTCGCTCATCCTTTGCATGACTTATAAAGAGAAGTCCGACTGGGTGCACTAGTTTCACCATATATTTTCATCTGTGTTTCCTGGCCCTTTAGAAGACAGTGACTCAGAGACATCATTCCCCTGATCCACAGATTTACTGCAGCTTCTGGACAACTTCACAGAAGGGTGCAACATCATGCTGCAAATGAACCAGGGCAATGGGCCCTGTCCTGTATCTCCTTCTGGTGCTCTCTGTGCCTTCCTCCTCTGCTCAAACAGTTCCCGTGCTTCTGATCTCCTCTGGGCTTAGATTTGAGCACAAAGAGGCATTAGATGTTTGAGCAGAGCCTTTTGCTATACCCACCTTCAGTATCCATGTGTCTTGGCAGCACACCAAGAGCGCTGACCAAGTTGCTCTCTTTGAGAGAAGGAGTGTAGGCAACAGGAATGCAGGATTTTCTGGGATTAATTCTTATTCACCACCTTGATAAATGTTTTTCCTCTTTTCCTTTCTGCAGTAGCCCAAGGGTGCCAGGTGATCTCAGGATCATTGCTGGAGAATTCCTGCCTCCTGTGCTGCTAGTGTGCCATCCGCCTGCCTACATTTCTGTCACACATGTTCTCCAGCCTACTCATCTCACCTTATTTCCATCAGAGAAGCACCCCAAGATAGACATCTCAGGAAGTCAGATGAGCTACTTTCTTTAAACCATCCATTCATCAGACTGGAGATTTAGTATAGATATAAGGAAGCAGGGCATCCCCAGCGTCTTCAGGGGGAAGATGATGGGACCTGTTTCCCACAGGTTGGGGTAGACATACCAGGGCTGCTTGTGGCATCAGAGACTTTCTCTCCTCAATGCATCATTAGGGTCAAGGATGAGAGATGTGGGTTAACAGGCTGGATCTCCTCTCCTTGACTGGCTGCAGTGTTTCCTGTCCACTACTGCTCATCATGGTCTGGAGAGTGGACATGCTCACTGGGAGACAGAGAACATCTTTCTCTCTCAGTCTTAAATAATCACAGCAGCTAACTTGGGATAGAGGCACAAACAGACAAAGAGTAGGAAGGCAAAAATGAGACAGAGCTGGGAGTGAGACATAGGATAGTGTCTACCTCACTTATGATACCAGGCAAGGGACCAGTAAGGGACCAAACTGCTGCAGGCAAAGTGGGATGCACGCTGTGGTTCCCAGCAAGGAGCCAGCAAGTTTGGCAGGAAAGAAAGTCATGCTACATCTTTCCAAATGTTTCCTAGCAGATAAGCTAGCAGGGGAAATCAATTAATCAAAGCTGCCTATCACCTCCCTGGGACAGTCTTTTCTGAAACACACATGGCAGCTGCAGAGAGGTGCAGCTGCAGAGAGGTGAAACACTCCTTCCCCATCTACCAGCACTATGCTGTCACGCTTCACCACCCAGCTCTGACTTAAACAGTGGACTAATGGAACAAGATATACCCCAACAGGGCCAGAAGTGCAGAGACCTGATGGTTCTGCTGTGGTGATGGAAGAAATGGGGCAACACAATGATCAATGTGATCCATAATGAAGCCGATTTATTCAGGGTTAATTGCCTGCTTTTATCCATGGAGCTAACTCTAGTGCCAAACACTGATTGGACGATTCTGTCCTAGTAACAAGCATTCATTGATCACAGCCCAACCACACAACCATGTTGCCAGGGTACATACCTCAATAACCAGCTTCCTCATTTGCATAACACAACAGAATCGTTATAATCCTTTTATAACCTTGAGGACCCTGGCTAAGTCTTCCCAACTCCACTCAGCCTCATTACTTGAGCTGCTCAATAAATGTTGTAGCCACCCATCATTCTGCCATCTTTGGGAAGAAATAATGCTAGAGGTTTTCCAAAGTGATGCTATAGTCATCTACCATTGCACACATGCTGTTTTTGCATTTACAGGCTAGAGCATCAAGTAATCAGCCACGTTCATTAGGAGCTCATTGCCTTTACAGAAACTTCCTCCTCACTCTGGACTCACTTGTACATCTTTACAGACGTGTCGCAGCATGTGCTCTGCAAACAGCTCCAGAAAATTCAGTAAGACCATTCCCATGGCAAGATGCTTTGTGGAATAAGGAAAAGTGTTACTGTCTGGCCAGATGAAAGCGCAACACAGATCTCTCAGCTGGTAGAAACGCACCTCCTCACATTCTAAACCTCATTCACCAACATCCTAAATTTCTTGAATGACTAACTCAGCTTTGCTACAAGGGCAATAATGTTTCACAAATAACACACAGAGGTCTTCACTCTGCTTTTTTGTACCAGTTCCAAGGTTTGTATCACAGTTTTCTTGGAGATGCCACTATGTTTTCTTAAGATTCACTCAAAAGCTGCCAAAAGACCTCAGTTTTAAACAAAACACAGTTCTCTCTAGTGGTTTGATCCTTCCATTGCTCAGCTCTTTCCAAAGGGCTCAGGATGTTTCTCTCTTTGAAGCCATATGCTTTTAGCTCTCATGAGTGTGCTGCAGTAGCTTCCCCTGCATAGGCATCCTTCCGCTCCAACAGGGTCTCAGTTGCCCCTCTGGATTCTGAAGCCTTAAAGCAGACCTGGTAGCCCTGTGACAACAGAGCATAAATGCGAGGGATGATACTCCATGTGATTCTGGGGAAACTGTCTCTCTCTAAAAGCATCACATGGTCTCTCCTGCTCCTATTGCAAAGGCATTTTTTTCCCAGAAAATATCTAACATCTCAGAAGGGAGCCAGGGATAACCTGAATCCTTTGCTTAGTTTTGTAGGCACTGAATTTGTACTGAGAGTGCTATACTGATGCAGAGAAAGGAGCATACACTGGCTTATGCTGGGGTAAACCAGAGGGCATAGCTAGAGAGTTGCCTGGATGGTTCATGGGAGAACACGGCTGCATGACTTGCCCTGGCAGGACAGGAGCATAGGAAGAGAAGGAGGGAGGGAGGGAGCCTCTGTACACCCCAGTAAGCTGAAATCAAATCCTTTTCATTTTGACATATTCAGGACAGGGTACAAGAAATATGTGTGGTGCATGTTGAGCAACTTCCCACCTTTCTTCTGGTAAGCAATGCAGAGGCTTGCATACATCAGGAGCTCCAGCATTAAAGGCTCCCTCCCATGGTACCACAGATCTGCTCTACATACACACGACAAATCACAGTCTCTCCAGATGGCTGAGCACCCCACCACGGGTCAGCCATGGGTTCAGAGCCAGGCTGGTGACACCAAGCACAGACAGCTTCAGTCAAGCCATCATCAGGCAAGTCCAGGCGCAAGCTGGAAAGTCAGGGTGCATAGGCTGCCACAGGCATGGCTGTGGCATAGCTCGGGGAGGGATGAGCTGCTTCCTGGGCAGCCCTCTGCCTCCCTCCTCTCCCCTGCGTCCATTGCACTGTGGGCACAGTGGGTAAGGTAGCTGGCTGAAGTGGGAGCTTGCAGGGGGTTACAAAGACCCGACCATGTCTGGCAGATATGTAAAGGACCCAGCCACCTGCGAAGCCACACAAGGCACACCTTGTCAGCTGTATGTTTGCCCAGGATTAGCGAGCGCACTGCCAGACCCAAAGCGTCATAATATTGCTAGCAGAAAAATACTCAGTATTCTCTCTCACGCAGTTCACTCAATGCTATTTTATGAATGTGACAAGCCAAGCTGGGGCTGCCAGCTCACAGCCGTTTGATTCTCTGTGCTCGTGTTCAGGGGTGATGTGGGCTTCTCCTCCTGTGGTGCAGCACCACAAGGAAGAGCTTCATGGGGCTGCAGGAGGGAAAGCCTGCCCCTGCTTATGGCTCCTGTTTCTTGCTTGCTTGACCAGGTACCCTACCTCTGCATATCCCTTCCCCAGTGCAGGACTGGGGCTGGCCTCAAGTGGTGGCCAGAGCCCTGTGGTGCTGCTGGGATGCTGTGGACCCCCCACAGGCAAAGCCAGAGCTGTCCTGGCTGCCACTGCGGCTGTTGTTATTTCTCAGTCTCTCAATTTCTCCAGTACCAACATCACTTTCCTTGGTGTTGCCATAACAACTGGAGTTAAGAGCTTGTTGACATTGCCCTGTTGTACTAATTGCACAATTTCCCATCACTGTTACATGTCAGTTATTTCTTTCGAAGGGCTGAAATTGCTTTTGGCCACCTCGTCTGCTCCCTCTCCGCCTCCTTGTGCCTAGTTAGGGAGCTTGAGCAAGGGAGCAAATGATCCTGAAATGACCTGGGGAAGTGTCATTTAACCCCTTTCAGAGAAGCCGTTAACTATGTGGCTGAAATGCAGGTAGTTTCTGATATTTTGCCTACACTGGTTCTTTCACCACTGCGCATGCTGGGGGCATCACACTGGCAGCAGCAGAAGGAAAATTTGGAGATGAGCAGCGGCCATGTGCAACATCTGGGACAGAACTCGGGTAACATGTCACATCCTCCTCTTCCTCTGCCAGGAAACCCAGGCTGAGAAACCCACCTCAGGTATAGGGAAGCAGAGTGGAAGGAATTTGCTTTCCCCAGCACTGGCAGCAGCCATTCCACAATGCCCCATGCCCCTTTCCCCGTGGTACAAGCTCTGGCACACCAGCAAAGAGCCAGAGGACTCCTGCAGGTCCCCATCTGCTAGGAAGGGCACCCCAATCCGAAGTGGTGCCCCTGGGCTCCTAGCTGGCCGCTGAAACACTGTGGTATGAGGCTGAGGGGCTGCTTATGAGCTCAGGGGGGTTGCTCCATATTTTGATGGAGAGGAAATGGTTAGGAGGATAGATTGCATTGATTTGGCCCAGTTTTTAAAGGATGCTCACCTTGAGACACTTGTCTTAGCCCATGGCAGACCAGCCTTTCTCAAGCCAGACCCACTCGTGGTTTCTCTCTGGTCTCACTTGGACCCCTGTTTTCCTTGCTCCTGATGGGTGCTGCAGGGTGCCTAGAAACCCTTTGCCGTGCCACTCTGGGGTCTCTCACAGCTCTCCATGGCTTTTAGTGGACGGTGAGAGGTCAGCCCCTCACTGAAGGCTGTGAGTGAAGCACAGAAAGCAAGGGCTGTGCTAGAGATGACAGATGCTAGTTCCTAGCAGCGTTTCCATACACACTGTAGTGACACAATCTCACATTGCTGAGCAATAAGTCTCAGCAAAAGAAGCCTGAGCATGGACCCCAAGGTTGATTCCCAGCTGCAGAGATGCCAAAGTACAAGAGACAGCTTAACTGATTAGTGAGAGACTCCACTGACTGCTGCAGCCAGCTGAGAGAAGCAAGATCATTATGGGGATTTAATTTGCATACGGGACATCTAGAAGCTAGAGGGGCTTATTTCAGCCCCTCAGCACTGCACCAAGATTAGAGCCAGAACGGAGGTGACACAGACTCAGCTGCACCCCTTTCTTGGTACCAAGTTTGTCAGTGCTGTCTGGTGTGCAGCCCTTTTAGGTGTCACTCCATGGGCTCCCAGTTCAATCCTCTGTTTGGAGATGCCCAGCTCAGACACCAGCTCAGTCCAGGCACCCTAAAGTTTGACTGGGGCAAGAAATGAGCTTGTTTCCCATCCCTGCAATCCTATTAGTCCCACAAACACAGCTACACCTGCAGATGCTGGACAAAGGTCACAGGTAGACTGGATGCACAGGGAGATTCCAGTTCCTGCTGGGCATTCCTGAATGAGCAGCAAGGCTGCCCTATTGTGTTCCTTAGTAATTCATCACCAGGACACTCACTTTATAAGTATTAAATGAAGGTCTTCATAAATTTTTAACTCAGAAATAAAACCCCATTTGGTGGAGATAAAAACCAACCCCACAACACACCCCTTTCAGTTGTCTTTCTTCCTTTCCCTGGCCTTGCCAGTGGTGGAAAATGGCATTGCATTCAATTCCACAGCTGCTAATGTGAAGATGGAGTTAATGCTTCTGCAGGGTACTCGCTGGTGGTTTTATCTGTGCAAGGGCATATCATTAGCACACCTGCCCAACTTGATGGGTATCAAGGAGGTCACATTGCAGAGCGTTATATTCTTCTGTCATTAAATGTAATCATAAAAATATTGTGTCGTGAACTAGTATCATCCAACATGACTTGCCAAACTAACCTGATCGTCTTAGCAAACTAACCTGATCGCCTTGTATGACAAAGTGACTCGGCTGCTGGACAAGGGAAAGGCTGTGGATGTGGTCTTCCTGGACCTCAGTAAAGCCTTTGACACAGTTTCTCACAGCATTCTGCTACAGAAACTGTCAGCCTCTGGCCTGGACAGGTGCACACTCTCCTTGGTGGAAAACTGGCTGGATGGCCAGGCCCAGAGAGTGGTGGCTAATGGTGTTAAATCCAGCTGGAGGCCAGTTACAAGTGGGGTTCCCCAGGGCTCAGTGCTGGGTCCAGCCCTGTTCAATGTCTTTATCAATGACCGGGATGAAGGCATCGAGTGCACCCTTAGCAAGTTTGCAGATGACACTAAGCTGGGTGGAAGTGTCGATCTGCTGGAGGGTCGGGAGGCTCTGTAAAGGGATCTGAACAGGCTGGACTGCTGGGCAGAGTCCAGTGGCATGAGGTTTAACAAGGCCAAATGCTGGGTCCTGCACTTGGGGCACAACAACCCTAAGCAGAGCTACAGACTAGGAGAAGCCTGACTGGAAAGCTGTCAGGAGGAGAAGGACCTGGGGGTATTGGTTGACAGCCGACTGAAGATGAGCCAGCAATGTGCCCAGGTGGCCAAGAAGGCCAATGGCATCTTGGCTTGTACCCGAAACGGCATGACCAGCAGGTCCAGGGAGGTTCTTCTCCCTCTGTACTCGGCACTGGCGAGACTGCACCTCGAGTACTGTGTTCAGTTCTGGCCCTCTCACCACAAGAAGGATGTTGAGGCTCTGGAGCGAGTCCAGAGAAGAGCAACAAAGCTGGTGAAGAGGCTGGAGAACAAATCTTATGAGGAGCGACTGAGAGAGCTGGGGTTGTTCAGCCTGGAGAAGAGGAGGCTGAGGGGAGACCTTATTACTCTCTACAACTACCTGAAGGGAGGTTGTGGAGAGGAGGGAGCTGGCCTCTTCTCCCAAGTGACAGGAGAAAGGACAAGAGGGAATGGCCTCAAGCTCCACCAGGGGAGATTCAGGCTTGAGATAAGGAAAAAAAATTTCATGGAAAGGGTCATTGGGCACTGGAACAGGCTGCCCAGGGAGGTGGTTGAGTCATCTTCCCTGGAGGTGTTTAAGGCATGGGTGGATGGGGTGCTAAGGGACATGGTTTAGTGTTTGATAGGAATGGTTGGACTTGATGATCCGATAGGTCTCTTCCAACCTGGTTATTCTGTGATTCTGTGTGATTCTGTGATGACCCAGAACAACTGTGTATGTAACATCTTAGCTCAGCACTGTTCTTCAGTACTTGCTTCAAGCCAGCTGGTGCATTTTGGGTCCAAGTACAGTTTTGAATTGTACTAAGCAGTCCCATAAAGACTGGTGACCCATATGTGAGGAACACAGGCATGACAACATGTCTCCAAAATTCTCTGAGAAGATCTGGGCAAAAGCTGGAAATTGTCCTTGCATTTTTGGAGCAGCTCTAAATCCCTCTCAAAGGGTCTTGAGAAGTGTTCAGAACCCTCCTGCTCCCTTGGGTCACATATCTTGGACGTAGCAAAACCAGAAGGCAGCATCGCTGTGGCTGCACCTACCACCACAGTACCCCAAGCTCCAATTACAGCGCAGCAAGATCAACAGTGGTGACCATGTAAGTCACCTGCACCATCACATCCTAGCAGAGTGTTGGTAGCAGGGAACATGTTGCTGTTCCCTGGCACACAGGCCATTGTATCTCTGCTTGTGATCATATTTTGATTACCCATTGAAACTAGGACTTGCTGCTGGCACGCTCTTCCCTTCATCATGGCTTTCTCCTGGGCCTCCCCATTCCCAGTCTCTGGACATGGAGGAGGAGACAGCGGTCACTGCTGAGCACAGCTGTGGAGGCCAGGTGGCATTGACTTTGGATGTGCCAGGTAGCTGTTTTGGACACATTCCTTTGCAAGGGCTTCTATCAAAGGGCACAGCAGTCCAAGTACAGCTTGCACACCCCTGGGAGTTGCAGAAACACACTCATTACTCACTGTCAGCCTGCTGCAATGAAAAGCATGCATGAATCATTAGGACAAGTGCTACTACAGCCCAAGTGCAAATAAGGGAAGATTGGACTTTTGGCAAATAATAGCTTTTTGCTCAAGTGTGCTGCTCTTTTCTATTCAACTGTAGTTCCTTGTGCTAACCCCACTGCAGAAGAAGCAAAGCAAAAGGAGTCACATTGCCACCCCTTAGAGGCCTGCACACATACCTCTTCAGTCCAGCTGCTACTTAGTCACTCTGGATGGACAAAAAAGGAGTGGTCACTGGTCAACGTAGCCCTGAAAATCATTATGTCCCATCATTCACTGCAGTATCTCTGTATCACTATGGCACTTATCTAGTAGAAAATAAAACTTAGCTAGAAAAGCCTGATGCTAGGTGACTTCATGCTTCTTGTTCTCCCTACACCCTCTGCAGGACCCCCTTTCTTCCCTCAAAGCTCTCTGTGAAGTGCAAATACCAGCAAATTACTGCCCCTGCAGTCATTAACTGCAGGGAAGAAAAAATGTCAGCAACTTTCTGGTCAGAGAGGATCAGATGGACTTTGCATGGACTACCTTCAACCAGACGGAAACAAGAATAATCCCACAGAGCTTTCTCCTTGCTGCTGAGTGCCCCTGATAGAGACATCTTGGGCCTTACACTGCAGAGAGACCCTAATTTTGCAGCCAACATCAAAAATACCTGTAAGAGTTTGTCACGGCTTTGATTAACTCCAAAGTTTTGGCAAGATTTTATTGTCAGAGTCAAAGCTTACAATGTCATGTTGATGCTAAGGGATTAGTTGCCCTAGAGACCCTACTGAGCAAAGTAAAACCAAGAGGTATGGCTCCTCCTCTGTGCACCAATTGCTGCCTACTGCAGTCAAGATCTGGGCAAACCTCTAAAGCATGAATGATGCTGAATGGTGTCTGGATATCTTCCAGACTGAACCAGTCCCCTGCATCTGCTGACCTCCCTGGTGAAGTCTCCCCACTGCAGGCTGCCCCTGCTGCTGGGACATCGCCACCTGGAGGATTGTCATTTCCACAGTATGGGCTGGCAAGGAGGACAAGGAAGCAACTTGTGCTGGGTGGTGATGTGTCACAGACTGGCAGGTAGAGGAGGACTTCGCAGTTCACAGCTGACAATCCACAGAGCCAGGCATTAAATAAAACAGAAACTCATAAAAGTGATTTTAAAAATAACAATGGCAATATAAGTTATTAAAATCTGCACTCAGCTGGGCATGGGGCTTATTGAGCATTTTCCTGGCTTTTTGTCAGATTGTGGGATTGCCCCAGACACTACGGCAGGATGTATGACAAGGAGAGACAATGATCAATTTTTAATATCGTATATTTAAGTAGGCTTGGGCTCCAATCCATCATATCCTCCTGCTTTCCCTAAAATTAATCTTCAATAGCTTATAGAGAACTTCAGAAAATTAATATCCTAGCATTTCACCTTAGGGGAACAGCCCTTCCTCTGGCTGAATATGCATGCAGGAGTGAAAGAGGAAGAGATGAAGTGTCTCCCTGCAAAACTTCACGTTCAAAAGATGGTTTTAGTAGAGCTACTCACCACCTCAGTAGGGCTCCAGCTCTGCAGGCACTGCAGGAAAAGCTGACAGGAGTTGCCCAGAGCCTGCATGGACCAGCTGCTCTGTGGCCCCGACTCCTCTATGGTCTTGCTGCCACCAAGGATAAGATGAAGGGCGATAGGTAATACAGAAAAGACACAGCCCTTCCCAGGCAATTCAGGACATATAACCTCTCTACTTCCTATCTAGGCCCCAAACGATTGAATCTGCCCATAATGTCAGCCCAAGGAAGCATGAAGAGGTGCAGGAACAGGTTTGTTTCCCTTTTGTCTGACTCCAAGGAGTTGAACATCTGTGCACTCACTCCCAAATTCAGCAGGGGGTAGAGGCTCCTGCTGGGAACCCAAAGGGCATGACAGCAGGTTTCAGGCTTCAGAGTGCTTGCCAGGCACCCAGGCAAACCACTCAAATAACTCTCAGTAGTGTGGATGTGATTCTGTGATTCTGTGATTCCGTGAATGTGCATCTGCACCCTCAGGATCAACAATTCTAATGCTGCTCCCCTGGAAAAAAAAATGCAAGCACATGTGCAAACACCAGCAGGAACAGCGAGGAAGGGCTGGAGAACTAGCTGCGTTTCCAGTTAACAAAAGTGAGGAGGACCTAGCCAAGGTGGCCTCCCTCTGCTCTGGCCTCAAGACAGGCAGCCTGCTTACTAGCAAGCAGGAGGGCAGCAGGGTTGCAGCGCGGTACAGCACAGCATGTTTGCTTTCCATTTGCCCTACAGGAAGGTGGAAGTAAAAGGCCGCTCTTCACCGAGAGATCTGTCAGAAAACTGATTTTATTCACTCATACAGAAGAACTCCGGACACACAGCAAGGGCTCAGTGACTGGTGTCCCCTATCCTCCATGTATATCCAGTATTGACCCTGGGAATCACCTGGGGACACAGCTTGTGGTGTCTATGAGCATGTCAGATTAACTCACCAAGAGATTTCATACCAACAAACCACTTCATTTTCCACCAGATCTCACTTCAAGTTTCATAACACCAATTTCCTCTCGGTGTTCTCCTTACCTCATCACTGATTGGGGTCTTCCCTTTGCACCAGTCTGATAGCCAGGGCATGAGGGAGGGTGCTTTGGTCTTCCACCTCACCTCATGCTGTGCCGATAACAGTTGCCCCTTTCCAAAGCAGAGTAATGCTTTCAAAACCAGCATCTAGTTTGTGTTGCCAGACAGATCACTTTGCAGCTGCCCGTTTAAATGTGTCTGGGAGTCAGATCTCCCTTCCCTGCCTGCTCCTCTTGTCTGGGCAAGTGAGGGTCTTGCTCAGTCAGAGGGGTGGAAGAAGAGTTGGTACTAAATGGATGGGCACCATGGTGACAAATTGTATTGATGGTGATAAATGCAAAGAAATGGACTTTGTAGCATAAAATGTGCAATTTTAGTAGACTTGGGAGGGTTTCTGTACCATTCCCAGAGGAGACTGGGACTGCCCTGGGAACAACTTGGCCCACGCTTTCTGTGAGCAGCAGCATGCAAAACCTCGATGGGGCTGGCAAAGCCTCAATGCAGATGAGATGGGTTGGGCAATGAGTGGTGAGTAGCACAGGGATGAGCACAATGCCACAGGGAGAGCATGGCAGGGCTGCAGGGGGACCACCAGGATGAGCTGGGAGCTTGAGTGGTGGGGACCATAACTGGACCATAACTGTTGGGGAATGGAGGCACAATGGAGGCTTACATAATAAAAAGTGAAAGGGAGAAGCTGGGAAAACTCAGTTTTCCCTGTCAGCTAATAGGAGAGCAGGAGGCTGTCCAATGAGATGCAGAGACAAGGCAGGAAAATGCCCCTTCATCAGATGTGAGATTAAATGATGGTGTTTCTTCCCCAGGAGACAGCTATTTGAGACCAAAAATTCAATGAAATTCTACACTGGATTAGATATACACACAGATGTCAGTGAAACTTGGAGTATCACTATTACTAATGATCTCTTGTGATGGGAAGCCTTGTTCCTGGGGCTCTGGCTACCCTGTGTCTGCCAGAGCCCCAGGGCAGCATCACCCCATGCCTGCTCTGCCAGCCTCATGTATTACCCTGCTCCAGCTGCTGCCAGGGAAACTACATACACCTAGAGGCTGCGAAACTTCTCCTCCCTGTCTGGGCCTTGCTACCAAGAATTATTTTGCTCTGTTGAATGGGATGATGAATGTCTGATTTGAGGTGTGCACAGGGAAAGCTCTCAAGAACAGAAACTCTCCTCCTTGACATCTTGCACCTGCAAACTTTTGATAGTCTAAAGGCTGCTCAGCACAGAGCATCCCATAACAAGGGAACTGCCCCAAACTTGGCGTGTGTTTTCCCTATCCACACTTTCCCACCCCCATCCTGGTCTGAGTGACAGCTGCTTAGCCATCAGCATTTCTGTCAGTGCAAAACAGGGAAACACCATACCGGGAATATCCTCCATTTGTGAGTTAATATCTCCGCATGAGAAGGCAGGCAGCTAGCTTCAGCCCTCGCACCCGCTGAAAATATTGGCAGCTTCACTAAACAGGACAAAACTTTTGAGCAGAGACAAAATAGGAAGTGGGAAAGCTTTAAGGAAATGCTAAACTGGAGGCTCCTGAGGCAGCTCCAGTCCCAGCCAATTCACACACAGTGCTGGCACCCTGGCTCCTCAGCTGTAATAGCTGCTCCCCAGCCAGCCTCTGTACTTCCAGGCCCTGACCTGCCATTCGCTGGCTTTCTGTCCCCTGCTGTGCTCCCTGAGAGGTGGCTCTGCTCATGGACATGATTTTTTTGATGCCAATAAACAGATTCTGCATTAAGCAAGTGAGCCCTGCAGTTACTCTTGACACTTTCCCCCTTCCCTTAGGAAAGGTTGAAAGGCTTCTAGTATTTCTCTCTGCCTCCTATCAGCTGCAAAGCTATTTCCCATTGCAGCAAGCAGTTTTGACTTTCTTCTTTCTGACAAGCTAAGCAATACCAGCCCAACAGATCACCTTGCCAAATACAGTACAGGAAGCATATTATGACACTCGGAATATACTCCTCCAGCCTCCTCATGCTCCTTTCACACTCATTTTTAAATGAAGGAAGAAAAGGTCCACCTGTGCCCAATAACATGGCCATTATACATCTGTCTGTACTTTTTAAGACAGAAGAAACTCTTCCACTCCCTGCACTCCACTCCCTTCCCAACTTCTCTCTCCCAGATTCATCATCATTAGCAACTATAAACGTCAGAGCTGCAGCTATTAGGCTGCTATTCCTACACAAATAATGCTTTTCATATTTAATTTACAAGTAGCTGCAAAGTCTTTTTGGGGTGCACAGGGTTAATTAAGAGCTGAATTAGATGGAAATGCTTCTCCCCAAGGAAACTCAATTAAACTGTTCTGGCAAAAATCCCAAGGATCACCAAGATTCCTCTCCAAAGAGTGGTGCTGTGCCAGCTGCCCTGACCGCTGGGGCGTACAATTCCTTGTGGGTACACCATGAAGTCACTTTCCCTGTGCCTGAAGAAGGAGGCTCTGAGGCTCTTCTCCCACCTAATGTCTTGTGTGTGTGGCCCAGAACTGCTGATGGGCACCGCTGGCTGCCCTGGAACCCTGTGGGAAAGAGGGGACTGGAGATGGACTGGGGCACTGATGCAGCATAAGTAAATAATGATGAGAAACAGAACTAAGGAGCACTCAGCACCTGTGTGGGGATACTGCAATGGCTCCTCCTTTTCAGTGTGAATATTGAGAGTTCCTGAGTTTTAGTCAAATGTGACAGTGATGATGCTCATGGTAAATTCTTCCTCCTGCTCCACAAATAAGTTGCCAAATGCTCCTCAGGAAAGTGATCTCTGAAACAGGTGTACCAAGACCTTGCTATGCAAGTGAAGGAAGTTCCTGAACTCCTCCTCCCAGACATCTGCTCACCAGAGCAATGCGTGCAGCAAATCGCAAACTACCAGTGGGCTAGTGTAAGCTGCACATCCTTCCTGTGGTTGTTTATGGGCAGCAGTTCCTTTCCTTCCCAAGAAAAAGAGCTATGGACAGAGCAGTGTTGCTGGAAGAAATAAAATAAGATAAAACAAAATAACCTCCAGAACCCTCTAGAGAAGGAAGTGAGATCATCTGAGATGACAGGAAGGTTTATTTACTTGGGTTTTTTTCTCTGATACCAGCAAAATGAGAAAGGCAGTGCGTCAGAGAGTGCATAGCTGGCTCACTATAGACAGGCAGGCAATACTAAAATTCAAGTACTCAATGTCAATATACATTACTTTGCAAATACCTGTCAATCCAAGGAACCTTTTGGTGGCCTCAATCAACAACTGTTCAAACTCATACTCATTTGATCCTACTTTTGCTCTGCTGTTTTTGTCCTTCCAACAGCCAGATCTAAGAGGCAAATGGTCTGCTGGAATCTCTATGCCACCCCACCCTGAGTGGCTTCACCTTCAAGGAGGTGGAAGACTGGTATCAGGAGTTTCCCTTAGCAGCTGGTGCTTGGTGTTAGGGATCTGCATGTCCCACAGCTCCTTTCCTGGCTCCTTTCCCTGTGAGATGCTGGATATCCTGAAAGTGTTGCAACTGGTTTTTGACTCTCACAGCACAAAGAAGATGAACACAATGTCATCCTTTCTATTACCAGCCTCAGCATTTGATGTGATTACGCACTGTATTCATTGGCACTTGAACATTCAGATCTATCAATTTAATCTTAATTGTGCTCTTAATCTGATCATTGTGTTGTTCCGCCTCTAACTGGCTTAGAGGAATCTGGTAGCAAATTTGCCCTGCATTGTGTTTGGCTTAAATATACATTTGCTTGGTTGGCCTTTGTACAAGATTTGTGAGGCAGAGCACTGAAACAGTTTATTCTTTCGACTTGTAGCATGGATAATGAACCTGGGGGACAGAAGTCCCTTTGGTAATGTGCTACTAAACCAGACCTCCTGTCCCCCACAAAGTCTGCCCTATCCTTCCTCCGGCCGTAGAGGGCCTCAGACAGAGGCCAAGCCAGGTAGTGTCAGGGCAGCCAGGCAAGCAAAAAGCATTTCCAAGCATGTCAGGATAGGGAAGAAGAGAGACAGGTATCTGGTGCACCTCTACCATCTCAATTTTATCCTTTGGTCTTTCAGCTTGTCTGCAGCTTTGCTGCATACAGCCCCTTACTGTATCTCTCAATGTCTGACATGCCTTATCTAACTGGGAGGATGCCAAGGGACAGAAGCAGGCTGTAGAAATTTTCAGCCCCTTCCTCCAGAAGCTGCAAATTTTCAACACCTTGAGGCTACTTGAGTAAAGTTACCCACAAAATGCAGCCTGCCCTGAAGCAGGAGGAGCTGAGGGAAAGTGGGAGCAGAGCAAAAGAAATACTGGGCATCGCAATTCTTATCCCAGGGCTTTGCATAGCCCACAGAGACTTTCCCCTGCTTTGCTGTGGGGAAAACATATGCCTGATGGATCAGTCCCACCTGGGACTGCCCTCTCAGCCACTGGCTACAGGGAAATGGATGGGCTAACCTGAGAGCCCAAAACAAGCCTCTTGCTGGCAAAAATTCTCAGGAGCCTGGGCTCTGTGTCCAGATGGTCTGACTTGCAGGGGGAGCTAAGGATATCTTGGCATGTCATCTCCTTCATCCCCCTAGGAAATTTTTATATTTAATTAGAAGAGAGTTAAGGAAAGAAAGATGTGTGCATGTGTAGGAGTAAACCGTCACCAGGATAGCTGATTTTCTCCATGCAAGAGAGAGAAGCAAAGGAACATTTAATCCTGCTGGCTGAGCACAGCCAAATTGAGATCTACAGGGACTTCTCGGTGCAAATGCCGTACGGTGACAAACAGCCTGGGTAACAGGATAAGCTTTATCTGAACAATCAGCCACTTCAGTGCAGCCTTCCAGGGCCACTAGCACTGGCCAACCAGGGGTTGCCTGGGGACAACTCCTCCAGCCCAGTAGGAACATCAAGAAAAGGAGCTGCTGCAGAGCAGCCTGGGATATTTGACTTCGCCAAAAATCCTCAGCATGCTCCCCATTTTGCCTAGAAATTGCCCTGCTAACTGCACCCCCGTGCCCCTGCCTTGGCAAAACCTTTCTGATGGTTGCCCCCTCCCCGTCCACCCTTTGGCTGCCAGCCACACACCTCTTTAGCCCCTGTACCCTCCGGCACAGCAGTCCCTGGCACACAGAACAGGGCTTTCAGCTTGCAGCCATCCCAGTCCCTGCCTACAACCTGCCTGCAAGCAGGGATATTAATGATGCTGCCTTTTGATATGCAAACGGAGCACTCATTATGCCTCTCGCCCCACATCCTCTAAGCTGAGTGTGCAGCAGGCAGAAAATTATCATCGTCACCAAAAATGCTTGATGGCTGTGCACCCCCCAACTCTCGAAGCATGAGCAGCAAGGCCCTGGCAGCAGCAGGATGGATGGACAGATGGACTTGTCGTGCCCAGTGCTTGGGCAGGTGCACCCCACGGCTCCCATGCAGCTGCAACCTGCAGCATGGAAAGCTGCAACCAGGCCACAGTGACTGCATCGGGACTGGCCAGGTTGAGGGCAGCTGTAGCACGTGGGACACATGCACAGCTCCTGGGCTGCAGAGGCATTGGTGCCACCTGCCAGCACCATACTGCTCTTTGCCCAGTGTCTCCCAGGCTCTAGGCAAGGTAGAGAGACCTCCTTCCATGAGACCAAGGAGGGAAGGCTTTCCCCTTCCCCAGCCCCCACCTGAATGCTCACTAGAAGAGGAGATATGAACAGGATATTTTAGCACTGACAAATGCTAAACAGTGCCTCTGTTTCCTGGGGGAGAGGGAGACTTGGATCCAGCACAGCACTTTGCAGGGAAAGTGGTAATGGCTGGGTGCCCTTGATCATAGGATCACAGAATCATAGACTCATTTAGGATGGAAAAAAAAACCCCTTAAGATCATCAAGTCCAGCTGTACATCTAACACTACTAAGCCCACCACTAAACCATGTCCAGGCCTAAAACTGAATGCAGTATTTAAGGTGCAGCCTCACCAGTGCTGAGGACAGAGGTACAATCACTTCCCTAGCCCTGCTGGCTACACTATTTCTAATACAACCCAGGATGCTGTTTGCCTTCTTGGCCACCTGAACACGTTGCCATCTCATATTCAGCTGGCAGTTGACCAACACTCTCAGGTCCTTTCCTCCCTGGCAGGTCTCCAGCCACTCTTCTCCAAGCCTGTAGTGTTGCATGGGGTTGTCATGACCCAGGTGCTGGACCCCACACTTAGACTTGTTGAGACTCCTACAGATGCCTTTGGCCCATCAATCCAGCCTGTCTAGATTCTTCTTTAACCTCTCAAGGAGATCAATGCTCCCACCATGTGGTGTCATCTACAAAGTTACTGACTGTGCACTCGATCCCCTCATCCAGATCATTGATAAAGATATTAAACAAGACTGGGCCCAACACTGAGCCCTGAGAACACCACTTGTGACCAGCTGCCAACTGGATTTAACTCCATTCACCACAACTATTTGCTCCTGGCCATACAGCCAGTTTTATACCTAGTGAACAGTACAACCATGCAAACCTTGAGCAGCCAGTTTCTCCAGAAGAATGCTGTGGGAAATGGCGTCAAAATCTTTACTAAAGTCTAGATAGACAATATCCTCAGGCTTTCCCTCATCTACTAAGTAGGCCACCTGGACATAGAGGGAGATCAAGTTAGTTAAACATGACCTGTCTTTCATAAACCCATGCTCACTGGGCCTGATCACCCTGTTGTACTGTATTTGCCATGTGATGGCACTAAAGATATGATCAGCTCAATAACCTCCCTGATTGCTGAGGTCAGACTGGCAGGCCTCTAGTTCCCTAGATTTCCTTCTGGCCCTTCTTGAAGATAGTTGTCACATTTGCTGACCTCCAGTCAACCCGACCTCCCCAGTTAGCCAGAACTACTGATAAATAATGGAAAGTAGCTTGGCGAGCATTTCCACCAGCTCCTTCAGGACTCTTGGGTGGATCCCACCTGGCCCCAGAGACTTGTGCATGTCTAAGAGGTGTAGTGGCTTGCCAACAAAATGGTAAGCTCCAGAGAGCTGCTGCCACAGCCCAGAGGAAAGGTTAGCAGGGCTGATGAGCAGAACAAGCTTGTGTGCTTTGGCCTTGATGCAGCTTTTGGGGAGGGTGGGTAGCCAGAAGGAGAAGGATGACCTGACTGCTCACTCCTCTCCCACTCCTGCCTTGCTGGGAGAAGGGGCTCTCCCAACCTCTTTGCCAAAGTCTCTCATCCCACTTCACATATCACCTGGCAAACAACCAACAGCTTTTGGGGACTCTGAATCCAGTCCTTGCAGAAAGAAGCAAGTGCCTGCAGCAGTGATGACAGATCAAAGGTAAGGGTGGGAACAGTAGCCACCTTTTTCTTCTGCTCCAACTAAAGGTGGAAGAAAATTAACCTGTTAGTGAGCTGAGTAGACTCTGCCCTGACCCATTTTCCTGGCAGCATTCCAGCCAGGCTTCTCCTAGTCTGTAGCTCTGCTTAGGGTTGTTGTGCCCCAAGTGCAGGACCCAGCATTTGGCCTTGTTAAACCTCATGCCACTGGACTCTGCCCAGCAGTCCAGCCTGTTCAGATCCCTTTACAGAGCCTCCCGACCCTCCAGCAGATCGACACTTCCACCCAGCTTAGTGTCATCTGCAAACTTGCTAAGGGTGTACTCGATGCCTTCATCCCGGTCATTGATAAAGACATTGAACAGGGCTGGACCCAGCACTGAGCCCTGGGGAACCCCACTTGTAACTGGCCTCCAGCTGGATTTAACACCATTAACCACCACTCTCTGGGCCCGGTCATTCAACATGAGTCACATAGAGATGTGACTCTCTACCAGAGAATGATGCTCCTGGAAACTCCAGATCCTAGCACACAGTTTTCCTCCATGCTTGTTGACCCAGAAAGAGGAGGAGAGCAGTTTGTTCTTGGGTAGGTTTGAGAACATTTTGGGTGTCCCCTGTCCATCCACAGATCCCCACAGCTGAGAGTGGAGCTGGTTTGGAGTGGAGCTCCAGTGGATGCTGGAGCACAGCCCTTAGCTAGAAGGATACATTGGTTTTCTTCCCCTGCCAGTTTTTTTTTTTTTTATGCAGCCTGCATTTCTCTCTGCTGTTAGGAAACAGGGATTACTGCAGAAACGAGACTCCCACTCACTCCTCTCACAGTGCTGTTTGGAAACGACAGAAACAGCAGGTGCCCTGTGGACAGTAATGGACTCACTGTCCTCTTTGCACTCAACAAGCATTGTAGATTTGTAGATATGTGGAAAAGGGAGAGCTCGCAAGCAGGAGGTAGGCTCAAGATCTGCCTGATGCTTTGGAAAGAGGCTGCTCCTTTGCACTTTTTTGCCTATTAAAACAAAAGCAAACCCGCACTCACCCGCAGGCACAACTAAAAAGGAGCTACATGGAAGAAAATACCACCTCTCCTTGCCCTTCTTAGACAGGCTTTAGTTGCTGCTTGACTGAGAATGTGGTTCAGGCCCCCATCTCTTCCCACTTCACTTTTCTTCTTGTCTTTCCAAGACAATGGTTCCTGTAATTTGGGAAGGAGGCTCCTCCATGGCATGAGGTTGCTCTCTGCAGCTGGAGATGGAGATGATGGAGCAGCTCAGCTCTGTGGGACAGACCCTGACCCTCATGTCTCGCACAACTCCAGCAAGAAGATGCTGGAAATGGGATCTAGGCAGCCCCTTCAGATATTTCTACTGCTCCTAGTAAGAGCTATACCAAGGTGCCATTGTCCCTGTAGGGACTTTGGAGGTGCTGACTCCATGGGATCTACACAGAGAGATCATTTGTTGTGCTTCTCTCTGGGATTTCCTCCTGCCTCCACCAGTGATGGTGTTTTGCCCCACCTTGGGGTTCAGCATGGAGGTGGCCAGTTGAGACATCACTGGGGGGTTGGCAGTTTAGCTGTCTCCAGAGGTTGACAACAAACTCTGCCTCCCATGACCCCCATGCCTCAACTAACCTGGTAATGACAAATGTAGTAATGACTCACCCAGGGGTGGAGATCACTGCAGCCTATTTCTCTGGGGCAGCAGTGGGCACAGGACAATGGTATTCCTTCCTCTCCCACCCCATCCTGCCCTGAGAAGGCAAGAACAAGATGGAAGATGCAACTTAACCCAAACACCTCTGCTTCTCCACCTCCTCTCCAACCTGTGGCCATGACTTTCCCCTACATCCCCACCTCCAAGGACCTTGGTGCAATACTGTGTGTCTGTAAGCCCCATGTCAGAAGTTCTGCCTGGCTCCAGTGACTGTAGGCTGCCCCAGTCCTTCAGCTTCCTTACCACTCCTCTCGCAAGTGGTACCATCTGTCTCCTTGTCTCAGGACTCACCCTGCCATCCATCACTAACTGCCTGAGCACATTATCCTTCACTTCTCCAGAGAGCAGTCAAGGAAGCCACCTGGGACAAAGCAGTTACTCTGCTGAATCCCAGATGTGCACCTTGGCTCTGTGTGACTGTGCTGTGGGGCTGGAGCTTTGCTGATGCAAACTTCTCTGAAGACTGACAGGGTCCATGGAGCTGCCTAGCTTTTTGGGTACCTACTTGGAATCCTTGGGGATAGAAGGCACAGCTGTGGTGGAAGGGATGGTTTGAACACCACCGTTCTGGACCACAGGCAGTTAAATCCATACTTATCGCCATGTCATGGCCTGCACCCTGAGGGCTGCAGTGTGGGTTATAAATTGCCAGGAGGGAGTGCAGTGACTCTTCTTTGCCAAAGGGCAGCAGGGAGGCCAGGAGTGCACAGCAGCCCTGCACAGGGGCACAAACATGTGAGAGAGGATGGGGCTGGGTTTTGTCTTGCTCTTGAATGGTTTTGCCTGAGATAATAAAGTTTCTGAGCCTGAAGCCTATTTATTATGCTAGGATTTTTCAAAGAAACTGCTTCCTTGAGTTTCTCTCCCACTCTTTGTTTCTAGTCCTTGAGGCAGGGGCTTTCATCTGCAGCATCCCTGAAGCCCTAGGGGTGCCAGGGCTCATCACTCCCTGCACTCCCAGTGCTGCACCCTTGCAAACCTTGCCTGGCAGCCAGGCAGGCCACGATTTTGCTGTACAGCCCTCCTGCTGTGAGGTCAGCACCGGAGCCACCTTCCCAAGCCCCTGTGCCTGCAGCCTCAATCTCCAATCCCTTCTTCCCTGGCCACCAGATCCCCCAGAGCAGCTCTAGCCGCCGCTGCTGCCCATGTTGATGGATGTGTGCTCAGGGTGGGGGGAAGCAGGCAAACATGCTCTGTTCTGCCATGTGAGCACAATGAAGAAATAATTACAACAGCATTTGTTCTGATTGATCCAGCACGAAAATCACAGCAGGGGAACCCCAGCACTTCCACCTCTGAGATTTCCACACCACCTCCTACAACAGTGCTGTGGCAAGGATGTTCCTGTGGGGGAAGAGGAGGCATTTGCTATTTCAGAGCTTCACCCATCACAGTGACATTCATCCTTGCCTTTTAGATGACAGCATCATGTGGGACAATTTGACATCATGCCAAAAATAAAATGGCTTTCTCTTCAAGTATTTGGTAGAGGCACACTACCTGCTAAGGGGGTGACCCATGCTGACCAAGTATCTAAGACATGTTAGCTAGGGGTAAAAAAGAGTTTAGAAGGTCAAGAATAATCATAGTGTCTTGTGGTATATTATATACATGCAACCAAATGATTCTGATAAATATACAGTTTAACGTGAGTTGATAGTAATAGGTGCCACAAATTTAAATACCTTATCACATATTCAGTACACAGTTATGCAGGAATAGGAAGCACTTTGAATTAAAATGCATTTAGTATAAAGCACTGGTATTTAGTTTATATAGAATTGCTGCATTTCTAAATGTATACTAATATTAAACAGGCATCTACATGTTGACTGTGTAAATATTAGCAGATATTGAGATGTCAGCTTTGAAGAAGCACCTGATGACCAGATTGCTCTGTGGTGGTCAGGCTCTGCAGTTTCCTGCTTGTGGGTCCTGCTGTTCTGGCAGAGCAGGAAAGGATGAACAGTCTTGTTTTTTAGATGATGCCTTTTGGGGTGATTTTACACCATCCAGCAATGCAGAAAGCTCTCATTTGCTCCCCAGGGCTGAGCAGAGCAGGGAGCAAGGCTCTGCTGCCCTCGTAGCAACTCCTGAGGGATTGGCTCACTCACAACCCCTCTGAGAATCTCCCTCGTGGGGGTGGACATCTCAGCCTCTGCCACTCAGCCAGCAAGTCCTGGCTGTCACTTAGCTCCAGTGCCAATGAGTAACCAGTGTCTTGTGAACAGTGGAGTCCTCCAGAGATGTTACTCGCTCCTTGCTGCCACTCTGCCTGCAGCAGCCCAGGGAGAGGCTATGACATGTGCACCCCCTGTGTTGTGTGGCTCCCTGGCAGCTTGCTGATCCTTGAGTCTCTCAGGAGTTTTGTCCAGTCTGATGAGAAATCTTTCCCCTGCCTTCCTGGGGACCATTCTGCAGCCTTGGACCTAAGATTACCAGGCAGCTTCCCACACATTTTCACCCCTTCTCTCTAGCTTTATCGCTCTTCTCCCTCCTCCCCTGGGTATTTGCGCCCTGCTACCTTGTCTCCATCTAGCCAAGCCATGCATGAGTCTCTCTTCACACAGAAGCTTTTCTACCCATTCTCCTGTATTTCTACAAACTGCCCCAGTTTGTTTCAGTCTCTGGCAATCTCCCTAGGCTGGGTATGGTGCCCCAGGACTCTGGTGGAGTTCTCCAGATTGCCTATCAATTACCTTATCCATGCCAAGCACACGCCCAACCTCAGAACTTACTCTTGGTTTCAACCTGCACCTGCAGAGACCCACCATCCATCTACCCCTCCTTCAGAGCGAGATATGAAGCGTAGCCACCATGCCAAGCAGGACCTGTCCCTTCCTGTGCCTCACTCTACCTTTCCACTTGCAGGCTCAGTTTCCCCATATGTCAGGGGAACTGTGCCTGATGGCACTGCTTGAGGAGAAAAATCCCATAGATGCAATGGCGTCCTCCATCCCTGGATTTTTGCCAGATCTGACTGGACAAAGCCATGAGCAACCCAATCTGAACTCATTGCTGACCCTGGTTTGAGCAGGAGGTTGGGCTTGAGATGTCCTGATGTCTTTCTTTGAGATCAAGTTTTCCTGTGGCTCTAACCCTCTGCCCACACCTACACTCCCCTCACACACTTTAGGGGTGGTCTTTCCCAGCTCTGCTCAGGTCAGTGGTAGCATCTTCTTTGAAAGTCTACTCTCAAAGCCAGAAGCAGCCACTCACGCAAACTTCTCTCCCTCACGCTTTACTCCTCTGAAGGTGTGTGCACAGTCTCCCTCCTTCACAGAACTCCCCCAACTTCCTCCCTTACTGCCTCCCTGGGGAGTCCCTCTGCCCCCACCAGCACCTCACTCCAACCACAGCACTGATGACTTAGAGCTTCTTTGGCAGAGAGGGGAGGCAAGCATCCTTTGCTGGGGGAACTGAATAAAAAGGCAGAAAATGCACTAAAGCCTTTGCTACTCATTTATGGCTGACAAATTAGGTTTGCAGTAAGTTTTTAACATGCCTGGCTTCCTGGCTCTGCTTGGAGCAGAGCTAGAGCAGGCAGTATAGGAAGGTAAGGAGAGAGTGGAGGGGGCAGCAGGGACAGGGGACATCATTCCAGAGCAGATGGTTGGATGCAACCCCAGTGTCAAGTAGCTCAGGTTGCCCCAGCTCAGGGAGAAAGCAATAAGATCTTCAAGGGGCTCCTGCTTCTAGAGAAGAGGAAGAAGCAATCCACATGCTCTCCTGCAGCACTGGCATCTCCAGACAGGTCTGGCTAGATACCTGGTTTTGTCCCTTCCCCTGGAGCCACAGAGACAATCTTTTGCAGAGCAGGGTGGCTTCCCAGTTCCACCTCTTTGTCTGGCACAGGTGGTAGCTACAGCCTATCTCCGAGTGCCCGGCTCTCCCCTGCCTCCTCATAAGGCTCCAGGAAGTCAGCAGAAAACCTGACTGCAGGCACTATGGTGGTCTCTGATTTCATCCCCAGGAAGCCTCAGGAGGGGCCAGTGTCCCTGCTCCAACCGGTGTTCTTGCCTGCTCCTGTCCCTGTGCTGGGTCAGCAGCTCGCGGATCAGCTCCAGAGTTACGCCTGGAGGAGAAGCAGCACCAACGTGCAGGCTCAACAGAAGAGGTGCCCATGAGGACAAGAGCTGCTCCCCTGGTTTATTCCCCCCCACTCCAAAGAGCTGTCAGAGCAGCAAGCAGCAGTATCTGAAAAGCTGCAGCCATGAGTGTGGGCAAGTCCTGAGCAGGGGCAGAGGGTGCAGAAGGTGGTGAGGGGAGCTAGGTCACCTTGGCAGTCACTTCCTGAATATATATCACAGAGCTAATCCAGGATTTCTGTGCTCAGATGCCAACAGCAGTAGCCACAGGCACTCAGCATAGGCAGCCCACAGCAAACAGACCAGTGCACCCACGCTGGCATGCCTTGGCCACTTGCCATAGTGCTGTGGGCTCTTTAGCTGCCTAGTACCCAACCTCAGCTTTTGCATGGACCCTTTTTCCCCATGGGGCTATCTTGGTCTCCCTATCGGCATCTTGGCCACCACCCTGACCCTCCCACCCTTCTCCCCAGTCCATTTTGTGGGGGGAGGTCCATGCTACTGAGCAACCTGCTTGCCCAGAAGCAGAGGGAGATGCAACACCAGGGCATTAGGGCCAGGGTAGCATGAGACCCTGAGCATGCTACCTACAGCTCCCTTATCCCTGATGCCTCTGCTTACAGACTGGGCTGCCACAGCTGGTCTGGCCCCAACGCCCTGAAAGGATTTATTGTTGGCAGTGGTGGAGGCAGGGACACAGGCGGCATTGAGGGCGGTGGGTGCACTGCGCTCCCGGACGGCAGTGGGGGCTGGCCTGCCCCTTACCCAGTCACTGGCAGCCCCAGGCTCCCAAGCACCATGAAAAGGCTGGTTTGTAACACTCCCTGCAGGGAAAAGAGGCACCCAGCATGCACTTCTGGAGCTCCAGAAAAGAGAGGCCTCTGCACTTATCCTCTTGCCCTCTTCTTCTCTGGTCCCATCACCTCAGCCCAGCCTCGCATCTCTTCAGGCTCCCCAGGCTGGACTTTCTCACGCAAACCTGTCCCTGATCCCTCTGGGCAATGCTGCATCTCTGCTCAGGACAGACACTACCATTCCCATGCTTCTCAAAGTGGCAGCTGGATGCTCCCTGCGCTCTCAGCTCCCCTCGATCACAGCTATGTGGGACTCAGGATGAAGTTAACTGGGACCAAGCCCAGCTGGAGAGGGAGCAGTGGCAGGACTCCAGCGCTGCTTGGCCCTCTACATTAAGCTCCTGCCACCACCAGTAAACATGCAAAATAGAGGAAGGAAGGACGCCTGCCTGAGGAAGCTGACCCCAAGACATCCTGTGACAGCAGCCAGCACCTGCAGCCGTGCAGGGTCATCAACTCCAGGCTGGGACATACGCTGCAAGGGGTGGCAGAGTGCTAGAGGCCAAGGAACTGTGGGCCCAGCCCGCAGTGCCCAGGAGATGCATAACAGGATATATTACTGCCATGGTGACTTGGATGTGTAACCTATTCTGTGACAAACAGCCTTTTCTCTCCCAGCCCTGGAGCCAGGAGGCTTCTGCCAACCACATGAGCCGTGAGCTGGGGCCGTGGGCAGGGCAGAGCAGCAGGTCCCCACCTTTGCCAGCACAGACCTGGCAGGGAGCAGACTCACTCCCTTCCCTCTCAGGGCAGCCCTAAGCATGGGCAACAACGAGTGTGTGCCCACCAGTGGGGGAGCCACTTCCCCATCTCAGAGCAGCTGCTGTGGTGGTTTGGGCAGGGTACACGGGATCGGTACCCAACATGGCTTACTGTGCAGAGCTTCAAGGAACAGCTTTCTCCATTCTCTGAGCAGTGGCTGGAGGAGACAGGGTGTCCTTGGGGATAGATGGGGGATCCATCTGTCCTTTGAAAGACAAAGAGATGCCCAGGGCACTTTCTGGGCTCACAGTATGAACAGCACCAACTCACATGTGTGTGGGCTCCCATGGAGCCTTTGTGAATTTCAAACAACTGAAGATGAAATAAGAGGCTCCACTGATGCCTCCTACTTCCCCGGGGACTTAATAAGGGCTAACTTGAGGCTCCTCAGGAGTGTAATACCCACATCAAAAGGGCTGAGGGGTGCAGTAGATGCTGTGCGTACTGGTGGTGTGGTTCACACTTGACTTTCCGGCAGAGGCACAACTCTGGAATACACGGAGCACTGCCACCTTGGACCTCTCCCTTCACAACAGGCCGTGTCTCTTCAGGCCAGGGCTGGGGGCACAGTGATCCTGTCACCTCCTGCTGCTGCATGGCCAGGCAGGCAGGTCCTTCCTGTGCAAGTGCTACAGACTAGGAGAAGTCTGTCTGGAGAGCTGCCTGGAGGAGAAGGACCTGGAGGTGTTTGTTGACAGCCCTCTGCACATGAGCCAGCAGTGGCCCAGATGGCCAAGAAGGCCAATACCATCTTGGCCTGTATCAGAAACGGTGTGATCAGCAGGTCCAGGGAGGTTATTCTCCCTCTGTATTCGGCACTGGTGAGACCGCACCTCGAGTACTGTGTTCAGTTCTGGGCCTCTCATCACAAGAAGGATGTTGAGGCTCTGGAGCGAGTCCAGAGAAGAGCGACAAAGCTGGTGAAGGGGCTGGAGAACAAGTCTTATGAGGAGCGACTGAGAGAGCTGGGGGTTGTTCAGCCTGGAGAAGAGGAGGCTGAGGGGAGACCTTATTACTCTATACAACTACCTGAAGGGAGGTTGTGGAGAGGAGGGAGCTGGCCTCTTCTCCCAAGTGACAGGAGAAAGGACAAGAGGAAATGGCCTCAAGCTTCACCAGGGGAGGTTTAGGCTGAACATTAGGAAAAAAATTTTCACGGAAAGGGTCATTGGGCACTGGAACAGGCTGCCCAGGGAGGTGGTTGAGTCACCTTCCCTGGGGGTGTTTAAGGGATGGGTGGAGGAGGGCATGGTTTAGTATCTGATAGGAATGGTTGGACTCGATGATCCGATGGGTCTTTTCCACAATGGTGATTCTATGATTCTATGAAATGGAGCACCCTACTCCCTCATGCCCCTTTGGCAGCTGTGCTCCTCGCCATGTGGCATCCCCTGAACTTGGGTAGAAGCACAGCTATCTCAGGATAGATCTAGAGCTCTCTGGCCAGGCTTTTCTCTAGTCTCAGGCACCATAAACAGGATCCAGCAGCTTCCCATACTCTCTAAGGACTGGAGGGTTCTGCTCTGAGGGCATCTCTATCATTTGAGGTGCCCACAGCCATATCAACATCAGAGCAACATAAGAAAACTGAAAATGTTGCAAGTAACAGTAAGAACAACCTTTAACACCTTGAATCCTTCTTTTTCCAAAACAGGAAATTAATATGACCCCAAATCCTGGAGTACTGGGATAGGCCCCTCTCAAGGTCCAGTAGAGCCTGCTCCTTTGTGCCCAAGACCCCAGCCTTGGGAAGTTAGGAAGGAGGGGTTCTCATTTCCCCCTACAAGCAGGACACCAGGCATTCAGGCCTAGCAGGTGGCAGGCTGTTCCCCTTATTAATCCTTGCAGAAGTTTTAAATGGAAATATTAAGACTGGTGTTAATGATTGTGTGTGTGTGCAGGGAGACAGCAGAACGATGGCTAAAAGAAGGGCTGCATTCATAACTGAGGATGCATTTCAGTTAATCAAGCTGAGCCACCACCAAGCCTGGATCTGATATGCCCCAGCACAGATGGTCTGTTAGCAGAAGACAACAGAGTACTATTACTTTCTGTCAATCCGATAAGAACATAGTTGCAAAAGAAGACTCAGAAGGACAGACAAGATCTGTCCAAAAACCAGTTCATCACTGCCCAGCAAGAGGAATGCAGGAGACACAGGGAGGACCCAGTGACCATGATCCTCTCTTCTCCCAGTCACGGGAAGGAGATCCTGGAGGTCCCTTAGGGACACACATCTTCATGTTTGCACATATGGGAACATGACTGACATGCTCAGAGTTGGTATATAATAAAGTCCCCTCCCTTTCCACATGATTTTGCTTTGCTACACAGTGATTACGCCCCTCACACCCTTCAGCACTTACAGAAGTTTTCAAGACAAGTGGGGGTATGAGCACAGCGCACCTTACCATGGCACAGCACAGAGGTGGTACACACGGCTGGCTCTGACAGCCCTGTCATTCATTACAGGATCAAAGCAAACACATACCTGATGCCACCAAGCAGCCCAGAGTTTCCTGAGAGTTTTCCTGCTGGGGTGGCTGGCTGGCTGGGACCAGTGGGGAAGGCAGCGACTCAGGACTTGTTGGGAGGGGGCGCCCCAAAGACTGGCTACTATTTAACCAGACTGTTGTTTTGGTTTGTTTTTTTTTTTTACTGATACTTTCATAAACTTCTCTTTTTTCACATCTCTGAAACATGGACTGTCTTAGTAAATACCCACTCAATGCCTTTTTAAATTCACAATACGTGAATGATTTTTATTAATAATGCTAGAATCAGCATTAATGTTACTACTGTATTTTGAACTCCAGAAGAGAAAATGGAACTACAAAAGATAAAAGCCATGAAAAAGTGTTGACTTGGCTACAGTTTGATTTATGGGGCATGTTTAACACCATGAAGCCTGATGTACACTTCTTGAGAAGAAAACAAAAATACAATGATATGTGGAAGTTCAATACAGCTTTTGATACCAGTTTTGGTCTCCACCTGCATGTGATTTTCTAGTTGACCTTACCTCATGAAAAGTAGAGACAAGCCTGGGAGGGATGAATATAGCTGGGGACTGAGCAGCATGGCCAGAGAAGAACTGTACTGTGTCTCATTTACATTGTTTTCTCTGCTAGGAATAATGCAGAGCCCAGGAGCTTGTAAGGATTGACCTTTCCCTTGTGGGTTTCTCAGGAGTAAGACAAGATGCTAAGAGAGCCATCAGCCCAGGCTGCTGGCATGGTGGGCTAATTGTTTGTAGGTGTGCTTAGGCAGAGGTACAATCTCCTGTGGCCAGTCCTGGGATACTTTCTGACTTGTGGGGGTCCATGTTTTCAAACAGACGTCAGGCAGGCTGGAGAGACCAGTAAGAATGATGAAAAGTCCAGAAATCCTTGCTTCGTTGTGAGATACAAAGAAGTTTAGTCTATTTAACTTCTCAGAGAGAAGGTTAAGAGGTGCCTTGATCATGATCTATTAATACCTACACTGGAGAAACAGTTCAGATAGCAGACAGCTCTTTAATCTAATACGCAAAGGCATAATGCAATCCAGTGGCTGGAAGCCAAAACTCAGCGCCTCCAGACTAGAAATAAGGGGCAAGGCTGAACAGCTGCAATGACTAATTGGCCCTTAAAACCTAAGATTTTACAAAAGGATATTTTATTTTGTTTATTTTTGTGTAAAGGACGACAATCTCCCTCCCCCACCAGCAACTTAAAATTAATCTGTAGCCTCTGTGCTGTTAAGTATATCGAAATAACAACACAACATTGAGATAGTTACTTTTGCCCTCATTAATTTCCTTTATTTTATGTATTGTATTGACTTTTCATGACTCTGAAAGGAAAATCAAAAAGGAAGAGAGAGTGAAAGGCTGGGGTAAATAAACACATCCTTGGCTACATTACCAGTCTTGCACACAAAGAATTTATAAGCTTCTCAAGAGAAGGGATTATAACATGAGTTGTTTATCACTGCTTCTGAACTACAGAAGAACATCAAGTCTGAAGTCTTTTGTTAAATCTTCTACATGAAGACCAACAAGAAAGAACATTATCTGAAAGTCAAGTGTCCCCAGATTATTCCAGACTCTCTCCCTTAAGATCATGGTATCAAAAAATCACTCTGGGAGAAATCTTGGCTGGCATTCCTGCAGAGCTTAGGAATGATTTTGATAACCTTACCAATCCTGAGCACCATTCTAGACTTTCGAAACAACTTGTGGGGAGGCTTGCACCCCACAACACTCCAAACAGAGTCATAGTGCTGGGGAGAGGTGGTGGCAGACCCCACTTCAGCACAATCCTCCTGCTGCTCCCACCCTTCTGTAGCCAAGCTGCTGCTGAGCAGCCACCAGCATGTGAAAAAACAGCCCCTTCTCTGCAACATACCTTGCGATCCTTTGTGCATTCTTGGCCCATGGGGCAACCACAAAGTTTTTATCATCTCAGCCCTGAGTAGCACTTCGTTGCAGCACTGAAAGACTCGACCAGGCAGGGAGGGGACCTCCAACACTGCCGGGAGTTTGCTGGAGCAGCACACTAGCAGTGCAGCCCAGGGAGAGCCTCCTCTCCTCTGGCAGGTAAAAACATAGCATCCAGGTGGGTCTAGAAACATCCCAGGTTCTCAAAATGCTTAAGTACACAAATAGTATTTTCTATTAGTCTGCCTTTGAACTTATGTGCCTTAATACATTGCTCTTTATGTTAAGAGCATTTTGCAAGATGTACAGTGGATATAATGTGGCCGGATTACTGTAAGAATCATAACTTTGCTTCTGACTGCATTTTGAGTGATTAGAACAGTAACCTTCATATCACCTTAACAGCCACATTGGTATTTTATGACATATGTTGCCGAACAGATTATGTTGTTAAGGTAGATTTTTTTGAACCATAAGTCAAGAGGGTAAAATACAGAGCCTTCACAGAAATCTGTTGCTGGAGAGCATGGAAATTGGATGCTTTCAAGCTGTGTTTGGGCTCAGATGAAAATATTACAAGGTGAGCTTTTTTGACTCTCCAAGTCATCAGCAGCCTCTCTGCTCTTCCAGCTTGAGCCATGCATGGGTAAAACGATGCCTTTTAAACAGTGGCAAATTTTCTTGATGAAGATGAGGTAAAGCCACAGGAGTCCTTCCCTCTGAAAGGCAAACTAACCACAAACACACACCATGGAGCCTAATTAACATTTTAATACTTACTGGTCAGAGATACAAAGTTATGACATGTAAACTTTCAAATCAACAACATCTCTTTAGATTAATGCTTAAAATACTAAGGAGCATAAACAAATGTGGTCATGCTTAACTGAAATTATTGGAAGCAGCAGTTCATCCTTCAGCCCTGTTTTCATTCCTCATAATTTTTGCATTGTTTGCTTGAATTTCTTTCCAGTGCCCAGACAGCTTCCAGGCTTGTGTCTGAGAGAAGTAAATCCGTACTCTTTGGAAAGATTAGAAAGCACACAGGTGCCCATCTGGTCTTGCGGTTCTTATCATGAGATCCTTGATTTCCTCCTGGCACTGGTCCCTGACCCGGTTTATGCCCCACTTGGCAGAACTCTTTGAAATCCTAGCACTTCCAGTGCCTTGTCCCCCAGTGGGAGTAGAGCACAGCCATCATGAGAAGCTAGTTGGATGATCACTCCCAGCTCCTCAGCACTGCTCACTGGGGGTGCCAAAAGTTAGCATACATCAGGAGTGCGTTGTGGTCTTCCACAGCTGGCAAAGGCCTGTGTGGTATGTTGGAGTGGCACCCAAGGCTCTTGCAGAAGTACTATGGGTCCACAGGTGTGAGGTTGACTACGCCACAGCAGGTGAACTTTGTCCGTGGATGGGGCTGGCACATCACCAGAGGAACACAGATGACAAAAAACCATAGGGCCCCCAGTGCACATCTGGCAGCAGCTGGCTTTTACCCAGCTCTGGGAAGAGTCAGGACAGACAGGAGTTTCAGTCCTTGCCTTTTGAAAGGTGCAGGAAAATGAGCATGAGAGAACCTGGCTTCAGAGTTTTCTCACTCAAAACAAGGCTACACCAATGCAGTAGCACCATATAGAGTATGCTACGATGAGGAGCTGTTGCTATGGTGAGAGAAACAATATTTAAGCACCAACTGTTTATAAATATACAATTCCTACAAAGTTTCTAAAATTAGATTAAAGGGGCTAGGGCTGTCAGGATACTGCAAAAGACTTGAGAAATACTGGTATTTTTGGACGCAGACGATCAGGGTACTCTTAAAACAGCAAATACAAGTCCAAAATGCTAAACATAAAAAGTGACGACTCTGCTGTTGTGCTTCTGGTGATTTAAAGGCAATCTCATAGTCCTGAACTCACTGTTGCAGTGAAGGAGAGACCAGTGTTCCCAGGGATTTAGTCTTCTCTCAACACAGTGGCAGCACAGGGACCCGGGCTGTGTTTTCTCTTGTAGCCCGTTTGCTGCCAGTGAAAGTTGTTCTGAGATGCTGATTGACATGCCACTACCACAACCCCAGAGTTGCACTTCACGAATCCTGGGATAGTAGGTGAAGATTTGGAAATCCCTGAGCTAGGGAGGCAGCTCCTTGCAGAATTCAGGGTGTTGTCAGGAGCTGGGTGTTGTTCATATGAATGTAAGAAAAGCAATGTGATTCCCTACAGTGACCAGGCAGTGCCAAACACAAAGTAAAATGGAGGTATAAAAAATGAATATCCGTTTTAGCATCTCTCCAGAATCATTAGCTGGCTCTTGCTATCAGCTGCCATTTCAGTGGAGGTTCAGTTAAAGTGCTAAAAATGCAGTGTAGTTGGCAGGTGCTTGACAAAAGGGAAACACTCCAAGTTGCCAAAAGTATATGTCCAACTCTGCCAGCTTTTTAAGCTGAGGTGAGATTCTGACAAGTGACTAAAGAGACCGCCCCCCTCCCCCCCAACTGAATCACAAGACTGAAAAATCTCAGACTTGGTCCATGGTTTATGACTAAAGGATTATGTTTATGTCCTGATAAGTGTTTTTTCCACAAGTCAGAATCTCGTTGCCCACGAAAGCCTCCTTAGAGGCTGGTACTCAACCTACTAAAGTGTAGTTAGGAGCCCAAACTGGACAGTCAGCAGCTGCTTACAGTAGTGCCTGTCAGAGAGACAGTTTTGCAGTGCCAGAGGCAGTAAGTAGTTTAATTCAAGTGGCAGATTAAAACAAATTCGGGATTGCCTTGATAAATTCACTGCTGTGTTTGCACTTAAACACTTACAACTGTTTAACAATTAGCATATATATCTGTATGTATAAAACTAGTAACAGTAAAAACTTGAGTTAGTAGTCATTTTCCCAGGGAAATATCTGACAGAGTCAGAGGTGTGAAATTCTTACCAAGACATTTCTTCTTGGTGGAGGAAAAGAGGTCCAGGCCCATCGACCTGTCCATCAGGTAAAGTGGTAATTGAAGAGTTTTCAGGAATCGGTTTTATACCTTTTGAAAACCTTTTGGCACCTCTTGGGGATGTGGGACTAAGCCAATTAGTATGTGTTGATTGTCAGAAGCAAGGACTCAGGTGTTTGCCATGCCTTCGAGGCAGGGAGCCCAGGACGTGCTTTTGAGGGTATTTCTGCACTTAACTTGAAGTAACACCAGGCTGAGAGCCCTCTGTCTCACCCCAGGTGCCACTTGGTTGATATGAATGTGGGACCACACCAAATCTAATTGCTCTCTTGCAAAAAAAAGTTTATTTTGCCATTCATTGGGCCTAGCAAAGCTGTTACACCACAAACCCATCCCAACGGGTCAAAAAGAAGCAGGAATTGGGAAGAATACGGCCATCAGACCGCAGCTGCCTCAGCGGCTCTGACAGCCTCCTGTTGTTTCCTTTCCTTTGCTTCATCCCACTGTCCCAAGTGGTGAGGATGGAACCTTCCTGCCTCATCTGTCAGTATTCCTGGCCCACTGAGGATGGCTTTGGTCCCTGCCCGTGGCAGTTTGCCCTGGTGGTGCAGGGAGGATTCCTGGCGCTCAAGAACCGGTCCCCGTGACAGTATTTTTTTCTGATGACCGAGGGTCACTGCAAAATGAGCAGATAAAACTGCACACCGCCACCAAACTCAACGTGGCGTGGCTGCTGACCCCAAAGCCCTGGGGCGCGGGGAGGGTGGAAGGCACCTACTGCCCCACATCCAGTATCACCTGTGGGGTGTTGTAGAATCATAGAATCACTGGGTTGGAAAGGGCCCCCTGGATCATCGAGTCCAGCCATTCCCATCAAGTCCTTACCCGGCCCTGGGGATCCCTGTGCCCCCTGCCAGCGCTCAGCTGGCAGCTCCACCGGGGCCTCCCCTGCTCCGGCCAGGGCACCCTGGGGCCGAGAAAAGGGGAGTGGAGAGCTTGCTGTTCTGCAAAGACGAGGAGCCCAGCGGCCGGGCGGGGTGCGGGGCAGGGGCTGTGCGGGGGGCAGTGCTGTGTGCGGAGGGCAGGGTGGGGTAGCACTGTGCGAGGTGCAGGGGCTGTGCGGAGACAGCGCTGTGTGCGAAGGGCAGAAGGGGCAGCGCTGTGTGCGGGGCGCAGGAGCTTTGCGGGGGACAACGCTTTTCGGGGTCCTGGGGGAGGTGTGAGGGCTGTGCGGGGTGCAGATCTGTGCGGGATATCAGCACTGTATGAGGGGTGCAGGGGGGCCAGCGCTATATGGGGGGCAGGGGCTGTGCGGAAAGCAGCGCTGGGTGCGGGGGAGGCAGCGCTGTGCGGGGCGCGAGTCGGTTGTCAGCGCTGTGCGGGGCGGAGGCAGTGCCGGTGCGCCGGGTGTGCGCTGCGGGCGGGCCGTAGGAGGGAGGGGAGATCGGGCGCAGCCCCCTCCCTCCCGTCGCCCGCGGAGCGGAGAAGAGCGGCGGGCGTGGAGAGGCTGCCCGCGCGGGAAGGGCAGGGCAGGCGGCAGTGAGTCCCTGCGGCGCGGCCAGCCGAGCTCCGCCGGCCGGGATGCGGGGGGAGCCCGCGGCACTGCGCCAGGTGAGTGGCGATAGGGAGCCGGGGTCGGGGGGTGGGCCTCCTCGTAACCCCTTCGGTGGCGGGAGGGACTCGGCCCCGCGGCGGGACCTGGTCCTGGCCTGCGCCGGCCGCCCCCGCGGGGGAAGATGCTTCGGGACCCGCGGGGGAAGGAGCCAAGGCGAAACTTGGCTGCTGTCGGGCGAGGAGCTGCTGCTTGCAACGAGTAAGTCCCCGGTGGGGGCCGGGTGCCCTGCCCGGCCGCACCAGCCGCAGGAGCGAATGCTTTTTCAGGCCTTAAAGCGGATCTGAAAAAAAAAATCAACCCTGCTGAGAGGACGCGGGCCGGCGAGAAGAGCTGGCGGAGGGGGGTCGGAGCGATCGCCTAGAACGGTCCTACGGAAAGGCTCGGGCGCGGGCGGACCCCGGCTACGAGAGAGCAGTTCGAAGTGCTGAATGGCCGCGTTCATCCAAAACCAGCCTCCCAGCTCCTGCCAGGGAGCACAAATGGGCTGCCCGATGGCTCAGGGGAAGGCGGAGAGTGCAAAAATATAGGTAGGGGATTTAGCTGGGTGTTTGCATTATCTGAAAGAGGCAGATGCGGCTGAGCAGATGAGGGATAAACGGGCACAGGTGGATGTGGTGATAAGAAAACTTCAGGACTGGCTGGGGTTGGCATTACTTGGGAGTGATTAATTAACTCCAAATGTGTGTGATGGGTACCAGCAGGGACAACCCCAAATCCCCATTTGAAAGCTCTGTGATGATTTGAGTGCTGGTCAAAGTGGGCAGAAATCTTCAGGTGGCAAAGGATCTTTCTTCTTCTGAAATGCAGAGCAGAAGGTACAGATAGGGGAGTGTGAAGCGTGCCAGGAGCAGCTTTGAGCATTGGGATCCTATGCTTTATCATTAGAAGAGTGCCCTTTGAGGTGATGCATGTGACAGCAGAGCAAGTTTTGGGTCCTTATGAAGATGAAGCATCTCCGCTTGGTGTATGGTGTGGTTCTTAACCAAGGAAGGTGGCAGGCATGAGTCTCCAGCTGGCGTGCAAAGCTGTGACTGTAGGAAAGCTCCAGTGCCACGTGGCTGAAGAGGAGGTGAGGCTGAAGGCTCAATCCCACCCCATCAGGATCTCATATTTTTGGGCCTTGCTGCGGGGTAAACTTGGGAGTAGAGACCAGCTCTGTTCACGTGGCTGTCATGATACCCAAAATTGGGTAGCACCTGTGGTGAGGGGAAAGAGCAACAGCTCAGTGCTACTCTTCTTAGTGGTCCCCTGTTTCCCTTTTCCCTGGGCAGTCAGTGATGGGTCACAGCCCATCTGTGCCCAGGGTGGCTGGCCCATAGGCACACTCAGTGCCTGCCTGGCTTCGCAGAGCCACCAGCATGACTAAGCTACTGCCACCGAGTGGTATGCTTGTCGTTAAATCCTGTCAGGAGCCCATCTTCCCTGCCTCAGTGACCACAATATGTTGTTTTACAAGATAAACTCTGCTTGATGAGAGGATACCAGGAAGCGGCAGGGCCTGTGCCAGTGGGTCCCTGGCTGAGAGTTGTTTTACAATGCTGTGATTTAATTTCCATGCTTGGGCGGTGAGGTCGGGGGAAGTGGAGCTGCAGGAGCCAGGCTGGCTGGGCAGGGAGGCACCGCGGGACACTGGCTGTAGCTTCCCCATTTGTGACCAACCCCCCAACAATATGCTGTGCCCTGGACAGGGCACCTGGGGGTATTCCGTTGCCAGGCAGAGCACTGGGCTGAGTGGCCACTGAAGTTGGTGCTGTGAACCTTGTGGGTGTATGCCTGGGTCTCCATCTCAAAGAGGTGAAGATGAAGGGTTGTTTGTGATGAGGCACGTTTTGGGATGCATCCCCTGACAAGTGTGCTGCAGCGATGCCTTCCAAGTACTGCAGTTGCACTTGTGTTAGGAGAGAGATTTTTTTGGCTTACAACTCCCAGCATGGGCTTCACCTCAAACAGGGTGTGCCCGTGTGCCCCTCTACACCAGCATAAATGTGCCCAAGTGTGCGGGCAGGCAGCCAGACCTGCCCAGTCCGCCTCTATGCCCATCCACCCTTCCTCACACCAAGACCTCAGCACCTCCTGGGCGTTTGCTGCTCACACTTGTGTTTTCCTGCTGGTCCCAAAGTCCTGAGTCACTCTGCTGTTTCCATGGAAACAGCCTTGCTGGCAGAATCGGGTTTTGGGGTAGAGGGTGCCAGTAGCTGGACCCACACCAGGCAAGGCTTTATAGGGCGCAGACGCTCCTCCAGTGCATTGCCCTGGCGCAGTCCCTCACACCTTCTTCAACTCCCTTTTCCCTTCCTCCCTGTCATGGTGAAGCGCAGAGGGGTTTCCCTGGCAGCAATGAGACAGCCCGGGATGAGCCCGGCTGGGCCAAGGGCACAACTTCTGGGAAGCTATCAAGGGAGATGGAAAGCCTGGAAGGCAGCTTTAAAGAGCAGCTTTTTTTTGAGACTGCCCTGTGAGTGAGCCTCGAAAACATAACAGTGTCAGTTATTGGTTATTGCAAGGTTCCCCGCTTATAGCTGCGGTCACCCCCGAGGGATCCAAATGCATCCCTCTCCAGGGAGCCGCAAGGGAACCTGAAAGGAAAGGTGGGGGCAGAAGGCTTGCAGCCATGCTCCTTGAGATGCTGTGGGAGCCCCCCCATGAGAACAAGCTTTGGCAAGTCTGGGATACTGCCTTGTGTAGCACCTGGCAGCTTTTGGAGGGGAGATGATGTGGGAGTTGCACCGATGCCTGCAGAGTCCAGCCTGCCTTGTGCCTGAGCTCAGCTGCCAGTGCAGCCTCTGGTGCTGTGGTTGTGCTGCATGGCTCTAAAAGCAGGTCATTCTCATCAAACCTGGGAAGACCATCCCTGAAGTCGGAGTCCACTACTCAGCGTTTCCTCCTGGGCCTCTGCTGTGCTGTGGCTGGCCAGCCACACTTGCTGTTCCCTGCACTGATGACTCACAGATGCCATTCAGCTTTATTCATCGCCTCCGATCTCCACGGCGCTCCTGAGCTGTCTTGCTAGCTTCTCTCCTGCTCATCCTCCCTGGAGCAGTGCTGCGAGTCAGGGGAGGTGGAGGGCAGGTGATTATGCACCCACCAACTGCCCTTTACTGGTGTGTGGGGTGGGGGAAGCTACACTGCCTGCGTCCATCCTTTCCCATCCTCTGGGCTTAAAGCTGTGGAAAGTGAGGCAGGGGAGAGGAACCTTCTTCTTCCCGCAGACAATATTCCTGTCCCAGTGCCAAGCACTGGCCAGCCTCTTGCAGTGCTCGGGGCCAGTTGTTGTGCATCCCTGATGGACAGCCTGGTCTTGATTCAACTGCAGAGAGCTGGATGGAGGCGTGGGTGAGGCAGCAGAGCTGTGACCGGAGGGGAGTTCGGGTTGGAGAAGGGGTAATGGTGACCCCAGCACAGAAAGAGCCCATGTGCCTTGTAGCATGGCCCTCACTATGCCAGCAGCATCAGGGGCTGAAAGTACAAGGGACTTACCCCCAGACCCCCAGCTCTCCCATCTCACAGTCCCAGCTGCCTGGAGGGATCTACCAGACTCAGCTCCCGCCCTCAGGCTGCATTTGCTCATCGTCTTTGGTGGAAATCAGCTTGAGACAAAGCAGAGGGAGACTTCAGCTGGGAACACTTTATAGCATGGAAACATCTGTGAGGCTAGCATTGTGGATCACTCCCATGGTCACAGCATCCTACAGTCTAGGGCTGAGTAACCGAAAGTCTGCACCTCATGCAAGGCACACAGCGCCACATGGACAAGGCCCTCACCACCAGCTGCTGGTCTGGAATGCTGGTCCAAATATCCGTGCCAAAAGGGGAATAGGCCAGTTCAAGAAGAAGGTCTCCCCAGGCGGGGATGGGTGAGCAAGTGGCTATCCTACTGCTTGTGTCTGTAGGAGACATCTTCCTGCAGCGCATCTGCTGCAGCTGCTGCTCAACCAGCCCACTCCGAGCTCTGCAGAGCTACGCTCTGCTCCTTCTTGGCAGGTGTTTCACAGCCCGTCTGTGTCCAGCAAAGGGGAGCATGAGTGGAAGCAGTCATCAGCCATGCTGGCAGCTCCCAGGTGCCGGTTGCCACTGCCTCTTGAGCCCAGGGTTTTGCTGAGAGGGAACTGCAGCCCTTGAGGCACAGGCAAGGATGGGAGGAGGCGGGAGAGCTGGCTGGGGGATGAGAGGAGGCTCTGGCTGCTTTTAAAGGCCACAGATGAGACGTCAGGGAGGGAAAATTCCTCCCAAAACCTGCCCCTCCCCAGCTGTGGCTCAGCAGGCAAGCAGAGTGTGTGCAAAGGGTGACAAGGGACGGCCAAGGCAGAAGTTGAACTGTAGTTTTGTACCTGCTTTGTGGAGGTGAGGAAACAATGCCCCATTTCTACCCCTCCACAGCTTAGTGCATTGTGAAGGGTAGCGGATCTGGGTGAATGGAAAACCTGAAACACTCACTGATGGCAATCCAGTGGGAACTGGGACCAAGGAGGCATGTGGCCTCTCGTTGCCTTTTGCAGGGAGCTGGAAGTGGGTTTCTGCTGCACTGTGGGGCGATCTGAATCACATCTGCTCCAGCATCCATCAACAGTGCAAATAAGGAGCTGAGGTTGTGTGTGAGGAATGCAGCATGACTGGCCATCATTAGAGAACAAGAAAGCATTCCCACTGCTTACTGGAGCCTCCTGGGCCAGGCAATGCCAGCAGGGACCCTCCAGTCTTACCCTGACTTAGCAGACCTGGAAAAACACTTTGTCCAAGTGATAGAATATTGCATGTGGACACTGGGGCCAGGTCTCCCCTCTGCAGGGTGGGTAACCCCAAACCGGGAACAGCAATAGCCAAGCATTTGCAACTTCATTTCCCCGGCCCCATGCCATGCACCTGGCAGGCAGCAGCCCCAGGGAAAGAATTCCTTGTTGCTCAAGAGAGAGCATCTCTTATGCAAAGCATCGTTACAGGTCTAAAGTGCGGCTCTTAGTGCACAGATACAGCAATGGCTGGCAAGGAGTTGCCTGCAGCAGCTGTGCCAGAGCCCCCATGCTGGGTTCTTGCTCTAAAGCCCTGCTCCCAGGGAGAGATCTGTGGACCTGAGAACTCCTGCAGCCACCTGCCTGCACTGAGCAGCTAGGGGAACCGTTAAAAAAATAAAAATAATGATAAAAAAAAATAAGGAAGTTTTCAACTCATCTGGAGGTCTGGAGCAGTCTTTCTGGCTCCCAGCATCACTTGCCAAGTGCCAAAGTGTCTCCTGGGAACTTGAGGTGATGGGAACAACACACCGTAGCAGCTGCCCTGCTACACACTAGGTGCATTGCAGCATCCCCAGTCCATCAGGGATTTCAGCATGCTCTGGGCCTGAACAGGCACTGGCCCATCAGTCTCCTGTGGAGATGTCAGCTGGGCAGCAACTCTAAAAGTCACACCTGCAGTGACTGGTGTGCCAGGGGTGAGCAGGGGACCAGGAGCTTGCCACTGGCTTGGAGACAGCCTGGTGCTCTCCCTGGGGACATGCAGGGAGCATGAGAAGTGTTGAGAAGAGGAAGCAGCCGTGGCAAAGAAGCTGTGGGAAGGCCTCTGCTGGGTGGAGAGCAAAGGTATTAGAGCTGTTCCCTTGGTTTTGCCTTAGGAGGGTAGGCAGGGGGCTGCAGAGGCACATGCAGAGGTAGATGTACAACACCAAGGGGTGTGGGCAACAATGAAAGGATGATTGGAAAGGGAAGGTGAGTGCTTTCAAAGCTATTCCCCTTACTGGGATGTCTGCCCGGCACAGGAGTTTTTGCTCATTGGGGCTTTCTGGGATGAGTCTGCTACTTCCTCTGCCCTGATCCCTGCTGGCCCTGGGGAGTGATAGCATCTGATTGTGAAGCCCTGTGCTTTGGAGAGCAGCAGGGTGGTCTGTGAAGGTTATTTGATTAGTGAACGGGGGGGGAGATGTTGAAGCACCACCACGATTACACCCCCTCCTAGCAATGCCGCAGTTCCTCAGGCATGGCAGAGGTGCTCCTCACCTCACCATCCATGAACACTATGTCCAAAAGTCCTGCTCAGTTTCCTTGCCTACGGGAGGGCACCTAAAGTCAGGGGTTGGCACCAGTAGACTAAAGCTGGCCTGTGCAACTACAGCCCTGCTCTTCCCAGTGCCCATCGCTGGTGTCCAGGGCTCCTGCTGCTGCACTATTGCCAATAGAGGATGGAGGGGCTGCAGTTTCTCCAAATTCCTTCTTTGTAATATTGCTTTCCTGGTCTGGTGCTCTGGATAATGAGGGTGGATGGGGTGGTGGTGGGGTGGTGTCTCAATTGCAGAGCTAAGCAGGATCTGGCCAGCACCATGAGCTCGGTGTTGGGGCAAATCGAGCTGGCAGCTGGGACACAGGATACACACCAAGCCCAGAAGGAAGCAGTCCCTAGGGTTGAAGTCCTGTCTGGCATTGTGTCTCCAGGTTTGTCAGGGTCAGGCTAGTCCTCCTTTCTTCTGAAGTGGGGCTCTGCGGTGTGTGACTGGGACCTGCATAGTTGTGGCTGATGTATGTGCACTGTGGGAGGGTGGCTGCTGGTACACCTGACCGTAGGATACTTGGGTCCTCCTTGGCAGTCCTGGGTCTAGGACAACTCTCCATGAGGAGCCCCATATCCTAAATGTAACCCTTACTCTAAACCTTGTTGTGGAGAGTTATCCCTTTCCAGACAGTCCTTGCTCAAACCTTTGACTTCTTTCTTGGGTTGCAGACACTGAGACGACCTATGAAGACACTCCATGAAGGTGACCAGCCATGCAATGTTCCTGGAAGGCTGTCCTCCTACTAGCCTTGGCATCCATTGCGATCCAGTACACAGCAATCCGCACCTTCACCTCCAAGTCCTTCCACAGCTGCCCTATCCCCAACCCTGTGAACTGCAGCCTGAGCCAGGAAGCTGATGCGGGTGACAGGCTGTGTGACGAGAGCCCCACTTTCTCATATAACCTTTCTAGGAAGACACATGTCCTCATCCTCGCCACCACCCGTAGTGGCTCCTCATTTGTCGGGCAGCTGTTTAACCAGCACTTTGATGTCTTCTATTTATTTGAGCCCCTCTACCATGTCCAGTACACCCTGATCCCAAAGCTGACACAGAGCAAGAGTATGACGGACAGGCGGGTCATGCTGGGGGCCAGCCGAGACCTGCTGAGGAGCCTGTATGACTGCGACCTCTACTTCCTGGAGAACTACATCAAACCCCAGCCCGTCAACCACACTACTGACCGCCTGTTCCGCAGGGGAGCCAGCAAGGCCCTGTGCTCGCCTCCTGTCTGCGAGTCCTTGGGAGCCATCGATCTCCACCTGGAGGAGGGAGACTGCGTGAAGAAGTGTGGTACCTTGAACCTGACACTGGCCACTGAGTCCTGCAGAGAGCATGGGCATGTGGCCATCAAAACTGTGCGGGTACCTGAGGTCAACGACCTCCGGGCCCTGGTAGAGGACCCACGGCTGAACTTGAAGGTTATCCAGCTGGTGAGGGATCCCCGGGGGATCCTGGCATCCCGGAGCGAGACATTCCGGGACACCTACCGGCTGTGGAGGATCTGGGACGGCACTGGCAGGAAGCCGTACAACCTAGATGTGACCCAGCTCACCACAGTGTGTGAGGACTTCTGGAACTCTGTGTCCACCGGCCTCAACCGGCCGCTGTGGCTGAAGGGCAAGTACATGCTGGTGCGGTACGAAGACCTGGCCAGGAACCCCATGAAAAAGACTGAGGAGATCTATGATTTCCTGGGCATCCCCATGGACAGCAATGTCGAGCGCTGGATACAGAACAACACCCGAGGAGACAGGTCCTCCTCCAAACACAAGTATGGGACAGTGCGCAACTCAGCAGCAACAGCAGAGAAGTGGCGGTTCCGGCTGTCCTACGAGATTGTGGCGTTCACCCAGCATGCCTGCCAGCAGGTGCTGGCACAGCTCGGTTACAAAACCGCCAGCTCTGAGGAGGAGCTGAAGAACCTCTCCATCAGCTTGGTGGAGGAAAGAGACTTCCTGCCCTTCTCCTAAGGCATCCCTGGGGAGGCCTGGTTTTGATATGGATTGTTTCTAACTGTTGCCTTATTTTATTTTATTTTGTTTTGTTCCTTCCCCCTCTTTTTCTCTCTTGTCTTTTCTTTCCAAAATTTGCACTAAACCTTGAGCGGGAATCTCAACAGAGTACAGGCAAAGTGATTGCTGCTCCTCAATACATTTTGGACCCAAGAGGAGTCGGGTCTCTCCAAGCAAGAGCTAGAACTGTGGAAGGGTAACAATGTTTACAAAACACAAAAAATGTATAAAGCGACCTTCAAGCTTTCCAAACTGAAGGGTAGCTGGGGTACTGCACTTTTACACTGTTTACTTTTACAATGTAAGAGGTAAATATAAATATAATTTATGAATGGTGTCCTGCCCTCTAGAGTAAGTCCCGTTGCTGTCGATGAGTAGGACTGGAAGTTGGACATGGAACAAGCTTCTTGTTTTTGATCTTGGTGGGCCATGTCTGTCTGTTTAAGTCCTGTTATTGGGCCAGGCAGCTGGTTAGCTGCTCCTACATGGTTGTTTGGTAACACCTGTGATATTTCTTTGTGCCAAAAACCCACAAAAGAAAAAAAAAGGGGGGGAAAAGAGATAATTGGGTGTTTTGGTAAAAGCCCAACAAATTTAATGCTTTATTTCTGTGTTTTCTGTAAATAAAAGTGCAATAAAATTGATCTGGGGGTGAACTTCAAACTGAAAGACCTCAGTGCCTACACTGAGGTGGATATACCAATAAGCAAAGAGCAGCTCCTGGTCTGCCCAGCTCCTGCGAGGCTGGGAGCAGGTAGGGGCAAAGCTGGGGGCAACTACATCACAGCCCCCCAGGCTGGCAGGGAACTGCAGGCACCCCCTGGCATGTGCATGTTTGCATCTCAGATAGGTAAAAATGCAAGCTGTTAAGCAAAAAGCGAGAACCTGTAGGTATTTAGAGGCCCAATAGCTTGTTGGCCTGCATGGGGTTTGCCAAAGAGCCCGGCTTCAGGGTGTTTACAGCACCAGCACGGTGAGCCTGGCCCCATAAGGCTGCTGCTTGGTTCCCCCCACACCTCAATGCTGTTAATACCAGCATTGTCATGCTCTGCTCTGGAAAACCAGAGAAAAGTGGTTGAGTTCAGATCATAAAACTACCAGAATGAAAATGAGTGAACAAGCAGATGGCAATGCAAGAGCTGTTCTTCATGAGGTGCCCATTGAAGGAGGGCTCTTGCGCACAAGGCACCTTGCAGGCAGCGAGAGCACCCTGGTCACGCAGGGCCTGCAGGCTGAGCAGGGCAGCAAGCAGCTGGACAGGAAAGCTGGGCATGCAGGGTGGGAGCAATACAACACAGCAGAAGAGGGCCAAGAGCCTGACAGGAGACCTTGTCAGTCTATTTGATCTCTATCTGCTGAAACAGTCAATCAGCTAGGACAGTCCTCCAAACAGCCCAGCCCTTGAGGCAGACCATGGGCAGCTGCAGATTGGAAGCCATTGGGGCCAGTCCCTAGGGGACAGGGGACAGTGATGTCCCAGCAGTTTCTCATCTCTTGTGTTCCTGGAGCCAGGCAGGATGGGGACCGCAGAGATACGTGACCACGTATGGGTCACATCCACCCACAGCTGCACGCTCCCAGTGCTGGACCTGCTCCTGGCACAGGTGTATTTGAGCCACTCACTGCCCAACTACCTGGGCAGGTTTTCTCTACAAAGGTGTCTTCAGAGATCTGCTGCCCATCAGCTTCTAGCCAAGCTCTTAGTTAGGAGATGGTTACACTGGGCACTGTAGTGGCACACAGAGAAATGGGATACACCACATACACGTTCGGGTGAGGCAGGGGGCAGCTATAACTATTTGTGCATTTCCAGCACCCTTTTCCCTCTTTAGAGACAGCTGGAGGAGCATTTTGTAACCTGGTTTAACACAGCAACCTGCTCTGGTGGGGCTGTGGAAAAGGTGAGCGGTGCTGGTGTATTTGGTGGCCTCTCCTCAGGCTTACAGCTGGAGTACCCGTCGTTCAGCTGTGCAGCCTGCGAGGTGACATGGCCAGCTCCAGCCCCATGAGAATAGGGCAACAGCATGTGCTCTAGGACAGGCACTTCCTCCATCTGTGTCTCCACAGCAGGCATGGGGGCAGCTCCTATGAGCCTTCCAGGTGCCTTTGCTCTGTCCACTCCTCTACCAAACCTGCTCCTGCCACCAGTGCCTCCCATGCCATGCGGCCTCAGCTGCGTCCGTGTGCAAGGACAGAGGAGTGGGGCAGGTGGCAGAGGTGGCTGCAGACAGCCTCATCAGCATGCTGCCCTTAATGAGCAGCTGCAGCAAAATGTCAACCAAATAAATGGCTTGATTGCCCTGTTATTAGTTCCTAAATTAATCCTTTCATCAGCATTTATTAAATGCTGAGCTGTTGGCTCCTGGCCTTGCCCCACAACAGCAACACCCTCTCAGAGGCCTGATCCAGCCCAGCTGCTGGGCTGCAATCCTCCCTGCACCAGGGCTGTGTGTCCCCAGGAGCAACAGGCGGCTCTGACCTGGCTAAGTGCCTGTGGAGTAGGTGGGGTAGCCAGTGTGGCTGGCTGTGCCCGCTCCCAGCACCAGCACTTGTCTGCCAGTGGGCATGCAAATGCAGAGGGTTTGGCTGCCTGTAGGGCTCCCTGGCAGCTCTGGAGAGGGATGCCACACTGCCTTGTGCTGCAGAAAGGGCAGGAGGCTCTGGGGGAACCAGGCTTTCCATCACTTCCTCAGCTGGGACAAGTGGACATGCAAACCTGCACAAAGAAACAGTGGCTGCAGAGGCAAAATTTCCCATCTTTGGCTGCTGAGACCCCACTTTTGGGGCTAGGACAGCTGTCCCCATCCCAAAAGTCCTCTCATGCACTGGTCTTTAAACCAACACAATAAACTGAGTTTAGAAGCCTTATCCAAACTGTTTTTACCATTCCAATCAGGAAATGTGCCTGCAGCAAAATGGCTTTTGAATTACATTTGAAAGCTGTGTCCTAGTTTAAGCAGGGATGGAGGTTCAGCCCTGCTTGGTGCCTCATGTAGAGCCCGTAGGGGAGAGATCTGATTTCCCAAGGAACCTGTAACATCCTCCTTCAACTGTGCTTCCTCTCCTCATTCCCCCCCACTGGAAACAAGAACCAGTGTAACCAAGGTTTTTATCTTCAAATTTTACTGTAATTAAAATACAGAGATGCAGACTATTCCCAGAAACACACTGCAAAACAAACCAAGCAAACAAATTCCATAGGAAACCAATTACAGACAATGAAATGATCAAGAACATAAGTGTTCTCCTGAGCCCAGCACTGTGCACAGGACTGTGGGGCCACAGTGATAGTTTTGGGTTGCCAAAGGGCTCCTCAGCCCCTGGAGAAGCAGAGTTGGGCCCTGGCATCTGTCCCAACAGCTTTGTGTCTCTCTCCAGCCATCTCCATGTTCCCACTCACCCTGCTGTTTTTACAAGGATGACTTTGCAAAGGAGACACAGAAATGATCCACCCATAGGGACAAGAGCCAACGAGGGAACCCAGAGGAAAAGTAGTAGGTTAAGATTTTCCACAGGCAAAACACAAGGGGACAGAGAGGGGTGGAAGACGTGCACTTCTCTCCCAGCCAGGGGAGCTGCAGAGGCAGAGCCACCCTCTCTGCCCTCTCAGCCAATAGGAGTGTGGATGTTTCTTGAAGGATTCTGTGACAGCTTTGGAGAGATCTATCTGGGGACAAGACAGAAAGCTAAAGGAGGGACAAAAATATAAAAAAAAGAGCAAAGGGAATATCCAGTTGTGGTTGGGCACAGGGCTACATGTAGGGCCACATCCCACCTCCACCACTGGGAGACCAAGCCTCAACACAGGGAGATCATGACAAAAGCCTGGGAGAGATCTAGGAAGTGGGAAGAGGGAGCTTGGTCCATTATTGGGCACAGTGATGTAGCTAAGTGGAACACCCTAGCAATCATCACTGCTATGGAACCAGCACCACCACACACCAGTCCCTACATTCACCCACTTCCCTTTTCATGTTCTCCACTAGAACAAACTCCGTTGTTTTCATCCTCTGATACAGAGCTTGTCCTAAGAAATAATTTTCCTCTGTGCTTCCCCTTTTCTTGCTCCTTAGTCCTTGCCTCCTCCTGTCACCAGTCGCTCCTCATATTCTTGCTGTCACGTGAAAACTGGTGATAAATCACCAGATAAATCACTTGCACTAACTGTCTTCAACCCTTAACACCCCCCCCCTCCACCTTGGCACTGCCCCTCCTATTTTGTATATCTCCCACCCCCCATTGAGTAGCAATGGGATTTACATACAATGTAGTTTTTTGCCCCTCTTACCACAAAGGGGCAATACGAAAAAGTTGCACCAGTGGCCTAGGTGGACTTTGAGCTGTCTGGAGTCTCGGTAGTGGGGGAGGAGGAAAGATGGGGCATCCATCAGGAGCCAACCGCTTCCCCATCCGATCCAGATGCTACTATCCTGCAGCCAAAGCTATCAGGGGAGCATCTTTGCTCTTACACTGGCAACATCAACCCTGTTTTCCTTCTGCTGTGGCACTGGCGGTGCCCAAAAATGCAGCCTGGGGCTGTGTCATCTGGATGAATTGAGCAGGCCTAGCATGCTAACAAAGTCATACTTTACACAGGCCTTTGAGTCCTGCATAATTATGTATTCCTGAATGCCTGTTAAGTGGTGTGAAGCCCTGGTTTTGGAGTAGATTTAATCTTCTACCCCTGCCTGTTAATCTGATCTCTTCTGCTATTTATGGTGCATGAGTTCTCCATTAGCTGGGCTGGAGAACAGTGATTTAGGCTGTGAGTTCCCCTCATACTTCTTCTCCTCTTCTCCAGGTTGTCCTGCAAGAAAATGGCAATTCCAGGCAAATGGAGAACTTTACTCCATTTACTGCAAGGACGCACAGAAAAGCAGAAAGAAAAACAAGGGAAACCCTCAGGACCCGTATGGCCTTCCTTAATGCACCTCTATGCCACTTTCCATGTCTGCTCTGCACACAAAGTGCCTGAAAACAACTTGGGAAGGGTATATTGCTTCCCTCGGCAAGAGCCTGTGTGGGATACTGGTTAGCCAAAAGCATGATGAGCTTCCCATCACTTGCCCAGGGGTGGCCGATGAAGTAAAGCCCCTTAGATACCATCTTCTCCTGTCCAAGGCCTGAGAGAGGCAGTTCGGAAGAAGACTGTCTTCTGTCCCAATTGATAAGAAACTATCTTTCTAAGAGGGCTGGTGAAAGCATAGATAGTTATACACAAGCAGCTTTTTGCTTTGGGGTTAGAGCTGCCTCCAGGAGCAGTCTGTGATCTGGAATAGGAAATGAGATGTGCTCAGGGAGAGCAGTGAGCAGAGATCCACACAGTGCAAACTGTCCTCCTGCTTTGCAGAGCATTTGAGACAAAGGAAGAACAAACAGACAAGACTTCTGGCCTTGCCAACTGCCAAGAGCATCCCAGCGAAGTGTGGGCAACATCAAGGCCTCATCTTTCTGTGAAGCTGTTGCCTTCAGAAACAAAATTGACACATCTGGGTCAACTTGGCCTTCACCAGAACAAAAGAGACAAAGCAAGAAAATGCACGTACATACTAAATGCTGTTTCCTCTTCAGAAACAAACATGTAGGTTAAACCACTCTCATGCCATCAAGAGGAACACTTTGTAGAGATCAGCAACTTCTTGCCTCTGCAAACAGCAGGGACTACCCAGAGAAGGGTATGGAGAGAGACTAACACCAGCATGATGAGAACAGGGACGCAGTAACTTAGATCAGGGACAAAGCGTGGATTTAATAAAAGTCAGAGTCAAAACTGTTTCACAAGTCCAAGAACACTGAGCAAAAACAGTGGTAGGGGGATTGTACTTCAATATTCCCTGATGTCTGAGTCCTAAGCAGAGCAGCTAGGAAGTACAATGACCTCTCACAGGAAATGAAGACCAAGAAAGTTGGCTTCAATGTCCAAAAGACAGGATAGAAGGTAAACAAACCGCATAGACAGGAGAAAGGTGATTTTTGACATTCCTTTGGCTTCAATAAGCTATACTCTTGGACAACAGAGGGGAAAAAGTCCTCTAAACCATGATTTTTACTTGTACCAGGACCCAATAGAAAGACTACATGCTGGAAGTGCTGAAGATGACTACGTAACTACTCCATGGCAGTGGCACAGTTTTATTTTCCTGGCTGAAGACATTCTTGTGGACGGATACATACACACAGATGCATATTTCTAAAATACAGCACAAGCACTGCTTCACTTGCCTATGCACTCAACACCTAAAAACCTAGGCTAATCACCCGCCAAAGCCAGGAGCAAGTTCATGGTGGAACCTGTTACTTCCCTCATCCCAAGAATTACAGGGGACCTTGGAGGGAGGGAGTGAGAGTGTGTGTATGTGTGTGTGCGTGTATAATGCCACATGGCCACTTCAGCATCATGGGCCAGGCTGAGAATGGCTGTGACTCCCAGATAAATGTAGATGCCTCAGTTTCTGTGGCACTATAACTGTGAGTGGGCTATTTAGTGCAACACAGTCATTTTGAGCAGCCAGGCTGGAGCACCAGGAGCAGTGTGTGGAGGAAGAGTTGCTGGTGCCCTGTGCAGGCTGGCTGTTGCTGGAGCATGCTCAGCCCCACGGGGAAGTCTTCTCCAATGTAGCACAGCCCGCTCACAGCCTGGCCACTGCTCATAGCATCACAGAGCCAGCCTCCCAGCCCATCATGCAGCAGAACTCAGATGGCATTTGTGGACACGCTTGCTCATAGTTACTAGTGATGTCTATGGAATGAAAGTGTGGCCTAGAACCAAAATGCCCCTGTCACAGATGGGGACACTGGACTTCAAGGGTCAAACGCAAGGGCTCAGTTTGTCTCTGTGGAGTATCACCACCTGTACAGCAATATCACAGAACCTGGCAGATGCCACTGGCAGCTGGGAATAGGAACATATGGCAACTTTCATCCTGTCCCTCGTTAAGAAAATCTGTGCAGAAGTTGGTGGCTTGGGATATATGATACTCCTGTGTGGCATCATCCCTGGAGCTGCTCTGCTGAGCTAGAGGGTTCCTTCTCTGAAGGGTACAAATTAAGCCAGGGAGCAAGTGATCGGGAGCAGCTTGTGGGATGGGCCCTGCAAACAAAAGGTAAGAGGTGCAGGGCAGGAGGGAAGATTCCTCTTCTTCACAGTATCTCTTCTTTGTTTAAATGCCACTTTCTTCTATGATTCTCCTGCAGGCAAACCCCCCAAACACACCTCCCACAGCCAAAGGAAGGGCTGTTTCAGAGGCTGTCTTCCCAGCTAAAGTTGACTTTGACTACACAACCCACACTTCAGGCCAGGCATAATTCCTCCACCTTCCCTGTTACTCCCTCCACCTCCAGACAGACGGAGCCTGACACCTTCTCTCACCCGTTGTGCTTACAAGAGCAAGAAGGGAGAAAGGAAGATGCAAGACAGAGACAACGGTGCCATTAAAGTCCTCGGATTAGAGATGATTTCCAGTAGGTGAAGAGAGTGAAAGACTGGCTCTGTGAGCTCTGAGCTGGGCAGGTGTTGCTAAGCTGGCTGCAGCCAGAGTCTGTTTTGGTGCTTGACCCTCCCTGGAGCAGCTGGTTCCAAATCAGAGGGGTGCACTGTAGGGGGAGAGTATGGGCAGCCTGATCTTTTGGAAGGAAGCCGCAATGGGGATTAGTCAGCCTTGTCCTTCTTCTTTGTGGTGAAAGGGACTTTGCTGGCAACCGCGCTGCCCACAGCTCCGACGCCACCGGTCACTGCTGAAACACTGCCCTTCACCAGTCCAATGCCTGCAGTGGGGACGCTGGTCACAGCTGTTTTGGTGAGCTCCAGGCTCTTGCTGCCCACCCAGGCAACTCCTCCCAATGTGGCCCCCACGGCTCCCCGGGTGATGCTGAACAGGCCACCGGTCACTCTCCAGATCACCCCTGCCTGCTGCTGCGGATGGTCCTTGCTGGCATCTGTGGAGAGAGAAAGAGAAAAGGAAAGTCAGAAGTGTCCACACCAAAGACCTTCTTTCTAGATACCCATTCAAGCCCAGGAGGGTTGCCCGCTATGCCACATGCTCCCATAAGTGCAGTGCCTTGCACCCCTAGACGTCTTGGTGCCTGAAGGAGGGACCAGGACAACCCCAGCCCTACAGCATGGCAGGAGCGGACTTTAGGAGGGCAGAGAGTGGGAGCAGAATTGCACACATAGCAAAGAAGTGAAGAAGGGTGCTCAGTGGGGCAGCCCCAAACTCCCAAAAGTCAGTGCTGAAATACAAACCAAATCACACTACGAGATGTAATTCCCCTAGCATGTTGGCTAACACCAGTAAATCACAAAGACTAATGCCAGCATAGAGGGCATGAACTGCAGACAGCAAAAGCTGATGTTTGTATGGCCTGCAGGTCCTCAGATGAGGAATCGAGGCACAGCACAGACCTATCTGCCATATCTGACCTAGCACAGATCGCAAATTGCAGCAAAGATACAGTGACACAAATGTCATCTCAGGTTGTACAAACCCTCTGGAGATCTCAGCTATGTATTTAATAGTGTTAAGACAGTGCTTAAGTTGCTGCACTATATCACTGCTGGTCTACCTGTGCCAAATGGATCAGCACCAGCATGGTATAACCACCCAAGCTGCTGTCACACCTGCCCACAACACTGCAGGCATGAGGTTCACAGCTCATTACTTCTTGGGAAAGGGCTGACTCTGAACTGCTACTCGCGGGATTCAAATCTGACAGCTCTCTTGCTGGCCTCCACAAAATCCTCTCCCTTTGCATCTGCTAACAATGCTGCAAAGGAGGAGCTGCTCTTTTTATGGGGTGAGATATTTTGGATACTCTGATTTCTGAATCACTGCCAGTTCCGTACACAAGATGGGTTACCAATAATTGCAAAAATACAACAAAACAATCCTGGCAGGAAAAAAAGCAAGTGCCAGCAGGGAATACAGAACCCCTGGACTAGCAGCAGCCCTTCTAACCCATTACATATGCTGAAGAGAGGTTGCACAGTGTTTATGCAGCAGGAGGGCTTTAGCCCCCTGCTAAATGGGAATCCCATTTCCTGAGAAGAATGGAAGTGACAGCAATGGAATTGGCTTTCTGAAAGCCTGCATAAAAAAAACCATGATGCAGTCATGTCTCTGCATAGAGCCCACAGGACAGGGGCCATGCCAGTACCAGCCACTGTCACAGAGCAGAGTACTGCAGAGGCTCCACCAGCACCCCAAGAAAGGAGCCAGACCGCACCGCACAGCCCTGTGCACAACTGTTCCCTCAGCATAGGCACAGAACAGGCCTGGCATCTGTCCTTGGGACCAAAGAGTTTCTGGCTGCAGCATCCGAGTGCAGCTGCCTGCCCAGACCGGGCTGCAGAAATGGACTCATCACTGACCTAAGCAGATGTCCAAGCTTGATACAATTAATGGCAGGAAGGCAGGAGCTGCTGCTTGAATGCACTTTCTCCTTTGAGATCTCAGCCCTTCCATAGTACTCTCCAATACATTCAGCTCTTCCCACCCCCTTACTCTAAAGCTCCCCCCTTGTTTATCCAGTGAGGCAGCAGCTTCCTTTCTTGATTGTTAACAATATTCTAGGTAGCAAAAAACTCCTCCTGGAAACCCTTCTTTGATGTCTCCACCCACTTTCATTTCCATGCAGATTAGAACCAACACTGTTATAGGCAGTGGATTTCCTTTGTCAGCAAACAAAGACCTTGGGGTTGCAGGGAGGCTGGCCCAACTGCACATCAAGTTGCACAGTCCTAACACGCTGTGCACCCTGGTTGATGGAGATGTCAGACCTAGTCAGTCTAAGCAAACATCTTCCTCTTACTGCTTGTAACTCATCTCATGCCATGTCTTCACCACACCTGCTATTCAGTGCACTTCTGCCAAGCTATCCTGTGAATCCTTTGGAGCAGAGATTATCTTCCTGTTGTCTGTGTTTCATGCAACGCAGTAGGGTCTCTAAGTGCTGCTCGAAAACAAGCTTTTTCCTTTTATCTTTTACTTTTTTTTTTAAACAAACCAACCAGAAGTCTGACAGAAACACTCAGCAGCAGGGCACAGATCTTATCCTTGGAAGCACCAGCTACACCAGGGTGCTGGATGCACGTGGCTGAAGGGACAACCTGACCTTGCCAAACTGATCTGAGCTGCTGCCTGTACTACAAGCACTCGGGTGGATAGGAGGCCACCTAGTCACACCGGGAACTCTCAGCTTGCACCATGTCATCTGTGGGAAAGAGGAATTTTCCAGACCTCTTAGGAAACAAATTAAGATGTCTTCAGATTTGAATTGCTAACTTTTAGGCACTTACCACAAGAGTTTAAGTTAGGATATTCAACTCCTCTGGCTCCGTTTCTAGCAAGGGAAGGTGATCGGGACTTCTTCAGAGGTGGATGTACACAGTAGCCTAATGTAGGCTAGGCACTACCCTGAGTTAGGCAATGTCATGACCTTTTCCTGTATATTTTTTTGCTGGCTCCTTCTAACATTCTGCAGATTTTAGAGTTTTCTTGAAGTCATAGGTTTGCCCCTGAGATTGACTCAGGCTGCACAGAGTAGGTCTCGGGACAGTGTCTGTGAGGAGTATGGTGTTAACAAGCTCTGATGACTTAGAATAAGACTCAGGTTACACACTGGTCTGATAATCTGGGCAGTAAAATGGAGTTCGAGAGGTGCCAGTACAGAGTTTCTTGGGTAGCCTACGCACTTACAGTTCTACCCAGTATACAACGTATTGTTTGCCTATTCCACAACAGTTTCTCTGTTTGGGTTTATTTCGCTCTGTTTCGAGTTGACTTGCCAGCTGCCCAGCTGCTGCACACAGCTTATCTAGTAGAGCCATTTTTTGTTTTGTCTTCAGACCAAGAGTGGGAAGAACAGGGGATCCAGTAATCCATGAGACTTCAAAGCTGGACCCTACTCAGCAAAAATCAGACTTGTCCTCCAAACACCATCCTCATTCCCACACCCCTATCCATGGAAGCAAGATCCTTTCACAGGACTGCAATGCAGAAGCTTTGGGTATTAAACACCCAGTGGCGTGCTCAGCTGCAGAACCAAGAGCTATATCAATGCAGCAGTAAACATCCTGGCTCTCCCCAGGCATCTGAGGCTACCTGGAACCCCTCTGTAGGAAGATACAGGCCACTACACAAATTCCGATTGACTTGGGGCTACTAGAGCTGCCCAGCTATCTGAACAACATTAGTGTGAAAATGTCTTAGATGATATGTGGATGCCTGCAGGTGGATCGCCCAGGGACCAGATGGAAGGGAAAGAGGCAACTGCAGATGAGATTGAGGGGGGATGTTACTTTGCCAGCAAAGAGCTAAAACATACTGGAGAAAGTGTCAGTAAATGAAGAAATAATAAAGAAAGACAAGGACAAAGGTTATTTCTGATCAAGCTAGGCAGAGACAATGAAGCTGCAGCACCCTGGAGCACCAGTGCTTGCAAGGTGCCTGCACCTGGTCTGCATCAAGTCACTCTTGTGATTCTTAAAATTCCACAGGTAGCAGGGAGGAGGGATGGATGACCTGGCCTTAAGAGGGTGGAATCATCCCAATAGCTCCAACAGAGAACACAGAACAGAAACTGTACCATTAAAAAAAAAAAAAAAAAACAATCCAACAAACACGGGTTTGAATAGATGTGCAAAGAGAAATCCCTTGTGACCCCAACCACAAAAGGCCACATCCTAATCTGGCAGCCAGCTGAAATAGGTCGTATTCATTCTGTATTCCAGATGATGTGTCGAACGCTTTCTAGCCATCCCTAGTTAGTTTGTCTTCAGGACTGCAATAAACCCCACAGTAAACTGTCATGTAAGATAAGCATCAGATTTACAGTGCAAATTAGTCTCTCAGACAATGGAGTGAGCTAAGAATTTTGCTTGCTCAGAGAAGCTCAGATTAAGGGCAAGACAGACAGCAGAGATGAAAACCACAAAATAATCAGAGAGATAGACACACAGCCTGAGCAAGGGAACAATTCTGTTTCCTGGAGCCTGCTGCAGCCCATGTTGCTCATGAAAGCTCTTCACCAGCTTCCAAGCCCTTATTCCTTACCATCAATGATCTGGCCTTTTCAAGTGTCCTTTCAGCTTCACTTAACCCCATATCACCTTAGAACAGAAGAAGGAAAGAAAGAGATGAATAAAACACATCCTTGCATGGATGCTGGCTTTCTGGTCTGGGGTCAGCATCACACAGAACAGGCTTTCATGCACAGCCACACCCCTCCTGCAGTCCACACTGGCTCCTCTCCAGAGCAAGGGTCCTGACTGCTTGGGCTCCAGAGAAAACTGAGTTTTCTCTTCTGATACTGACCACATCTATAACTCAGGGCAGAAGTAAGATCAGGTTGTCGGTAATAACAAATACAACTTTCAAAGCTGCCATAGTGACTCCTCAGGGCTTTGCATTTATTTGGCGAGACAAAATGATAGCCTGCGCTGGTGCCCTGTACAAATGGCACAGGTGTTATTCTTCCCCTTGGCCCCTGTCAGCAGATGATACGACAGGCAGGGAGAACCCTTAACTTTAAGAAGGACTGGTACAAGTTGCTCTTACAGAGCATCTTTAGGACACTTCCATCCCTGCTGGGCCCCAGGTGAATGAGCTGGGCTGGCTCAAAGACCAAAATGTAAACAGTCAGTGTCATCTGTCTGTCCCTCAGCAGACGTGAAAGGAAGGGATGAGGTCACTAGTTCAAGCCAGATTTACACCTCTGCAGCTATTAAGTAATGACTAGTAGATTTAGGCAGTTTCTCCTACCTAGAAAACTGTTTGGTCTGCAGGAATAAGCAAAGGGTGGAGGGTCAGCTACGAACACAGCCTAGTCCCAGCTTTGCTCAGCTGAGTTTTAAGCAACACTGAGTAAATTGCTCTGACCTTAATTGCCTCTGAACCACTGTGACTGAGAATGTGTGATTTTCTAAAAGCTGTGGTTGTTGTCACAAAAAAAGCATGTATAGGAGAGAAGTTTCCAATCCTGATGTTTCTTGGAGAGAGAACTGAAAGTTTGATTCAAGTGCACTCTTAAGGGTCTGAGAACCCCAAATGGATTATTGCTATTTTTAACCTTGTGATTTTTCCAAGCCTACCTCAACTTGAAACACATAGGGCTGCCAGTGCTGTTTGTATTCCCCTTCTGTAAAGTGAAGCTGAAGTAAATGATCCCCATTTCCTTGTATTGCCGTGCTGTCACGAAGGTTAATTAGGAACAGGGAAATTGTGTTTGTATCATCATCACTGGCACTGACAGATTCCTGTTGTTATTCTCAGTAGTGATGCCAATGACAACTTCCAATTTATCTCTGAAGAGGTTTCCATTTTCGAGACACATAACAAAGGCAAGAGGAAAGCTTGCCCCCTCCCCAGGCACACTGTCCTGCTGTTGTGGAACCGTGCAAGTTTATCCTACAGCTAAGACTCCATTTGGGCAATACATTCTTCTTCTAGCATAAGTAGCTGAAATAGGTAGAGACTGTTAAGACTGCTGGGTACAAATGAAATCTTGCTGTACATCTTCTAGCAGAGCCCTTCTCCAGGGAGTGACAATCATTGCCTTCTTCCAAGCCTGCCTGCAGCTGTAGAAGGCTTAGCTGACCCTTGCAGGGCACAGCTGTAACAAGCATTTATGCCTGAGATGAGGGAGCTGCCATTCATGGTTTTTTTGGCATTTTAGGATCAAAGATCTACAACATGCAGTGTCACAAGCAAAGCGTTAAAGGGAGCACCACAAAGTGTTTGTTCTTTAAATACTTGTGCTTCACTCCTGCCATCAGCCCCATGCTGCAGCTGGTTGGGAATGGCTTCCAAGGCTAAGCAGCTGTGCTCTCCAGCTCTCCTTTACCAGGTCACAGAATGCTACAAACCAAGACGGTTGCCACCAGCAAAAAGCCTAGAAATGCCAGATTGTGTTTAGTCCTTGAGTTTTAAGCTTCAATGCAGCAATCAGCAAGACATATTCACCTCGCTCCAACAGAATTGTTTGAGAAGCTGCTGCACACAGAGAAACAGGGCAGCTGTCTCCAGAGCCTGGCTTACCCAGGGCTCTTCACTGGCACAACAAACTTTAATTGTTCCTTGCACATGCCCCAGGTGCAGTATTAAATGCTGAAGCACCTACCTTGAAGCACTGAGAGACAGGGTTCAGGAGGGTAAATGAACAGTGACATGGGGTAGCTTTTTTTCCCTGATTGAGCCTTTCAGGAGAAACAGCTGAAGCTCTGACTCTGGAAGTGTTAGCCTTAGAGTTTGTTCGGAGTTTTCTGGCTCTTCTGCTTGGATAGCATCATGTCACTAAAACAGAAATGGCTGGTAAAGACATCGTGGCACTGTTGAAACTTCCATTAAAAAGAATCTGGGGAGATCAGCCTCAGAGCAGCTAAGAATCCCGTGGTTTAAACATCTGACCAGCCTTGCATACCTTGTCAAATGGCTCAAGCATTAGCTGAATCCCATTTCCATTCTTCTTGTTCAGCTGTTGCACTTTGTAAGAGGTATTACTGGAAGTAAGACTATAAATTTGTCCTCTCGCTTCCTGAGTGGTTTCAAAACAGGAGTCAAAATCTGCTCTGAGATGGGGCTCTTTCTCATTTTTGACAAAAATTAGCAGTTCCTTTGCTTTATTCTCCTACAGAAGATGACTGTTTTCTTGATCCAGAAAATCTTTTATACAGCTGTACTGGCCTGCAAAGAACAGCCAGAGTCCCCCTTCAACCAGGATGCTGTTGGACTCATGATTCTTACTTTGTCATTTCCCCTCTAGCTTTACAAGACTTCAGCCACTCTGATGGCATAGACATGGTCTCTTATGATGCTGAAGACCAGTATGGACAACAGCCCAGAGATAATGCTCCTTTTGCTCCAGGAAAAACGTGAGTTGAGTTGCAGGGCAGCTAGTATCATCTATTAGAAAGGGCGTGGATGACATAGGAGCCTGGAGACCCAGCTCTTTTCTTAGCATCATTGCCAGCCTGTTGGGTAACAGCTACATCTCCACTGCTGCCTCTCCCTCTTTACTGGTCTGTTTCAGCCATGGATGGTATGAGTGCCCAGGCAGCACACTGGGGATCCCACACAACCTGCAGCAGAGCAGGCTGGCAGGCAGCAGCTAGTCTCAGCTCTGCCGAGCCCAGCAAGCTGCTAAAGGCCAGAATTTACCTTTTGCAGAGGTCAGACTGATGAGCACTAACTGTTTAGCCTCATCTGGAGAACCGCATCCAGTTCTGGAATCCTCAACATATGGAGCTGTTGGAACAGATCCACAGGAGGGCTACAAGGATGGTCAGAGGGCTGGAGCACTTCCCATACGAGGACAGGCTGAGAGAGTTGGGGTTGTTCAGCCTGGAGAAGGCTCTGAGACCTTTTAGCCACCTTCTAGTATCTGAAGGGGGCCTACAGGAAAACTGGAGAGGGAATGTTTACAAAAGCTTGTGGTGATAGGACGAGCGGAAAATGGCTATAGACTGGGGAGGGGAAGATTTAGACAAGACATCCCCTCGTCTAGATCATCGATAAAGATATTAAAGAAGACTGGCCCCAGCACTGAGTCTTGAGAACACCACTTGTGACCCGCCATCAACTGGATTTAACTCCATTCACCACAACTTTTTGGGCCTGGCCATCAAGTCAGTTTTTTACCCAGTGAAAAGTACACCTATCTAAGCCATGAGAAACCAGTTTCTCCAGGAGAGTGCTGTGGGAGATGGTGTCAAAGTCTTTACTAAATTCTAGATAGACAACATCCACAGGCTTTCCCTCATCTACTAAGCGGGTCACCTGGTCATAGAAGGAGATCACATTATTTAAGCAGGACCTGTCCTTCATGGACTCATGCTGGCTAGACCTGATCACCTGGTTGTCCTGCACATGCCTGGTGAGTGCACTCAAGATGAATCCTCCATAATCTTCCCTGGTACTGAGGTCAGGCTGACAGTCCTGTAGTTGTCTGGATCCTCCTTCTGACCCTTCCGCTCCTCCTACAAACTCTTGAGTCAGTCAAGAGGCTTGCTTAAAAGCCTAGCAAGAAAGAGCATATAAAGCTGCACCAATGGCTCCTTTTCCTACTGCAGACTCATCACTTCAACACTGAGACTTTGGATCAAGAGGACAGGAGTCACTTTGTGTTGTGAATATGGGCTCTTGATCTTACTTGGGGATCTGTGAATGGAATGGGAATAATCCAATGGACTCAATGATTTTCCGTAATCCTAAGCGCTAATGGTCTGAGGAGGAGAGGTTTCAGACAGATTTTATTCCCTGCAAACAACCCTTCCTAGCATTTCTGCCTAGGCTGAGAAGACCATCTTTTTAAGCCTGCTCTTTGACCCATGCTAGCTCAGCACTTGTCAGGGCACATCACCCACTCTGTCAATTCTGTAACAGTGATTGCACATTCTTCACTGAGCTGCTTTCAGCTGCTTGTGATAGTACCTGGCACAACCCCACCCCAAATGAATCAAAGGCTCTTGTTAAACAGCCTTGTTAATTCAGCTCTGATAAAGACATAGGAGAAAAAAAAATCAATATTTGTAAAATGAAAAAGGACAAAATCCATAGAGAAATAAAGATAATTTTCACGGTTCTATGAGGCCCTTATGAACAATGGCAAGTAAATAACATAATCCAAGCTTATGTAAGAAATTACTTTTCTTCCATGGTCTACTGCTACCCAGTGGATTTTAAAAAAGGCAACTCAGCTAAGCATCCTCAGTCCAGTGAGGTTGTAAGTCCTTCCCACAACACCATTGCTAAATCACAATTGATAAAAAATGCCTGAAGTTTAGTCTCAGCAGCAGTTTGGGAAGGGGGCATGAGAGTGACAGACAGTTATATCTAACCAGCAGGAAGATGCTCCAAGCTGCCAAGATCATACATTAAAAGCCTGCTCTGCTCATTCATCATCTGCGTGAATATTTTGTGTTCTATGCCACCATTATTAAAGGCTTAGTCTCTCTACATTATGGAAACTCATGACTGTCACTCAAGTACTTTATTACTGAGCTATTTGAGAATTTGTCCAAAAATACCCCCAGTAAAGTTGGGAAGATATTCTGCCTTGCTAGTAGGGTTGGACCCAGGTTCAGATGTTCCCTCTTTCCACTCCTGGAGCAGCTGAAGAATGGATGCTGATGCTTTCCAGCAGGATGGATGGCATCAGAGAAACCCAGAAATTCCCCGTTTATTCTGATTATGTGCTTTCCACCTCCACCAAGTCCTATGGAGGAACTGAACAAAAAATGGATGGCAGCTCAAAAAGCAAAGCTATGAATTTTAACTGGTCTGAGTGAAGCTTTTTAGACTCAGAGAAATGACACATTCATCCCAGCGGCCATCCAGGAGTCTTTCTGTCCATCCAAGGATAACAAGGCAGTTAAGCTAAAAGCTGTGTGCTACAGAAGCAGTTGAACTGGCTTCATGCTGGGAAGGCACCTGCTTATCCTTCAGCATGCCAGCAACAGGCAGGATGGGGCTTTTGTTATTTTTCTGGTGGTAGGTGTTCAATGGCATCATCTCAGAAACTTGTTTCCCATTTCAACTGTCAAGGGGAAAGTGCTGCAGTCATGAGTGGGCAGGTACACTGCCTCGGGGAGCAGATGAACAGGCAGAGGATCCCTCCCCCACAGTCAGGCTGACCAGGGAATGACACAACTCATTGGTACCTCAGCTGATTAGATCTATTCCAGTGCAAAGATCACACCCCAGCTCTAGGCCCAAACCTCTCACATGTCCCATCGCCTCCGTCACTTTGAAGTGAGTCAGCCAGTTCTACCCGTTGTGTTCCTGGTGAGTCTGCCACTTGGAAATCTCAGCCCTGAATCCATAAATTTGAGGTAGCAGAAACACTGCCCAAGGAGACATCAAACCTTCTCCTTGGCGCTGCACGCAGAGCTGCTGTTCAGGGATGTGAAGCTGTGAGTGTGACAGTTCCCTTCACTTTCTCCCATATTCATGTTCTTGCACTTTCCAAGGCAGATTTCAACACAGCGCTGCAGGGATCCCATATGCACTCAGCTTCCTGAAGGGTTGTGCCTGGTGCTGCAGGTAAATTGGATTTCTTCTTCAACACCGCAACAGGACTGCCACAGAGCTGGTGTCTACTTTGGCTCTCAGAGACCCTGGCATGTCTAGGCCTCCTTTTGAGATTAGTGCATCATATAGTTGGAGGAATATCTGGAATAAGAGAGACTAATGCCCACTTTCTCAGCACAATCAACAGCTCAGATCTACACTCCTAGCCTCTCTTGGGAGGTATATCTAAGCTTGCTCAGTTTATAGTTTTCCCAAGGAGTTTCTAGTCTGCAGCGCATCTAAATGAATTCAACCAATCTCTCACCAGTTCCAGTAGGACCTTTCTTAATTCAAAGATGTCCCTTCGGCCTGGTGAACCCAGGTCCCAGTAGGGATTTCATGTGAAACCAGTATTAGAAATACTGCTAATACTTCTGCTTTCACTTTACTAACTACTGAAAATCTTCCCATATGCCTGACTGGGATAGTTATGTGCTGGGGAAGGCTGAAAGCCTGGAGATCCCTTCAGGATTACTGCCCTTCTCTGGGACCTACCTGTTTTAAATGAAAGCCAAGCAGAGTCAGACCTTGCTCTGAGAGCAAAGGGCTTAGTGGAAAAATTCAGCTGCGCACCTACAACAGCCTTTCAGGTCTCCATGTAAAGAGTACTTATTGTCCTGATTCTGTAATGTAGCTTAGCCTGGCAATGCCATCATGCTTTTGCTATCTGGAAATGAATAATGTTACCCTTCTCCTTAAATTTTCTCTTGCAATTCTGTACATGCGGGAAGCAACAGGGTAGAATGATTGATTCCTTTAAAAATAAAGGAGTATCCAAGGATGCTTTAAAGTACCACGGTAGAGAGCTGCAGGATCTGTACGTCAGGTACCTTCCCAGCAGCTCAGCTTGTGATCCACATGCATACACATGCCACCCTCATTCTCAACAGGGTAAGACCTTCAGAAACTCCAGATCCCAACACGCCAAGCTCCAGCTTGGCTACTGCAATCATTACAGAAACTCATTTCTACCTTTATTTTCCTCCCTTTCTTTCCAATCAGATGCATACAGGGAACAAATGGTGTGACATGAATCTAACAAGAGGCTGACACCATATCAGAAATCCCATCAAGCTATCTTCCAGTCCCAACAAGCCCTCCACTGAAAGAAAACATCTTGTCATGGCCTGGAGAACCCCTGTGTACATTGTGTCCTCAGCGGGAATTCTTAATGGGCTCACTAGTCAGAAACAGAGTTTTATTTTAGGAAGTACAAACAAAAATCCTTTTAATTCAAATAACCCTACTAGCTCTTAATGGTGTTTCTGGACTTTTTTCCTAGCAACAAACTAACTGTGGAATTTCAGGCAGAGAAACCTTAATTCTCTGACAATGCTAAAGCAAAGCCCAAGTGACCTGGAAGACCCCTCCCCCTCCTCCCCACCATTTCATGCCTGCTGTGCACATGCACAATCTGCTCAAGCAGAAGCTGTGGCAGCAAGACTTTTGCAGTCCTGTTCACCATTCAGCCAGAACAACCTAAGGGAGCACTTCAAACATCAGATGCTTTCAACCTAGGAAATCCAGCTGACACCACCAACCCGCCTAGCCCAGGCTGCAGATCTTATTCCTAAATGCCAAGCCCTGTTTCTGAAATGGACTAGAAGACACAAGGTCTCCAATCTGCACCTTCCTTATTTCTGCTTAAGAAGTTTTATCAAGTCTCCTGTGCCTGCATTCAAGCAGCTTTCCAGCTAGGGGCCATCCTGAGCACAGATAGATGCTGTCTGTGGAGCACTAAAGGCTTCTCTTCCCCTACAGCAATGACTTGGCTGTCTGAACTCTAGCTGGCTGATGGCAGCACCTGGATGCCATCCAAAGGCAGTAAGTTTCTTGCAGCTGAAAATGTTTAGCCCCTCTCCTAAAGCACAGTCTCTGTTACAGAGCTATTGTTTATGACCCCAATTATTTCCCAGAAACTGGCCTTTGCCTGCAGTTAATAACCACGGCTAAGTGATCAACCGTTAGGACTCCAGCAAACTGGTTAACTTCTCTGTCGACTAAGTTCAGAGTCTTTTACTGTTATTAGAAGCCCAGATTAATAAAGCATAACAGAAATGAACTTTCCTGTGACACAGCTAGGTGAGTCCAGGTGAGGGGAAAAGAATCAATCCATTTTCCTGGAGGTATCAGCTGAGCGGGGAGGCGATGAGCCCTCCTTTAACTCTCTCCTCAGCTTCCCTGACATCTGGGAGATGACAAAGAACATCTTACTTTGCAGAGTTCTTTAACTATTCTTGAGACCATGTAGGCAGATTTCTATGTAAAATGAGCTTACTGTCCAGAAATTGCTTTCAGGGACCTCTTCCAGATTGTAATTCCTGCCCTACTATTCCAGATTTCCAGCAGTTAATGAGAGCAGGCTAATACTGCAAACCTCCATAAGGCAGGGAAATGAGACCTCACTTCAGAAAAAGAATGCTACATAGAACCAGAATGTAGTGTGTAGAAATGAATCTCAGGTTTCAAAGGGACATGTACATCCAAAAAAAGATGTATTGTCAGCCTTTCCCAGCCTACTCCTCACAGGCTGATTTGTAAAGCAGCTATCCAACAACTCATCAGAAGACAATAGTTTCAATTCAGAAAAAGCGAACTCTGCTTCCCTTTCATAGCTCTTTCTTGTCTTCTGAACTCTAATAGGAGATCATCAGCCTTCTGCTCGAAGGCTCACAAAGGACATAATTTTCTCAAGAATTCGCCAACACCTACTCCATAAAGCACAGTGAGTCTGACTTTGGGGAATTACCACCACCATCTTTGGCAGCCAGTTCATCCAAGTCCATCCAGAGACACTCTGATACCACCAGAAAAATAAACCTAGGCAGTGCAGCTGTGCAAACATGGCTCTGGGACAAGTGGGAAATGACACAGGAAGGGGAAGAGTGACTAGAACAAGTGTAAGGATTCCTGGTTGGCTATGCACAACAGTAGGAGTTGGTGCCTACAAATGACTTATGGTGCCACGGGCTCACTGCCTGAATCTTGGGAGTGTGACTGTTTCCTCTTGCCACCGCAGATGTGCATAGAACAGGGAAGGAACATAGCACTGTTTGCTGAAAGGTATTCTGCAGCCAACTTCTGCTCAGATGCCTGCCTCTTCAGCTCCCTTCTGACATATGAGGAGCCAGCACTGGGACAGCTGTCATTCAGGACTCCCTCCTCTAAATCTGCCATGTGCTATCCAAAAGATATTTATTCTCTCATCACTCCATGCATCAGCTAGGAAAAGGCAGAAAAGGAAGGAAACCTTCAGGAACAAAAGAGAGCATCTTTCCCCATCTGATCAACTGCTAGATGATAGATGACCACAAACGTGTGTTACCATGGGTGAGAACTGGGTAAGGACGAATGCTCCTGTGCTATCAGTATATGATGAAGGAGGGGATGTTTATAGAGGAAGTAACAAATTTTCTGGTGGTATGAAGAGGATATAAGGCTAATCCTGCACTGATGGAACAGAACTCAAAGAGTGGAACATATCTGCAAAAGTTTGCTACTGCTTTTTCTATCCTGCCCAGTCCATTCTCACCAATTACCCCTATAACCATGAGAACACGGTAACATTTTGAACATGGTAACATTTTCTAATGAAAGTGTGAAACTATTTATCATGTGTATGGCTGCCATTAAGAGGGAGACACCCCAGCACCCAGCTGCCCCACAGAGCCACCTGGAGTGGAACTGCAACAAGTGCAAACAACTGCTTGAGGTGTGAGGCCATGCCCCCAAGTCTATGGTCAACAGCTAGTGACAACATAACAACTCGCAGGAAGCCTGTGTGGTCCAGAGGGGAGCTGAGTGACTACTGGATCCATTACTGGGGTTATTAGAGCTCTCAGTCAGTGCTTCTGCAGCCTTGCGCAGTGCTGGGGAAATGCACATGAAGAATAAACAGGGCAGAGACACCACAAGTGGCAGGGGCTTTAAAAATTTGTGAAGTTGTTGCTGTAGCAACTAAACCAAAATTTCTGGCAGGAACTGCAATGTATGAGGAACTGTAAACTTCTCCATTTGTGGAAAACGTCTCTGAAAAGGAGGTGGAGGAAAGACAGAAAGAAGGGCTCTTTTCAGAGACTGCTACAGCAAGAGCCAAAAACAGTCTGCTTGCAAATTTATCTTTATGTCAAGCTCTGATGACGGTTGGATTCTACATACCAGAGCTTTCCAGGAGCCAGTGCACTGAGACAGAGCTGGCATGTCTGTAAGAGCACTTCTAGGTATTGCTGGTGTTGATTGCCAGGGAAGCGAATGAACCACTGCATAGACATAGGCAGTGCTGGGGTCCACTCACTTCTAACTTCACCCGCCTCCTCAACCTGTCAAGGATCATAATGGAAAATGAAGCTTATCTGAGAATTAATTTCCATTGAGATGCTAGGTTCTGGAACATCAAACTTTCCACCCACAAACAGTGGGAAATGGAAAAGCAGTGGTTAGATCAGGAAATACTAAAATTTGTCTAGAAAGACTGAGCCTGATCTCAGAAAACATCATAAGTTTTCAAGATACTCAGTTCTTTCCGAGTGGTCAAGTTGGCAGTAACCACTTGGATGAAACGTGACATATCCTGACAAACTTCTGAAGGTGTCTACTACTTCAACATCTTAACATAGGTTGCAGACTTTCAGGTTCAGCATTTTAAGTTCATGATTAATTACAATGCAGAAAATTAAAGATTAATTACAATACTGAAAAAACAGAATCAGCATTGATTTAATGTTCATTGATTTAATGTTGATTTAGGATAAACAAGCTGTGTTGTGTCACAACATTTAATTTTCTGGGAGATCCCCCATTTCATGTCTGAGCCTGCTTAGCTAGCAAAGTCCAATTCCTCCTACTCCTGATCTTTCTTTCTCAAGGACAGTGGTTGATCAGTTTGTGACTTTAAAGGAGTTACTTCATAAGTAACTTTATTTAGTTATGGAACTCAGTATGGCAAAGGTGCCTGATGTGAGACTCTGAATTATCTCAAATTTAGTGTACAGGTTTAAGCTACCAAATGGGCACTTTGCATAAAGATTCAAGAGTCACAACAGATGCTGCCAACAGAAAATTTGCCTACTGAGAGATATTGTATAGACAAAAAAAAATTGACAAGGATCTCAGGTTTTCTCTGGAGTTAGCAACTGAGGACTTTATTGCAACTTGGAATTGCTTGGTGGGACTGATTTCCACTGTGAAAGGAGAAGAAGAGGGAATGAGAGGAAAAAAATATGGGACCAGCATTGAGTCAGCATGCAGGAGCTTCATCCAAGCAGCTCCATTGTAATGTCGCTGGTCTCCACTCCTCTGTCCCCTAGTGCCATGGAGGCTCACATCTTCCTGACTCTGGTCCTCACAGCTAACACAACTTTACTGAATTAACAACCTCAGTGAGAAGTGGTTTTAAGCTGACTGACAGCAACCTGGAAAAAAAACCCAAACCACCCAGGAGCTATGAAATTGCACCATTGCCAAAAGGCAGCTTAACACAGGGCAGGAAAGATGCACAGGCTAAATGCACAGGAGGTCTTTAAATAGACACCCTGGGTCTCTGTACAGCAGTAAGGATCCTGTCGAGTCTCTGAGGTCAAGGTAAGAAACGAGTACCTGCAAGCCCAGTGCAGCTTATGCTTACAATACAGCTCTAATTATCCTGCTAATCAAAGCAACAATCCTTCAAATTCAGCCAGCAAAAGGCTGCAAATTCACAGCTCAGTGACTTAACCCCCAGCTGTCCTACACACTAGAAATCCAAAAATAAGGAAGTTTTGAAAAGCTTCCCCACTCCCCTCCTTGTAACCTTCTACCTTCATTCCTAGCCTACAACGTTTGGATAAAGGCTTGTTAACAAGGAGATTCAGAGAAGAAATGTAAGGCATTACCAGTCTGCAGCTGCTAAAATATTAAAGCTGTAGTAAATTAATGTTGTTTGTGTAGTGAAAGATCTTTTATTGGCATAAACATCACCTCAATCAATACCTCTGTCATCCACTGAGGTGTATGGCATGTATCAAAACTTTACATATTTTATTCTTGCCAAGAAGGTTCATGGTGTGGTTAATTCTGGTGAGCAACAGAATTTTCTTCACTACAAAGTACGTCTTTTAATGTAGCTTGCTGCTTTGAGAGACACAGACTTCAGTTTAAATGCTACAGTATGGGAGGAAAAAAATCAGTCTATCAAACAAGAGAAAGGTAGACCACACACAGATCACTTCTCAATTTCCAGAGTCATTGATGCGGTGAGTATATATGTTGCTGGAGAACAGGCTTGTCACTGGCTTTGGGTGGTAAAGCATCAGCAGCAGTTAAGGCTGGCAGAGAAATTTTCACTGTGCACACATGGCAATTTTAGTATTGGCGGTAGATCTGTTAACACCTGCATCTGAGTATTTCCAAACTTCTAAGCAGTCCCAGGCTTTGAGTAAACAGCCTGCTTTCATAAATTAGGGCTTTATCACGGTTGATTAGGTAACTGAGTTTTACTTTAAGTTCATAATATTGAGGGTTTGGTCATTTATTTAGGAACTCTTTTTAACTATGAAGACTTAAGTAGCAGATATAATTGTGAAGCATATAGGCTATACATATGATGTCTCTGACTCTGGAGATATCAAGTATGGAGACATCTTTTTTTTCAGGCTGATCTTTCCCCATATACGCATATAAATCCACAGTATAATCATATTCAGTTCTCCACTGCCAGCAAAGGTAGTGGAGATGCCACAGCTTACCACAGCTAAGCACATTATTTAATTCTCATATAGGTAACCAAATGCCATCTTAGAAACAGCTAAGTTATTTTCCCTAGTTGTCTTACTTGGATATGTACAATCTTAACTTAATTTGCAGCCTGAATTTATTCATGGGCCATTTGTACTCATTTCCACTTGTGCCAATGTTGTCATTTAGTTAAAATTGCTCTTCTCCCTCCCTAGTGTTTACTCCTCTGATGAATTTATACCTCCCTCAGCCTCTGTCTTGCTGGATTAAGCAAGTGTCACACTTCTTGTTCTCATGTACACAGTGGACTCTCCATTGCCCCAGGTACCCCAGAAGCCTTTCTGTCTACCTGTATGCCAGCCTCCCATCATATTTTTTTGGTAGTGTGCAGAGAATTGACAAAGCCATGAATACTACTAGCTTTTCCTTAAGGGAACAGTTTGCCTTATACAACCTAGAATTGCTTTTGGTTTTCAGTATATTGACAGAGTACAGAAATGCTTTTCATCAACTAATATACTCTAACCCTTCTCTTCCTTCAACCCCCTAATGAGCTTTCAGCTAACACCAGACATTATCAGTCCTTAGGTGTATAGTCTTTTTTTGGTACTGTTAAAAAATGATACATTTCTATCATTTTGGTCATTTGGTCAGAATTTTTTTCTGTATGATATCCAATAATTGCTCTCAGTAATAGTGATATCTGCTATCATGCCTTTTCAAATGTCCACACCCAAAAGGAAAGCTACACTAGAATCCAGAAACCACTCAAGTAATCTCAGATAAGCATCTGTTCCAGATCAGCAAGAGGAGTGGTTCTACTTCAGCTCCAGCTTCTACCAAGTTAGAAACCCACCACTTCATCGGCAAATTATTCCTCCTTATACAGGGCACAAATCCTGTTCTGTTACTGCCTGAAACTTCAAACCCCTTGCAAGCATGGTAAATCCTGGTTGTGCGACTAGAGACCTTGGGAAGAAGCCTTTTACCCAGATGATGTTTTTGCATTGGTCTGGTTGTGATGACAGAAGAGGGGACTGTCCTGTGCAACAGTGTTTCCTGTGTACCTGCTTTCCATTTCTAAATCAGGCTAGGTAAGTATTCTGTAGTGCTCAGAAAGGTTGCCTTTGAGTGAGTCTTGCTCTAGCAGGACTCACACTGTTATAGATGACTTTGGGCCAAAAGAAAATTGGTTTATTTAACACCCTATCCATATGGGGCTATAAGCCAAAAAACAGAAAAATGCTCTTGTGAGAAAGAAAGAAAACAGAAAAGCCTGGTCCTGAGCCGGCTGTTTCCAAACCTGTTTACTTAACTATTAGCGAGGGTGGCTTTTCCTTGATTTATTTACATAGGATGTTTCTGTAACCATCTGCTATTAAGCTAAATGAAAAATTATCATCATTCTCCTCCCGCTGCAGAGACTCCCTTGGATGATCTTAATAATACAAAAAAAAATCTATCATTTTAATGCAGACAGCTTAGTTAATAAAAATGATCTCTACCATTAGTAATTATGCCACAAATACAATGCAAACAAGCAGACTTTCCTTGAGGAGGCCAAGTGTAAACACCTCTCTTACCAACCAGGGAGAACAGCACAGCACTCGGGCTTGGCTTCTCACTTCTCTACCAAAGAGCAGAAGTAGAAGGGGGAGGGCAGTTTAATTAAGTGACCATTACTCAATTCTTTAACAAGCATTAGGTGCTTCTGTCAAACCTGCTTGGGCTCCAATTTTACTAGAGAGCTTACCTGCAGACCACTAAAACAAAGCCATGCTCCTGAAGATGTCTACCTGGGTTTACCTGCTTCTACATGTTTCATGATATCAGAACCTTTAGGGCTCTGATATTATCCCCCATTGCCGTGAAACGTGGCTAGCCTCAGTCAACAGGTAGGAAACTGAGGCAGAAAGCAACCAAAAGTGACAGGAAAGATGATGGGAAAAAAGCAGTGAATCAAGGAAATTAATCAAAGCCACAAAACCATGACTAACCATGACTGAGAAATCAAAGCCATCACTTTAGGTAGGGCCTGCTTAAAAAATGCCCCACCACAGGCAGTTTGCTAACAAGCAGAAGGACAGCACTACTGGCCCACCTGTTGCCTGATACCATTTCAGAGTGGTCAGGATACCTAGATGTTGCTTCTTGGTGATTGCTGTTCCCTTCTATGAACGGTAGCAAATCACTTAACTTCCATGACTAAAAAAAGCAATAAAATACTTAAATGATCAGGGATGAATGAAAGGAACGCTAACCAAAGAAACACAGAAGGAAATGTTGTTTGCTTATAACAAGTGCTAAGGGAAAAGGAGTAAGATTACACGTCAAATGATATCAATAAGATATGACCATACTTCTTTACTAAATAATTCAATTGACAAAGAAATGCATGTAAAGAAAGATAACCAATGTCTCAGGGATTTTCAAACACTTCTGTAGAGAGATCAGCATTGTAAGCAATGAAAGGTGAACAAACTGGAAGGCCAGTACATGCCACGAATTCCTGTAGCCCAGAGGCCTTGCAGCTTGCATGCACTGCAGGAAGAAACAGGACTGCCTGCTTTGGCAGTGGTGGTTTGGACTCGATGATCCGGTGGGTCTCTTCCAACCTGGTGATTCTATGATTCTATGATTCATGGGAGTCCTCTTACAGAAGCAGAAGATTTAATCCCAACTTGGCCAACCCGTCTGTTGGTAATTTCCTTTGTTTCTGTTTCTCTGTCCATTAAACGGGGCTAAGGCAGGTCTGCTGTGGGATGCTGAGATCATTCATGTTTGCATATAGTTTCAAAAGCTCAAAATGCACAGAGGAGCCGGTAAGAAAAGCAATCTACATGTAGGCATGAATTGAACCTTCTGTGAAAGTATTGCAGGAAAACACCAAAGCTGATGCATCATGGGACAGATCGTGCAAAACACAACTAGCAATTTCCTGAGCTACAGCAGAGGAAGCAATCCCCTAGGAGGGAGCCATAGCTGTGGCTGTGAGCCAGTCCCAGAACCACAGGGAAATATAGGAGCTTTACCAGCTGATGTTTTATACTGAGGTTAGAGATGCATACAGATCATTGACAAGGATGATATCCATGAAGGGGATTATTAAGGATAAACTAGGCTACTTTTTGAAACAACTCTTTGGATAGTTGGAGAGCTGATCTTCGCTTGCACCTTGGCAGAGCTGCCAGGGAAGATTGACAACTGGTGCACAGGGATCAGATACTTCAGTTACACTTGTACCTACAGGGAAGGCATGAGTCTGGTTCAGGGAAGCTATAAGATTCCCAAGCTGCAACCCTGAATCTATCAGAGTTTGTGAGTGACAGGCTGCAGGCAGATGGTGGGGGAAGCAAGGTGAAAGGGAGGCTGTTGTGCTATACCAGATAGCAGTCATTTACCACTACCGCTCCATCACCATTTTCGCCTTGCATTGTTTCATGGCCTATTAATATTCATAAAAGCCTTTCTATTGTGTTTGCACTTTTCTACCATGCAGGCCTGATTCCTACTTGCCTTAATAGGATGCAAACCTCATGAAATCAGATCTTATTAGCAAAACTCCAACAGACACCCTTAGCAATGCAGTGCCTCAGCTCCCACTCCTGCTAAAATTAAAGGGATGCCTTTCACGCTGCTGACATCTGTAGAGCTCTTAATCTAATACGACATTTCAATCTTAGGAGTAGAAACAAAGAGGAGTAAAACACAGGGCAGGGAATGCCACTGAATGTTGCTGAGTCAAGCCCCACAGCATCACAGCCAAGAGATGCAAAAGACCTTGAAAAAAGCTTCTGCGCTGGCTTGCAAAAATCTGACAGAACAAAGGTATTGGTTCATTAACACCTTTATCTCACTGACAGAAGACTGCTGACTTACCCCAAACGAGTCCCTCCAAACTGCAAACTCTCTGTCCTAGTATACCAATTTCATGGCTTTCTCCCACATGACAGTGGTGCTACTCTGGTGTTCAATCTAACCCTGGGAACTCTGCACAGACAAAACTGACTGGAATTACCAACAGAAAGCAGCATTGTGATGTGGTGACCTTATCCACTGCCTCTGCTCACGGCCCCTTCTCACTTTTTAAACTATTGACCTGACCAGCATGCATGCATTTTACTCTCTTAGTCTCACGGTGCCAAGAGAGGAGAATGCGCTTGGAGTGCAGCATCAACAAGGATGCTCTGCACTTCTGGAACACAGGCCTTGAGTCCTGCCTTATGTCTGTTCCATACATCATCACTGGTGATAAAGATGCCACAGACGATTTTTTCCAGATCCCAGGTGAAGTCTGTGCCTCTGGCAGAAAGAAAAATAATTGCTGGAGCTGAAAAGTGGACAGATTTTAGTTTCTAAGTCAGCAAGTGAAAATAAATACAAAACATACAGTGTCACATTCCCACTCAGCCATTTTCCTAAGAAGACCAGTACATCAACACATTAATTTTAGAAGAATTTCTAGCTGTAAGAGTTAGCAAGGACGTTGATAGCAGGCTCTTAATGAAGAAGAGCTGCTCAAGTCTTGATTCTGAAAGGCACAATTTCTTTCTGCTTAATTAATGACCTTCATTCTGTATCAACAATAACTGGTAGTAATTTGATGGAAAACTGCTGATCTAATGTTCAGGAGATGTTGCCAGTCAGGTTTAATACAGAATGGTTCTGTGGTGTGTATCTCCTGCTCTCAATACATGGCAGCGTGGACTCTTGCCAAGATCAGACCTAATTCTTGGCAGATGGTTAAGAAAATGAGACTAGGCCCATATGGATCCAAACTGCTGGGAGCAGATCTGGGATTTAGTCATAGACTTTCCAGTTGTGGAGAGATGAAAAGTTCTCTCATATCACCTTATTACCAAAAGGTCCTGAGTGCAAGGACTCAGGAGTATCTCATCTTTAGCTATTTCTAATTACAGGGCTTTAAAATTTCCTGGAGAAATCTTGCTATTATTATCTATTCATATTTAAAACAAGGAAACACAGCCATGTCATAAGACCATTATCTCCAACCACAAGGATTTTTCCAAGTGTATTTGATAGAATTAAGGGGAATTGGCATTGGGACCAAAGGATAGCTGCAAAGTTTTAGAAGAATACTCAGACATTTAGATTTTCAAGTTATTGTACCAGGTGCACACTGTAATTTTTAGCCAGTTGAAACTGCTAACGTTAGCCAGACAAGGATGGATTATTGTATCAACTAAAGCTTTGGACACCTCAGTTCAGCATCCCAATTTATAAGGTCAGGAGGGACAGTGAATTCTGACATGTAAGACGGTTTTAGCAACACTGTTCTTCTCTCAGCTTAATTGCTACTCTCTCTGAATCAAGATAACTCTGATATATCTGCAGACCTTACAAAAGGTATCTCCAAAACAGGGAAACAGATTCTCTGGGGCAGAATTACAGGATATTGCAGCAGCTGCTACCTCAAAACTGTGCATGCAGTGTGCTGAAATCATCATCCCAGTAAAGCATTGTAAAGAATGCCCTCTGGATCCCAAATATCTTAAACAAATGCAAGCTTTCCCAAGCCTTTCAATCAGTGTCAATGATATATAAAACCACCCCTTGATATCATGGGGTGATAATCACTTGTGTAGTGCTGGGAGAAAAAGATACATTGTGCTTTCCCTGCTTCATTCAGCTAAAACTTGAAGAAACCTCTTCCTCAAGCTGTGCCAACATCATTTAGGTTGTTGGTGTGCAAACAAGGAGGTAAACAACAACAACCACAAAAAAAAAAATCACGTTAATTTCAAGCTCCATTAGAAATGCAGAGTTTGGCAGCAAGAAAAATCAATGTTTGTCCAGTAGAAAATAAAACCAACCAGCACTGATAGCAACAAAAGGGCTGTTTTCAAATTTCTAAGAGGACATAAAAATCTTGGTACTCAATATCCTCTGAACTGGGGGAAAATTACTTACTTATCACAGCAACTATTTGATTCTGACACAGAGTATTTTGATGCAGATTATCCAGCCTTAGATACTGTCTGGCAATGCTTCCCTTCTTTGTACATTTGATCAGCTCTGACACTAGGACCAATTGATTTCCTTTTTTCTTTTTTTTCTCTCCCTAAGGTTGTCATCAATTCTGCTTTGTTCAGATGAACTCCACGAATGCTACACCAGATACATATAGATCTCCCAGGGCTGACTTCCAGTTTAGCTGTGCCAGAAAACAGGCAGTTTTTCCCTAATAGGGCCAGTTTAAGTAAGAAAAACCCTCCCTGGCCCTATTAGGGAAGCAGCATTGTGAAATTTCTGAGAACAGGTCCCCAGTTAGACCCACATTTTGGTCATCCTTAGGAAAAACCCCAGTCATTTTGCTACCATGACTATATTAGTTTGTTTAAATGGAATAAACCTCTAAAGTTTCGGGCTCTCCCAAAGCACTAGCATGCATTAGGCTGCACTGCAGTCTACCTCATCCACAAATTCACCAAGCATTGGGCTGCTGCCTGATGAGAAATTCCCAACAATTGCACACCCCAGTAGCCTGCTTGTATGCTGCAGGCCAAACCCCACCCTTGGCTAGTCAAACTCAAGAGCCCCAACAACGCAACAACAACAGTAATAATGCTACAACCCCCAAGTGTGTTGAAATGGACATTTTATGAAAAAATATTAAACTGAGATAAGGATCTGCTTCAAATCAAGTTCAATCTAAAACTCTTCAGCACAGAAAAGAGGCAACTGAAAACCATTGTTTGCTCAACAGGAAACATTCTAGTTTATCCAGAATAAAACACACACTTTACAGTGCTTGTTGGAAGAAAAAAATGTTATGAAAATGAATAGTTGGATTCACAAAACTGGTGGTGCATTTAGTTTTTATGTAATGGCTCAGAGGCAAGAGCATTCACCAAGGATAGAAGAAAACTAGGCTTAATGGCCCCAATGATTAAAATTTTTATCTTCAAATTGCTTGCAGAGTACTATATATTCAGGCTCTTCTGTTTTTTTAGGATGGACTTCTTTTAGCGTTTTCTTCTATGCAAAACCAACAAACCACATAGTGGAGGGAGAAGTGGAATTAAAGTACTCCCTCTGCCAGCTCAGCATCCTCACCGTCAGGCTCAGGATTTCCATCATTAGCCCTTCACAAGACTTTGAGAAGCACAGCTATGGGGATTGGCCTCAAAACATTCTCTAGCTTGTTGGAAAAGGGACGGAAAGCCTCCTGACCTGAGAGAATGGACTTGGATCCATTTCTCCTGTTTTCTCTGTGAGCGCTTAAGCTAGAGTCTTTGATAGTTAGGATACGAACAACATGGTAATTTCTTGTTATATATTTTTGTATATTTATCCCTCTCTGCTGCTGTTTCCTCAGCGGACATTACTAGAAAATGTGGGTTCAAATAAGCAAATGATTAAGTAACTACTCCCAAGTAGTTACTTAGTAGTATCGACAAGCTTGACTATGTATGAGAAGTAACTGCAGTTAAAGAACATAACTTAAATTTTAGTATAAGCAAATTGACCTTAACACACCACAGACCTACTTTATTTCCCTAGGAGAATGGAGTAACTTGGATCACACATAGAGTTAATGTAAGACTGTAGATAATTTGGATCTTTATTTATTTCCCTTATTCCCAAAATTAGAGGCTAAGAACTGCACTGGACATATGTACAAATGGTCAATTCAGGTTCATCATTAGCTGCCTCACAGCTAGGAAAGAACATGTCTAATAAGGTTACTTGCAAAGTTATTGGTATAAATGATTTACTGACAAAGTCTATAAGAGGTCTCATTCAGACACATTGTGATAATGAAAACAGGGAAACGTAGAGCAAGAAAATCAAAATCCTACAAATATCTCTAAACTTACGTGCAAATTATTATGTTCCATTACAGTGGATTATTTGAGAACTATTGCTATTGTATCATTAAATACAATATTGTAATGCAAATGCAGCAAAAAGCAGAGACGGATATTTCTCTGTGAAAACTGATGATACACATTTTCTTCTTTTTGCACGCTTCCCCTTATATCCTTAACGTTCTCCTAGTGGATACCTTCACTTCAACTGTATACAGTCCTGTACACTTTACTGATTCACAGTAGGACACAGCCTATCAAGTTCAAGTTCATAATAAGCTGCTCACACCAGAAGCCTACATCTCTTTGAAAACACAGTAAATAAAGGAACTGCTTCTAGACCACAGACCGCTGCAACACTGAGAGCTTCCAAGCCATCTGCTGAGATGGTTTCTAATGCATTTTCATTCCAGAAGGTAAAACCATAGCTAGATGAATGAAACATTGATGCCCACACTCAAACCACTCCTCCTCTGGCACAACTGTTGCCAAAGGAGAAGCTGGAGGAGGAGCAAACCCACTGGGAAAAATCCACTAGCTGCAAGCACCAAGTAGTCCAAATCCTCTGTGGGACATGAAACAGACAAATGAATGTTTGATAGAAATATAATTGGAGAAAATAAAAGTCCTGCTCAGCTTAGCAATTAAATATTCTGGTTGTTTGACCTGTTGGAGAAATAAATCTGCAGCATACACCAATTACATCCCAAACCAGTTCCTGAGGAAGCAATGTAAACCTTTAACACCAAAAAATTTATTGTATACCAGGACACTGCTTTTCAGAGGTGAATGTTTAATTGCTTGCCCTGTAAGTACTGCTCAGACACTATGTTACACTGATGCACTGTTCTACCCAATGAGCTGTGGTCCTGCCAGTCTTAGACCAATCTTGTAGAAGAAGCCAACCACTAGATTTTGTCTTCAGGATGTCTTTGGAAGGAATAATGTAAGGCTAAACACAAAGATTGGGCATTAAGGAGTGGGAGCACTATGAAAAATGCACTACAACATGAAGAAAATCACAGAGGATTTTGTAGGGATTTCAAAAAACCTGGGATTTTGTCTGGTTATTTCTTTATGAAGGAGTAGCAAGAAACATGAAAGGTAAGAGAAAAATGACAATTCTTTAATGGCATTTGGAAATCATTGGACAGTAGGTAAATTATTCTACCCCTCTCATCAGTTACAAGGCTGTCAAGGTCTGCATGGTCCTACCCTTGCTCTCTAGCAATGTGACTTCAAGGAAGCAAAGGAGATCTGGTAAGCACAAGCTCACTGAACAAACCCATGTGCTATTGCCATTACTATCCTCAGCATTTTCCAGTATTTACTCTGGACATTTTCTCTTCCCGTTCTCTACCTCCTACTTCATTTCACCTGCCCCCACTCCATGACAGCTCTCCACAAAGACCTGCTCCCATGGGTATTGTGATAAAATCCTGCTCAATACACCACCACCTAAAGAGGGGCAAACAATGAGTCCTCTAGCTAACGCAACCATGCAAATCATCTCCTTGCACAGCATTTCTCTTCCTCTGGACATCTGTAACCTTTCTACAGAAGAGATCTTGATTTATTTCTCATATCCAACACTGAGAGAGAGAAAGAGGAGATCTAAAGAGGCAACTTCCATCTAGGTTCCTGACAGTAATAGAAATAATGAATGCTACTAAAGCTGATTCATGGCAGGAGATGCAGAGCAGAAGGCTCATACAATTACCATGTAAGCCGAGGTCTGAAGACAATAATGCAGAACTGCGTGTGAAAAGCACAGGGGAAGCCTTGAGACAAAACCTGCTCACTGGTCTGAAACATGTCCACTGTAGTACTGTCTTTCTCTCTGAAGTTTCAAAGGTGAACAGAGCGGGGAGGAAACACAAAAAGAAACCACGTAAAGAAAATCCAGAAGAGGGAGAGGAATTCTTCCATAGACAATTCCTCAGGATTTTTACAGCTACCATTTGGCTTGAAATGGACGGTTTAATCCCACAATTTGACAAGTATGTCACATTTTATGAGTTGGAATGAGAAGGGAAGATAGTTTGTCATCATGGTAAGAATTGAGGTGAGTACGCTATTAGCCTGTGAGCCAGACACAGCATTAACAACTCATGATTGAATCACACCATATAGATTGACAATCTGACAAACCTAACCTGAGCTACACCAAGCAATCAAGTTTTTACAACAATCTAGTCCTTCATCTTAATCAGTGCCTGTGTCCGGCACCTCTTCTGCCCTGATTGTTGATGCAGTTACAGTCTTAGGGGCCACACTGGCAAAGCACAGGTGATAGTAATTTTGACACAAGACAAGCAAAAATCCTGTGGCATGGGCTGTCTGAACACATTAGGTTGCTATCTGTGTCAGAGATGCTTATGTGACATGTCAATACAGACTTCCCAGCACTTCTGTATGAGGCTCCCTACGTGCTCTGATATGAAAGATATAAAAAAGCATGGAGGCATGGGAGAAAGTAGCATCTGAATAAGAGACAGACCCAGAAAGATGAGTGAAAGCCTTGTGTTGCCATTTGTCCCCAAATTAAGCCTAGGCTGAGAAGAAGAGTTGTGTACTTGAGATTAGATTTGCTAGAAATAAGAAACATTACAGTCTGTGCATTAAACAGACCAGGCAGCACCTGCGACCAGACGTCAAGGCATATCAATTCTGCATTTCCACGCTTCTGGCACCAGAGAAAAAACAATGTTATGGCTAAACTGAATCATACTATTTTGATGATTAGGGCACAATAAAAATTGTGGCTTCCATGACCTGTTCTTTCAGAAAGGCTGACATTTCAGACAGCCACAACTCAAGAGTTCAGATGCATTTCTAATGCATCATTTGTGCATTGCTGTCAGAATGGGGAGGGCAAGAGGAGGAAAAAAGGTGCAAAAACTTATGCATTTGGGCTTTGTGAGGTGAAGAAGTTGGAGGTATTCTAACATATGCATCACAGAGCCACACTATACAATAGCACCTATGGGTCCTTGGGTCAAAACACTTTTCCAGCACCTGGGAAAAGTGTTGCTCTAAGAACCTCAGCGCAGACCAGGGCTCAGAGGAGAAGAGAAAGTAAAGAATAAGAATAGTATTCAAGGTGACAAAAAGTTCAGGTGTCTTTACACAGCCAGAAAGTTTTCTTTCAGCATTGTAAATGGCATTATACCACCAGGGACTGAAAACATCCTGCAGACCCACTGTCATGATCCCTGAGCAGGCATTATGTCTTTGCACTAAGGAACAGCACATCTTGAGCAAACCTCTGAAAAGAACTTCCATCCCATAATTTGATACATCTGGTTTTCCTCCTTTTTCCTCCAAATACAAATTGTCAGGAGGATGGCTGCAAAAATCTCAATCTACTTTAAAGTAGTTGTGAAAGCTTTCTACAGCCTGTTCTTGTTCTATGCTCAAGTACTGTGCCAGTGTAATGTGTTTCAACTGTGTCCCTGCAGAGGGACTGGTCATTTGTCTTGTGACTGTGCATCTCCAGAGGTACTAGCAGAAGAAGTGGGATTTGATGGAAAGAGGGGCCTGGTTTGGGAACAGGGATGGAGAGACGGAGCTGCCATGAAAAGGGCTGCAAGAGGAAGGGAGGGGAGCTTGTAGCTTCCACAAGCAAGACAACAGTGCCACAAATTTCTGCAAGAGCTCGAGAACAAGACTCAGTCATCATAACAACTGTCCAAGATCCAGCACCTTGTGTTTGCTTTTTTGAGAAGCTTTACATTGTGCTTTCTGAGTTCGCTTTTCTGTCAGCTGTAGTTTTCTTAGACAGATGCAATTGTGCACTTCTTGAGCTGTACCTCACGTTTCTCCAGCAGTGCTTCTATAGCAGATCCCCAAAAATGTCTTCTTGAGAAGACACTGTTGGAGAATGGCTTGCAGAGCAGGGGCACGGCTCTGTGCAAGAGCTGTGCCGCAGCATAAACTGTAAATCATGCTGATAAAGGGAGAAGCACAGGGGCATACTAACCTTGGACAGTTAGATAAACAACTGTGGGAAAGTTGGAGATAGAAGAGAGGAACAAGGCGTACCCAGGAGCTGACTTGTAATCTGTAACCTATAGTGAGCTCAGCTTTTGCAATATGTATGAGGCTAATTAACAACTGTATTTAACTAGCTGTGATCTCTAATAAAATTGAGACTTGCTGATGACCACCTGGTGTCTGTGTCTCCCTTCGCCGACAAATGGTGACCCCGACGTGATACTGCCACGGTTGACGAAGTTGGAGTTGGGTCCTGATTGCAGCCAGGACGGTGCCGAAGAATAAGGAGAAAAGCACCCCCAAAGACCACAGCGGTGGTTTTGGGCCATACGTGCCGCCGAAGCCTGGAGAGCTGCAACAGCGCTGACGAGAATCGGATAGGCAAGTGGCATATGATTTATTTACTACTACTTTAAGGAGGACGGAAAAGCACTGGAAAGCAGCATCCAGGGGGCAGAAGGTTGGATTTGCTGCAGGCAGTGTCGTTCAGCCCGTGCCTGGATTCGGGATAAAGAAGAGCGAATCCGCCGTCCGTCTGAATGCTACCCAGGGTTTAAAACGCTGCACACAAAGTCAAGCTCGCAATGGAAAAAGAGGTAGCATTTGATTTATTAAAGCGTTTTCTAGAAAAGTGGGGGGTGGGTCCGTTAAAGGACCTAGCAACTTTATTAGCTGTAACAAAGACTAAGGGCTGTTTTAAAGACCCAGAACAAATGTTTGAGCAAGAGGAATGGAGAAAGTTAGGAGATAAGTTATGGGAGACAGTCTTAGAAGATGATAAGGTCGTGAAGAAGTTAGGGAAGCTGTGGTGTGTAGTGTATAATGAGCTGTTACAATATCAAGCGGAAGAAAAGGCTGCGAGGCAGGTCAGCGCAGCGCAGGAGAATAGGAATTCGGCTTGTCCTCTCCCTCCTGCCGTGCCCACAGTCAGCTCACCCCCACCCCACAGCAATGCTCCTGAGGATATTCCGGGAACTGAGGGTCGTCTGCCGTCGGCCCAGCCGGCCCCGCCGCCAGAGCCACCCCCGCCTCCCTTACTTAATAATGAGTCTGTTCCCGAGCCAGAGAGTGATGTGGGGGGGGGGCTGCGGCGCGAGAGTGGCGGGAAGCCTAGGCAGAAATAGTGAAAAGTATTATAGATTCAAAAGATATTAGTGCAATAGAGTCAGTAATAGATATAGCGCGTCCTGTAGTTTTGCAAGCCCTGCTAGTTGAAGCAATCCAAAAGGTAGGGCAAGATTTAGTAACTGCACAAACCCAGGCATTTGCTGCCCTTGCTCCATTGCAACCTTTGACAAAGATGCAGCAGACAGGCCCGAATCGACGAGAGTATAAGTGTTTTCGATGTGGATGTAATGGACACATGTGCCGACAATGTCAGGAGCAACAGGTGTGGTGCCAGAATTGCCAAACGAACAATCATAGTACTGCAGTATGCCGTCAGCCGGGAAACTCCCAGCAGTGTGCAGATGCCAATAGCAGCCCCAGCGACTTACATGACTGCAGCCGCCCCAGCATCACAGATATCTCTGCCCAGCTTTGACCAGCCAGCATTTTGCAACCGGCAACCAGGGGCAGCCTTGGACTGGACCACGCGACAGCAGTAGATACTACACTCATCGACAATCGACCACAAAAGATTGCCTCTGGGATTAAAGGACCGTTGATGATAAATGGACAATCATATGGAGTATTACTAATAGGCCGATCCTCCAGCAGCCTCAAGGGACTTTTTATCCTACCAAGACTAATAGACAAGGATTATACCGGAGAGATTGCTATTGTGGTACAAACAAATTTTCCACCAATTCATATTCCTAAGGGAAGTCGCATTGCACAATTGATTCCCTTGGAACAGTTGATACAACAGATTCCAGCATTCTCTCCCAAAGATAGGGATGCTTGGCTCTACTGGGAGCCTGGCAATGTTGACCATGCCTATGAACCAGCGATCACTTGCCAGAATATTAATTCAACAAGGACTTGAGACAAAGCAAGAAGGACCTGATCAGCATTTTGAATGGACTGTTTTACCTCAAGGGATGAAGAACAGTCCTACGCTTTGCCAATTATTTGTAGATATGGCATTGAAACCTGTTCGACAAGCATGGCCTGGAACAATAATCTACCATTACATGGACGATATTTTATTAACACAACAGCAGCCCTTTTCTACTCAGCAAGAAAGGTTTCTACAACAGCAATTGCAACGACATCATCTTATTATTGCAGCAGAGAAAATTCAACGGTCCCCTGTATGGAAATACTTGGGATGGGACATTACTCAATCTCAGATTAGCCCACAAAAATTGACTGTTAATGTACAGGTCCATACATTAAATGATGCGCAGAAACTAATGGGAGACCTTCAGTGGCTTCGCTCGGTGGCAGGAATCACAAATGACGAACTTGACATTCTACGCCCTCTTCTAAAAGGGACTGATCCTGCATGGAAAGTGAAACTGACTCAGGCGCAACAGGACATGATTCAATATTTAAGTACAGTAATAGCAGACCGCGTCGTGGACTGTATAGACCCCACACTCCCAATTGATCTTACCATCTTACAAGGCCGCTCACATTTTACTGGTGCCTTGACACAACATAAGAAGAAAAAGGAGGAGACAGGGGTGAGAGTCTTAGAATGGATATTTACGAGTATGCAACCAAAAACTACTATCAGGACAAAACTGGACAGTTTGGCAGAATTAATTCAGAAAGGAAGGACACGAATCTTGCAAATCTCGGGCCGAGAGCCGCCTGTTATATATCTACCAATATGAAGAGAAGACTTAGAATGGTGGTTGAGGAATTCAACAGCTTTACAGCTAAGTTTGCTATCTGAGGCTGTAGAACTTAAAGTAGAGTCACTGAAAATGCCTATACTAAAATGGCTTGGCAACCACGACTGGTTGCTAAACCCAAGAAAAGTGAGACACCACTCTCTAATGCTGTTACAGTTTATACAGATGCCAGAAGAAGATCACGAAGCGCAGCAGCAACTTGGTTTACCGAAAATCAGTGGCATCATCATCTTTTATCCGCAGAGCCAGGAGACTCTTTACAGACTCTAGAATTAGCTGCAGTTGTTTGGACATGTGCATGATGTATGCATGAAAAATTAAACATCGTAACAGATTCAATGCAACTACAATCTGCGATAAAACAACGATCTCAACCCTACTGCATAATACACATCAGAAGTCATCAATGGACTGAAGGTTTAGGTGAAGGCAATGTGCGTGCTGATCAACTTGTGACTCTAGCAGCTCTCATCTCAGAGCAAGAACCAGAGGCAGCACCGAGATAGATGTGTTCACCACCATCGTAGTAGTGCTGCAATCATCTGCACTTCACACAATAACAGGAAATGGAAAAGGACAATTGGGGTTGGCTTTACTGCCTTGTAATTAGTATGATTATCAAAAATTCGGTTGGGAATCTTTGTTTTATCTGGGATCATTGATGCAAGCTACTGGAATAATTCAAGCAAGGGAAATGATATACAGGGAAATTGAGGTTTTAGCTCAACTGACCAGTCTGTAATTCTATCAACACAAAAACTACAAAACAAAACAAACAAACAAAAAGTATTACCATAAGTAAAAGCTTTGTTAGACAATTGATATAAGCCTCATTGATAATGAATGTACATATTTTAAGTGTTTTTTCTGTTCTCGGTACCATGTGTAGTTTAAATATTCATAGTATGGAAAAATTGTGGATCTAATAGTGATAACCAACATTGTATGAATGTATTTGGCTAGCTGAGAAGTGTGTGTGTGTGCGTTTGAAGTACTTCAAACATTTGTGAGACTTACAAATCGGTTTTGATTAATCTTGAAAATATATCTCTGGGACCTTTCGATCTCAAACGTCCACTAAGCCGGCAAACAGGTAGATTTACCTGGGGATCTTTGGAATGAAAGGCTTCAGAAGTAAAAAGTTTAAAATACCTAGCAAAACATACAAAAACTGCCTGACCTTGCAGCTGTATGTGTGTGAGTTCTCCCCCCGCACTCTCCTTCCTTTCTAAGTTTTTTTTTCTTTCAGCTTTGAAGAAGTCTAGAGGAGTTAATGGTAGCACATGGGTACAGCTGTGAGGAATTTGCAGGAATGTTGTTTTAATCTAACTGATTGGTCCCGGTCCATCCACAGCAAGTTACAACAATTGACAGATAACATAAAAAATTACAGCAATGGGAAAATCCTTTGGATGTATGGCTAAGTTCACTGGGGATCGGCGGATGGTTGGGAACATTGTTGAAATATGGATGTGTAATTTTGATTGTTGTAATTTTCATCCTATCAATAATCCCATGTCTAATATCGTGTCTACAGAGTATGGTGGCTAATGCCACAGATCGATTAGTTATGCAAGCTATGCTGGTCCAAAAAGAAAAAGGGGGAATTGTTGGAGAATGGCTTGCAGAGCAGGGGCACGGCTCTGTGCAAGAGCTGTGCCGCAGCATAAACTGTAAATCATGCTGATAAAGGGAGAAGCACAGGGGCATACTAACCTTGGACAGTTAGATAAACAACTGTGGGAAAGTTGGAGATAGAAGAGAGGAACAAGGCGTACCCAGGAGCTGACTTGTAATCTGTAACCTATAGTGAGCTCAGCTTTTGCAATATGTATGAGGCTAATTAACAACTGTATTTAACTAGCTGTGATCTCTAATAAAATTGAGACTTGCTGATGACCACCTGGTGTCTGCGTCTCCCTTCGCCGACAAGACACTCCCCAAAATCATGTTTTCCCAAGTTGAGAACAGTGGCACAAGTGATTATCAAACAGTTAAGTAAGATGTGGAGTTGTGGGAGCGAAAAAAAATGGCAGATGAAAGAAAAGGGTTTGGACATGGATGCAATTTCTAATATGCAAACAAATAACATTCTGAACACAGCAATTTAATAAACAGTTCAAAAATCATGTTCATTCAGCTCAAGCATTACCTTTTGTGGTTAGGAGGGCTAGTAGACACTGAGTGCTCTGAAGCCCCCTAAAAGCCAATGGGAACAACACTCTTGAATTAGTATGCACGCTCACACAATGTGGCTTGTGCTATAAAATAACTTAGGATCATAATTTCTCCCTGCTCAGTACCTTTTAAAAAGGGAAGAAAGTGGTCTTTACTGAGGAGATGGTGGTTGCATTAAATTCATATGATAAAGCAAATTCTAGGAACTTGGCCTTCTGTCTTAGAGCAATTTGGTATTATTAAGCAATAACTCTTTGAAAGCACAGCATCCTAGTGAAAACAAACAGCTAAGAAATGCAGGACATCCTGGAATTCTCTGCAACTGGGAAAAGATATCACTGATGATGAATACTATGAAAAGCTTTAAACCTATGAATGACATAAAGAATTTGAATAGGGGATGATTATTAATTATTTTTTTATATCAGAGGAACTAGCAGGCAGACAGTGAAATGATCAAGCAGCAGGTTTAAAACAAATGAAATTATTTTTTTCAGAAAACACACATGTGAATTGTGGAATTAAACTGCCATAGATTTCTGTGGAGGTCAAAAGTATAAGTTGCTCCAAATGTAATTATATATATTCTTAGAGGACAGGTCTATCGATGACCATCAACTGTGATGGTTCAAATGGAGTGTTTGGCTCAGGAAATGCCTAAAACTCAGATTGCTAGAAGCAAGACAGAGGTATTGGGGAAGAATTACCCAAAACATCCTCTAGCAGTGGAGTGGGGAACACCCATTAACACTCAAAAATGTCTCACTCCAAAGGGAAGTCTGGTCACCACCCCAGGCAGATACAACATGGCCTGTGGGATGGCATGCTTCATGGCGCAGATCACCTTGAGAGTGTCAACTAAAAAAGATTTAAGGAGAGGATCAATCAACTTTACTGTATTACAGAACAAAGGTGATTATTTGGATTATACAACTCAGAAGAAAAACTGGTATAGTATTTGTGAAGGAATCACAGAATAACCAGGTTGGAAGAGACCCACTGGATCGTCGAGTCCAACCATTCCCACCAATCCCTAAATCATGCCCCTAAGTACCTCATCCACCCTCACCTTAAACACCTCCAGGGACAGTGACTCAACCACCTCCCTGGGCAGACTGTTCCAATGCCTAACCACCCTCTCCGTGAAGAATATTTTCCTTGCCTCAAGCCTAAATCTCCCCTGGTGGAGCTTGAGGCCATTCCCTCTTGTCCTGTCCCCTGTCACTTGGGAGAAGAGGCCAGCATCCTCCTCTCCACAACCTCCCTTCAGGTAGTTGTAGAGAGTAATACGGTCTCCCCTCAGCCTCCTCTTCTCCAGGCTAAACAACCCCAGCTCTCTCAGTCGCTCCTCATAAGATTTGTTCTCCAGCCCCTTCACCAGCTTTGTTGCCCTTCTCTGGACTCGCTCCAGAGCCACAACATCCCTCTTGTGGTGAGGGGCCCAGAACTGAACACAGTACTCAAGGTGCGGTCTCACCAGTGCCGAGTACAGAGGGAGAAGAACCTCCCTGGACCTGCTGGTCATGCCGTTTCTGATACAGGCCAAGATGCCATTGGCCTTCTTGGCCACCTGGGCACACTGCTGGCTCATGTTCAGTCGGCTGTCAACCAACACCCCCAGGTCCTTCTCCTCCTGGCAGCTTTCCAGCCAGGCTTCTCCTAGTCTGTACCTCTGCTTAGGGTTGTTGTGCCCCAAGTGCAGGACTCGGCATTTGGCCTTGTTAAACCTCATGCCGTTGGTCTCAGCCCAGCAGTCCAGCCTGTTTAGGTCCCTTTGCAGAGCCTTCCTACCCTCCAGCAGATCGACACTTCCACCCAGCTTGGTGTCATCTGCAAACTTGCTAAGGGAGCACTCAATGCCTTCATCCAGGTCGTTGATAAAGACATTAAACAGGACCGGACCCAGCACTGAGCCCTGGGGAACCCCACTTGTCACTGGCTTCCAGCTGGATTTAACTCTGTTTACCACCACCCTCTGGGCCCGGTCATTCAACCAGTTATTCAAGGAGCTCTGCTGTAGACTTTTATTGCCTCCTTGAATCTCAGGAGTGCCGGTTTTGTGTGATGATTCTGAATCTTTGGGGAAACTTAATTCTGAGTTTCCGTCCAGGATTCAGTCCAGTGCTTCCTTTGACATTAAGGTATAGAGGACAAATCCAGCAACATTTCATTACTGAGTATTATTTTCAGAGAACTAAATTGCTGACATGTCCTGGGCACTGGGGCAGCTGGCTTGCATTCACAATGATATATGGTGTCCCATTCATTCAAATCAAGACTTAAAATTACAGTCTCACTAAATGCCTAGAGATTAAGTCGATTTCTCTCCACGCATAGACACCTGATGGTCTCAAAGACATCTGAAGTTGCCTCCTCTACTCTTCACCCACTATTTAATATGTGTAAATACACTATCCTGCAATCAGAGTTAAATGACATACAGGAGGAAGGCCTAAATTCATCTGGGGACAAGTTTACCTTTGGTTGTCAGAGAGCTTTTATGACTTACTACACGTTTGGATTACTACAGATTTGGTTGCTTCTCTAGACAACAAAATCCTCTTTGTGATTTCACAACATCATACATATCACATAGCGTGAAACATATACATCCTTTAATAATTTTCTGATAATCTTATGACCTCCAGCAGAGCGCAAGATGCAACTAGGTGCTACACATCACATGAATATTATTCATGTGACAACAGTAGGTTTATACTTAACCACTTTTTTCCTGTGATACACGTGAAACATATCATGCTCATCTAAAAGCTTTTCTCAGCTGTTCAAAACATTTTGAGGTTGACTGTGTTACACGTAAATGTTTCACCATTACTATTTCAGATTCAGAGAAAAGTTCACATGACATCTTATCACACTTCTCATTTTCAGCTCATCTCTGGCAGCACACAGAGATCAAACATGATAAGCAGACAAGACAAAAGACAATTTAAAAAATGGTGTGTCCATCCCATGCAGAACTTCTTTAAGCCCTGACTCTCCATAAAAAGTCATCTGTATCAGATGTAAAAGCTAAATTATTTGAGCGAAGTAAGGAGAATAGGGCTTATCTGCTGTATTTTTTGTTAAGGTGCAGAGTGCATAATTTCCTGTTGCAACTTGCCATTGAGATATCCTTATTTTGCTCATTTCAATTCCTGTGTTCAAAATGTCACTGGCCATCACTTCCCCATAGTCATGTCACACTGAAAAAGGCCAGTGACTTCCAGACACTTTTTTTTTTCCCAGCACATAGGTATTTATAAAAACCTTTCAGACCAGTGTCTATGAAGGCAATGTTGTTCAGGTCTCCATGGCTTCCCTGCAAGGTCCTTAGGACTGTCTGTGCCACATCACAGTTCCCATTCTCTGCAAGGCAGGGTCAGTGCCATTTAGAATTTAATATCCTCCAGGCCAGTATCTGCCTCCTACCCTTCAGTCTTCTGCATTCTGACTTCTTAGAGTATTTGTAAATTCTTTATGTTGGCACTCCAAGCTTCAGAGTGACTGCGATCCAGCACAGTCTCAGAATGGGGGCAGATAGTTCAGCAGCCAGAAGTCTGAAGAGACAATGCCAGGAACTCTTTGGATGTTGATGTGGCTCAGAATTCATTAGATGCTTTTGCCCACTACGTCATCCTAAACTTGGATAGTAGGAGCCAACTTATGATATTTGTTCTCACTCACTTCTTCCCTTACTGCATTCTTATCAAAAAGATTTCCCCTCTACTGAGGATTGCAATCTCCACTGGGACAGAAATGGCATATCTTCTGTTCTGGGGAAAAATCTAATACATTTTGCCAACAATAGCTTTCAGGGAAAATTATGCACATGCAAGACCTACAGAATTAGGTACAGTGATTGCTGATAAGAGCTGTAGCATCTCTCAGAAAGATCTAGTTCGGAACAGCAACTGGCAAAGCAAAGAGACAGCATTCACACAGTGTGAACTAATGGACTCACAACTGCCTTGGCTCACAAACCTTTCACAGTTATCATGAAAATGTCAAAACAGCTCAGGTGTTTTCACGCCCAGATCTCTTGCTGGAGAATTCACACTGTGGGTGGCGTAGAAAATACTGGGTGTAAGACAACTAGAGAAAGGACTTGAGACAGACTGGCTGCAGATCTGTAAAAGGGGACACTACCAGAACAAACACAAACCTGAAGTGAAGGGTCAGCTCTTTCCCTTCCTGAGATGCTCAGCTTTGTGTTTTGCCAGTCGAGAAGTTTGTACTCTGTAAAGCAAACAGCTAGTGCTTACACAAAACCCGTTTCAAACATGTTCATTTGCAAATATTTCCCATGTGCACAATTTCTGCTACTTAAATTTTTCTTTTAAATGTAATGAAAATAAAACTGTTGTGCATTAAAACAAAAGAAGGTGCCATGTTTTCTTATTATGCTCTTCATTGTTGTCTCTGGAATACAAGCCTCAACATAAACAATTATTTTGTCCTTATGGTATACCACAAGCACAAATATCTGCAGACAAAAACATATTCAGCTCCTCTTCAGGAGTGAATGTTCCTCACACCCTGTAGTGCATTATCTCTAAAACGTCTTCCAAAGATCAAATCCATCCCATGGTTGCTATAAAAGGTCACGTTTTGCAATGTAGCCTACAGAACAGTGACATTTCAAGGATCAAAGAAAAGGTTAAAATATTCCTATAAATCTATTCTTGGGACTTTTAAGTATTTTCTATGCAGAGGGAAATGTCGTTTTTCTTCAGGAGCAACTGAGGACTATGTGATGGGTAATGTGTCTGTTAGGTTTTATATAGTGAAAGAAAGATGCACTTCACTCCTCACTCATGCAAATGAAACCTAATTTAATTTTAAATCTCATTCATTTATTTAGATTTAATCTAAAACTCCCACATCAAAACAAACAGAAAACCAGCAAATACTATTGGGACCTTAATAAAAAGACATTGCGGCAAGCCAAAATAAAACTCGGAGGAGCAGCTTCTGCATAATGTTATAAATTATGGCCTTGTAAAGCATCCCAGCCCGTGAAATCCTTTACTCAGTCAGGCTGACGCCAAGTGAATGTTGAGGATATAATTCAGTCACTTAATGCTCCATAAGTCTGAGCTGGTGTTGAATTTTGAGATCTGGAGCTTGGTGGTTAGAATTACAGCAGTGGGGTGGAGAAGCTTTTGTGGCAAGAAAGCAGCCGGTACCCTCTCCAGGCTCCCAGGAAGCCATTTTCAGGTTCTTAATGAAATGAGCTTATGGCTCCCACTCACTTCTTGATTAGAGCTAAATTACACTCACACAGACGGCAGATGCTGTACACAAGGGAAAGAAAGCAGCAGCCTAGAAAAGATTGAGGGAGATTGGGAAGCAACATGTTCTGTTCCCCCTTTATGAAGTGGCACAGCTGTCTCACCCCTGCAGACCCTTGCTGTGTGGGTCCCTGTGGCTCACTGCACATTTCTAACTTAACAGTTTTTTATTTGAAATGATGTGTAAACAGAAACTGAATGGCTCAGTAAAATGGGAGGAAGATACAAAGTTTAACAGCTTTAGCTAGAATTGGCTTTACTCAGATCAGTTCCTACTTAGGCAAGACTCTCCACAATAAAAATCTAAATACTGCAGGTGCTAAATGGGTGCCTCATTCTTGGCAGTCTCACCAGAGACACATGGAGGACATGCTGGTTTGATGAACAATGCATTTGTTCACAGCTACAAAGCAGAACAGTTACAAACCAGAACTGTTTAACTTTACAAAGCCAGCATGAAAGTCTTTAGGAGTAAGGTATTGAAGGCATAAACCTGATAACAGCCAGAACAGAAGATAACCTCATACCCAACTGATGGGAAAAATAATGTTCCTCCCCTTTCCTTTAAGAGTCTGAAATCCACCCCCCTCCTTTCATATTTGTGGCTATAGCTTAGGTAACCAGCCTCTGTTCCTTCTGTTCCTTCTTGTACACTTCAATGTTTGGCTGGCATTGGTGTCAATCGAAGCTTTGTGGGGCATGCTAGCAGAGTCAAGCTAAAAACAGGACACCAGGAAGTAAGTTTTCCAACATTTGGAAAACCACAGCACTAGGCAAATTTGTTTGGAAGCATCCATGCAAAACCCACAAATACTCCTGCTTAACCCAGACACAACCTCCACTCAGTCTGTAGATGCTTTTGTGTTACACAGACTGTTTTTGTGAACTCCAGGTGTTGCACAAAGCAAGACTCTGAATAGCTGAGACTTCTATGACCATGTCCTAATCTTAGTACACTCCATTTTAAATTCAGTTTCTGGCTACATCATGAAGTTCATTAAATCCTCATTCTAGATGGAGCATCCTTATCTCAGGCATCATAGTTTTCCTAACTTATTTTATTTATTTGCTGCTTGTCTGCTATTGTGGGGGCTTTTTCATTTTGGGGGTTTTGTTTTTTCTTGAGATTTCCTTTCTTTCTCTGGATCTTTTATTACTGCATTGCTGCATGATTTATTTTTGTACTGCTTCACTCTTTTCTTGTGATGGTAATTCCCCATTTACAATACTAATTTTGTAAATACTGGAGACTTTTAGTATTGCACCCAGGTGCCCATTTTGGCCTCTTCCAAATTTTGAAGCATCCCAATTCTGCTCTGTGTTCTCTTTACACCAATAGTTTATATTCACTTTAGAGTCTAGACAGAACCACCTCAATTCTTCAAACTCAGGACTTCAGCTGTGTCTGAGAGCCAAATATTTCTTAGCCCTAAAGACTTCTTTACTATGCAGATGTAGAGCAGTACACAAGGTCCTGTTACTTCAAAGCTCACTTGTCTTTTCTGCTGTCTAGTGCTTACAAGACATCAGGACATGAACAAAAGATTCCAGCCTTCAGTATAGTCCTGACAAAGACTTTCAGCTATGATCAAGATTAAAAAAAAAAAAAAAAAAGTAAAGTTAAACACAACTGTGTTATTTCAGAATTGTCTTCATTAATTCTGCTAGATGACTTTGCTCTGTAACACACCAATGCATTCTGTCCCACTTTCATAAAATAAACATCTGGTCTACAGCTTGTCAACAAAGCTCCATTTTCAATCATCCAGGGACACCAGGCAAAACACATCTTGCAGTGTCCCTATCTCTATAAGAAGGGTTTAGGGGCAATTGAAAATGAGAATTTCTTTTGCTTTGCCTCAGAGTGATTTACTGCCTAAGATATTACAGATTTGCATTGACAACTGGACCTAAGAGTTACAGGAAATCCTAAAGCAGGAAGGGAATATTTATTGACAAGCTTGTGTCTTGTTGTGGGTCTGAAATTCTCTTCATTCCAGAGCAGAGCAACCATTAAAACAACGAAAAAAGAAAATGATAACACTGTGTCTAACTGGCAAGTGGATATTGTAAGAGCAGATCATCTTGCTAAACTTCATTCATAATTCTACATCTCTGTCACAGAAAGAGAGATGCTAGTTTTCAGCTTTCAACAAGACTTGTGACATTTACTTTTCATGAACTAGGATTTCAGCAAAGAAAGAACTACCATGAATGCAATGAAAAAAATCAATCTTTCCATTCTACTAAGAAACAAGCCATAATCCTACCTATACATAATGTAAAACACCTTCGAACAGCAGAGTGTTGCCAGGATTAAAGGAGATTAATTTATAAGACATGGGAAAGATATTAATATTCTTCAACACGTATAAGACATTGCCAGCAGCTGAGATATGTAGCTCGAGCTAAGAAGCAATCTGCATTATATGCGTGAGGGAAGAAGGAGGTTGCTTACCTGGGCTGCCTCACGATCTTCATAATCAACAGATATATAAAAGATACACTGACGAGGGCATTTGCAGAGAAATTCAGAAGACAGGCAGCCCTGTTCCCTTCTTTTTGAAAAAATCTAAGAATAAATCAAAGAAGGGGTGAAGAGAGAACAAGCACAAAGAGCTGTCAGGACACTGCGGTTTTTGGCCGTTCAGTATCCACACCAGGGAATCAGGGATCAGTTTCATGTCCTGACCTGAACAAGGAAAATGACAGTGAAGGACAAGGACATGTAGGAGGATTGCTAGCTGCAGAGTTTGTGGTAACAAAGGTCTCAGAACTGGCCTGAATAAATCAGCACAATTAGACCACAATTACAGCCTTTATGCACTACCACAATATAAATATTTAATATGAAGCATAGTGGCTAGAAGGTCATTATTAATCAGGAGTTAAGCAGTATTAGAAGCATAGCTTATGGAGAAGACAAACTGTTCCAAGAAGTTATACAGGAACACAAGATTTTAATTTAGAGTAAATTCGATTCTGCAATGTGGAGCTTAAAGACATGGTTTAATGATGGACTTGGCAGTGTTAGGTTTATGGCTGGACTTGATATCTTAAAGATCTTATCCAACTTAAATGATTCTGCGGTTCTGTGAATTCCAGCTAAGAGGCAGAAGAAACTGAGACAATATGAAGAAAAAAGCCCCCAGCTGGGACCATCTCCTTTTTGCTCAGACTCCAAAGTCACCAGGGCATGGGGTGCATGGCAAGAGCTTCCTGGAGAGCATGAGCAAGATGGGGAGGTCTAGACCTGTGAGTATGAGTGAAGGAGCTGTAAAGGTGCTCAGAAAAGAGACCTGGGTGGAACCTGGAAACCCTGCAAACACTTTTCATTCAAAGAGTTTTAGGGAAGAGGTAGATTTTACTAAGTGTAATATTTTTGGTTCAAGAGCCAGCATAAGAAATACTAGGCTTGAAAGGATTTTTTAAAAGGCTTTAAAGAGTAAGGTAGATTCTAGCTTAAGCAATGTCCTTGAAGTGGCTAGCAAAATTCTTTAAAACTACGAGACATGAGATAAAAGACACAGGAGGATGTTGGAAACCAGAAGTTAAATTACAGAACTTCCTCAAAGCAGAGGGCATCAGAGGCAATTGTCCTTTGTATTGCAAGAGATAACAAGCATTCAGAGACTAAAATAGAGGCTTAAAAAAGCCTTTTAAGTTCCAGTCAGTATGCTTTCAGCAAGGTACATATTTCTTATGTTTTTACTGTATGTTTGTATATAAATAAAGTTTTCTAATAAAAAGAGTCCACAGAAAACATGAACTAAGAGATTAATTTATTAGAAAAAGAGCTTATAAAAAAATTGTGCCTTTGGAAGTGTAAATAGCATGGCAAAAGACCGGCCCCAACAGCCAGATGAGGATGGCAATGTTTCTCACATAGCAGTTAATGTTGCAGTCTTATAAGAAAGAGAGTCAAGACAGAAGGCACCTTGTGCGATGGGACAGCAGCAATTCAAAAAAACATGGAGCACAGAAGACAGCACGAATTGTTGAACAGAAGCAGTGTTGCCTGCCTTCAGGACATGCAGACGAGAGAGCATCAGGGGGCACAGCATGCTGGTAGGATGCACAGATGGTAAACACAAAATGTTTGGTAAAGAGGTTACAAATATATGGGGAAATGCAAATGAAGAAACCCTTTGCTTTTATGTACAAAACCAAGGAGGTGGGCCATGAGGCGGTGTGTTGTACTTCGGTTGTCATACAGCACCTGCTTTCGTGGGACTGCAGCCTAGGGCAGGATAGTGTAGGAAACCTACTGCAAAGACACTGAGGTGCTGGAGTGCATCCAGAGAGGAGCAATAAAGCTGGTGAAGGGGCTGGAGAACAAGCCTTGTTAGAAGTGACTGAGGGATATGGGGTTGTTCAGCCTGAAGAAAAGGAGGCTGTCTACAACTACCTGACAGGAGGCTGTGGAGAGATGGGCGTTGGTCTCGTCTCAAGTGACAGTCAATAGGACAAGTGGAAATGGCTTCAAGGTGCACCAGGGGAGGTTTAGATTAGACATCAGGAAACATTTCTTCACCAAAAGGGTTATCAGGCACTGGAAGAGGCTGTCCAGGGAGGTAGTTGCGCTACCATCCCTGGAGGTATTTAAAAGATGCTTAGATGAAGTGCTCATGGATTTGGCTTATTAGTGGACAGGTATGGTACCTCAAAGATCTTTTCCAACCAAGTGATTCTATGATTCTATGATTCAGGGAGGTAGGAGAGGAGACAGCTGAGATACCCACCCTGAACCCGGCTTACCACCTCATGCCTACCAGTGGAAGATGCACAATTTTTCAGGGAAGGGCATGGTTTGTCTAGAGAATAAAGACAAATTATTATAAAGCTTTAAGAAGACAAAAAGTCTATTTATTTCCTCACTCACTTCCTCCTTTCCTCCAAGTTTTGATACTCTCTCTTCAATGTGGCAGAGACAGTGAGACACCATATCCTGGGTTAGGAATGTTATAATCAGACATGGAGAAACGTAGCTGATGACCACGGAGGCCAAACAGACTGAAAAACTGCCTGACAAAAAGCCAACCTAATTAACAGGGGTGGCACTGTTGTAGTACCCAGCACTCTCCTCAGCTATAAGAGGTCCTTCCGAAAAAGATTCTCTGGAAAGGGAAGACAGGCAGGCTTTCTTTGTCACAGGAGGAGAGAGACACCAGAAAGTTGAAGAAATGCATTACTGAAAACCAAGCAAATCTGTTATTATGACAGCACCTGAGTAGAAATGCCTGCTTTGACAATGAGGCTGCTGCCAGAACCACACATTTAGGGGTTTATAATCCCAATTCTGTCACTGCAGGTTAATGAGACACTAATGCCAGCACAGCAGTTTTAACTGCAACAAACACAGCGTAGCCCATTTTCACCATTAGCTGAAGAAAGTCGCACCTCTCTGCATTCTACTGGCTGACTGTGAGTTTTGGTATTTCCATGACACACATACTTTCAGAAAAATAGGAGGTCTTCCTAGGTCTGCCTTTCATGGAGATGGGCTGGACTGTATGGCTCTTGATGCAAAGATGAACCAGAAAAAACATGACCTAAGCTAGATTCAGTTTGAAAAATATGTTATTTATGACTCCACAAGCACAGATCTCTTTACAGTTATAATACAGCCCTGGGGAGACACCAGGATGTGTCACAGGACCCTGCCCATGTTGTGTAACCTGCCTCTATAGCTCAAGTTACACAGATGCCGGACTGGATATAAAATAGAGACCTTATTAAAACTATATGCTAAATAGTAACGGAATGGGTAACTTCACTGGGTAAACTTTTCCTGAAGCTAAAATAGGGATGCCTGACCCATTATAGGAAGTTAAGGGTCAATAACAAATTAATGGGATCAGTGGCCCCATTAATCTTCCCATAATGAACACTAGCTCAAACAAACCCTTCTTCTTGAAATACTTGATGACATTTTATATTCACAACAAATTTACCTTATTGAACTGAAAATCATAAAAAATTATTTGAATGTACTGAATTAAAGACATTCACTGAAATGGAGAAGGCATTTTGAAACAGATAGTACCATGGCAGAAGGTAGACTGATACTAACCAGAAACCTTCAGCCCTAAGAGAGCTGTGGAATATCATCAAGTAGTAACCTCTGGTGTTGCCCACACAGCCTTTTGTGGACACGTGCCTGTTGCAAAAGCCACACAATATGGCAACATGCTGCAAATGGCATCATCTGCTCAGAAATAGCACACAGCTGGGACAGATCAGGATGTTGCAAACAAAGTTATTCTGAATTTGCAGCCTCAGAGAAAAGGATGGATAAACACAAATCGAACATGAAGATTACAGCAATGGAGGACAAAGATGCACTGGCAAATTATGGGACACAACATGCCCATTTCCTGCTCTGACTTCTTTTTCTGGTTATTAGTTACGATTCCAGGGGGTTTTTTTTCTGATTTCTTTTACAGAATAGTCTGAGCAAGCAGTAATGAAACCAGGCTTAGCTGCTGGTATTACCAAATTGAGATGGTGCTGTCATCAAGTCCGGGGAGGAAAAAAGACTGGCAAGCACAAATTACCAGCTGCATTCCTGCCTCTCCTGATTTCAGTGATTCCTGCAGCAAGGCATGGAATGATATGCCTGAACAGCAATCTCAGAAGTACGTTCTGCCTGCTCATCAAATGCAGACTGAAGCCAGATTTTCAAAATATTTTATTTCCCATGGAGGTACTAGCGAGATATAGCCAGATTCTCAGTGGGAACTGGATACTGCCCTCATGTTAACAGCTTCTGAAAAAAAATAGTTAAAAAGACCAACATTAGGCCAAATATGACTCTTCTGGAAGTCAGGTATCCATTACCAAGAGATGACCAGGATGGCAAAATATCCCAAGCACACGTAAGAGTAATGATGATATATTCTCAGTCTCATGCTCATCTTCGTGAAGACCTAGGGCTGCCTACACTTCAGTAAGAATAGGAGGCATGAATTAGAGACAGATTGTTGCTTAGGGACTACTTTAAACTAAACCTATGTTCTCCAGAAATCAAACTCTGAGGGAATTAAACAATAAACCCAAGCAGTATTTTCTCACTTATTACCCACTGATTCAGTGCCTTGTGCTGCATGTGGGGAAAGAAACGAAGGAAGTGAAGGAAAGTAAAAAATCCCGGTAAGCAAATATTCCTCCACAGCTCACACTCCTCACATCTGCATTGTGGACAATACCAGTTGTGCAGACATTTGCCATAGCAGTGATCAAGCAGTTTTAAGAACAAAAGAAGAGCATGCAGATCACCTGGAAATTTGAGGTCATGTTTGAAAATCCTCTCTGTACAGCTCTGTCTCCTACCAGAGCACATTCCAGAGCACATTCCAGAGCACATTCTTCCAGTGGGAACCTATCACATTTTATAGCAGAACAGCCGATTTATTTCACTGCACATGTGCTCACACACACATTGCTGTCAGGACTTCAAAATGTTTTTCCCAGAGGGCATCCATCCTGACCCAAGCAAAGTCATAGTAAGCAATGCAACTGGTTCTCTCCCTCCACCAAAAATGACAGATTATGGCACTGTTGTGTTGGATTTCTGGAAAATAACAGGTTTTAAACTACCTACAACATAATGCATTGCTCATTAGCTCTGGCTTACAGCTAGAATTCACCAGGTAGCTGGGTTTGCCTTGATAGTCTCAATTCTATGAACTGACACCATGAATTTACTTTTATTATTGAATTAGGGATTTGCATGCTGAATGTGAAACTAAACCAAATGTTCTCCCACAAAGCAGTGTGGAGGAGACTGTTTAAGGACACTGTTACAGAACGGGCTGGGATTATACAGACTCATGTCCCACAGAGGACTATATGCTAACTCACATTTTTAACAAGTTTATACTGAGAATTTTCCATTTCCCATTTAAACACATCACAAATCTATGTGCTTTGCCAGTGAAATGGCTTAAAATGGCATGAAATTCAATGCACCCCCAAATGCCACCTGACAAGACTGATAAAGTAAATGCTGATACTGAGAATAGACAAGATTACATTCCACTATTTAGAGTGTAACAGTTTGTAATTAGGGCAGCAATGGTCTTTGTTGGAAATGTAAAAGGGTTTTATACCAAATGCATTAGGAGGATCATCAAATTCTATCGCTATTTCATAGCTTCGAATAAAGATTTTATCATATACTTGCAAGGTCTTTTTAATAAACACTTCACCTGATAAAATAAACCTATTAATATTGAGTAACTCCTTACTTATCTGCAGATGACACACAATAGGAAACCTGTGATGTCGAAAAGGTCAAAACTACTTAATGAAAGCTTCCGCTCAAAGATAATCATTTTTTGCTAAGAAATTTCACTAATGACACTAGTCACTAATGGAGATTTCTAACCTGCTATCTAAGCTGCTGCTTGTGCATTTGCTGTGTATACTGCACATAGCACACAAAGAAATGAGCCTATATTGCTATTTGCTTTGTGATTTGCATTTCACAGTGGCAACAGGACAGGTCAAACAAAGCATTTCCTGAATAGCAATTATTTACTCTCAAACAATTAAATCACTTTGGTTTAGTTCATATTTATATACAGGGTGGAAAGCAATATACTGTAACCGTTCAAGAACACGGATCCTTAGCTGGTTTTGTCTGCTTTATAATAACAGAGAAACCTCTTTAAATAATACCTGTTCAAGTAATTAACCTATTGTAAAGAAAAAAAAGCTCATTGTACTAAGGTTATGAATCTAAAAGAACTCTACTGTGTTTCTTTCATTTAAATTTCAAAGTCAATGCCAATGTTGTTTCACATCTACAAAGACAATTATTTCATGCACTGTCAGGTTACTTGCAAATCATCACAAATACACCAGGGTCTACCAGGATACAGATTTCAAAGTGCATTGATATTCCACAATCTTCTCTCTCTGTAGTAACTGGATGGATTGGATTCCCTAGTCTAGCTCTCAGTTATTAAACTCTTCCTTCTTCCAGATAAAGAGAAGGAATACACAATGCAGACATTTTATGTAATCCTTGGCTTTACAAGGTCTGATATCTAGAAATGTCAACTACCTCCAAACTGTGTTGTTCATTTTCATATGGACTGACTATTGCAGTCTCACAGCTCTCAATGAAGAGAGATGTTCCCACAAACGACTGGCACACTACAGTAATGCATATGATTTTAAGAATACCAAATTTTTATGCACCCTTACAGTTCTCTGCTTTTCATACTGTGTTGCTTCAGTCCACTGCCAGGTAACTGAAGATAAGCATTCCCAGTTTCATGCCAACCTTCATGACAGTACAAATGATACCGCTTAAATATTGACTTTTCCAAGTTGTGGAAGAAGTTTCAGTAAGAATTTGCTGTTTAGCTCCTTCTGATTCTTTTGAAAATAACAAGCCACAATAAGAACACTTGGAGTGCTCAAGACATGTCGTTTGGAGCTTCGACTTCTAGAAGTGGAAGTTGCTTCACAACTCAATTTCAAGAACAATATACATCTTATAAGGGTTTAACACATCTCTCATGTCATGAAGTGTTGTTCCATATAATATGACTACTTTCTGTTTTGTACAAAGAAAGTGATAGGGGCTCTTTTTATTCAGAGTGAAGATTTTATATATCCCTGCCACAAAGAATTCTGATACTCGAGTCTTTGCTTAAACTGAATCCCTCTTAGACCACCCTAAACAATCCCCCTTCCTGCAACTTTCAAATACAGTTACTATATGCCTTAGAAGTTGCTTTTCAGTCAAGTTACAACTATTCAGCTTTTCAATGTCTGTTCCCCTAAGTAACTCCCACACCCTCTTTAGTCATCACTGCTGCTTCTCTGTATGGGGTTTTCATTATGAACCTATAAACAGATACAGATACAAAAGACATTTTGTGTTGTCTCATAATGTGCAACAATAAAGCTCACTTATTGAGACAATACTGAAAAAGACCCATCAAGGTTATTTAGAAGATATGTGACTGAAAAACTATGGATAGCTGTTGTGTACAGGAATAAACACGTGATGCTGGTGAGCAGAGAGGGAGTGCACTGACAGCCAAGCTCTGAAATAGGGGATTCCAGGCAAGCCATAAGCTCATATGATCATCCTGGTTTTGGTTTCTGTCCATTTTTCTATTCCCAAGGCAAAAGTATATACCTGCTGTCTTCAAAAAACAATGTACTTGTTGCATAAACAATTACTGTATCTTTTCCATACTCTCTTAGTGATCATCCTTAAAGATGACATATGCACATAAAACCTGCTGCAAAAGTCATTTCACACCTTGCTGAACCAACAGTGCAGTACAAGCTTCTTTCCTCTGATGTACACGCTTCTTTCCTCTGATGTACAGGTGTTTAATTCATAAAGATACCTCACAGATTCAATGACATCAAGGGACTGAATTTGGCTTATGGTTACTGCAAATCAGATTCTACTAGGCAACATTTAGAAATGTGAGTAAAAGAGAACCTCCCCTGGAGTCCTGCATAGAATCCCACATGCCACCAGATGCCCCTTGCCAGGAGCAGATGAAGTGGGAGCATGCACATCACAATAAACTGCACAACAAAATCCTGCCATCTGAAGTTGTTGTTCCTTGCAAACTTTACCCCTTCAAGAAATAAAGGAAAACAGTGCTGAGAGTTCACACTGAGTCCCTTTACAGTGTGGAAAGATCCCTTCCTCCAGAGCTGCTTCCTTTTAACTCCCAAAATTCAACCTTTTACAAGCTCCAGCCCCTCTAACCAGACTGTCAATAAACAGAGCATATTGCACAGATGGACTAATAATGCAACCCTAATTCAATTTCCTACAACCATCTTCTGTGCACACTCTATTAAAAGCAGCCACTTGGCTTGCAGCAGCTTAGAAACGAGGACAGGGTCCCTTTCTAAAGGAAAGAAGGGAAGAATGTTGACTTTGATTAGCTAGCAGCTGTGAGCCAGCTCTGTCAGCAGCACACTTAAAAGTTGCAGGCAACGTCTTGGCTATGTGTAGTGGCTTGCAGACACCTCAGTGGTGAAAGCAGCTTGCCACATGGCTTTTAAGTGACTCACCCACCTGAACCAGAAGATGGCCACCATAACACACTAATATTTGTATCTGAATAGAATAATACCACAGTAAACACTCAAACCATGTTGACCTATGTTCTTCTCATCCTGATGTCCAAGTAGACCATAGAGAAGAATAAGTGCTCCCAAAGCTGGGGGTGGGGGCGGGGGTGAGGGCCTGGTCCCAGAATTTTGGTCAGTTCATGGTGTGACTCTGTTTTTTAGCTTACAGTCAAGTTCTAGATTGATTTCCATATGCTTTCTTTCTCCCACAAACTCTTGGGTATGGGAAAGAGCGATAGGAACCCAAGTCTGCCAGTATTATTTTCAAAGTTTGCTCTACCTCTTTTAAAGTCAGACTGCCAGAAGCCATTGGCTGATGCACAGCAAAGGATTATCTTTTGCAGGCAGTACCTTTGAAGTGCACAAGATTAAAATCAGTTGCAAACAGAGGACCTGAGGCCCATCAACAGCCATGCTGCTCTGGGCCAGGAAAGTCCAAAGAGCTGGCTCATGCTTCCATCTGCACTCCAGACCTAAGGGATGTAAAGTCGGCCACGCAGAGCCTGTCTCACTTTTCTGGTTTGAGCTAAAGTAAAATTAGTTTTCTAACTACTAAGCTAAGCTTTGTCTAAGTAACTTCATTTCCTGAAAGTTGACTGCATGTTTTTCAGATAGGGTTTTTCTCTAATTGTGGTAACATAGGGCACTGGTATGCAGAAAGGCCACTGTTTATACTTATTCCTATAGAATCCAAGGCCATCCTCAACCTGGTGGGATGCTGTAAGTAAAAGCAGTGAAAAAGTGTCACACCGCAGGGAGAAATAGGCAGGACAGGTGACCCAAAACTGACCAACAGTGTATTCCATCCCATATACTCACTACAAAACCGAGGGATCACAAGCATCAATCTCTCTTCTTTGATGGCTCATGTCCAGTGAGGACTTCCTCTGCCTTTTTGCCCTGATCGTGGATCCATGCATTCCTGAATCTAGTTCCTGAGTCCAGCTCCCTTCTTCTCTTGAGTCCAGGCCTTTTCCTTATGCTTGTGGTGACCTAGTCATCTGTAGTGGAGGTGAGGGGAATTTTGTATATTTGTAAATATTTATTTGTTTTCTTATTAACAGTATTTCCCTTATTATCATTATTGTTGTTGTTTCACTAAAGCTGTTTTAGTTTCCAATCCACAAGACTTTTCGTCTCATTTCCCTTTCCTTGGGAAGGGTAGGGAAAGGAACCAGGACCAAAACTGCTTGCATTTATCTGCCAGTCAAGGTGGACTGGGGCTATGCTATCTACCTGTTGGCCTTGGGTTCAAGATGGGGGCTACACAGTACCTGACACCAAGCACTGGGAACACAGCACAAGTACACAGTGAGGACTGATTAGAAAAAGAATTTTAGAAAAGCTGCTCATGTCATTTGCTGTTTATGTTTCCTGCCTTTCTGTGAGAGCTGCCCAGAGTCTCCACATTCCTTCATGCAAGAATGTATTTATGTAGAACCATGAAAATTCCCACTCTTCCCTCAATCTCCTTCCACTGTTAACAGGTCAACCCAGTTTGCCCCTTTTGAGCATCCTTTCTCCTCACTCTGCTCCTGGGAAAGTGAATGCCTGAGAAAATCCATAGCTGCTGAAAATCCCTTTGAAGTTACTGTGACCAGATGGCCCATTGTGGCCAGCTGTGATAGATTCACTCCCAACTCATGGCTGAAAGCTCACTCTATCCTATGGCTTAGTGGGATTAGCTACATCTTCATTACTTTCCCACCTGATTTTTCACATATAATTTACTTTAGCATTACCCTGGGGCTAAAATAAATGGATGTTGCTGAAGGTCATCTGGGGTAAGGACTTAGATTTTTGCCACAGTTCTCTTCTCCTGGGACATCTCAACAAGCTGTTGGACAGAACTCCATGAGAACTTGTAGCAGTGTTTGCACATTCAAGAGCTCTTTTCCAACAGCCATCCACAGAAGAAAAGGCCAGTGGATGAGAAAGAGAGAATTTTATGTTAATACAGCCACATCCATGTGCTTTTTAAGTCTTGCATTTAAAGGCTGTGCGTTTATTACCAGCTCTTCTGAGAAAGCAGCTGCTAGTCTTGAATGGGTCCTTTGGAAAGCGTGACTGAAAAGGCTTCTGCACTCACAGCTACAGATCACCTTGGAGCTCTGTAAGAAGAGCAAGCAGCCAGATAAAAATCACACTGCTCAACGAATTAGCTGTCATTGTAACAGTATCCTTGAATACAGTAAGAGTTGGCTAAGTCTGCAGAGCTTTTCAAAGTTACAGTCAGAAAAGGCTCACTGAGTTTTAAATAGAGATTAACTTAGAAATAAAGGTGTATTGGATTTGTGTGGCAAAGTTTCACAAGTGGGGAGTGGCTGTAGGGGTGGTCTGTGAGAAGCTGCTAGAAGCTTCTCCCATGTTCAATAGAGCCAATGCCAGCTGGCTCCAAGATGAACTGGCCACTGGCCAAGGCTGAGCCCACCAGCGATAGTAGTGGCACGTCTGTGATAAGATATTGAAGACGAGGAAAAAACTTCTGGGCAAGAGGATCTGGAGAGAGTAGTGAGAATATGTGAGAGAAACCACTCTGCAGGCACTAAGGTTAGCGAAGGAGGAAGAGGAGGAGGTGCTGCCTGCACCGGTGCAGACTCCCCCGCAGCTTGTGGTGAAGGTCATGGTGAGGTCTTCCCCCTGTATCCCATCCACCCCACCTCCTGCCCCTCTGTCATGAGGCTCTCCCTCTGCAGTCCATGGAGATCCATGGTGGAACAGATACCCACTTGCAGCCCTTGAAGGACCCCAAGCAGGAGGAGATGAATGCACCTGAAGGAGGCTCTCACACCACAGAGAGCCCATGCAGGAGCAGGCTACCGACAGGACATGTGAACCCATGGAGAGAGGACCCACACTAGAGCAGGTTTGCTGACAGAATTGTGGTCTCACAGGAGATGTATGCTGGAGCAGTCTGCTCCTGAAGGACCCCAACCCAGTTGGTGTAGAACTGCAGCCTGTGGGAAGGACCTACATCGGAGAAGTTAGTGGAGGAGTGCCTCCTGTGGAATGGACCCCACGGTGAAGTACGGGAAAAGCTTAAGGAGGAAGGAGCGTCAGAGACACCATGGGATGAACTGACTGCAACTCATATTCCCCTTACCTTTGTGTTGTGCTGGGGAAGGAGATAGAGAAATCAGGAGTAAATTTGAGCCCTGAAGAAGGGAGGGCTGGGGTGCAGGTGTTTTAAGATTCAGTTTTATTTTCTCATTACCCTACTCTGATTTGGCTGGTAATGAATTAATTTCCCCAAGTTGAGTCTTCTTTGCCTGTGATAGTAATTGGTAAATGATCTCTCCCTGTCCTTATATTGGCCCATAAGCCTTTTGTTATATTTTCTCTCCGCTGTCCAGTTGAGGAGGGGAATGTTACAGCAGCTTGATGGGCACCTGGTGTCCAGCCAAGGTCAACCCACCACAAAAGGAATAAACAAAAAAATCACCCTCATTCGCCATGTTATGATGTTACATATGATATTACAGACTCACTATGTACCGTGTTTTGGGCAGCTATTCAGCAATTACTGAATTTTGCTTTGTGGGTGGTGGTTATCAGTGGGAAAAGCAAAGTAAGGTAGCACAAATCTAGTACTCCCTTTTCACTGGAAAGTTAAATGAATCAGATTATCTCATGTTGGATAAGAATACACATAGAAAAAGCTGTATCAGTTTGGGGGACAGAGACAAGCTTGGCTATGAACCTGAGCCCTTGGTTTGAATCTAGCATTGGTCCCTAGATAGTAACCTTCACTTGCTTATACCTGGCTAGCAGCTGTGGCAAGAAGCAGGAAAGATGCTCCTGCAGCAGGAAAAAAAACAGAATTAAGAAACCAAATGCCTGTAGCTCTCTTCACCTTATGACTGGCTTTCCTAGAAGTTTGACAAGGCTACCGATGCAGGTGAAGGGCAGATCCCAGCATGGCAATCACATCAGAAGCGTTGTGCAGAAAAGTAAGCTTTACAAGCAGCATCAGACAACATCTAGAAATCTTAGCTCTCATCTCTAACTCTTATGATTGCAAACAAAATATGATTTGCTAGAAGGAACAGTTACCTTCTAACAACCAGTGTTAAACTTTCCATTCAGCTGAGCAGTTTTAAACCAGTTCTTAACTGGTCGCTTCCATATGTAAGGATGAGACCAGCCTGGGCTTTGTGATATTTAGATAACTAAATGGAGTTTTCAGTCTGATATCAAAGAGAGGGGCTGAAAAAGAAGGATGTGAATGTGGGGGATTAGAAAGTGCTAATGTCCTCAGAAGAAGCTGTCCTGAAATATAAGGCACCAGAGAGAGGCAAAACACCAACAGCAACTAAGACAGATGCATTAAGATGAGTACATCTAAAGTCTTAGTCAGAAACATCTCCAGCTGACTCCCAGAATTAAATGGAGAATTTAATTGGCACTACAGAAGGACTTACACTAATTCTTATTTTCAAAGACAGTGATAAACCTTTGATTTCCCAAATAGCAAGGATATTAACCAGAATATCTCACTGTCTTTAAATGGGAGCTGGGACTGTGATTGCAGAATAACTGAATTGGAAAAGACCCATCGGATCATCGAGTCCAACCATTTCTAACTAACACTAAACCATGCCCCTCAGCGCCTTGTCCTCCTGTCCCTTAAACACCTCCAGGGAAGGTGACTCAACCACCTCCCTGGGCAGCCTGTTCCAGTGCCCAATGACCCTTTCCGTGAAAAATTTTTTCCTAATGTTCAGCCTAAACCTCCCCTGGCGGAGCTTGAGGCCATTCGCTCTCGTCCTCTCCCCTGTCACTTGGGAAAAGACGCCAGCACCCTCCTCTCCACAACCTCTTTTCAGGTAGTTGTAGAGAGCAATGAGGTCTCCCTCTTCCTCTTCTCCAGGCTAAACAACCCCAGCTCTCTCAGCCATTCCTCATAAGGCCTGTTCTCCAGCCCCTTCACCAGCTTCGTTGCTCTTCTTCTGGACTTGCTCCAGAGCCTCAGCATCCAGATCCAGCTGACCTGGGATCATACTCTTAGATGCCAACAGTTTGAACTACAGCTGAACTACTAGGACACGTATGGTGGAATGGTATGAAATGGGGATCTCTACTTTCTGTGACTTATGCTACCAGTACTGGGGTAACTAAGAACTACTATAAAAAAACCCACAACCAACCACAAATGTAATGATCTTCTAAAGACAATTCAAGTGACAAAATCTGAACAGTGCTGGATATGAAAGTATTTGAAAGAAAAGGAATTTATAAACCCTAAATCCTAGTGGTCTCTGATATGTGAGAGAGCAGACATAACACCATTACACAGACACTTAAGAAAGGGGGCAAAGATCAGAGAATGCAGCTGAAACTGCAGAGAGATACCTCACTGTGAGAACTGGACATGCTGAAACCCAACCAGAGCACCAGGTTTTGACAGCTCAGCCCTTCTGACAAGAGACCTGAATGTCTGAGAGGACCTCAGGATCCAATCAGACTTAAAATGGTGGTTTGGATGGAGAGGCAAGAGGAATCCAGAATAGTAATACTAGACCTCTGGCAATATCCTTAAATTAGAAGCCATGTTCCATATTCCTCTCCAGCACCAAAGGTCGTGGTGGTAGAAGAGTGCTGAAAACCTAAAACTGTATCTTCTACATTCAGGTGCTTTGTAACATCAGTATGGCACTAATGGTACTTCGGTTCCTTCCATCACAGCCCAGGTTTAATGTATTCAAAGACGGAAGGACATAAGTTTTCTAACAATTACTGAAAATATAAACAAGGCAGAGAGAAAAAAAAAAAAAGAGAAAAGAAATAGAGCAAAGGAGCACAGCTAGATTTCAAAGGTCATGTTACAGAGATTTTATTTCTTAGCAAGTCCTTCATCAACACAGCTCTTGCTCAAGGTGGCAGGGATAGGGACACATATGAGGGAAGACAAAAGTCTGATTTTGTATCAGAGGTAAAGACAACTCCCCACTCAAAATCTTGTTAATTTGCACAGTTGCCAGAAAGACCAATATTCTAAGAGATGATAGTTCCCTCTGCAGTTCCCACCATCTCCCTCAGACAGTCAAAAGAGCCTGTCAGTTCTTCTAGGGGCCCTCACACTCAATGTCAACATCACCTTGCTTCTCCTCCTTTTTAAGTGATTTTAAAGGAGTCTCAGCCTTGGAAACAAGACTCTGGAAAGAAAAAGCTGGCTTTAAGTATTGCATTCAGTGCAAATGCAGGGACAGACACTCCTGCCTGCCTTCCCAGGAAAGGCTTTCGCTAGGAGGTAGGACAGTCTTGTGGTCACTGGAGATTTGCAGGAGTACAAAACACAGATCTGTGTGTCCTCACCTCTATATGAAGTTGATGTGTTGCCTGGTAATATTGAGCTGATCTGGATCACAAATGCATTCAAGTGGCAGAATAAAGGCTTAAGTAAACAAGACAATAGGTGCTCTTTCAGTAAGTAAACCTCTCAGAGCCCTCGAGAAGGTGGGCCATGCCTACAGATGGCCTCTCTCTACCCAAATATTCTCCTCTTCACCCCCGGTGTGATCTCTGTTCAGTCTCCACAGGCCATGTATGTGTCAGAATGAACCTTCTGCCTTCTTAGTAGCGAGGAAAGATGGTTTTGCTTTCATCTTTCAGCACAAATTCCAAAGGGAAACATGTAAAAGGGAGATGTGGGGAAAGACAACATTTTGACAGTGTGCAATAACAAAAAAATGACAGAAGCCACAGACAGAGAAGCAAAAAGCCTACTTGTTTCCCATGCACAATGATAGATGAAAGGGAATGGATGACAGATCAGGCAGCAGGCAGGCTGCATGCAGAACAGACCATGCACAGCCTTGTTCCACTGAGACCACCAAGTTTTGATGAGTGTGCATGCAGCTGCTACATCAGTCTGTGCTTTTCCTGAGTTCTTATCTCAAGGAGGACAGATGCACTTTTTCTGATGTTACTGTAAAGGGTATCTAGCTTTAAACTTCACTTAGGTCAGCTGGCTGATGTTCCGAAGAAAGTTCTCACTACCTCCCTCACAAAGTAGGTCATTAATTAAGGATCTTCCACTCTCCAGACTGCACCTGCGAAGTGGGCAAGTGATTTTGCTGTAGGGCAATATTCAGCACAGTGACCCACTAAACCTACTTATCCAAAACAGACTAAGTAGCAGTTGGAACTTAAAAATGGAGCAAGATCTCCAAGGACGTTGGGAGTTGCAAAGGAAAAACTTAACATCTGTCAGCCAAGATCCACTGCTCCATTTATGTTTCACAGCTGCCCAGTAACTTCTATGAAATAGCACAGAAAATATGAAATAGCAGTTGAGAGATCCAGTCCAGTTCTCAGAAGACAGCATCCACGTTTCATTACTCTGTCTCATGTGGTCATTCAACATTCTCTTACGTGAAGCTGACATTTCAGCAGAAAGACCAAGGATGCAACTGGCCTACTCTTCCTCTCACTTAAGGAAACTCTTCACCATGCAGGAAAGCCAGAAAAGCATGGGGCTGGTACAAGTACATGTACCTGCTATATGCACAGCTGCTATCGGTGTTACCCCACTACATTTATTTGCAGGTTGTCTCCTTCTCTCTCAAAACACCCTTGTGCTGCTTTGGAAATATGAGATGGAAAGAAGCTTTTAGGGCTGGCAAGGGCTCCTGTGAAGGTCAGTTATCCCATCGTGGATTGTTCATTCATTCTTAGGCCAGTTAACCAGCCATCTCTCAAACACCTCAACTCATTCTTCCTTCCAAATGTGCTGTCCCTTGACCCCTTGCCCTTTTCCTGCCTCTCGCTCTGCTTCTGTGAGCATTATCACTATTCTCTCCAATGCTCGTGACCTTAAACTTCTCTAACCTTAAACTTCTTAAACTTCTCTAACCTTAAACTTCTTAAACTTCTCTAACCTTTCTCCTCCTCTTCTTCTACTCCATGTTCATACTGTTACCAGCCCTTTTCTTTATTCTGATGGATACAGTATCCTGGCCAGAGCCTTCTGTCACAATAAATGCTGTTTTCTGCAGCCCTGTGGGAAAGATGGGATCATTACATGCCAGGACACGTGCTCGGCCCATCATTATGCAAGTCAGTGCTGGAGCCATTTTGTTTCAATTTGCATCTCTTCAGGGCCCAAGGAGCTGCTCACTCATTATACTAAATGAGGTGGTTTCCCAGCTTGAAAGTGCATTTTTAAAAATCTTACTCTGCTTAACGATTCTTTTTGTTAATTTTAAATAGATTTTTAGAATCATTCTTTCTTTTGGTAAAGGACCCACAGCAGTGGAAACTGTGTTTGGAGCTTCTGGCCCATGAAATGCATTCTTAATGACTTGAATATTTATCTGGAGGAACTCTCTCTATAGGTGAGATATATTTCATGCTCCTGATTAATATATAACTTCACTCAGCATAGGAACTGTGCAAACTTTTCCTTACAATGAATGGGTGCAATGAATTTGACATGTTGTGTAGAGCACCAGAATGCCTGAAATTCTAACTTATACTGACACAGCTTTGCAACAGGTATTGCAGGTGTCAAGTCTACTGCTAAGGATATGGCTGTGAGGGAAATACCACCTCAGAGATCACTTCTTAAAGGTCACTAGCAGCAAGTCTGTTCAGTTTGCTGGTATGTACTGATACAGCACAGGTGTCCAGGGAGCATCAGGCTGCCAATGCTAGCCACAGAATCACAGAATCACAGAATAACCACGTTGGAAGAGACCCACTGGATCGTCGAGTCCAACCATTCCCACCAATCCCTAAATCATGCCCCTAAGTACCTCATCCACCCTCACCTTAAACACCTCCAGGGACAGTGACTCAACCACCTCCCTGGGCAGACTAGTCCAATGCCTAACCACCCTCTCCGTGAAGAATTTTTTCCTTTCCTCAAGCCTAAATCTCCCCTGGTGGAGCTTGAGGCCATTCCCTCTCGTCCTGTCCCCTGTCACTTGGGAGAAGAGGCCAGCACCCTCCTCTCCACGACCTCCCTTCAGGTAGTTGTAGAGAGTAATACGGTCTCCCCTCAGCCTCCTCTTCTCCAGGCTAAACAACCCCAGCTCTCTCAGTCGCTCCTCATAAGATTTGTTCTCCAGCCCCTTCACCAGCTTTGTTGCCCTTCTCTGGACTCGCTCCAGAGCCACAACATCCTTCTTGTGGTGAGGGGCCCAGAACTGAACACAGTACTCGAGGTGCGGTCTCACCAGTGCCGAGTACAGAGGGAGAAGAACCTCCCTGGACCTGCTGGTCATGCCGTTTCTGATACAGGCCAAGATGCCATTGGCCTTCTTGGCCACCTGGGCACACTGCTGGCTCATGTTCAGTCGGCTGTCAACCAACACCCCCAGGTCCTTCTCCTCCTGGCAGCTTTCCAGCCAGGCTTCTCCTAGTCTGTACCTCTGCTTAGGGTTGTTGTGCCCCAAGTGCAGGACTCGGCATTTGGCCTTGTTAAACCTCATGCCATTGGTCTCAGCCCAGCAGTCCAGCCTGTTTAGGTCCCTTTGCAGAGCCTCCCTACCCTCCAGCAGATCAACACTTCCACCCAGCTTGGTGTCATCTGCAAACCTGCTAAGGGAGCCAAATGCCTCTCCCACTCTTGGCTCCTTCTAGAAGGCTGTATACACGTGCCAGTCCATGCCTTTCCTTAGAGTGCTTTAGAGTTGCCTTCAGCAACAGCAGGGATCATTCTACACTGGTGATAGGGTATTTCAAGTAGATCCTCCTGCTGTGCAGCCATCCTTCACAGAGGGCATGGGTCCCAGAGATGGGCTGGCACAACCACAACTCAGCACAAAAGAGCCCAAACGGCCTTGAAGGAGCTGCTTCCAAAGATCTGCTTTTTTTAGGATGAAGCAAGGTTAAGATGAAAGCTAGTAAATTGCAGGAGCAATGAAGCTTGCTTCATGTTACCTGATGTTACTCAGCTCTCCTCAGCAGAGCTTGTGCTGTACACACCATTCTAGACGGACAAACAACAGCCTGCAGGACACTAATTGCTGTGATGCTAATTGTTGCACATGCAGAATAAGGCACCGGAGACACTCTCCTCTTTGCTAACAGGGTTGAATGTTATTAATAGTTTAGTCTTATAAAAATGTATTTTGAACTGGTGAAAGATAGAACAAGGAAGCAGAGGAGAAAAATTAAGTTAATCATGACAGAAACACCCTAATATATAATCCATATATTGAGGTGTTTCTGTCATGATTATCTTTTCTTCTCTGCTTCCTCGTTCTGCTCACTTGATAGGTGTCATCTTAGAACACACATAAGATCTTGTGTCTTGTCATGAGTGCACAAGGTACCCACTAAAGCTAGCTCCTGAATGTCTTGCAGCCTTCAAGTTCTACCTGATACAAGCAATAAAATCACAAAAATTGGGCAAATCACGCCCAGCCTGTATCTAGCATACATCCAGAACAAAAAGACATAACCACCAAGACATTCCCCTGTTCCACCACAATCAGAGATGCACAGGCTCCCTGGGGGGATGAAAAGTTGGGAATTCCATGGGAATCAATACATGACAAATGCTTAAGAGCCCAGAGAATGCTAAAATGAAAGTAAAGTAGTGAGTAAAAGACAGAGGACTACTGAGTGACACTCGAATTGCATTCCACAGACATAATATCAATTTAATATATACAATATTGTTTAAATAGTAGATTCAGTGAGTATTTGCCACCACTGAATAACCATATATTCAAATGAAACAAAAAAAAATAATCTGCAACCCTTCAGATTTCAATGGGAGGTTTGTAGAGTGATAATTCTCTCTTGGCCAGCTAATTTAGTCCTTGGACTATGAAGTTCAGCTCACTTTTCATGGTCTGTATTTCATAGGAGCACTGCCTGTTTCACATATGAAACTGGAGTAATAGTTCAAATTATTTACTCTTCCTTTCACAGGGGACTGCATTTAAAAAGGGGTCGTTGAAGTACAGGAGTGCACTAAGGAGCAATGCGACAAGTTACCTGGTTGAAATTGCAAGGCTAACATTATTCCTGGGGAGTTTTTCTCTACTTTAGAACGGAGCCTACAATTTGTACCCCAAAACCATAACATATATGGTTAGATTTCCTATTGATTGCTTCTGATAATAATGCTAAGCACAGGAGCTAAGCTGCAATAGTTGGTTAATTTTATTAAGCCTAGATACTGAAAAGCCCTGAAGACATCTAAAGTGGACTTTAATATTTTTGTTTAACAATTTGTATCCCTTACTGTCTCTCTTAATGAGTTTGCACCTGTTTAATCTTTTGTAAACAATTATCTCTGTCCTTCTGATGTATACAAAGTACATTTGAGGAGGGCAGCAAACAGAAATGGGAATTATTGGTAAACAAAATTTGACACATCCCTTGAAGGAAACATTTATTACTCACGCTGTACTCTGAGAGCAACATGCTATATTGTGCAAACGGGGGTTCACAGTGCAGACACCCACGCAGACTACAGCAAAAGCCCCACAATGAAGTCTGCCCCAGGTAACCATTTATTATTATATGATACACCTCTAAAAATACTGATGTGAAAGATGTTATCCGTTTTGCCACATGTTCATTTTTTCAATGTCAATTCCATTGCCTAAGCAAAACTGGGCACTTTTCTGGCTGTTGTCATGTGAATTTTCACTTCATAGAGTAAGTGTAAAGAAAATAATTTTGTTACTTTGATGAAAATGTCCTGCACGTTTTGACAAACTCAAGTCCCTCCAGGGTGCTTACTGGCCATGAAACTCTTTCATATCTCATTCATTATCAGAGAGAGACAGGAAAATATTTCCTCATTTCTCTTGCGTATGAGTAAATTAGTGAAAATGACAGAGATTCAGTTTTATTAAAAGTGATGGAGTGAGACTGGCTGCAGACATTGCACAGTGGGGACAAGGCTGAGCTGATTTAGCGCAGTCTGCCTGGCAAATACAGGAAAAAAGATTAGCTGGGAATTTCTCTCTTGAAGCACTAACTGCTTACTGCAAATGAATTCCAAGACAACTTGATATCACAAAACCTGAATTCTGAGCTCTCAACTCAAAGGCTAGCTGAACATCTCATGTTCCTCAGCTTCATCACTCCATTGATTTTAAATCTCCATATGCTAGACCTGCATTTCACTCCTAGTTTCGAACCAGTGCTATTACTATCTCCAACTGTTATAGTTTCTACCAAGTTACATCCAATGTAATATTTCTGAAGAAGCCTTCTTCACAAGTTTGCCAGAGGAAGTAAAAGCCCTTAAAGCCACAAAACCCTGAGATTAACTTCAAGCTCAGCTGTCTCAAGTTACAAAGAAAGGAAACTCTTGATATGGACGTAGGACACGTCATTAGAACATCAGCTCTATTATTCTGCTGAAAACATGTCCAAAGCCATGAGGTATTAATTGTTGCTGTGTAGACCCACTATTAACAGCATCACAAGAAATGAGTGAAAATGCTGATGGCAGATGACATTCTGGCTTCTGTGCTACTTCAGCTTGTCTGAACAGAGTGGCAGGAGTGCCACCGCTTGTTGAGGTTTTGTGTAGATCATGGTCCAACTGGTGCTTTTCACTGGTGATGCTTAGAGGAGCAGGAGGCTGGCATGAGATAAAAACTTAGGTTACAAATATATGTGAATACCCTGAAATCCACATGGAGAAGAATCAGAGTGAACTGTGGGTTAGAGCAGCAGAAATAAAGCAGCAAGAGTGGAGGAGTAATTGGGATCACTACTCAAGACCTGAATGCCTTCATACCATCTGATAACATGATGCACCTCAGCCTTATCAGAATGTTCACCTCTCAAGTCAGGCTCTAAGCTCTCTGCTGGCACTAATGGATTATCTGGGAGTATGATCACGAGAAGCCTAGAACTGGCAACAGAGGGACTGCTGCAATCTACAACTTAAGCATACTCTGATTTCTAAATGTAGCTTGCTTACCTACCTACGTTATGCTTAACTCAAAGTAGTGCTCCAAGTTCTTCCATTTTACATATTTTTCTTCCTAGCCCCTGCTAACCTCAAAGATGACAGAAGAATCATAGAATCATAGAATCACTAGGGTGGAAAGGACCCACTGGATCATTGAGTTCAACCATTCTCATCAATCACTAAACCATATCCCTGAGCACCTCATCTGCCCATCTTTTAAACACCTCCAGGGAAGGTGACTCAACCACCTCCCTGGGCAGCCTGTTCCAGTGCCCAATGACCCTTTCCATCAAATATTTTTTTTCCTGATGTCAAGCCTGAACCTTCCCTGGCAGAGCCTGAGGCCATTCCCTCTTGTCCTGTCCCCTGTCACTTGTGAGAAGAGGCCAGCTCCCTGCTCTCCACAACCTCCTTTCAGGTAGTTGTAGAGAAGAAACACCTTTAATCAAAATCCAAGGATAAGCAAGTTATTTATTAAAGTGTAAGTCCTGATTCTTGTGATGAGTTAAAAAAATCCACATGAAAAAATCCAGTTTGCCATAAGATACCCAACCAGGTGGCGTAACTCTGTTTGGATGACTTAACACAACTGACTTCTCACCCTGCTTAGCTCAAATTTCCAGAAAATCCATGTTCCTACTGAATATGATGATATACTGCACGTGTTCTTTTTCCAATATTTTTTCTCAGATAAAGCTCTCATCCTCTTGTAAGCTATTCTCTGGTGAACACTATCACCTCATAAAGCTCACATCTTGGACTCAGGAGTCATAGGCATTTCACAAATTACCTGATTAGCTACTTGAAAATGAGAGATTTTGGGACACTCAGTGTACAACTCACTCATCTAGGTTCTGCTCCCAGGGTATCCAGGCACCTGGGTCATATGTATTATTCTGCTGGGCCGACATCTGCAGGAATAACATCCACACTGAGCTGTGTGCAAATTCAGTCCTTAGAAGAACACAAGGAATAGAAACAGCCAGAGAACAATGCAGGCACATGGTGATCACCTTTTCTTTTTACACAACTTGGTGATCAGACAGGCATCCTCTGAGGTCGGAGGGTAAGAAAATATAACCTGAAGTGTCTTGCTGCTCCTGAACATAAGAAGGAAAGAGACAGTATCTTTTTTCATCTATGAGGAAATTATGAACATTTTTTTCACTGAAAACTGTAGCAGGCATAAGGCTTCTGGTGAAAATAATTCAAACCACCCTTTCTCCAAGATGACTGATAAGACAACAGTTCACTGCAGCTGACATGCAAGTGGGTTGAGATAGGATGGGGAGGGGAAAACAGCTGCACTCTGACAAGATGCCTGAAGTGGGCTGCCAACAAAACAACGCCAACTGCAGGTAAGTCATCTAAAACTACCAGAAATTCAAAGCCATGAAGGCTAAAAAAGCTTATTTACAGGTAACAAGACAGAACACTGCATGATGTGGAAGGTATGATGCTGCCCACAATGTGTCCATGAATATATCTTTGGTTCATGCATAGTGTCTCCCGGAGACACTATGCATCCTACTATGGAATACATTACTTTGAGCTGCACAGCCCCCAAACTGCTTGCATTTCACAGCCCATTGCCAGTGTTCTTCAGTGCAGAAAGTTAGTCCATGCGAGTTATTGTCTCATCAGTACCCAGGAGATATATAGCCTGCCACTTACATTTCATGTTTGGGAAGAAATACTAATACTGTGCTGAAAAACAACCCTTCACCATTAGCAAAAATAGTTTTATTGAATAATGTTGTCATAAACCAGCTAGTATGTTCTGTTAAGATGCAGCTAAACTTTAGCAGTGGGGAACTCAGCTCCCACATAGTCAGCAGGATTGTGGTCTTACTCCAAAGCATGGTGGTGTCCTCCTGAAGCAGATATAGGGCAATACGGAGCTGCTCTGGTGATTCAGGGCAAGGTCGCCAAGGGAAAAAGCATGAATTTCTGGCAGAAGTACGACAAATTTCCTTGGAGCTTGCTGACAGATAGAAACAGGCATGCAGAGCTGGGACCATAGGTTTCCTTTCACCTAAGCAGCTCACCTCTGCCCTGCATAAAGGTACCAGTATTTCTTGTGGTGAAGCGATGGATCTGACTGACTCTGTCTCTCTGCAATTCAAATACGAAACAGGAAGGCAGAGAGAGGAAAGAAGGGAAAATGAGAGCAATATTGAAATTTTAAGGCAGGTCTTTACATGAAAGAATCAGTAAAAGATGAGGTTTTCTCCTTTTTGCTCTTGTTGCAAAGAGAAAAACCCCAAACTTTTTTGAATCAGTTGGATTCAGTGACTGTACCCCCCCTCCAGCATAATGCACCAGAAGCATGGTGATAGCAAAGGGCTCTGAGCCTCTGTTGGGAAGCTACTACTTAACTATGTAACCAGGACTCAGCTCTTCATTACTTTTCTTTTGCAGGCCTGTTAAGTGTGTGTGTAGTGTTATTCTGCTTCATAAGTAAGGTCTGTACTTGCAGCTTCGGCTATATTTATTTATTTGAAGTACTTAGCCTCTGGCAAAGCCTTCATACACCACACAGACCAAACATCTCATCTTTCTTTGTTATAGCAGAACAGAGAAGCATAGTGTGTGAAGGAGGAAATCTTGTGTTTGCCAGCTTATACAACTGACCCATTCAATCTTGTCTGTTTCCAATCCTCCAGCACTTGGGCTTAGACAATGCACACAAAAAAAGATGATGCTAAATCCAGCATAAAAGCATACATATATATATATATACACACATATACTCCATGCCAAATTTACACAGGATGTACTTCTGAGGGATACTCACAGGGGTTGGCAATGTATCTGGTCAATAATAAAGACCAGAATTCAAAAGAAATACATAATTCAGCCTTAACCCAAACTCAAGGACTTCATATTAAACATTAATAAAGAAAAAAGCCAAACAACAATTACAGAGAAACAGAGAACATAACAATTAAATCTATGTGTAATCTGTCCCTGGATAGTCACCTTCTTTCAGAAGGGAAAAAATACACCCCAATTAAAACTCCTTTCAGGATATAACTGTAACCAGGTTATCACAAGGCTTCAGCAAGCTTCCCAGCTACTGGTTCATTCTGCATCAACTAGGATGCAGGGCATCTCCCCTCAGTCACTTGTATTGGATCACATGCTGGCAGGGTCAGGGTTAAATTTGATATTTCTGATTCCAGCTATTTGTTTTCACAACAGCTTCAATATTTTCACTCTAAGAACAGGAAATATAAATTTCATTCTGTAAGAGTAGAAGCACGGAGCATCTGCAATGTAGACTCAGGCAGACCAGATGGGGTAGATGACCATGAAAGGATGCAAAGTTTCCAATTACCAAGCCAAGTCATTTCACTGTGAGCAGTGAAAGCAGAACAAAGTGGCCACTGTATGACCAAGATTATACAAGACTGCTTTATTCCTGTTTGTCTTGAGGCAGTCACTTGTTTAAAACCAGTACCTCAAATATTTCAAAAGCCCAGTGACCTCACCTAGCCAGTTGGAGTCAGTCTGTGGAAAACTCATTCACGACTCTCCTGACAGTCGTCCAGACACAAGTCATGCTGGGATGAAGAAAGTGATATCTGAACCTCCCTCCCCCTTTTCTGCACCTGATTCCGCTCCCTGTTACTTCATATCAATACTTTTTCATTCTCAGTCACTCTCTCTCTGCAAGAATCTTTGTGGTGACACGCAAAGCATATTGAATGCCAAGTCAGAAGTACAGTAGTAAAGCCACTAACTTCCCATCTACAAGATCCAGACAATATCCGCCTCTGCCTACCTGTTTGTGCACTGGCTTCCTCGCAGTGGCTTGTTTACAATCCTTCCTCAAGTGCCAGTGAGCCAAAGAAAATATCTTCAATGCTGTTCTGCTGCAACACTAGCCCTTTGCCTGTGGCTGACACAATTCTTATGATCACAGTTACTTCTCTGTTATGGCTGAGATGAAGCATGGTGTTTTCATCAGAGCCTGAAGACCCACAAACTTACCCTGAAAGCCTTTCACATGAGTCTCACCCAGTGTCTCAGGATTATAAACAAACTTGCACTGAAGTAAAACTTGTAAGAATTACAACTGGGTTGTCTCTGTTCGAGCTTATCTACACATTTTCCAATCAAAATATCTAAACATAACACATACTTGTCTAGTGAAGGCCTTATCTAATGTTTTCCCAATAAAACTAAGGGGTGAAAAATCACTCTGTAGACACACTTATCTCAACATAAGAGTAATTTTTTCACTTGACCTGACTTAAGTATTATAAGGTATTTAAAGTATTAAAATGTGCCTTCAAATGTGAATAAAAAGGAAGAGATGATGGATAAGGAATTGACCATATGCAAGAAGCGGGGAAGAAGATGGATGGGGACAATCAGTTTGGACAACACAGTCAGCAGACTGAGATACATACCTCCCATTGTTACACAGGAATGTCCCCAGATATTCTAGGAACAGTGATGAAGAAAGCTGCACATATATATTTACTTGCTATGACTGGGAGATGATGACAATTGGTTAAGAACAAAGTGGTAGGAAACCCAGAAAGCTCAGTGCTGGCTCAGATGAATTTTTAAGAGAAAGAGACCAGAGCATGAACAGTAAGTCATGCCCAGTGCTTAGGATGAATGTCTGCAACCGGATGCAGAACAAGTACAGGAACTGAACCAGAAAGCAATGTTAGAAGTCACAACATGAGGTGAAGGACAGGAGAAGATTTAGAACAATAGTCAGAAAGTCAGCGGTTAAGCTAAGGAGCCACTGTAAATGCAGCCTTCATTTATGATGGAAGGCAGTCACTCAAGGTGCCCATCCACATCCGCCACTGTTCAGCTAAAACACTAGCTTATCTTGTAACTGCTTCAAGTCTCAGCTGAGGGACAACTAGTTTTAATGCCAGTGACCCCCTGCCATTGTTCAAAAGGCAAAACCAATCCACTTATTGTGAAAGGAAGGAAGAGGAGTGGTTTTGATGGACATGTTACACTTGGCTTTATTATAAACTCCTTGTGGTTATTTGGTCCTGGTTTATTTTTCTGCTCAGTGATGGCTACAGTTGCCAGTATTCCAATACTCTAGAAAATGGGTGCAGCTAGAAAAGAACAACATGTTACTTGATTTACTAGTGCACTAGTCAGCAATTAATGGATAACTCTTGAGTTTAGAAGAAAATAACAGGGAAGAATGCAACTGATTTATTCTAAATTATTTTTTAAAGAGGGAGGTGGAGAGGACAGTAATAGATTTGGAAGACAGTCTTCAAGGAAGCATGAAGACTTAGCTGTCAATAGGCACGAATTCAAGGGGGCTGCATGCAGAAAATGGGTGCACCCGCAAGCTTTGTGGGCATGTGAAAGGAGGAGGCTGACTCAGCAGCTAGGCAAGTATCTTCCGTAGCTACAATGGAAATTTTCATTCTTCCATTGTGAGACACGTTATTCTGGTTTTATAGCTCTCTGAAATTAAACCAGCCCCCGGTCTGATCTGTATTAGGTATGCCTCAGTGATGGACAAGCTTGGCAATAACTCTATCTGCAAGAACTCTTCAGAAGAAGGAACCCCCCAGCAGCAAAAACCATCAAAAAGCAGGCAGGAGCAAGGCTAATCCATTTAAGTGAGACTAAACCAGCCTTTATTATTAATAATAATAAAAAATAGGTTTAACTTGTGATGCTAGAAATCACCTGTGTCGGTCAAGCAAAGCACAAACCATGTGGCTACTGAGTGTAACCAGACCTGCGGGGAAGGAGGGAAGAAAAAAGAGATTGAGGAGACTTGGAAAAAGGCAATACACTGTCAGACTCAGTGCCCTGAGTCTCTCACAGCTTTTCATTGGCTTCACCCCATCAACTCAGAAATCAAAAGGCTTCAAGCATCAGACATTTGCGTTTGCTCTATCTTCATCACTGCCAGACTCATCTCTGTGATTAAAAGAATGGAGAAATAAGGAGCTTACAGATTCACTTTCCCCAGTTGATAAGGTGACTCACTGTACTGAGGTATTGATCCACAGGTGTGTCCTCTGCCGATAACTGTGTGCCACAGGGGTTAATTTAACTTCCCACCACCTGGCACTGCCTCAGATACTTTGCAGAGAACAGTTACAAATTATATAGCCCTCTAAAGGCAGAAAGCAGGAAAACATTTTTTTTCAGCATATTTCCTTTGTTACCCAAGCTTCCTGCAACCAGATCTGTTTTGCCGCTCCTAAGTCTCATTTGTTTTCTTCCTGAAATAATATTGCAGTCGTCTACTCAAGCAGAGATATCCCACATGACACTGTAAATTAGAATCACAGAAAGGAAAAAGGGTAAAAAAGAGTACCCTTCCAAAGCAGCCAGTTATTTTATATAACACGCCAGCATGCAGACATACATGCATATGCATGCATACAGAGACCAAGGAAAGAAATTTTTGCAAGGAAGTTTTAAGTAAACACACAACTAATCTTCATCTTACAGAAATGCTGGTGATTTTAGAAATAGTGGTACCTTGAAAGGGTGTAATGGTGAGAACTGGAAGGATATGCACACTGTTTTTGATAGGAATAGGTCCTCCAGCTCAACATGGCAATGCTGTACAGTCTCCTGATTTTAAAATGTCCCTTGTTCAGTCCTAACCCATACCTGGCTTACTGATAATAAAACCTTTAAGGGTAGCAGACAGGGATGAAATCTAATACTGTTCAGTCCTTCTAAGTTTGTTGATTATATCAAATAGATATCTTGAGCTTTACAGGTGCTCACCATGGTATCTCCCAGTAAAACTTCTGGTGAATACAGTCCCATAGGAGACTGAATTGAAAATCTCACAAACACTGAAACTCTATGCTCCTAAAACATTAACCACCAGATTTATGCTCCTGATCCCTCCTAAAAAACCTATCTCTTCCATTCAGTCTGTGGACAAGCTACTGCACAAATCCCACCAATAGTCCAGTATACTTCTAAATCTGTGTAAACATTTCTCCTGGATATTACACAACTGAGCAACTGTTACCAACTCCTTTCAGTTGTGGCAAGGTACTAGGTGTTAAATTGATAAACAGAGAAGAAAGCTGTCCTCTTGCAAGACAGGGTGTGTCCCCAAATCTTACCTTCCAGGGAAACAGAACTTTGTGTTTGTTTTTTTTTAAAGAACACAGCCCATGTGTCTTCCCTTTACTGGCATTGATCACCAAATCCTTAACCAAGTCATTGTTGTTCATGTACTTCTGCAGTTTAGGACATCCTCCTCTTCCCATTTCCTTGGCACTTAAAAACTGAGAATTAAAATAGAAATTGGCAGGTACCAGTGTTTTGAATGAATATTTTTGGCTGTTGAAATGTTCAGGTTAGAAGTATTAGAAAATGAAATTCTGTTTTACACACTGGCTGAAAGAGATGCTGTTAGCCCTGCATGCAACCCTGCCATGGAGGCTTAGCTCAGAGTATGGAAATTCCTGTGTTTCTGAATCAGTGAGACATTGTCTAGCTTTCTGTTCCATCTCTGACAGTAGTCAATTCCAGAAAGTTTAAATGAAGGTGCAAGAACACACTAGAGCAGACTATTACAGAATAACATGCTCACAGAATAAAATCTCCCTTTCCCTCTACTTCTTTAATTTCAAGGGCTATACAGTTTTCTTAGGGAGATGACACTTTTTTTTTACAATCAGAGATGTTTGTTTCATGAGCACAGATAACTAACCATGCCTGCTTGAAAGGGAGAATAGAACTTCTGTCTGACAAAGAACGACTCCTGCCCTCCAGGTACTGCTGTGCTAATTAAATGTGGCTTGTTTCACTCAGGGTTTATCTGAAATTAAGGGCAACTTAAGCAAGTTAAGCCAAATTAAGTACAGGTGTAAGTTTAAGGTGCTTTAACTAAGGAACCACCATACAGATGTTTTCAGTCAGAATTAAAAGGGGTCTGAGCAAGCTAATGAGAACTCAGAACAATTTATTTCTCAAGGAAAACATTGAATGGGTTTAGTGATCTGAAATAAAACTCTTTCATTAACTTGGTTTCACTTAACCAAGTATTTCTGTTTCTGTAAAATCTGTATGTGATAGTCCTGACCAAATCTCTACCAGTCACTCAGGCCTTCATGATTATCCTGGACATGGCACGGGGACAAATGGAGGAAAGCCTAATTAATCTTTCAATCTAATTTTGTCAGCTCTTACTCAGGCATTTAGTCATTTAGGGTTGAGTATTTGTCAGCAGCAGACAGAAAGAGGAGATGCATGCCTCAGCTCAAGATTTTGGCAATATTCTGCATATACACACATGTAAGATGCAGTATAACAGCCCTTTCACTTAATCTCATTCTTTTCTGTGATGCTTTTAGAAACCAAAGTAGGACATTTGTACATTCCATGATTATAATTTTATTGACATAAGAAGATATAATAGTTACATCTAATGTATCCCTAAGGGTTGATAATTGCATGTAGGTTGTTTTCTGGGATAGGAGATCTGACATAAATGCATCTAAATCTCTGAAATAGACTAGAATGTGATGGGCCGGAAGGTAGAGGCGGGAGAATGATGCACCAGGTATGAATATAGTATGCACTTTCATTTCATCATTTCCAGCAAAATTTAATGGTTGCACTGATTTGCTGTCCCACTAGTTTCCACTCAAAAGTAAAAAAAGCAAACAAGTAAAAAGAGGGAACGATGACTACAAAACCAAAAAATGAGCAGTGATGGGGCTCTGTGATTTCTACCAGTAGACAAAAAGTAGTTGTCTACAAACTCAGTCGTATTCACAACCATCACCTTCTGAGTCTCAAATACAAACAAAAGCATTCTCTCTAGTTTTGAATCATTTCATTAGGCAACAGCAGAAACTGGAAATATCGTGGGTCAGACAAGCTGCTGCTTTTTCCTGGCTGGTGGAAAACTGCACTATGTATATGTGTAACAGGGAAGAGACACACACATATCACCCAATGTCTTGACTCATGGACTAATGTTAATGTTAAATGGCTTTTGCAAGAACACACTGAACGGGAAAACCAAGTATTTTTGTTTTCTTTAATAGATTGCAGGATGAAGTTAAGATAGGTAACACCAGAAGTGAAAGGAGCAACGTGACAAGTAAAGGGATACTAAAGTATCACTGGAGACCCAAGGAAAGATCCAATCCCTTGGAATGGGAAGCATAACCCACTTAGTTGTACAAGAACCATTTGATTTGATTTCTCAGTACCCTAATTGTTACTAGGCAGAGATGACAGCTTAACTAGTTTTAACCTATTATCCTGCATACTAAAAGCTGTGCAGCTCCACTTAACACCAAGGTTCTTGTGGAGAAATTCACCTATACACTATGCAGAACAAGCACAGGCTCACCTGCCAGAATACTGAAGAAAAACCTACAGTAAAAAACACACATCCAAGTGGGAACACATAATGTCTACAGGTGAGTGACAACGGTTGGCTGGTGCTCTATCAGAGCAAGGTAGTTCAAGAGCTGATTACAGAGAATGCAACACGAGTATGATGCTAGTATAGGAAACTATACAACTCTACTGAGTTCAAGAAAACCTGTAAAGGTACAATACAGAAGGCAGCCAGACATCAGGCTAAGCCAAAAATCTTCTTAAACATTGTAGTGCTGGAAATAGGCATAAGTTACAATTTAATAAACACAAAGAAGTGTGACAATTAAAGCACATCCTGTTCTGCAGACACAAAATTCTCAGAGTAGTAATGACTTGTTGCACCAGTTAGGTTTTTTCTTACAAAAGCTTAAGCTAAGAATGCTTCAGTTTAACAAAGAATAGGAGCTGAGGTCTGAGTGAAGCATCACTTCTGCTTTGGGAAAACTGAAGAGCATGCACATATAACAACAGCATTAGAAAGCTGCTGTCACCTATAGTTAACCACCAGCTTTATTCACCCACATTCCAGTTACAACAACAGGGAGACAGCTGCCTAATTGGCTTATACAATAAGAGAAGGTGAGTCAATGTCTTTTCTCAGTTAATACACACCCACTCCTTATTATCAAAGCAGCTTGTCAACAGGCCTACAAAATAATGTCATAAGAACAGAGCAGAGGCTAATCTGTAAAAGGTTCACAACAACCAATGAAGACCCACAGTTGCTGTCTCTGCCATACAGTCCATAAAAAAGCAGGTCAGCAGCTCCACTGGGAGGACTACGCCTGCTCAGGCTGTCTGAGGGATAATAAAATAGACTCTCCTGTCTCAAAATCTCTGCAATAAACTCCAGCTAAGGGAAAAAAACACCTCTAGGACTTCCCAGGCATTCACGAGCAACAGGAACACTTCAGGACCAGAAAAGACTAAGAGCAGGCAGCAGATAAAGCATGCCTAGTCTCAGGTGGGAGTCTCAATCAGTGCCTCCGAAGACAAAATAATAAAAAATGAAAGCCACCAAAAAACCCCAACCACTTTAATTTGCTCTTAAGGGCTGCAGTTGTCATAAAAAGGAAATCCAGGAAGTACAGAAGTGACCAAACTTCAAAACACTGCATTGTATGGAGGAGGGGTTGACATATTTCAGAGGGAGGCCAGTAGGAGAAACACAATTGGAAGAGAACCACTTAGGCAAGATATGCTGACTCTGCTTCCAGCCAGCTTCTGATAGAATGTCTACCTGGTCCCAGCTCCTTTGGCACTTTATTGAGACATGGAAGAAGAAAAAGCAATTCTTAACTATTAGAAATACAGTAAGAGACTATTTCAGAAGAAGAAAAGATCAAGAAGAGGCAAAGTGAGAGGCATTCAGGAGACCCCTGCTGAAGAAGCAGCTGCTTGCACACCTTTGATCTTCTCTCATTAACCCTTCCTGGACAGTCCATTTGCTGCAGGCACCAGGTAACCAGGTGCCAGGTACAGATAAAAGCAGAAGAGTGAGGAGCTACATTTGAAGAGTAACAGACAAGGAAGGCTACCCAAAACCTTCAGCTGCACCAGGCTAATGTTTCCGAGCATCTACCTGAACCCAGTGATTTCCACTGCCAGTGTAAGAGATATAAAGGCATGCACCATTTGCTTTCTCAATTGTTACACCTTGTTCAAGCTCCTTTCATACACTGCCCCATATTTCACCTGTCAGAATGGGGGGAGGAATCCAATTAGCTTCTAGATGCAGTTTAAGCTATAAGGGCATGGTAAACTGAATTTCTGAGCAGCAAAAGGCCACCTTGGGTACTATGACAAGGTATTCACTATCTGATAGTGTAGATTAAGGAGGAACTTGTGACTTTTGGCTCTTCAGTGTGTATGCAGTTCCCATTAGCATTAACGCTAGCTGCTTACGAGTATTGAAAGTCTGCCAAACAAGTGATTAACAGGTTTTCATACGGCATACAAGAGCAAAAAAAGAGCACAAGACACTCAGCCATCTATTGCAAGCACCTGACAACTATTTAAGCCTTGAGTCAAATCCAGGAGTTTTATGTAATAAAATTACACACAAAACATTCCATGAGAAAGCTAGGGAATTTATATTCCAAAATGATGATAAATATGCATGATAATAAACATAAAAATTTTTAAAAACCCAAACATTGCTTTTTTGGAGTTTTTTGGTTTGTTTTTTTTTTTTTTTGAGAGAGAGAAAGAGAGAAAGATTGCCCAGGGCATAAATCCCCAGAAACCTGAACAGGCTTAAACTAAGCCAAGTTCTCATGCAACTAATCAAAATGTTCTATATTCTCCTCCAGGCACATAATACACAATTTTTTTAGCCAATACGTTAGGTATAAATCTGGAATAAAGCTTCAACCATTGGCAAATGAAGCCAACAAAAACAAAGTAAAGGTTATGGAATGATTCCCCATCTTTGACCTGCCATTGAGACGCACACATTATAAAACCAAACATGAACTCCTTAGCCTCTAAGATGAAGAAAAAGCTTAAAACTACTGTATTTCCAAGAGCAGCCTTTCATAGGAAATGCCACCCCTCTGCTAGGTGGTTTTAGCATCCATAGGACAACATCAGTGGAACTTTGTAGGAGCTGTCAGCCAGATAACCAAAGTGAAACATTATCATCTACAGTCCCAGATGCAGCCAAAACAATATTTATTTCATTTTGTGCCTTGCTGGTGTGTAGGATATGCTTAATGATTTTATCTATAATTTCCACCCCATCCCCCAGCTTGGGGCTGAGAGAGAATGTTATCAATTAAAGGAGCCAAAACGCAGTGGTTCTGCGTTATAATAATAACAATATGGTGCTGTGTAAGTTTATTGAAAACAATACATTCTACAAAGCCCCAGAGAGCTTGTTAAGTATTTACCAAATAAGAATATTTAGTATTTAATAAGACACTAAAGTAATTTTTCTGAGTCTTCTAAACAGTCTTCTTCCAGACAAATGATGCCTTTGTATCTGAGATACCAGAAATGCTACTCAATACTAGCACATCCAAGATGTTAAAAATTGTTGCAATTGTTGCAAGACAAATAGCATTAATTTTTTTCAGCAATTCATAGTTATTTTAACAGTAGTTAAAGCTAATTGAAGCAATCACAGAGCTCCATCACTGCTCATTTTTTGGTTTTGTAGTCATCGTTCCCTCTTTTTACTTGTTTGCTTTTTTTTACTTTTGAGTGGAAACTAGTGGGACGGCAAATGAGTGCAACCATTAAATTTTGCTAATAAATAGTAATAGATTTACCTTCCCACCCTCAGGGGTTGTTGGAAGGATTAGTCTATATTTGCTCACAGCTTTCAAGTTGGAAATGCTGTATGAACACAAATATAATATTCTTATAGAACCATTCTTTAGCAGCTTATTCTTGTCTGTAATTAGATGTGGTAATCAGATTGTATTTTGTATAACACTGCCATTTCCCTTTATCAACATACAGCAAGTGGCTCCAGAGGGCACCTATGACCCTTTAATGACTTTACTGTTTTTCAGCTAACGACCATCAAATCATATCCAAAAAGAAAACGAAGTAACCTGCAGGTATACACACAGTGAAATGCATGATGCTTCCCTTCCTCCACTGACTGGTTTTGAGAAATTAGCTAATGATAATGGTTTGATAATGAAACAGATGTTCAAAGTTGCTTGGCTGCTTTATGCACAAATATCCCTGTAGGAAACGTCGCACCCTTTGCTCACTCCCAAAGCACACACAAGTGAACTTGGTGGCACTTTGCAGAGCAACCTGCCCTTTTATTTCTCACCTCCTGGAAGTGACAGGCTGCATCTCACAAGTTCTTGACATACTTTTTTTTCTATATGGTCCTCCCTCAACTGGAATCAGGAGGCTTATGTCTGGTAAAGACTGGCAATTACCAATCAGTACTCTAACAATGGGAAGGAAACAAGTAGAAAAAAGAAGACATTTGGACTGGTCTTCACTGGGAATACAGTGTCAGGAATCATATTCTCACTGCCTGCCCTATGCCCTTGACTGAATCAATTTGAGCAGGAAAGGAAAGTTTCATGAGAAAGACACCAGTAGCAAAATTATAGGAGTTTTGTGCCTTTGGAGAACATGGGTTCACTGCTGATTGCTCATGCAGGACAAAGCCAGTATAGCTGTTGTTGTATTAGCTTCTCGGGATCATATGCTTCCATCTGCAAAATTGCTGCCCACAGATACAGCACAATGTAAAGTCTCTCGATGTGGAGAGGCCAGTAAGAGTTTGAAATGGCATCCCATCACTAGACTGTACGTGGCTAAACTGTCCTTGCATAGCCTACATCATTCAGTGTCCAGCTTTATCTGGCTGCAGAGGCTTTAACAAATACACACAAAATAAGCCAGTGGAAGAAAAAAAGGATGCACCTCTTCTTTTTTTTTTCTTTTTTTCCCCCCCTTTTCCCCTCTCCTCCCTCCCAGGCTCTAAAATGCATACACTTCCTGTATCACAAGATAAGAAGGCAATCCGCAAAATGTAAAAATGAGGAACTTCATGTTCTGTTGTACATAAATCTCTACAGATCATGTGGGTGTGATTCAAATAAAACCTCTCTGCTTGTGTCATCTTTAACAAAATCTAACTGCCAATGCTTTAACACAACAGCAAAAAACTTAAATATTTCTGAGACAGCTCAAATAACAGCCTTGCAGGCTGATAGATTTTCTGTTCTGATTCTACACCTCTCCTCTCAGTCACACTAGGAATGCAAGAGGGAGGCTTCAGGGTATTCATTTCCAGCCATCAATAAATAAGTGAAGTCTGCTTCAATTCCTCTAAAACAAGAGAGGAACTAAACACAGCTCAAATAAAGTATTTACCTTTCTGGAAGACTTTCCCTGATGCAGGGAGTCCATGCCACCAACATCAGCAAGCGGGGCAATCCAGGGCACAGCTAAGTTTTAGATGAGGCTACATAACAGTCCATAGCAGCCATGTTTCTCTAGTTTTAAAACTACAGACCCTTAGGAAAGCTGGTAATGCTAATCTCCAGGTTTCCTGCTAATCCACCAACTAAGATTAGAAGAACATTCTGCATCATTGCTGTTGCAATCCAGTACATGGTTTGAAATGTGTCACTTCTGAAGACGTTTTTAGTCCCAGGCCAAATGGTGTGGTTACAATTTAAATTCACTCTCCCTAATGCAGAGTTCTAAACAGGGTTTTTCTAGCCTTAAATCAGTGTCAGCCCTTTAAGAAGACAGTGTATAGGAGTAAGAAATTTAATGGATTTAAAGAGTGGAGGTATTGATGGCTGTGAAGTGGAAACTATCCTGTAAATACTATAACAGGTAAGACAGTTCATCTCATTGCAATTTATTTGATTCAAACATTGGTGTAGGGGAGGGCTGGCAGCTGCAGGTTCTATTTCTGGAAGAGATGTGGGATGGAACTATCGCAGGGGTCTGCTGCTCTAGGCATGGCTGTTGAGGGTGAGCCATGGCAGGGAATCTGAACTTGCACCTTTTGTCCCTGCTAACCAGGAGACCTTCTCTGAATAATACACACACTTACAAATATGCCTCCAGGTCTGCTCTCCAAGCTGTACTGTCTGGCTTTTGTGCATGTTCTGTTGCCTACTCTGAAATACACTACCTCTGACTTGTAGGTACTGTGTTGGCTGTAGGATTCCCACCCCAGGACAGTACACAGACTGTCAGCAATCCCCTGTTCTCTTAGGAAGAAACACTGACAATAAATCACAAGTCACCATAGCAATATTCAGTACACTCTGCCTGGTTAGTATCTCACTTATTTACCCTCCTGCCCTTCCCAAACCTCAGAAAACGACCTTGAGCAAAAATAAAAAATGTAGCAAAGATGGATTTTTCAACCAATTAGTAGCACATCCAATAAATATCAAACTGTTCTGTCCAGATAGGAGCCTGCAAGCATCTTAAAACCTCTAGCTTAGTGATTCCCAGCCTACAAACCAATCAGTTCTGTACAACATCTCAAATTAATTATCTGAGAAAAAAATGGGAGATGATCCCAACGATATCCACATAAAACCCTGCTAGGCCATGTGAGCATTAGAAGACTGGAGTGAGAAAAAACGGGAGGGAAGGAGGGAGAAAGACAGTAAATACAGTGCACTTTATTTTCCTTCAAGAAGCAGAGAATTTATAGTCTGTTTTTCAGGGTTTTTTTTAAAGACTTGTTTAGTCTGCTTTGTTATCAGCCCAACCAGGATGCAGGCCTACCTCTTGCCTGTACAGAAAGACATCCACACGCCAGCAGTAGACCTGCTGCTTCTCATTCCCTGCAAAGGATGCTGCAAGTCAGCACTCTGTTAGAGTGTTTCAGCAGTAATCCCAGCATCGGCATTCCCTGCAGCTACAATTCTATGCCTGTTGACCACCGAAACACTCTGTTTTTATATGTAACTGTTTAATAATTATCTAGTGATCAATTCTTACAAGTTTAGGCAAATGCCTCACTTCTCAGGCAGACTAATCTTTAGCACCCTACATGTGGTATCCAGACTTTGTCTCCAAAACCCACCTTGTCTTTGTCATCAGCATCTCTGAAGCAGCTACTGAGACTCTGACTGAGAGACATGCACATCAGGTTAGACTCTAAAAATAGAGGTATGTGTGGTCATGCTCCGATACTTGGTCCAGTTTAAAGGACACAAAGACAGAGCTGTGGGAATGTCCAAAATCCATCAATGCTTGCTCTCATCTTGTTGCTAGTATACATAAAGCTTTGGTAGAAGGAACTTCACACAAAAATACAAGCTGTTATGAGAGGAACCAAGACTTAAATTCTTAGATGTTAAAACCAAAGAGAATCCTTTTCACTTCCCTGCTCTTGGCTGTTGACTTTCATTTGTTTAGATGCCAGTACACTACACTTCATAAAAATTAACACTTTTTATTTTCTTAAACACTTACAAGCTTATTTTCCTTTCACTTGTACCAGCTGTTTATCTCCTGACTTGATGATTCTCTTTGGAAATGTGAGTTGACATCTGGGTACGAGCTGATGCTGTAAATTGCCAGCTTTTCTGTCCACTTATGCAAGCAAAGATTAGTTCCTCCAACTACAGTAGCATCTCTCCAAAGAATGCTAACATTATTATACATAATAACCCTCTTCTTTCACTGCTATATCCCCTTTCTTTTCATTCAAGTACATTTTTTATTTCGCTGAAGGCAAAGCAATGCTTTCAGGTAGTAGGCAATACAAATAAATGTCACTTAAAGAGAAAGCTTCCCCAGAAGTTCATGATTGCTTGCAAAAAGCAGCAAGGAATAGGTGAGAAGGAAGTACACATTTTGGAACAGGTCAGAAGACAAAATGAAGTGAATCCATGGGTTCTGCCTAACTGAGCCTAAGCACAGTAGCTAAGGGAATCTTGTGTCCAGCTTCTACCCTTTCCCAGGAAAGTGCAAGAAGGAAAGAGAAGCAGCTACACAAAGCATCATGTCCTTCACCATGACCCTGGCTTGTTCATTTGACCTGTCAAAGGAAAAGATTCCACACTTGTTTCCTTTCATCTCAAGTTTAGTAATGTCTTTCACAGCTTTTATGATTTTGCCTATTTCATGCTTGTATAACATCAGGAGATGCAGACATAATGCCTACAGCTATGATCCACACGTGACTTAGCCAACATTTCTTTGTCTTCCACACCCAACACATGAACGTTGTTCATCTTGAAGCATGACACAATTCAGACACTGGCAAGACAATACGTGAAAGGTATCATAGAACCAAAAGCCACAAGTTAAACTGTTATCCCTTAAACCAACCAGCTGTTAGCAGGATGTTAATCAACAGATTAGCCTGGGTGATATCACACACCATTCATCCTATTTCAAGCTTTAAAGGTTAAAGCCAACACCTTAAACTACATGAGGAATGCAAGGCAGGCATGGGACAGAAGTGCCACATACTCCCTGGAGAGTTATGTGTCCCAGACAAGTAACAGCATAGTCAAAGGCAGTTTCAAGCATAAACCTTGCAGACAGAAAATCAACAGTATCTGAGGTTTGTCTCATGACTCTTGGGTTGGGAAGAATCAATGGGTAACACAGTGGTCTCCCAAATACAAAATAGTAGCTGTTATCCACAGATTGAGATGGGTTTTTTTGTGTACTAAAAGAAAACTGTCAAAACTTTTTAAAGTTTCATGCCCAAATCAAGGAAAACCCTGGCATTCTTTGCACTTCTGCACTGAGATTTATCTCATAAATAATAATCCTGAAAAAGACCTCACCACAATGAGCAAAGAAGAAAGTGCAAAACATGGAATAAACTAAGTGGCTGTGGTTTCTGCTGTAGTTATTATTTATCTGTCATTGGATATGGAGCATAGTGAGGAACAGAAATGTCAGCAAGGGGAAGGAGGAAAGTGAGTCGGGTTTCTGCCCAGAGAAGGAGGATGCTCTTTAGTTGAACAAGATCAGCTTCACAGAAATGCTAACAGACAGTGGAAATAATGTGCTGTTCTGGAGGAGGCAAAAATACCATACGTAAGTTTTATAGCCATTTGTACATGTACATCTCAGCCTCTGCTTAAAGGTGGCCTGTTATTGTAGTGTTAATATTTCAGTGGATGGCACCTGATTCAATTAGGCCTTCTACCCACAGTGAGTATTCAGTGCCATTTTGATAACTTTAGAGTTGCAGTACTCCAGCTGACCCCTCCTCTGCAGAAAAGACTGCTCCAAATGCCCAAAGCTTGGCCATCACATTTCAGAGTCTCTTGTAGCCTTGGCCTTCACTTCAGGAGAGAAGATAAGTCCTACATAGACATTTGGAGGCAATTAGGAAACAAAAAGCACAGTCATCTAGGATTAAATGTATGCAGGTTCCTTTAAACATAATAGAATAAAATAGTTTTGAGGCAAGGAAAAGGAAAGCAAAAGGCATTCTCTGCCATTAAACTACATAGGCACTGCTTTTGATTGTGCTGAGACTCCCATGCCAACAGTGCTACTTCTTGCTCACTTATCCACTCCTGCTTCACACCATTCCCCCAATGACTCTCTTTTACAAAACAGCCTCCCTTACTCATTTAGCTTTTTCAATCATAAAGGGAAAATGTTCTGAAAATAAAACAGTTCTGAAAATAAAACAGTTCTGATGTTCTGAGATTTTCAGTTCTTGCTTTCCCCAACAGCTTGCTCCATCCCAAGGAAAGTATTTTAATACGCTCAGAAGTCAAGGCAGATTTGCTTGCCTGATGTGTGACTTGCAGAAGGTCTGACCTGTTAGGGATTCCCAAAGCCCAGGAGACAGTAATCTAAGGAGAAACCAGAGACTCTTTCACATATTATGCTTAGCCAAGCTTTCTGGTCATAGTGAAACTTTTCCATTTTGTACCTAGCTAAAGAAGTGTACTGCTCTAAGTAGAGGATCAAGAAAGTAAGCAGCAGAAATCTTTCCAGGAATACGCATAGAGTAGGAAGGACCAAGAATTTCAGTACTTTCCACTGCCTGTTCAGTGTCCTTCTCACCTTGCTTGCGGTTACACTCTCTTACAGCAGCATTTTCCGGTAGTAGTAGTAGTGTGACATTGGGCTTGATGCAACATAGACCTGGGATTTGCTACTGCAAGACTAAACGTCCCTTCTCATTTCTTTTTAGCCCTGCACATGACATGCAGTACTTGCTATTCTCAGGAGAACAGATCCTCGTCCTCCCAGAAAACACGTAAGCAAATAGATGAAAACACAAGTTGCAGTCTTCTGCATTTTTTCACTACAAGTGAAGGTGCCTCTTGTGTGCCTGGGCAGCTCCCACCATGACAGGATATCGATCCTAATTAGGCCTGAGCCTCAGCTATTTGCTGACAAACTTGAGTTTGTCAGAGCGCTGTCAGAGGACAGGTTCAGGAGAAGGAACTGCCTGTCTTCCCAAGGAACTCGGCAGGAGGCTGCCCTGTATGGCAGGAGTGCCACTTAGCCCGACATGCTGGCTGACCTCAGGGAGGTTGTATCCTGCAAGTTCATCTGCAACAGCTTTTGGGGCCCACATTGGCTTCCACTGCCTCAGCCAGTAAGGTGATTACCAAACACCTGGAGCCTGCTCCTCTGCCAAAACTCACCCCTATTCCTTGCAGGACTACAAAACACTTGGTATGTCAGAACACTAAAATTAAAAGTATAAGCATCACTGCAGCCTGCCTAGTGAGCATTTGGGCTGAGAGGCAACAAAGAAGTTCTCCATTACTAATAAGAAAAATATTTGAAACCATGACAAGGCCTGACAGCTCACCAACACAGGGCAAAGCACTGCAGGAACAACTGTCCCCGTGGAACTGACAAGTACGGAGCACAGTAAAATGAGAACTGTTTAAACTAACAGGGAACATTTGCTCCAAATAAAAGCTATTTTGAGGAATTAAAGCAAACAAATGTTAGCTCCATGCAGCAGAGTGTTGGGATGTAATGTGTTGTGACACTTCATAAATTAGAGCTTTTTCTTCTTCCCCAAGGGAAGAGAATTCAAGTGCAGTCAAATACTTGAACTTGGAAGTTCTGTAGGCTTGACACTTACCAGTCTGTGGCTCCACTGATCCCCTGACTTGAGACACCTTTGTGTCTGCTCTGCAGGCTGCTTTGTCCTCCCTCAGCCTCCAGAAGGACACTGCTGCACAAGGAGCTTAGAGCTCACACACAGACAGCACTGCCATTGCTTCACCTTGACTGCCAAGCTCCAGAAACCACTCATCATTCCACAAGGTGAAATGAACTGATGTCACAGTCCAAACTCTCTGAGCTTATGCTTATTTTATATCCTACATATCTGGCCAAACACACAGTTTTAATTTGAGCTGTTTACTGTGTACGAAGGCACCAGCCTCACAAGACTAACTGTTGTATGAAAGGCAAAATCTACCTCCATACAACAGAATCCCACTTTAACTGGCATAATCCAGAGATGAAATGAGAGCATGGGCTCAAGTGTCATTGATCAACTCTCTGGCACTGGAAGTCCAACTGCACAACAGTGCAACACAAGGGCTGTAAAGATCCATGAGGGAACACCACAAATCTGCCTGCCCGATGCCCAGTGCAGAGGAAACACTCATGCTTATGATGTTTCCTTGTCTCAAACTACTCTTTGAGAAGACCTTAAAAAATAAAGAAGGAAAGAAACAAAAGAATCAGGAAAAGATATAAGAAGGAAGACAATGAGATGTCCTTGTTTGTAAAAAAACAAAAAAACAAAAAAACGCCAACCAATCAACCACTACCACTTCCTTCAGAGCATTTTTACAGTCATTGTTTGTAAGGTGCCAATAATGAGCTCAGAGTTGTACAACGTATGGAGATGCCAAGGGAGTTCATTAATTAGATGTGAAATCCAGAAAGCCAAAAGACAACATGAAATTACAGAAACACACAGCTTTAGATCTATAAAATAATAGTCCTTCTATTTTCTTAGTACAAAATCCAGAAGAAAAAGTCTTTAGAACTACTGTATTATGATTACTAACTCAAACACAGAGCACAAGAGGGTGTTTGTGATAGGGACCTGAAAGACAAGAGGTATAAGCAACAGGAAGATGTAGCAAAGATAAGGACAAAGTTACAAATCACTTCTTAAAGATCCTCGATATGCAGACACCATTTCATAGCTGCGAATACTGAGGCAGTGATATTGCAGTATACAACTACATCTCTTACTGATGTGCTGAATACTTAAGTGTAAAAATAATGCACCCAAGCTAGTTCCAAGTGTATGGCTGTGTCCTTACAGCACACGCGTGACAAACAACATCTGCATGTCCTCTTTGTGTGATGTGCACAGCAGAGGCACAGTCAACTGCCAGAAGATGAGACCTGGCAGGAAAAAAATATTCAGAAAGCAGTCTCTGCACTGCAGCACAGCCATGGCAGAGTTTTGCCAGTCATGAAGAGCCATCCGCATTCAGCAATGGGCAGACAGCATTAGAGACACAATACTCCCAAGAGACCACAGACCCTGGGAAAAGGCCTTAGCCCTTGCCACCTCCCCTTCAGTGCTAGTAACATCACAGCCAGTGTAGCACCACCTGTGGTGTCAAAGTTCTGTAGGAGTATGCTAAGCCCAATGAAGAGAGCAATAGTCTCTTCCATTTCCTCCATCCCTTCATAAATCCCAGCCTGTGCAGTGTGATGCCATATGGAAATAGGAGTGTAAGTCCCGTCAGGAGCAGTCACTGAGGGAACATATGCAAGCTCCTCAGCCCTGTGTCTCACCCACACTGTAACACCATATACTGATCGCTCTCAATTTGGGGCAAACCCATCCACCGATACATCATGAGTTCTTGCATATCCTCTTTGAAATATTCAGGAGAGCCTTACTTTACAGACCGTCCCTAAAAGTAAAGTAAAATAATTTTTTACTGATCTGCAGACTTCCAGAGCATCACTTTTGCTTCTGTAGTTAGGCCATTGGGACAACGAGAAAAAGCTTGCAGTCAAAAGCTACTGAAGGTCTTTCTCATGCTAGTGAAATGATTTGCTAGCTTAGGACACAGTGATGCTTCTAAGAAGTAAACAGCAGTACTCTGACTAAGTGTGGCAGCAGCAAGACTCTCCTTTTCAGATGGAACTTTGCACCTACCCATGCAGACAGGCTCATCCAAGAAAGATAGCTGCTTAAACCTCAAGTCTTTGATCTACTGTCTAAACTCTTGAGTAATAAGGAACACTTCACTCCCACTTGTAAGCTCAGACCACTACAAGGCTCAGACAGATTCACTCTCAGAGTTTTCAAGGGAACATTTCAAAGTTTTAAGGGTGGTGGCAGCTGAAGGCAAAGATATTTCATTTTTAAATGGAGGCAGATTCTGATTTATAAATATGGAAACTGAATGTATGCAAAAGCACAACTCTGCTTCTCTTTGCGCATACACAATTCAGAGAGCTGAACTGATCAGTCACCAAACTGAATTGAAAGTCATTATGCTGAAGAAAAGACCTTGCTTGCCTAACCTCAATCCAGAATGAATCTAAACCTCTGCTTTCCAACTCTCTGAATATGAATAGGGACAGCATGAATACACTGACAGGTCTTTTATTATAGCTAGAGGGTGTAGCAATAATTAAAACACAAATCCTGTATGCATGTGGCTATGGCACTTTCCTGAAGAAATACTCCAACTTTGTCTTTTTGCGAGATTAGGTTGTCAAAATGATATTTTTTAAGTCTGTGAGAGTGCAGCACCTGGGATTTCCAAGTAAAGGAAGCTTAAAGAAACTGCGAAAGAGATGAAAGGCTAGTGAAGTTCTCCAACCTTCCTTCTACTAGTCTGTGCATGTAACTGGGTGAAAAACACAATAGTACAATGTTACAGCTGAGACGCAATACACAGAGACACAGAATTTCCAATTAGAAGTTTCTCCAGCAACAACTTGCTTCCACAAAGCCAGCACCCATCCTTACTGGAAAAATCAACCAGCAATAAACTTAGCAATGGTATTTTGGCCAGGCTGCTGTAGGAGCCCTAACATCCATAGGTCTAGTACTTCAATTAGCAGGTAAAACATAACCCTCCACCTACTGGGTATTAACTAATCTCTCTGTTGATCTTTTGGAGCTCTGCAAAGAGCACATTTCTCACTGAGCACCACAGGTAGCACAAACAGGTGTATGAACAATTGAGGTTGAAGCGGGAAGGGGAGTGGAACAGAAGGAAGAAAAGCTTTTTATTAACTAAGGAATGACAACAGAGTTATTTTAAAATATTCAAAATGCCTTTTTGAAGCTGAAACAAATGATGAAATCAAAAGCCTACACATTGAGGGGTCTGGCAGACTTCAGATATGGCGTAAAATTCCAAGGGCACATGGAGATCATAAAGGATCTTAGCACTGGAATGTGGCTCATCTCCTGTATTCAGAGGCTTCTCCCATGAATTTCACAACTTTGCTGTTGTCTAATCACAAAGATGAAGGGAGAATGCAAAAATAAAGCTGACTTAGGTCCTGCTACTTCAATTCCAAGTGTGAACGTTAAATATAAGCCATACAGATCTGTGTCTCAGACAGCGCTTCAAAGTCAGCTGTTTCCAAGGTCCTTGTTAGGCAAACCTAGTTTAAAATGAACCTAGTCATGTCATGCTTGGGAGCTATTTTTGTATGTGTCACCCTAGAAGACTTCACAGCTCTGTCTACAAAGTGCTTTCAACATATTTCTACACGGTAATAACTATTTTAGCAGAATAGCTTGCTCATCAGTTTAGAAATGGTAGTATCCTAATGCCCAGTCATAGTGCTGCAGGTCTAGGCTTTACCGCAGGATTGCTCTTTGGATGCTATTAGCATGGATACCTGTGTTCATCAGGTCATCCTGCTCTGGCCTCGTAGGTTGCAAAGTAAGGATTTGCCACACTGCCACAGATTCTATCACCTACAGCTCACTTTCAAACCACAACCTTGTATCTGCCCTAGAATGCACTACTTGTAAGATAATCATTGTTTGTCCTATGTTAACATTGACCTCCTCATTTTGTCAGGCTCCTGAGGTTTTCCATGCAGCTGCTTAATGATTTGCTTCTCCAGGGATTTATATTTTCCCATATGCTACTGAGATGCAAGTTGAACTGTTGCATAGCACCTCACACACCTGGCAGAAGAAAGGAACGTAATGGAAACTTGAATTATTGACTCTCAGTTTTTGGGATATATAATATTTTTTCCTCATTTTCAGAATGCTTTTTTTTTTTAATTTCACATTTGTCCTGCTCATTGTTCTTAGAAGTTGGAATGACATAAAAATACTGTGGCCCAAGTCAAGAGAGAAAGGAAGACAACCTATATTAGGTCAAGCAAATTGCAGCAGTTGGCAGCCTGGCTGGGCTCCTCATAATGGAAGAGCAATTCTGTGGTGCAGAGAACTTTACCTGGGATTGCAGAGTGCCCCTGCTAGGCTCCTATCAAGGCACAGAGGACAAAAAAGTATTTCTAATAGGCTCCATTTTCCTGAATTGCTGAGGAAGAGGAGATAGAAAATCATTCTTGTAACACTTCTGGAAAACTTGAAGAGCTTATTGCTATGGAAACTGCTCCAGCAAAGTGCGTGCAGAAATGGGGAGCAGCAGAGAGATGTGTGGTGCACAGAATAGTAATTCTTAACACCCAAAACTAACCTCTGGCAACACAATCTATTTTGGATACCAGCAACAACTTGACCTTGGTTTTATATCAAAAAAAGCCACAAGTAAGGGACAATTAATGAAAACTTGAGACTGCATGGGAGAGTGCTAGCTGCAGAACCATACGAAAATAAAACAATACACACCAATACATACGGCATTAGAGAAAATCTGGTGTACAATAGGACTAGATCGTTTTAGCTGAACTAATTAGCTGAACTAATGCTAACCTTACAGTGAAGTTTTTCTAAAATAAGCAGGAAAGCTTCAGAGTTTCTTTTCAGCAGGCTTGAGAGCAAAATAAAGCCAGGCTGGAGGAAGCCTTTAGCAGAAGAACGGAACAGAGGAGCTCTGATTGTACCACACCAGTGGCTGTGCCACAGAAAGAAAAGACTCTACTAAAATAGGGACTGAAAAGGAATAGTTCAGAAAAGAAAGAAAAATCAGTTAAAAAAAAAAGGTAAGAAACAAAATACTCTCTGAAAGTGCTTTACATGCAAATAAACTGTGAGCCCACATTAATTGCTCTGGGTCAGTTTTAACAGTAGAAATGAAATCTCTTCCTTTGAGGTATATGCATCTGTGTATACTTAGATATTTTTTTCCATACAAAGTGTGTGGCCCCAGGTGTAGAGCACAATTGCAAATGTTCAACTAGCATTAGCATGGTGTTAGTATGCATTTAAGAGTTCTGGTAACTTCACGCTTGTGCCTGTACAAACACATCTGCAGCAAACTGGAGGTTTTACACAAAAAGATGCTAAGTTAAAGAATTTTAGAAGAATACTTTCCTAATGGAGGGTAAATCACCAAGAACAGGAGGAGTGATGAACTATGACACTAAAAGGTCTTTTGAGGTCTTCATATCTTCAGGAAAATAAAAGCCAGGCCCCTGGGACAGAATTTAACAATGTTCCACTAAATTTGGCTTGTTTTCTTTTTGGCTGCATAAACATCTGTAATCCCCAAATTCCTGTCCCTATTCCCAGCAGCTGGTGAAAATGAAACCAATCCAGCAGAGGAAGTCTGATCCTCACCAGCACAATGAAGAATGTAACACTGTTGGGCACGACAGAGATAACATGACCATAATACAAAACAGTGCAGCACACTTGTAAATTTAAACAAATAGGAATAATTTCAGAAACAACTGCAAGACACTACTAAGATAAATTGTTTGCCTCCCTCGGACAGAGAAAACATGCAAAGACAATAGTAAAGGCCTTCCTAGGAAGGCATAGGTGACGAAAACTACTGAGCTGCTAAGGGTTAACCTCAGCAGTGGCAGCGTATTTTCATTCCAGTGTCTAAGCTTCTGCTGGAGAGGAATTTTACAAATAAACTTGCAGGCTTTGCAGATCAATTTTCTACTTTGTTTTATCACTCTTTTCTCTCAAACAGACCCATTGTGTCTCTGTTTCTTTTTCAAACACATTTTAAAGTTTTAGTGCTATTTTTTAAACAGTGCAGTCCCCTCCATTCCCCCTTTTCCCAGTACTTGAAACCACATATGGAGCTTCAGTGGCATTTGTATTTCTATCAAGAGTATTTAGGAACAAACAGCTATGAAAAACGTTACTGTTAGGGTTACATTTCACCTTGGGCCCCAGGAAAAGTAAACAATTAGACAGCTCAAAGAGTGGGGCATTGTGCAAACGAAGAACCAGCTGCAGAGATAAGGAAAGAAGGGAGGAGGAGCGGGGAGCTAGAAATTGCTGGACCCTAACAGGACGTTGTAAACCGCAGCCTTGAAGACTGTTGGACTGAGACAGCTGTGCAAATTTGGCTGATTTATTATCTGGCTTGCAAAAGTCTGTATGGGGGTTGCATGTGTCTGTGTGAGTATAAGCATGTCCCTTAGTACACCGACTGGTGGTCATCCTCCATTGTCTGGGCGACCTCAGTCGAGCGGTTACCTGATTTCCTATGTGCATTTAATAAACATTTATGTTGCTAGCACCTCTGTCTCATCTCTTTGTATCTTGGACCTCAACAGTTATGCTAGGGCTCCAGCACTGCAGAGTATGCAGTATAGACCTTCACTGTCTGAACATTCATCAAGCATTTAAATGATAATATTACATTAGAGTGGCGGCTGTAGCCATGTGCATTGTGCATCGTCCCTGCTCATTGATTTATTTTCATATGTGCACATATACACATCTGAAAAATTGCTTAAAAAATTCAAACCCCAGACAGTGATAATCTAATAAACTCTAAAGTGAATCAATAGACTACTTAACAGCAGAGAGATAAACTGCATTTAATAAGAGTTGGAATGGGTGAAGGGAAGGCTGTGTAAGATTCAGCCAGCAATACCAGAAGCACAGAGACGAAGAGCAAGGGAGACAGGAGCCTGAAGTGGGCAGAGACAGTAGTACAGGGACCAGAGCAGTTCTAAAAACATCCCTCCAGTTTTCAAAATGCTGGTTACAGAGCAATAAGAGTCAGGAGATTTCTTGACAGACATAAAATGCAACAGAACATGGTGAATATTTAAGACAGGATGACTTTCAAAGGAGCTCTCAGAAGCTGTTAAATTTAGTTTCTGCTAATGCAGGGGCTCTCATGGAGATGTGTGGCAGTCATAAAAAATGGGTCTCATAAGCTGTGACCCTGAGGTCCCCTCCTGAGAAAGTAGTTAAGATTTTTATTCCAAAGTTGCTTCTAGGGACTAATGGCATTTAAAGATATTGAAACTGAAATTAAGTGATGTGCCAAAGTTTACAAAGAATCAGTAGCAGAGCTGGAAATAGGATTAGTTCACTCGACCAGCAGCCCTGCGCATGTTTTTGGTTGCATTGCTCCTTGCAATTTTTAAAATAAAGAATTGACTGCAGGAGATTACAGGTTCTTGCATGCAACACAGGCAGCACACTAAAAGAGAAAGCAATGTATGGCAAGACCACCTGTTCAATACGTATCAGGACACTGTAACATCACTTTTTTGTAGTGTGTCTTTGACTTCCAATTTATTAAGCTTCAGCAACAATACAGAACTACTCTCCGCGTAGCTGTGTCAGCAAAAATACCAAAATTGGAACAGACATGGGATCAAACTGTTTTACTCCTCTTCCTAAATAAAGTCTGAATTACATCACGCAAATGTGGATGAGTCAGAAGGATGCCAAAAATGTATCTCCCTAGTTCATTTCTTCTTATAACTGGACATCTATGAGCATCTAACAAAGAGATAACACTACAGTATTTAAGGAAGTATTTATTTTTCTATTATTTAGCAAACGCTTGCAAGGCATTGTCATTCTGACTCTGTATTATAAATACCTCTCCCTGATGAATTTTGCTGACAGCAAGAACCTGGGAAAAACTTTAAAATGTTTTGAGAACAACTGAGGGTATCCATCTCTGAAGCATTTCCTTCTCCATCAGGAGAAGAAACAGATGAGGCACCACCTGAACCACTCTATTTCTGTCATGTAACAAAATCCTCCAAAACTAATGCCAGGCACTCGTGCTCCAATTTTCCACTCAGCTCCATGGATAGCCTATAAAAGTTATTACTAGACAAATACAGTTCATAGATCTTATCAAGAACCTGTGGTTTGACTTTCAGACTTTTGATTTGACCCAGTCCAGACTTTTTCCCACTCTCAGTCTCACATGTATTAAGTCTCCCCAGTTCAAACAACTCCAGCCACACCACCTTGACAGGACAAATTTTCAGGGCTAATACCACACTTGAGGCCCATTACCTATAGGCCAGGTACCAGATCTCTCATGTCCTGCAGTGATGGTATGCAAAACACACACAGAAGCTTTAACCAAGCTTTTTGTAAACTCCTAAACAGCTATAGTACAACATATTTTAAGGATAAACCTTCTGAATGCAAGTCATCAATGTAGTTCATAATTTTCTTTCAAATCTTAGCAGATGGAAGGACATGGGGGAGATGCCTTACCTGTATTAAGGAAAATGAGACTCTCCACTGCCTCAGCAGGCCACTGCAGGAGTTCCTATAATCCCAGGCTAGTGAAAAGTTCAGTTAAGTAAAATACTGCCTTGTGTCTTATAACCTTCTGGGGATTTTCTGGCACTGAAAAGAAAGTATCACATGGCACCAACCACACTAAAATGCTAGATCAACTCTCTTTAGTAAAGGAGGTTTTTTAAGCTCTGGTCAACCTCTAGTAAACACAGCAAAGTAAAAGTGCTACATAACCTCAGTACCCAGTGAAGATCCTCTCAGACTACATAAATACATGGCTTAATCATGAAGGATTTTCAATTGTGGTCCTCTCCTTTACCTTTTACCTTTCCCATCCCAATAACATTTTCCATCTTGTTATTCTTGTTCCAGTGATTATTCTAGTTTCCTTGTCAAAGAAGCAAATGAATGTCACCATCACTAACACAACATATGCTACCTACCTTTGGATGCATCTCATCACAATGTCGTGATGAAGGAGAACAACCTCCCACACTAGGCAGCAGTCTCCCTGTCTTGCACAAAGCTTTCTCCTCTGCCTTTAAGTCACATTTCCTATTGCATTGTACCTGGATAAGGACAATTACATCCATGAATGGGCCACAGACCATGCTGGCTTTCACCAGAGGATATCCTGCACAGGCTACCTCCAAGCACAGAGTAAAGAGGCAACAATCTCTCTCAACAGCACTTCTCCCAACAGACCTACCCATCCTTCCAGATGGTACTGAGTGTCCACATCTTATTTTATTAATGCTACAGATGATGACTTAGCCAAAGACAGCTTTTTAAGTAAGATACAATGTTGAAGTAGGAAGGGGAGAAGCAGGGCAAACCATCATATGCTGATGCTGTCAGTGTTGGGCTTTGTTTAGCGAATCCTCAGTTTTCCTTCTTTCAGTCCTAATGGTAGGAATTGTGCACTAAAAGTAGCACTTCGGATGTATAGCTAGTTACTGTAAAAACAAGAAATGAAAGGTTGCACCATATGAAAAAAATTCAAAAGAAAAGGAGAGGAAGGAGGAAGAAACCAAGTTTTAAGTCAGCTCCTCTGGTTTTATGTTAATGAAACCAATTGGAAATAACATTTTTTTTCATCCAAAGAGAAAAAAATCCATGAACAAATCAGCATGGATTTGCAATCACTCTTTTTGCAGCTGTCTCAACAGGCAATCCAAAGTCTCAGCTACTTCTTTTCTAACTGGGTCACACCCAAAGCATGCTGCCATGGGACTAGGAACTGCCAGATTAAAATCTCCAAAACCAGCACTATCATCAGTTTCTTTCCTTAACAGAGTATTAAACACAAGATCAACAGCATCCTTTTATTGCTAGAAAGGTCTATGGCTTTCCTTCCCTTGCCTCCACTACATTCTCCTTTCTTTTGGGGAAGAGTACAGTTGGTGGGAAGAGAGAACAGTGTCCATTATTAGATTTGGAGCTCTCCTGTTCTCAGTACACTAAAACTTAAGTTAAAGTTGTGTAGACTGAACTGAAAGTGAAAAATCAGGATTGCTTCAAAGCAACACAAGACCTAGCATCTTGTCTCAGGGACTTGGTTGCACATATTTCTGTCTAAGAATGTAAAGCAAGTAAGCTGTTCTATTTGTTGTGTCATGGATTGAAAAAGGGGAGTCAGAAGGGAAGCAGGCACAGATACACAGCTTTTTTGGCACACCAAAAAATTACATTAGGAGTTATGGCAATAAATTGGAGAGGTGCAGATTTAGATGAGACACAATGATGAATTTCTTTACAATGAGGATGGTGAGGCATTGGCACAGGTTGAATCACAGAATCATAGAATCACCAGGTTGGAAGATACTGGATCATCGAGTCCAACCATTCCTATCAAACACTAAACCATGGCTCTCAGCACCTCATCCACACGTGCCCAGGGAAGTTGTGGCAATCTGATCCAGTGGGAGGTGTCCCTTGCTCATCACAGAGGGGTTGGAACTGGATGATCTTTAAGACTCTTCCAACCCAAACCATTCAATGATTCTATGACATTTGAGGGCACTGATTCAGTTTATAAAGCAGCTCAGTTTTATGCAGATAATTAGAACATCCAAACACTAACATAACCCTGTTGCACACAATCTCTGCTGTATCCCAACATACCCAGATAGGAGAAGAAAAAAAATCAGAGACAGGAGAAACATTTTTAGCATGTCAGTCACCAAATCCACAGAAAGCAGATACAACTACTTAATTAATACAAAATAATGCAAGGAGCCATGCTGACATGTAACAATGCAGACTCCTTCAGTCTAGTGATGATGATTGTATCGGTTGAGCATAACTTTTTCTAAAAGTTAGCACATAGTCCATCAGCAAGTTTCTCTAATCCCTGGAAAACTAAGCCACATGCATACTTATGACTCCAGTCAGCACAGGCTAATAATAAACACACTTGAAAGAAAAGCAAAGGAATTGGTAGGCAAAGAAGAGGAGAGACAGAGAATGCCCAGATGATAGAAGAAATGCATATGAGATGCTATATAGAAAAGAATTAGAGAAGAGCATTGAAAATGACAGGCAAGTAATGATAAAAAAAAAGCACGGGGACAAGCAAATCACTTGCCACTGCACTTGTCACTGGAGCAACCTTCACCCTCCCAAATTCAGCTAAAGCAGAAAAAGCAAAACGAAAGATAAGGCAATGAAGTATTTTTATCTTTTACCAACGGCTAAAAATGTTAAAGGTACAGTCCAGAAACCAGAGAATTAGTTGAACTCAAATGATCTTTCTTCTGTGCACTGAAACTAAAGATTACCTCAACTCCAGATGCATAAAAAACACGTTCATTAGGTCCATGTATTTTCTCCACATGACTCTCTTCATTCCAACTAAAATAATTCAATAAAATTATTACACTTGTAATTTGATTAATGAATACCTACCTTTTGTTAGAACAAACATAAGAAAAGCCTGGATCTGGACTAACCGCCCTCTAGTTGGTTATGTCATTTCCCTTGGAAATGTGGAAGTTTTTCAAAATCATTAACAGCACAGTCCTAGAGTCAGTTAAGGCCATTTCTCTATGGATTTTGCTTCAGGTTCCTGTGGTAGCAGTGAAGGTCCAGTCCAGTTTATTTCCTCACCTCAAACTAAGTTGATAGCATGAAAAGCTGTTGTGAAGCACTGGTGCTTATCTATGGTTGCTTCCTATTTCTGCTATACTCACTATTTTTAGTGACCATGTTCATGACTCTATCGACAGCTCACCCTGAATGAAGTTAATCTGGCTTTCTAAGACTTTCCTCAGTTCAGAAGCACCAAATGAGCAAATGCTATATGCCATATTGGTGGGCAACTTCTGAGGGCACTAGATTTGCTGTTGAAAAAGGGGCAAGGACAATGAAATGACACACTTATTTCCGCTTAAAAATTTATCTAATTTATGGGCCCTGAAGGTCACTGCCAGTCTATAAGAACAATGTGTTTCTAGCTAATGCAAGATAAGACAAAGCAATGAAATGCAGGAGAGAAGCTTTTCTGTACACTGAATCGTTTTATCAATTAGTTTAGTTGACAGGAAATACAAAAATATTTGATCATACATCATTCAAGCTGATTTTTTACTTAATAAAAATGCAAAGTATGTTTTTGGAAGGATTTACAGCTCCTTTCTCTTCACTAATCAGCCACTTACCAGCCTTTACAAACCAGGAAGCTCCCTGATACCCCAAGAGGGCACAACACACTTGAAAGAAGGCAAGATGGTCACTGCTCATTTCCAGCTCTGCTGTGTCCCTTATCACTTACTTCCAGCTGCAACCCAACATCTTTACAAGTAAAGCCAGGAGTTCTCTCTCTGACATTTTATGTATGTTCTATCCTTTTGAACAGAGTCATTATCCTCATAACAAGCGATTGCCAGAACATGGTTCCTAGGTTCCTCCCAGACTGTTTACCTAAGAGCTTACTAGTGAATCTGGAGACTCTTCCTGAGAAAATGGCTCAATATTCTTTGCCCACCAACTGAATGACAACTGTGTCATGCCCATGGATGACATAAGCCAGAGCAGAACTAAGGAGCCTGAAACAAGCAAAGTTTATAATCTCCTGCTGCTGAAGCAGGCGCACACATACACCAAAGGCTAACATGCACAGGACAATTTAAAACATCAAACATGCAGTTAATTCATCCAGGGTATTATCGAGTGGCAACTGGTTCCTTGGATTTGGGTAAGTTTTTTATCCAACACACACCTCACTGGGTCTATGGTTGTTTGCAAAACTCAATTTCAGAAAATAACTGATGCTTCCTTTCTGAAAATTCCCAGAGCTCTGAGTGCAGTACCACTAATGGGTAAAGCTGGCAGAAGCTGACACTGCTGCTAAAAGCAGTCCTACCCTCCTTACCCAAGCTGCTTCTTACAACCTAGGGCTGCCCTAGCCCAAACCCCAATATCAGCTCCCCAATCTGATTTGCCATGAAACTTCACATATGCTTACACTGACAAAAAAAAGAGATGAGCAAGGCAACGAATTGCTGGGGGTAGAAATGACTCCTGTCAGAGGCAAAGCTGACTGAAGACATTATCTTACAAGAGCCAAATCACAGCTAAAATACTCAGTGAGGTTTAGGAACTGCTTTATCACAGAAAGCAGAAATTCTTTAGGCTCCTTCTGAAAGCAGCTGCATCAGCAAATCTTTCCTCATATGAGAACTGTACTAGTTACAAACAGCGAATGCACATACATAACCGTACACATACAAATACATACCTACATGGCAGACCTAACCAGGATGGTTCCAGTGCAACCCACAGCTGAGCTTCACCTCCTAGAAAGTGAATCTACTTCACAGTTGTCAGTGTATTTAATGTAAAAGCCGAGAACAGACGGCAGTATATTTCCTTAATAAGAAAACACTGTAAACACAGTTTGTCATCTGTGTAATGTGTCTACTTGAAACAAACAAAGTCACAATCAAAAATGCAGAAGCTCCAAAATCAGCAATAATAACAACAACAAATAAATCCTGTTCCATTTCATATAAACTAAATCATATCCTCAGTTTATGACAAGGCACTGCATCATCTACTGATAGAACAGTGACCTTACGTAAATTGAGACAAGATTGCATGCAGGAGTATTAATTTACTTACAAGCAAAAGTATTCTCTCTTTTCCACATTATAATCTGTGCTATTGAGAACAATTACATTATATCACAACGTGGAAGCCTGAAAATTTCAGAAATTCTCTTTCAAACAAACAAGCAAGCAAAAATCACCACAAAATTTATGCAAGAGCAAATCTAGTGTTAGCCTATAACTTCCAAACCCAGAAAAAAAATCACAGAATCACTAGCTTAGAAAACACCTCCAGGATTGTCGAGTCCAATCATTCCTATCAACCACTAAACCATGGCCCTTATCCACTTGTCTTTTAAATACATCCAGGGATGGTGACTCAACCACCTCCCTGGGCAGCCTCTGCCAGTGCTCAATGACCCTTTCTGTGAAAATTTTTTTTCTGATGTCTGTTAGTGTCCATGGATACAAAGACACGAGATGGAGTTGCTAGCAACGTAAATGTTTATTAAATGTGCATAGGAAATTAGATAACTGGCCGGCCAGGGTCGTCCCAGACAAAGGAGGACGACCCTGAGTCGGCTCTCCAAGGGATATACTTATACTCACACAGACCCCTGCAACCCCCATACAGACCCCTGCAAGCCAGATATCAATTAGCTAAGCTTGCATAGTCCTCCCAGTTCAGCAGTCTTCAAGGCTGCAGTTTACAATGTCCTATTCTTTGTCAAGCAGTTTCTAGGCCTCCCTCTTTCCTCCCTTCCTCCTAATCTCTGAGCAGCTTGTTCCTTACAATGCACATTCTTTGAGCTAGCTAATCATTAACTTTTGCTGGGGCCCAAGTCTTCAAGTAAGGGGATTTGTGATCCTAACATTCCCCCCTTTCTTTTGGTCATGAATCAAATCCTTGATTCTATTTCTTGTGAGTCTAGGGGTTCATATTTAGTCAGGACAAGCATTCTTACTGCTGTGATTCGGCCCTGTACAAATCTCATGAGGGTGTTTATAAGGCATGGTCCTATTAACAATAGTAATAGAAGCAATATGAGGGGTCCTGCTAGCGCTGTTATGAGTGACATTAGCCAAGGAGACCAATTAAACATACGCTTGTACCAAATTCTGGATTCTTGTCTTTCTTTTTCTCTACGTGAGAGGCTCTCTTTAATTATTTCCTGACTCTACTGTGTGTCTGATCTGATTTCTTTTCCATGTCTAATACCTTTCTACTGTTCACTGACATCACTGACATCATGCACATTGAAACACTATACGGGTTAACAAAACTGATAGTCCCAATGCTATAACACTGAGAAAAGATTATTTCAACCAGGGCAAGTTTAGGAGCTAGACTGATTGGTCAAATTGGAACAACTCATGCCCTCAAAGTCAGGAAATTATTTATGGTATCTGAATAACAGATTAACAATTTCAGTTTTATTTTTTAAAACTGATGCTGGTTTCAAGATTTGAGGCCTCCAAGGCTTGGGGTATAATTGAGGTTTCTAGCATACTTATAAATACATCTCTTCAAATTATTATAATTCATGGGCATGGCTACTCCTGGTGTTAAATGGAAGCCAGCGTAGTTTCAGATTCATGTGGCAGTTTTGACAACCACGTATAGTTTCCAAAGGTTTGAATGCTTGAGTGGATTCCCAAAATAAGGAAGTTTTCCCCAAATATTTACAGAGGCATCCAAACTATGGGAAAATAAGGCTTCTCTTAATGGACACATTAACAGTAATATTACAGTTCACTTTAGTTAGCCTTATTTTTTAAGGGTGTTAAGTGTTCTGTTGTCCACTGACTGGTACGTGATTTTCTTTACTTGATCCAAGTTCTTCTATCCCGACTGCTGCGGAGGCTGTTAGCAGTACCTCATATGGTCCATTTTACTGTTCTCCTGGTGGTTTTCCTGTAAAATCTTCAACAAAAAACTCATCCCCTGGTGCAAAAGGATGTACAGATTGATCTTAAACCTCTAGGCCACGTAGCTTGTTCTTTTTTTAATTTTGTTTGTTTCTCAAACAAGTTCAGCTAGTTTTGTTAGCTGATTAGACAAATTCTCACCTAATTCTGTGAGATCTTCTCCTGTATACTGCAATTGGTATACAGGGCTAAAACTTTACTTTCATTATTTCAAAACCTAAACAAGGCCAAAGGAAGTGCTTGATGCCAATATAGACTGGCTTCTTGACAAATTTTAGCTTGTTGCTGTTTCATCAGCAACAATTTAATGATTCATTTTCTCCACCTGGCCTCTGGCCTGTTGTCAGTATGGAGAATGTAACTGCCATTCAGTTCTTAAAATTTCACTAATCTTTTTACCACTCTAGCACAAATGTGTACCTCTACCTGACAATATTACTGCAGGCACTCTAAACAAGGTATAATTTCAATCAACAATAGTCTTGTGATTTCTGCTTTACTTGTCCTGCAAGGAAAAGCTTCTGGCCAACCTGAGAAAGTATCTGTTACTGCTAATGAATACCAGTGCGCCTCCCTTGTTTTACTGGGAGTTCAGGAAGATCTATTTGCATTCCTATTATTCACACCCCAAAGGGTTTGTTTTGTTTTCCTGCCATATTGATAATCAATTTTCTATCTTCCCTTGAGTATTTATCCAATTTTAAATCAGAATCAGAGATTTGAAGTTTACCCTCTGGGATCAAAGCAGATTTTACTTCTACATTTTTCTGCAGCCATCCTGGCCTCGAAATCTGCTAATTTGTTACCAATTTTCCCGCCAGTATTACCAATCTGGTGACCTTTGTAGTGTGTGACAGCAACTTCTTCTGAAAGATTTACAGCTTCTATCAGCTTTAGGATTTCTGCCACATGTTTAACGTGTTTTCCATGGGCAGCAAGGAGTCCTTGCTCTTTCCATATAGCACCATGAGCATGCACCACTCCAAAGACGTCCTTTTGCTAATTCCAGTGCTTGAGTTGAGGTGATTATTTCGGCTTTCTGGGCTGATGTTCCTGGGGTATTGGTCTGGCTTCGACCATTTCTCTGGTGGTAGCCACAGCATATTCAGCCTTGCGATGTCCTTGCTTCACGAAGCTGCTTCTGTCAGTGTACCACGAATCTTCCTTATATCACTGGTTCTGAAGCAGCTCCCCTAAGGAAAGATGCTGGATTTACAGTGTTAGTGGTGATTATATTCACATCTTGATCTAGAGGGGGAAAGCCAGTGACTTTTCTGCCCCAACACCGCTGAGACTGTGTGTGACACCATGACAGTCATTTTTGCCTTAGTGAATTCTCGGGCTTCTTGTATATTCAGAACTACAGCTGCATCTGCCCGTAGGCATCCAGGCCATCCAATTATCTGGAGAAGTAGGCTACAGCCCTTTTTACAGGGGCCTAGCGGCTGTGTCAGCACCTCTAGGGCCATCCCCTGTCTTTTGTGAGCTTTAATTGTTCAAATGCCCTTTTTTGCCTCCCAGTCCAGCCAATTTTGATGATCCCACTGGATATTCTTTCAATGGTTCATACAATGGTTTCACTAAGAGTCCATGCATAAACACCAACCTGTCGTTCCCAGAAAGGTTCTGAGTTCCTTTACCATTCCTAGCATGAGTGTGCAGCAAATAGCTTCCTTTTGGGCCGTCTGTATCATCTGGAGATCTCAAATCCAAGGTAGGTAAGTTGTCGCTGCATAGGCTGGGCCTTCTGCTGAAAGACCTGATACCTGTTCAGTCCAAAAGTTCGATAGACTTACGGTCCGTTGCTCACAGTCCTCTTCTGTTTGACTAACTCTCAGGAGGTCACATACTGCAGCAGGGTTCTAGTCCCAAGTTTCCAGGTCTCGTGCCAGCTGGTTCTCAAAAATAGTTCAGCTGTTCTCAATACTTTGAGGCAATACTGTTCAGGTTAGTTGTGTTTTACTACCAGTTTCAGGGTTTTCCCATTCAAAGGCAAGTCACCTTTTTTGCTTTCAGCCAATATCAAGCAGAAGAAGGCATCCTTCAAATACAGTACAGTAAACCACAACTGATTTTTTTTTTAATTGGTTGGCAAGGTACAGGGGTTCACTACCACTGGATATAGCTTTTAGCTAGTTTCTTTACAGGAAATATTGGAGCATTATATTCTGCTTTACATTCTTTTAATAACCCATATTGTCAATAATCATTTTTATCCCCCTTGCCATCTTCTAATCACAGAGGGTGTTACCTGACACGGGCCAAATTTACCTTCGCACGCTCCACATTTCTGGCCTTCCAGATACCTCAGAAGTCAACATGCTTGGATAAACCTGTTCCAGAATCTCTGCTGTTACCAGTGTTTTTTCCACCTGTCCTAAAGACAAACTCAATACTTTGATTAGTTGATGATATCTCACTTTAAATGTTGTACTTCCTGCCCCAAATATTGTTTCTGTCTCCAATTGCTTTAGTAAATCTCCTCTCATTAAGGTCTAGGGGCTCCTAGCAAACAAATTCATGTGTACCCACTTGTTTTCCAATTCATATTTAGCAGACTGCACAAAGAACGCATTCTCGGTTTGGCCAGTAGCTCCTATTACAATCACAGTAATCCTATTACAATCATTTTGATCTACAGGAATCAGTTGCTGGTTTACACAGAGGCTCCCGTATCTATCAAGAACATAACCTTTTCATTCATATTCTTCAACTTTAACCAGTGGATCCTCCAGGGTAATTTCCCCAGTCATTCAAGCTCAGCTACAGCTTCTGATTCCACTACAGTATGCACATTGATTATTTCTTAATTCCAGACCCTATTCTCATGCCACGTTCTTTTGGTGCTGCAGGTGATTTTGCAAACTGGAAAACATATCTGCACACATTACTTCTCCCAATTCTCCTCACACTTCAAGAACAACATTAATTACAACAAGGTGTTATGGCCACTTTACCCATAATCGAGCTCACACACCAGCCACCACTGATTATTAAAAAGCTTTGATCAAGGTTTACCTTTTTGTCCACCACTCAGTGGACCACTGATCCCCTTATGATTTAAGATCTTAATGATCTAATATATATCCCAGCTGGCTCTTCTTTAAAGCGCAGCCACTCTGCCAGCCTCCCATCTTATGGGTTCTGCGTTCTGGCTCCCCAGCCACAACTCACTTGCACTGCATAGGTGGATCTTTCCTTGTTGTCCTGGATCTTGCATTCAGGACAACCTAGATCTCAGCCATTTGTTACCCACAATAATCCATGTACAGTCTGGACAAGATTCATCATTATTTTTACAACAAAGCAAATACAATTCTGCACAAATATCTCATTTCACTGAAAGAAGGAACAAATCATGTTAACGAAAGGAATTAGATAGTTTAGCTTGTTCACCAATTGAAAACAGGGACAGTTACACAGCAAAGACAGAAGACAGGCCTGAAGACCCAAGAAGCGGGGTGGGGAGAGATAAGATAATGTCATCAGAGGCAAACAGGAGACACAAAGAAACCGTGATATGGGTATACTAACAAGTTCTGGAAAACAAAAGGACATTTAACTCTTTAACCAGTGTTTCCTGGAACCCACACAAACAAGTATGCTCAACCTGCATAGAAGTCATGCAGCCATGTGGGGGCCCATCAGTGGGACACATTAGGTGGACTTAACCCATGTGTGCCCCGGCATTGTATATTAAAACCATTCCTCCTTAATAATAGAATTGGTATTGATAATTGGGGTTGGCTTTTCACACTATCACCACAAAAATAACACACACACACATCCCCCAACATTAACTTATTCACTTCAAAATATACAGAGACCACACATTCACTTCAAAGTGACATATAGTGCCACAGTTCCAATTTCTGTGATTAATGTTACTCCACAGGGGAAAAATTTAAAATGTACCTTTTTATCTGAGGGTTCCCGTCTGTCCCTGCAGAGATCCAGCCGAGGAAGGGAATCTCTCCGGAGAAATCTCCGGGGGTACCCAAGAGAGTCCCACCCCCAATGGGTCCTGCAGCCGGGCAGAGAGGATCCCACCTGGGTCACTAAATCTGAAACAAAGAACTTACACTTAACGGTTTAATATAACCATTAGGGCAGGTACACTCTATTCAGAGCTGGAGAAGACTCGGGATTTGTTCTCAGAGTGCCTCTGCCAATCAGCGATTTCAGTTCTTTATATACACAAAATTATCTCCATATCCATATTTTCCCTGAAGTTACAAGCAGACTTCTTTCCGCAGATAAACTTTACTATTTCATGTTTTAAAATTATCCTTTTTACTGCACCAATGCAAATACTGTCTCTTTAACTCTTTTTTCTGCACACATCAACTACAAGACTGTAACCTTCTCCTTCTTTCTATCCCATCCCCGATCCTTATCTCAGGCAAACACTTGCTGGAAGCTTTTAACACTTAACTCCTGCAGACCAAAAGGGGAAAATTTCACAATCAAGGAGGAGAAGCACCAACAGCCACAGGCTTGGGCTTTTTCCTGTTTTTTTGGTGGGGGGACAAACCGGACTTTGATTCTGCATCAAATACTCTCTTGGGTCAGATTTTCCCACATGAACCATGTCTCCCAATGATGCAGCCCTTGCACGATAATCTTTAAAATGCTGTATCACTAGTTCGAGCGGTGTAGCCATCTCTTTGCTTTTGCTTTGAGTCATTTCAAAAACTATGAGACAGCACAGAAAAAATCAAACAACCGATAAGCAAACTATATCCGATAATCTGACGATCCTGATGCGTTAACGACTGAAGGAAGAAATATAAATTCAAAACTGACAGAGACCAAGACAGACTAAGAGCAGGAGGAAGTTGGGGACTAGCCCCTAGACCAACCTTCTCAGAGAGCGGTGGGGCGCCCCCTCACCAGCTCCGGCTCAGGGAAGCAATACTGCGTCCAGTTTCTTCCCTAGTGAGCCTACAAACTGGAGCTCCACAAAATCAGAAACAGATTTACTCACCTTCCTCGAGGAAGCTTGTCTTTCAGAATCTGGAATCAGGACTCTTGTCTTGCTGTTAGTAGCCCAGATGAGCCCCGAAAATGTTAGGGTCCACGGATACTAAGAGATACTAAGCAACGTAAATGTTTATTAAATGCGCATAGGAAATCAGATAACTGGTCAGCCAGGGTCGTCCCAGACAAAGGAGGACGACCCCGAGTCGGCTCTCCAAGGGATATACTCACACAGACACATGCAACCCCCATACAGACCCCTGCAAGCCAGATATCAATTAGCTAAGCTTGCATAGTCCTCCCAGTTCAGCAATCTTCAAGGCTGCAGTTTACAATGTCCTGTTCTTTGTCAAGCAGTTTCTAGGCCTCCCCCTTTCCTCCCTTCCTTCTAATCTCTGAGCAACTTGTTGCCTACAATGCCACATTCTTTGAGCTGGCTAATTATTAACTTTTGCTGGGGCCCAAGTCTTCAAGTAAGGTGATTTGTGATCCTAACAATGTCCAGTCTGAACCTCCTCTGGTGCAGCTCAAGGCCATTCCCGTTTGTCCTGTCCCCTGTCACTTGGGAGAAGAGGCCAGCACCCTCCTCTCTACAACCTCCTTTCAGGTAGTTGTAAAGAGCAATAAGGTCTCCCCTCAGCCTCCTCTTCTCCAGGCTAAACCACCCGTTCCCTCAGCTGCTCCATGTAAGGCTTGTCTTCCAGTCCTTTCATCAGCTTTGTTGCTCTTCTCTGGACACGCTCCAGAGCCTCAACATCCTTCTTGCAGCAAGGGGCCCAGAATTTAACACAGTATTCGAGGTACCGTATTCAAAAAGCTTACAAAGTCTCAGGTGAAGGAGAACTTTTGCATGAAAAACAAATTCATATCGTTTTGGAAATGGTCACTGCCCTGAAAAATAAATGCATGCTAAGAAACGGAACACCTCACGACTTATTTCATAAAGGTAGCACTTCCAAATGACTCTAGCCGGTGCTCTCAAGAAGCACAAGCAAGTTAAGGCTGTGGGCAAACCTGCTGATTGCAAGGAGAGGCAAGACTGGAGCTAATTGGCAGCCAGCAACATGGAACCATAGGACCATAGAATAGTTCAGGTTGGAAGGGACCTCTGGAGGGGAACAGTTCAGTCCTTCCCTTAATGTACAACTAATCAAAGTAGAAAGCAGTTCTATATGTAAATGAAATGAATGATCTTCCATAGAATCTCAGGATTTGGAGAAAAATATATAAGCCTTATCAACAAAGACAGCCTAAAAGCAGCAAATGAGTCTAACATTTTCCAAGTCCAACTTACTGCCAATCCTAAACAGTATCCCTGAGAACTTCTCGTGGCCCCACAGGCTCTTTAACTGTCAACCACTTAATAAAAAGGCCACCTAACTTAGCAATTCTTTTGTGTGAAGTAGTGTTTTGCTCCATCTTTTGTTTCCTGCAGTTTCCTGTTGGAACCTTTTTGCTTGCTCCCCTCCTCTTTGGTTCCCCCTTGTATTCCTCCTGTGCTGCCTCATGCAGGTGGGCAGCACAAACCAGGTAAGGGAGCTGGGGGACAAGTGAGGTGAACAGCCGCTGAGATATCAGAAAGATAAGTGGTTAGAAGAGCTCTTCCATTTCCTGGGACTCCTAAAACACAAAGGCTTTGAGGAAGTGGTTTTAAGTCCACTTAAAACCTGAGCTGAGACCGTGGAATATGTGCCATGTCACACAGACAAGGGAAATTAAGGCCATCCACAAATGTAACTTTGACACATGCAGAAATTATGAGTGTTATATCAGTGACTATTTCCAGCAGTGACTCTACTTGCATCTGCTTGCACAGAGTACTATATCATACATACCAACAGACTAAATCAATGCCTTTGCATCTTTCAGAAGGTTGAGAAGATGTCTTCAGCCCCCCGTGCCTTCCAGTACATGTGACCCTGCTACATATGCATCATCGAGGGAATTTCACTTTTCTATCATCATATTGTTTAAACAAGTTTTTATGCTGATGATTGCGGCTGCCCATACATAGGCAAAACAGGCAAACTTTGATGGGAATCAAAAAGCATTTCTAGTATTGCATTAAACTAGTCATTACTGGTCTTCTGAGGCTGACCTTCTGCCCCAGGGGTCCAGAAAAATGTGTATTTATTTCGTTCTTCTACCTTCATGAGGCGCTGAAAGGTATGGCATCAGCCAGAGTGCCACCATGCCTGTGCTCAGTATTATCTTCATTGTGCTCTTAAAAGTCAGGAGAATTATCTAAGCAGCTACCTTTGCCTTTTGGTATTGTGTATTAACAAAAAATAAAGTTCAACAAAAAAATGCATTTGCAAAACAGCTTCAACAATAGTAACCTATCCTGATTCCATGAAAAAGACAACAGAGCTTCAGTCCCCATATAGAAAATACATGTCTAATACAGACAACATGAAGCAGAAAATCATTAAAACTACTTCAAAACATTTTTTTTAGTACAATGGCAAAGAGATTATACAGTTGTGAATGTCTGCATGGAAGAGTAATATCAGATGAAAGACAGACAGGCATCATAAAACTCCAGTGGTTTCTAAGAAGGGGGCAACGTAACATCCTTTGTGAGCACTCATTCAAGTTTGACATAGGGCAGCATGTCATTAAATAATATAATAAATGGAGCTGGCCGGCTCAACATATTAGCAACAGAAATTCTGATTTCTAGTTTACCTGTTTGAATACAATATAGAATGGAATCCAGCCAAACATTCATAGGCCTATGTGGAGTTGGGGCTCTAGACAAACTTCCTAGATAGAATTACTGAATTATCGCCAAAGCTAGCCAACCTGACTGCATTTTCAAGACTGAAAAGGTCATTATTACCTTTCTCTTCGATTGATACTAAGATTTTGAGAGATCAAGACAGGTAGTTTAGAAAGGGAAATTTCCCTCATTTTTGCCAGAGCTTTATCTCTTCTGGGAATAACCAACCTTAGTGGAATTTAAACTCAAAACCTCTCACAAGCTCCAAACATAGTAAATCCCTTTATAAATCCACCTTGACCACTTAATCTACTAACAGACCTGCCACAGCTACAGAGGAAACTGCTTCTGGAATCTGTGCAGCTTATTAGCATGAAAGCTGCAGGGGAAGAAGGGATGAATGAAAGAACCTCTTACAAAATGTTCCTCATCCCTTTTAGCTAGAAAGTGGAGCATGAGCATATTTCAAAAAGTAAGAAATAATCCTTGTCAAGAAAACTCCTTAATAAAAAATGGCTCCATTTATGGATTTCTTTCTTCTCCTCAGTGTACTTGGTTTCTCAACCAAGGGAAGAAAATAATTTGGGGAACTACCAACTCCACGGCTATTACTTTACTATTGTTTGATTACATCAGAAACTACATAAAGAAAGAAACTGAAAGGTCAGATCTCTTTTAATGATCATTTTACAACTGGACAGGAGCAGGGTATGATCTGTGACACCGGGTTTACCTCTTAGGTCACAAACAAGTGTAGCACTTTGCAAGATGCATGCTGTCAGCAAAGCCATCACACAGGCAGATCAGAAAGACAGACATCTTCTTGTCCCTGTATTCTTCATTTAATGGCAAAGTAGTATCTTTCCAACATTCAGCCACAGAGTCATGCAAGAGAGTAGACTAATTTATTAGGCAACCTCTTCAAGCATGTCTCAGACAACAGTAACTGTGAATGTCTCAGTGAAGCACAAACAAATTCAGGTCCCTGCCTCCTTCCCAAATCCAAGTTCCCTCAGAGAACTATGTGCTGTCTATTTGGCACAGATGTTAAATGTCAATGATCAGCCTCTCCTTAATAGGAAATGGGCTTGTCTGGAGGAAATTTGCAGACCTTTGCCACCTGCAAGGCAGTAAATAAATATTGATTTTTTTTTTTATTTTCTTTTTTTACAATCCTTCAGAATAGTATGGAGATTAGACCACTTCTGGCCCAAACACAAGTCTTCCACAAAAGACATAGAAGTTCTGAATACTTCCAGAATACAAGTGATAATTGTTATTTTATTTTTAAAAGCTTTCTGAAAGATTTGGTCATTGAACAGCTCCTTCTGCTTATCTGGCATCACTTTTCTCTACTGCACAGTGGCATCTCCCCTTGTTGCTCCTGCCATGTGCAACATCTAAGTATGTTCCCCATTAGCTGAACCAGAAAACACATTTTCTCTGTTGTTTACCTCTGTCTCCTTCATGTCTCACCTTCTGTATTTAATTATTCTGACTAAATAAAACAGAATTGTATTTTTTAAATGTGTTTGTAAGGGAAGAAAAAGAACCTCTGTGCTCCTTTGGTACAGGCAAAAATTCTTTGCTCTCCTGAGTCACCACCTAGCAGAGACTCATCCACACGGGTTAAAGCAGACACTTAAAGAAAACTCTTTCTGTTGAAACAGCAGCAGAACGAAACATGGAGCCTTTATCTCAGCCACTCTTTGGAGTTAATCCATTAACTCTCCTTTTTCATCTGTCTCTTTTTTAATTTCTAGGTCAAGCTATGAAGTTTCATCCTGCTAACCAAAACAGAGGATTCAACACAGTTTCCTTGCAGTTGTGTGTAATGAATCAACCACAGCTTTTACAAAACTTACCATATTATAGAAAGGCATGTTCAAAAGATGGCTGCAAGTGAAGCTCTGCAAGACAATAAGCTAAGGTATGCGGGAGCTTCAAGGCACCAGAGCTCAGATGGTCAGGATCTTACAGAAAGACAAATGCTGCCCTGCTGCTGAGAGAATTCTCAGCAGGCACTGGGACCCAGTGTGGAAGTGCCTGCAGACAGCTCCAAACGTCACATTGCATGTGACAAAGCTCACAGATCCACTGCAACAGTGCTGGGAAAGTATTGCCAGGGGTGTGGATAAAAGGCTTTTCTGCAGCCTGATTTCTTTATTTAGACCACACTCATTTGGGGCTAACTATGAGCCAGTTTGCATGTGGAAAAACCATGCCTTTACTATTTATTTTTTACAACATATGGCAAGGCACAGGATGGGTGCATTTCCAGTACTTCCTGGTAGCGCTCTCTGCCAGGATTTCATGATCTCTCCAGCTCTTCTAGCCACTACTGACACTTCCCTTCCCTCTCTATTTGTTCCCCTGTTTACTTCACAGTCTGTCAGGAGCCTAAAAGGTGGGAGGATCCTCATTACCATTCTAGACACAAAGTTGTCTTTTATGTCACCACCTAGACAGTATTATCTTTTATTATCTTTATTTCAACATCTCTGAATACTCTCATTAGGCTGTTTCCTCTCTGGTCTGTGATCTGTTTTCTGCTGTAGTAAAATGTCATAAAAAGCCAGCTTTACCAGGTAGACAATCTTTCCCAGCCACTCCTCCAGTTGTCTTTGATGTAGCACTTGAGGATTCTGTGCAGTCCTCAAGTCCAAGACGGGCATTGGTAGACACACCCTCTCATGTATTCATTTAAAAAATCCCAAACCAGCTGCCAACTTTTCTCTCCCCATGCAAATTCCCACTCTAAATGACAATTAGGCTTCTCCTGTTACCTGCATGAAAAGCTAGGGCACGTGTATCAATAAGGTTATCAGTTATACTTAAAAATTTCTGCATTTTAATCCAATTTGTCAACCTTCACATGCCCTTATCTTAGTTAATGTATGAGCAGCCATGTTTGCTAATCTGGTCCATTATATTTTGACTAAAATACTGGGACTTCAAGCTTTGCAGCAAAAGTCGCCTTGATATCTCCGTATTTTCAAGCTAACATGCACAGTAAATATCAGGTTTTCACATGAACTCTCTGTTCCTGAGACAACTGCTCTTACTGAGGCAAGGCATGCAGCCCCTGTAGATTTATCTTCTCCAGCTGACTAATCCATCTACCCAACTCTTGAACAAAACCAGATATGTCCTTAGCAGTCTCACACATCCTTTTCTAAATATCCAGAGAACACTTCTGCCGGTGCCCCTCTACCAGACAGACTGCCCCAGTAAAACTGCTCTAACAAGTGAAGTTGAAATATTTAATTATGTAAAAGCCTAGTGGCTTTTCCCTTTCACAAGCTCATATTCCAATTTGTAATCCCACTACTACTGAAAATTAGTTCAGAGCCTCAACTATGAGATGCAAACCTCACTGTTGAAGCTTTGCTGACAGAAGAGCCATAACCTCGCATCTGCACATCTGTGCGCATTTACTGAAGCAAAAGAGTAATACAGATGCTCCTGGTCAGCTCGACTTTCCTCTTACTGCAGCTGAACCTATAAAATGATGCCACTGTGTCAGCTAAACCCTGCCATCTATATTCACTGCTAAAGATAGGAATAAAAAAAAACACATGAGGAAACAATAGCTTTATTTTTTAAATCGGCTGAATTTCAGGTTGTGTTTTGAGCTGATATGGCTTTCCTTCACCACTCATATTAAACCTAATTTGAATTATTTTCAGATGTTCCTTTCTTCACAAACAAAGTACATGAGCTGATCATCCGGGTGTGCCCTTCACTGATGGGACTGAGAAGTTTTAGTTACTGTGGAACATGGCAAGTTAGAAACACCTGTCAAATAGCTGGCTGTTCTCCTGTCATATCACACTCCTGCAAAAGAGAACTGTGTCACCACTGCTTGCATTATCCCAACTCAAGCATTTCTTCTGTTCAACTCAACTGAATAAGTCATGAGACAATCCCTGAAGGCAGATATCTCACCAAGATGCAATGTCTCTGAAAGCTTTTCCTCTCAAAAAGCACACCTTCCAAGAACATAAGTCCTAACTGCCCAGATGCCACTCCTCTGTCTTCGGGAATGCAGAAGACATTTAACTAATCACATGGTGGAGTCCTGGGTGTAATCACAGAATGTTTGGTTGAAAGGGACCTTCAAAGATCATCTAGTCTACCTCTCCTGCCATGCGCAGGGGCATCTTCGACTAGATGGGGTTGTTTAAAGCCCTATGCAACTTGACCTTGAATACTTCCAGGGATGGGGCATCCACAACTTCTCTGGGCAACCTGTTCCAACACCTCACTACCCTCATTGTAAGAGGATCTTCCTTACATCTAACAGAAATGTACCCTTTTTTAGTTTAAAACCATTACCCCTTGTCCTGTCATTACAGGCCTTGGTAAAAAGTCTGTTCCCATCTTTCTTACAAGCCCCTCTTAAGTAGTGAAAGGCCACAATAAGGTCTCCCTGGAAGCTCTTCTTCTCCAGGCTGAACAACCCCTACTCATTCAGCCTTTCTTCACAAGAGAGCTGCTCCATCCCTTTGATTATTTCCATGGCCCTCCTCTGGATTTGCTCTAACAGGTCCGGTCTTGTGCTGGGGACTCCAGAGCTGGATACAGTAACTCCAGGTGGAGTCTCACAAGAGCAGAGTAGCGGTGGAGAACCACCTTACTTGACCTGCTGGCCACACTCCTTTTCATGCAGCCCAGGATATGGTTGGCCTTCTGGGCTGTGAGTGCACATTGCTGGCTCATATTTAATTTTTTATCTACCAATATTCCCAAGTATTTCTCCACAGGGCTGCTTGCAATCCATCCATCACTCATAATCTCTCTTTACTATCTGGTGCTTGCACTCAAGCCAGGAGTTTCTACAGGTTTTGAACCAAACAAATACCAAGTAACATGGTGTGATTAAAAGACTTAAATAGGCAGCAAACAAATTATACTGGTCATCTTAAACAGAATAGAAATATTTTTTTTTTACTGTCCACCATGCTGCTCTTTTATTTTAGGCTATTTTAAAGAGTCCTCAGACATTTTATTGGCACTATTTTCCATATGGCCTATAAAACCAGGTAACTTTTAATACTGTTAAGTCCAAGTGTACATGCCGTGGAAGCAAAGGGAAATTGTAACTGCTATATTTTAAAACCTGTAACATCCCTAAAATAGTTCTTAAACATAAAAAAAATGGTGTTTTATTAAAATTCCAGATGAGTTGGGACTTTCCAGGATTAGAAGCAAATATGTGTATTCTGAAATAATTTTTCCAATAAAAGTGCCTTTTTGTAGCACTTGTAATTCTGGAAATTAGCTAGTGCAGGCAACGTTATTATTTAAAAAAGAAGTGTGCGACTCTTGCTTATAGTCTGTAGCCCCAACTCTACAGTTATAACCCTGAGAGCAAATACTTGTGCCTCTGAGGAATGACATTCACTTCATTACTACTCTCTACGTTACCCGTTCTGCATGTAATGAATTTGATGCCAAGATCATAGTCACAGGAAAAAAAATCTATGAAGATTCTAACCATAACAATAGTGAGAGGAGCAGAAAATAGACAAGATTAAAGGAATGTAAAAGGTACAATCCAAGGGATCTAACACTTGTACAAAAAACGCACGTCTGAGAGGCACTACGCGACAAACATACATAAAAAAAAAGAAACAAGGTTGAGTATTCAGCACTAACGCTGATATTGACTGATTTTTGAGCATAAATATCTGTAGAGAAAAGCATTCTCAGGCTTTTTTTTCCACATTGCATGCTCATACCACAGAAAGAATTGCTAGAAAGAAAGCTCCATATATAACACCCAGGTCCAGAGGGCTCTTTTTCTACTCTGCTATAAAGACTACAAATCAGAAGTATTTGTCTTGCATGTTTTTTTAGAGCTGGACACCTTTTCTTGCAGAGGGCATAAAATAAATCAGGTAAAAGGGCTTCAGAGAGTTATATTGTAAGCACCAAGCCTTCATTGCAGGATGCAAAATCACTTCTTGTCATGGAAGAACTTCCATATAAATTTCAGCTTCTTACTTGTGCAATCCTACTGATACTACATAGCTCTGAAAATTCCTACACACTGTCTTCAGACATTTTATTCACTCCTTTCGTACTCAGAGAAGTCCCCTTGAGATTTCTCAGGAATATTTACCTTTGGCAAAGAGGAAGCCCAAGAACTTAATGCCGACGCTGACAGTATAAGCAAAATTATGTGACTGGAAGCAGGTTAGTAAATGGATAACACCTAGGTAACTGTAGATCTTGAAGGAACTGACACCACATATATATGTCAAATACACACACATAAAGATCTATAAAACAGGTAGGCAAAGATCTGTGCCCTTCCCCCTTTTCACAGGTACAAACCCACTTAATTTCTAGCTAGCTGATGTTTTCTCTGAACCATGCCTTCACTCTGATAAAGGAGTCAGACACTGTTCAGCAGAGAGGAGGCCTCTCACACACATAACACGATCGTTAAACATGTATGCACAAGTTCTGAAACAACATACCCAGCTGTGCCTTTAAACATAAAACACTATAAAATTAACCTATTCTTGATTCATGATGCACTTCCTTTCTATTATTTGAGAAAAGAGCTTCGGCTTCACAGAGGAAGCCTGACATACAAAATTGGAGAGTGGGTTGGAAGCAAAAGGATGACTTCAATGTGATGGAAAAGTACTCATTTCTTTTCCTTGTGAAGTCTGAAATGAGACAGGCTAACTACATGTGGAGAATATATCCTACCACTGAAGACAATGATTATTAAAGGATTTATCAAAAAGAACATGTCAGCAACAGATTTTCCAACTGTTACATTGAAGCTGCACATATAAAAAACACTGTTTCAGTCTAAAGCAACAATGAAAAGTTGATACTTGTCCAAAATTAATTGTCCACTGACAAATCACTTGAGAAGTCCATAAACATGAGAGTATACCACAAACCAGCTTCCTCCTGCTCAACTGGGTTTACGGAGGAGCCAAAAAAGTGTGCTCACTTCACAGAGAGAAATAAATGAAATCTTAGCCCACTTCTAGAGCCTACTTTCTTTACACTTCTTGCTTGTGAAATCCCAAAGATTCTTTGGTAGGGGAAACTAGAGATGGGCAACACACTGGATTGTTTTTCTGAGTGCTTCAGGGGTACATGGTCCCGAATTCCAGCTGTCACTTAATCCTTGCAATCTGTTGAAAGGGGCAGGCACAGTTGAACTCCCATCACCTTTCAGTTTATGGGAATAACAAAGCCCCTTGAAATTCCAGGCTAAATATTCATTTGTTTAAGTAGGGACAAACTTTGCAATGTTAGGTTTCAGGAGATCTTAACAAATGCCAAAGCTAGGTGCTGACAGCTGAACTGCAATCTATACATTAGGAGATCTTAAGTGACCCATTTATCATAAGCACAGAACAGATCCCACCAATATGAGAAATAGATGTCTTTTGCTTTTGAAAACATCAGGATATATATATATCAGTGGACCATCAGTAACTTTAAACTATCCAGCAGAGGAGAAATTGTCTACTGTGCTTTCTATAGAAAATAATCAAAAAGGCACTGTGAAATCAGCACAGTTTAAAGTGCAAAATGAATGTTATAATTTAAAAATAGCATTATCACTGCATAAGATGACTACTGCCAGTAAAAGCCCCATTTTTCTGAATAGCGGCATACTAGTCATCCTCTGATGCCTAAAAAAGAGAAAACCAAACAACCTGGCAGAAGGACCGATTGTGGTGGGTACTAAAGGGATGTTAACAAAACTGTACCAGGCTTTATACTTACTCCGTTGGTGCTTTAATTCCACCTGCTTTGAAAGAATCTTCTATAATTTGTCTTGCATACAATTATCATCTCCAGAAGGTGGGCACATGTCCTTTACTTTTCATGACTCTTCTGGCTAGAGGTTTATATGGGTCTGTCAATGGCCAAACAAAATTAGTTGCTATAAATTGTTGGTGCACTCAAGAGTGACCAAAATAGTGTCAGCAATTCACATTTCAGAGGTGTACAAAGACAAAATTTTTCTAACAATTTCAGGATTGCACAAAACATGAAAGTGGAGATTTTTAAAGGAAAATAAGAGTCAAGTACTCAAATACTATCAAAAATCAACACAGATGGGAAGCTAACATCTTTTGTGGCTCTTGAAAATTTAAGCATCGAGAGAACAGCAAACTCTGTTTTCCCTCGATGCACTGGATATCACTGCCACAGCCTCTCCAGTTCCATGCAATGCATCACGAGTTATTTCGCAGGGCAAGAAGATCATTAGGAACAGGCATTGTTGTTAGCTAACATCAGCAAATATCTGTAGGAATGGCAGGCCTAGTGTGCAATAATGGAGGTGAAGCCCTTTTTAAAACAACTTGGTATTTATATATCTTCATTAATAGTAAAATGCATTAATGAGCAAGAGCTGGTGCAGCAGGGAACCTCTCAGCTGCTCTCAGGGGATCAATTAAGATAGACTTACTTGAAGTAATGCTGTTTAAAAGGACACATGCAATGTAATCCAGGGCAAGGGAAATTCCCTGTTTGAAGAAATGGTTGTTTACCCAACTAAGTTCTGATAAGCTTTCTACACTTGTTTTAGAAGAAAATTATAAAAGAAACAGAAGGCCTAAACTACAGCTTTTCCACTTGCTGCTTATTGTTACATATAACAAAGGAATAAATCAACCTGAGAAGGTGACCTTCCATCATTCAGCAAAATATCATGTTTCACACAGGAAGTGGTAACAATTATTTTGCCATCCAGTGATGGTTTGCCCAAAACCTGCCTCCCACAAGGTCCAAATCTACCTCAGAACAGAGACCATCTTTGCTGAACACAAGGGTTATGGGATAAATGCGTGCTTATGAGCAATAAAATCTAGAAACTGAGGTGAATGAGGACATGATGACTCTTCTGAATGAAGACTAATGATGAAAACTAATGGCTTAGTCTAATTACTCATCTTGGAAAGGTTTACTTGAGAGGCATCCCCAAAGATACTAAATAATATATGTTCTCCTACCAACAAGTGTTGTGCACACAGTCTAATTAGGAGATGTTCTCTGCTGTCAGAGGCAGGCTGCTTCACAGCTTGTTACTTCTGCCAAATCACTGTAAAGAAGATGTGTCCCAGCCTTTGTTAAGATGCCTACTGCAGTTTCTGTAGTTGAAATGCTACACATTCTTTGCCACAGACCCCTCTAGGTAGTACTTGAGTTAATGTTCTAATTAATCCACTTGGCAATACCATTAATCAAAGACAGATTCAGCCCTGATTATTACAAGACCCCTCACATTTTCATTCCCCTCACTAGATTTAATTAACACTGTAGCTGGTTGAAGCTCTTTCCTCTTCTGTTCTACAAAGACCAATGTTACTTTTGCTGTGCACAGCTATAACTATAATACAATGCTTCGATCATCTAGGACATGTTCCCTCATTTTTCACAAGATGGTAGCTGAAGTGTGAGCTCTCATGTCAGAGAGATCTCGCACGAGTTAGTATGGAAGCCAAGCTTGAGGAAGAACAAAGAAAGAGATGCTCTTTGGTGACACGTAGCTGTCCTGCTTGAAATTTACTATTAGTTTCCCATGATGCCTCCTTTTCATAGCATCTTTATCACAGAATAATTTACAGACAGCCTCACCAGTTGCATTAACAGTCTATTCCAAGTTTATAAAAGAACATTGTAGCAAAAAATGTGGATTAAAACCAGTTAAAACAGATGCACTGAGACTGCTGTGCTACAAGAGACAGCAAAGTTCCCACCCCAACCTGCAGGAGAAAGAGGTGGCACATACAGCCTCCACAACTTTTTCAGCAACCTTCAGGGCAAAGCAAAGAGAGATCCCAAAGGATTCCAGGGAGCTATTTTCTGGATTGAAAGATGATCTCTATAATCCAGGTCGTTGATTAGACGCAGTTACTTCATCACTACAAGAAGGCTGAGATCAGAAACTTCTTTCTGAGCTTAGAAAGTACAGTAACAGCTACATATATCTTACAGATAATTACAAATGCCAAAAAAAAATCCCACCAATACTATGCTAATTTGCAAAAATGTAATCTATTTACATATAACCAAGGCAGGATTGAAACTGCAAGTTGGAGAGTTCAAGCTAACCTCCTTTCACTGAGCTTGAATATAGCAGGGATCCAAAGAAAGACAGGGATAGCAAATTGTTTGTAGTAACATTTAACCTCGAGTGGATTTTATTCTCAGAGTAGGAAAGCAAAAGGAGAGTAGAGAAAAGGCTCATGCTTACAGGGCTGACGGTCCATTAACTACAGCAGTTCTGCTGCCTGAATGATCAAACTCAGGTCTAATGCAGTACCATCTTTTCACTTCACAATGAAGGAACAAAAGGGGTTTGATCCAGCTTAAAAATTCTGAGATTTTAGCCTAACTGACAAGAAACAACTCATTAATGGAGACCTAAGATCTGAAAGAATTCGTACTACTACTAACGCATCACATCACCCAAACATAACCTCCAGGATCCCTAATTGCTCTTGTGTTTCTCTTCACACCACTTGTGCAAAAGAATCAGGGATATTAAGACCACTTTCATGCACTTGATGAAAAAAATACATAAGCTGAAAGCTTTTAAAAGCCCTATAGGCTTATGAAAATAAGTGAGGTCATCATGCTCTGGTATTCTTCTCAGCTGCCTTCAGTGGATATCAGTCATCATTACAGCACTCTGAATCATAATGGACTCCAACAGTTTAATAATGATTGCAACACCCTTCCTAATGAGGCTGGTGCTGCCCTCTGATGTGAATATTCATAAAACTGGCAAGTAATGGGTTCCGTCTTGATTAGCAGGCTATAGTTCTGTATCAAGCTTGAGAGACATCTTTTGATGCAACAAAAAAAATATCAAATTAAATCCTTGTTTCAAGCAGAGTAAATGAATTTGACTTTAGGTGATCAAGAGGGGAAAAACTTCTAATTAGAGACACAAGCAATCATCTTGTTCAGTGTTCTTTCAAAGAAGGGCTACAGGGACACAGAATCCTAATAAACCTTCCCTCAATCACCTTTTAGATAAATGTTAAGGATTAAAATTTAATGTAATTAAAGATTGTTAATCTGATGTGGTTTCTACTGATAGTCCTGCATTCTTTCCTTTGCCCTATTATTCTTTGTTTATTCCCAAATCCCTCTCCTCTCTTCTTATCAGTGTCATCTCGTCCAGCAGGGAAGGCAGAAAGGCAAACTGCTGCTTGGGGTATCAGACCCAGCTGTAATTAAATCGATGGACTGGCACATGCTCACACCACACTGCCTCCACATCACACAAGGCAGTCACTGCTGCATCTGCTTTTGAACACCAATGTTTTCATAGCTTTCATCACTGTAGAATTTGAAGTACCTCTCAAGTAATTATAAAATACCAACATCGCCGTATCCTTTTATTGAAGGGAGAGGTGGGCATCCAGCCTTCACTTTGCAATTGTTGACAGTTTCATCTCATCACTAGAAAAGTAAATGGAATCAATCTCTAAATATTAGGATTAAGTGATCAGAAAGAATTCCATTTCTTCCAAGGTCCAGAATGAGGCCATTACACCCTCTGGGATGTCCTTGAAGGCAGCCAATCCACAGAGATGGAATTCATAGGATTACCCTTATAAATAAGAAGTTTCCTGTCTAAAAAACCAAAAATTGCAGCCATCCTGCTGCTAACCTAGTCAGTCAGATAGAGACTGATTTGACCTAAGCTTCTACTCACTTCTAAAAGAAAGAAAACCAAACATGTATCCCTCTCTATTCATATAAGATGCTCACTGCATAATAGAAAAAAGAAGAGAAAAATAGCATATGTGTTCACCAATAAGAACTGGACTAGGTTTGGACTTTAATAATAACGAAAACTAATAATAATGATGAAGCTTTTGCACTCCATGTTAGGAGTCATAGCAGAAGGAAGCCCGCGATAAGGAAGGGATTTCTAGCCAAATGATGGGGCAAGGGAAGAAACAAAAGGAAGAAGTGGCAGCAACTCTAAGGGTAAGCAGGTCTCTCAATCACAGTATTGAGCTTGATATAGATGCATAGTACTTTTTAATCTCTAATAAGGTATTAATCTGAGCTATCGCATTGGAAATACAGCTTGACTTATTGCTGATCTATATGATGGGGTCAAGACTGCCAAAACCACAGAACAAACAATGCCTAAGAGGGATGGTTTTGCCTGCCCTCCTCCATTTATAATCAGCCAGAATTAACTTCGGCAAAACATGCCTTCCCTGCTTGGATGCTCAAAAGCATGATGAAATCATGAATTCATTACTGAGTGATTCCTCTCTGCCCTCCTACCCTGACTTCCATTCATTAGTGCAGACTGTTCTTTTCCCTTTACTTTCCAGTGCTTCAGAGAGACAGAAAATGCTGTTTACAGGAGCGTTGTTTGCTCCTCTTGGCCAGTGTCATTTTAAAACCCGCAGCACGTAGGTGCTCAGTTGCAAGAGTGCTTGGTATCTCAGTGAGCAGCTGCTGTGTCACTGCCAGGCCTCTCCTGCAGCAGACCTGTCACTGGCCTCTGCGGCTCGATGCCAAGCCCACAGATCACAGGGGGCCAGCAAGCAGATGGCTTATCTCAAAGTCTCATTATCAGCACTGACTGAAAAGCCTGCAGAGGAGACCAGCATGGGGCAGGACTTTGCTGGCTTACTGTTTAAGGGAAATGGTGGCAAAATAGATTGAGATAAAGATGGATGACCGACATTTTCCTGCCAGGCTTCTACAAGGTGTTGTGGGTAGCAGAGCTGAGTTCTGGTCTGGGTTCTGCTGACACGTGGCTTATTGCGAACAACATCCTGGGAAACATAAAATGTCTTTTACAAAAACAAAATCAAAATCCTCTCAGCATTCCCTTCAGGCTTCACAGAAAATGGTGCAGCAAGAATTAACAGTACTTCCTTCTCTTTTGTCTGTGGTAAACACTGCACGCTGCACTGAGCTGCACAGACCATACTTGGTCTGAGCTGACAGCTCAGAACAGTTTCCAACAGTACCTTTTTTTTCCCCCCCTGAGCTGGCAATGAAAAGAACAATCCCAACTAAGTGAGCTAGTGATTCAATTTTAACCACACCTGTTTTGTTCACTTTCAGAAAAGAAAAGCAACAATGATAGCTGTATTATATGAAAAATCAGCCGAGCAGTTCTGGGGTTTGATTTTAAATCCAGGCAAATTTAGAGCTAAATCTGAGTTCAAATTAAGAAGGTAGTAAGACTGATCCAAGGCAAATACAGCCCAGCATGCCAACACCCCTCCGTCCCTACTAAGCCACAATCTCAACATCCTTGAGCTGGTTTAGGCCATCCATGCTGCTCTGCACTGGTTCTTGTTTGCAATACTATCTGCTCTCCAGTAGCAGTAGATATTCGGTGTTGTCCGAGATGCTGCTCATCTCATATCTCCTCCTCCATATGTAAAAACTCTAGGTTTGAGTACCTAGAGAGTACCTGGCATGAACAAAGCTTTGACACAACCAAATCATTTCAGTTTTGAAAAAAAAATACTCTCCTTTCCCTTTCCAGACAGATGACAAATCGAATACCATCTTATCAAATAAGTTGTCCATCAAACTGTGAAAAGCACCATTTTTCTTTCAATTTTGTCAGATACCTTTCTGTATTTGAAAATACTAATAGCTGCATTATTCATATTTAGTTACTATGACAATAAGAAATTCTCCAATGACAGAACAAAAGTCTTATTGTTGTAATTTGTACAAAAGGGATGAAAAGTCACAAAAGGAAAACTACATTATTGGCAATGGCCCTAGTGAGACAGAAAGAAATTATTTCAATGAAAATGTGAGAAAAGGAGGACACATCTGAAACACAAGCAAAATATTCTCCAGCTCTGCAAATTAACCACAACAGAAATCAAGAAGATAAAGAGTCGTGTGGTTACATGACAACCACACAGCTAAGGGTATCCCAAGGCTTCTTTAAAAAGAAGAGCATTTGTATCAATGTCATGAATTAACATTTATATGTTTTGCCTTCTACAGCCTTGAATCAACCAACATTTGTTCAGTAACTTAGTATGTCACCAATTCTGCATGCCTCCCATTAATCTGTCTACGGCAAGTGCTTAGTTACTTTATTCCATGCAGCCAGACACTGGGAAGTAGAGGAAAACTACAACAAGAGATTGCTTACCCCATCCAACGCAACATTAAGGAGATGCACGGAACTGGAGGCAGCAGGGGGAAGAAGAACAACCTCTTCTGGCTGAATATCTGCTTAATTACAATTCCGTACAAAGCTTCACACTGAATAAAAAGAGACCATAAAATGTTTTTATGACTTGATAAAAAAGCTGATTGTTTCCTTGTACAGCTTATTGTAAGCATGTCCCACAGTAACTTGAAGCAACCTGGGGATGATGTAGATCATCAGGCTGGCAGCGCTCTCCAACAAGCTACCAACCAGTCAGGGGTAGTGAAAATGATAGGTAGAGAGAGGTCTGCAGAACGTAGCGCAGATCTGCTTCAGCCATTTGAAGGTTCATCTTCAAACTAGCTAGAGTGTAGCATGTCCAGAGCAGCTGGAGTTCAAAGCTTATATATGTTCTTACTTGCTGCTTTTATGACCACAATACAAGTGTGCCAGTACACGACCTCTGAGCTGTTCCCATGCTCAGGTATATTCAATACTTTATTTGTTTCTCCTGAGTAGTACAAAGAAAGCAAATGTGGGGTGAGGATATGAACTTCTGTGGCAAACATAAGGCATTACTACATCACATTCATAGCTCCAGATTACAATTAAAGGTATCAGTAAAGAAAAGGAAGAGGAATTTAAACACTGGAATTTAAAGTACTTCTAATTACCCTACCACCAACATCTCTACGCACTTGTATTATTTCAGAGTTCACAGTATCGTTTTAGTGTTTCCATCATCTTCCACAATTGCACTGAACACCAGAGGTATGCAAGTATGCTGCATTTAAAAAAGAGTTATATTGGAATGCATGAGGCACAGTGAGATACAATAAGCTGGCTGAAGCGGACAAAAGGTATGATTCAGCATAACTATTTCCCACAGCAATCATTATCAGATGATCTACAGGCAGATTCTGAAAAGCATACACAGGAATCAACTAGCCTAAAGGAGACATCAATTATGCCCTAAAGTGAGAACCCTGGATATTTTTTTTTTAAGTGAGAATGACTGAAAACTGGATCAGATAAAAACCCCACCTTCCCAGTATCTGTCTCACCCAGTAACAACATCTGGGCACAAATGAAGGGAAGAATAAGGCAAGTTTATAATTAATGACACTTCCTCTGTATGGTCTCCTTGGTTTTAGCTATTTATAGCGGAGGCTTTTGAACGCAGCTACACTTAGTAACCTTGTGTTACGTAAGTCCTAATCGAATTCTCTTCCTCAAATTCTTCTCACTTTTTAAACCCATGTAAGCTTTTGTATCAAAAAACCTATAGCACTAACATCCCAGTTTTCAGCTATTGTGAAAAGAAATACTGATTTTCATTTGTTCTGAGCCTACCAACTAATAACCTCATTAATGATCTCCAGTTCTTGTACAAGAAGAAATAGTGAACAACTATTCCCTGTTCATGATTTAAGAAACCTGTATTCCTGATTTCGTCCATGTGGTTTCTTTTCTGCAGTGCAGAGACTCAGTCTACAGTCATGGATATTGTTGTGAACTTTGAATTATATTTACAACTTTTCTCTGTATGTTTTCTAGTCTTCCTATTTTTAGGGTTTGTTTTTTTTCCCTTGAGGTGAAGGGGATGATGATAGGAAGGACAAAGAACCCAAACGACACAAAGATTTGGAGATTTGGATGTTTCATGAATTTATTCAGTGCTATAATTATTTTTTCCGTTTTCTTCTTTGTTCCTTTCCTAAGCCACCAACATTCCTAACACAAAGTTTGTTTTGTGAAGCCTATTTAGTGGTAATTTTGAATTCCATTTATATTCATGAAAACAGAAAGCCTTGTCTCGAATCTTATTACAATGCCCTTAATCTCAGCAAACTTCTTTCTGCCCAGTTCTTCCTGAAGTCAATTTTGATGACCATTAAGTTCAGCCAGGATTTTTCTCATTTCGCCAGTGGTTCTAACTTATTACCTTACATTCAAAGGTAATACCTACAAGCAATTTGTTAGTATTTATCCTTTTTCTACTTCAAAAAAATCTTGTCCTAAAGTTTCTTGAGGGAGGAGGGGGAAGCCTGTCTATCAATTTGCCTGGCTATATTCTCTGTAGCACCTGACAGACATTCTGGGTTGTCAAACAATGGTAATTGTTTGACAAAAGTAAGCGTCTGAGCATCACAAACTACACAGGCTACTGGTGGCCTTTGGAGACACATCCAAAAAGGAAGGGACAAGTATTCTCCAAAGCTGTCTATGCTGATTAGGCTGTGTACCAAGTCCTGCACACAGCTAGGGCACACCCGGCTCAGTCTGCTAAAATCATGGCACTTTCTACAGCATATCTTCATAAGAAGTCCTTAGCAGTTGAGCTACTAGACAGCTCAGCTCATGTGTTCAGTAATCACTATTCTTACCACTGTCAGCAGCAGACACTGGTTTACAGCTCTTCAGTTCATCTGATACTTCTTCACAGTGGTCCCTCAGATATCTATCTGCCTCCGTACAGATCCAATAGAAGTAATACTGTGAGGTATTTAATCTCATATCATTTTTCTATCCCAATACTTTCAGGCTGAGACTGTGTGCCAAGGCCTGTCATTAAGAACACCTTGCTATTTCACCTAAGTACTTCACCTACTCTAACTGCTGGAAAGCATAAGCATTTCTCATATCCTCTGATTCACAACATAGCAGTCAAGAACCATGCTCAGAACTCTCACTTTATTGACACTTTGATTTCTAACTGTGAAAAACTCAAATATTTGGAGATCTAGCTCATATAAGTCTCTATTTTTTTCCTAGTCTCTTTCATAGTTCTCCAGGCTTGCAGAGACAGACCTCAAATCTTATGAAGGCACACTTTTGTCACAAGATTAGTATTAACACTTCTGCAACAAAGCCAGCTTGTTCAATTAAGGTACACAAGCCTTCGTTGTGGACACATCTATGTATAATTCCAGAATCCCTCGACAAGAAGTACAACTAAGAGTCTCAGCAAGAGAACTTGGAAGAAAGACAAACATTCATCTGTCCTTCTCTCACTCAGATTTAAAGCAGTATCTCATGCACCCAAATATTCTGAGAGTAACAACACTGTACGAGATGCTACATAGAATAGTTTGAGTTGGAAAGGATCTTAAAGATCATCCAGTTCCAACACCCCTGCCACGGGCAGGGACACCTCCCACTAGACCAGGCTGCCCAAAGCTCCATTTAATCTGGCCTTGAACACCTCCAGGGATGGGGCAGCCACAGCTTCCCTGGGCAACCTGTGCCAGTGCCTCACCACTCTCATCTTGAAGAAATTCTTCCTTATGTCTAGTCTGACATTCACTTGTGATTAAAAATGTCTAATAAAAATATTTCATGGTACATTCTTGATTGTCTCACACTTGGCCTGCTGCCTAACACAGCAGACTGATGAAATTAATATTGCACTACAGAGCTTCAAGTCAGTAAAGCAGAACATCCACATTCTACTTGCTTACATGAATATAAAGTAATATAATAAAAAATAGTACAAATTAAAGCATATTTTTGCAGTAGCATCAGCCAATAATTTCAGAAAAAGCAGCAACTTTAATTATTGGATAGGCCATTAGTTAGTCAATATAAATCTCTTACTCTCTCCATCCAGTGACAGAAAATAGTCTCACTCTAGGAGAGACTGACCTGCAGAGAAGAGAGAGTGAAGCACTGAACCAAGAAAATACACCTTACACATTAGAAATAGATAACGTCAGGGTAAAATATCCTCCTATTTACAGTTTATTTAGAGAGACGCATTGACATAGTTTGAATGCGCTGGTTCCTTTAATATTGGCTAAACCATACAATTCCTCAAGCATGCTGCTTCATTACTAACAATTTCTAAGTATATCAAGCAGATGTGAAATACAATAATGTATTTGTACTGTACTCTATACATCCATATCTTTCTTTGCATCCATAATACAATGGAAAACATAGCTGTGCTAACTTAAATGTTTCCCTGCCATAGCAAGATGGGTGCCTTGTTCAGTAACAATTACTGTGCACTCCTCTTCTCCCAGCAATGGCAAAGCAGTCTCTTGTTTTGTCACTATTCATTTTAGCCCAGAGATGTTCTATAGCTTTAGGAGAGTATCCCACTTTTTAGACATGTGGGAACGAAAGCTAGCTTTTATGAAAGCCAGTATATTTCAGAGCATTTTTAAGTCACATAGTAAACTGGAATCCGTTTGTTACTGGCAGGTGCAGGAGCAGTTGGGACAGGGTACAAGCATCAGTTCCTTCACTGGAGTTTCAGAAACAAGAAAATTGCCTGAGTGCTCACAAAGTGTGTCAATAACAGCCAGTGTTTGCAAAGAAGCACACTTCTTTGGAGAGTAAGTAAAGGCTACCATGTCTGCTGGGCCAGTGCCCTGGAATTCCCATACTGGAACTCAAGACATGCGAGGTCCCAGGGAAAAATACCTCTCGTCAGTCTGGGTCCAGAGTCTGTCTGGCAGGGTTAAGACTTGCAAAATTAAATTCCTTTTAATTAAGGAGTTACTCTGTGCAGCTGGATTTGGATGAAAATGTACGTGTCAAAATGAAATTAAATCATGCCGAACTTCAAGAATTAAATTCTTGCACTGCAGAGACACAATGCATAAAATGCCTGTATATGTAGTGCATATTCGCTATGGAAACCAACGACAATTGTTACTGAGATAATTGTTTGGTGTTGACAGATGCTTCATATCTGAGCTACAGTTTTTCAGAATTCCTGTTCTTGAGTTGTTGAGCTCTTTGGACAAAGCAAGTGACACTGTAGGAGCAAAGTGTTATTCTCAAGGATGGTTTCACTTATCAACACATTATTGTATCTGTTTTTTGGCTTTCATACACCGAACTAGTGGGGTATTGAACTTCTCAAGAGTTCTTGAGCCAAAGACTTAATCTAACAAAAATACACTAAAAAACTGGTGTTCTATGACCTGTGACCTAGTCTCCATAAACATAATACTCTGGGCAACTTCAGGCTGTAGGGTAGGTACAGAAACAAAGAAACAAATCAAATATTTAGTTAACTAAAGTAATTTTATTTAATTGCTTTTTCCAAGATGCTTCCCTTGGCCAGCATCTTCATTTCTTTTTAGCATGGACCAAAAAATGTCCATAGTGAAAACTATAAACATGCTTTTTTAAATCTGTCTGAAGTTTTGCATAAAGTTATGGATCCTGTCGACGGATTCTGTTCTTCACTGCAGATTTTTGAAGCTGTGTGGGTTTTGTTGGTGGTGTGTTTTTAAATGACAGTACTCAACTGTAAAGATTAATTTTTTCATTTTGCTAGGACAGGTTTTTGGAAGAGGGTAGATTAGGAGGACTACCCATGTGCAGGATGATTCACAAGCTCTTTGTTCCAATTCCCCAGGGATAAACAAACTTCTCCCTGATGAAATCAGAAAGTACAGCAAATTTACATGACTGATGAGCAGGTAAATCAAGAATATTGTAGGTATCTGTCTTCTAAATAGGTGATTACAATCCATGAACCAAGATAACTTACCTATTATTTATATAATATGCACCCTTAACATTAAAAAAAATCTGAAGGTTTCCATTTTTTAAGTGTGTAACGTGAAGTATGACCATTAAAAACATATTTAAGTCAATGAGTTGCTTCAAAATTATTCCAATAATTATTGCTGCTGAACTCCAACATTGATCCATCACCTCAATTCCAGAGACTATCTCTGTCCCCTGACTAGGACTCCTAACCATCCCATTGAAAATGCACAATAGGTTTTCTGTAACTGCTTCCTCCCACTACACTTCAGAAAATGATGAAGATAATTCCAGTACTTCACCAGCCTTAACTAAATGAGAAAACCCAGGATAGGCTCTGCAAAGTACGAGTGGTTATTTTACCAACTGCTCAAGTAGTTGATTTCCCTGGTTGTAAAGGGCTACAGTTTAACACCATCTTAAAGAAAAGTAAAACTTGGAGTAAAAAGGAGGAAAAGATTCATTAATGTAAGGAATGGCAGCCTAGGGGCATCTCTGGTATTAAAGTTACTCAAAGCTAGCTTGTTGTCTGGATTTTGCCACTACTCTCTGACTGCTGTAACAGAATCAGTGACAGAATCATAGAATCACAGAATGGTTTGAGTTGGAAGGAACCTTTAAGATCATCCAGTTCCAACAAGAAAAATACTTTGAAATTTTTAAAAGTAAATTCAAACACCTTATAAAAAACAGTTGCCCAGTAAAGCTCGATACAAAAAGCTAGTTATCTTTAGATATTTCAGCAGATCTACTGCAATGACCTCCAATTAAAGCAAAGAGAAGTGACAGCGATCATCTAACCATTGCGCTTCAAAAGGCCACTGGCTCTGCTTAAAGAAAACTCCCACTGGAGAACTACACAAATCTCACGGTACAGAACCACTTTAAAAGTCTTCCCACAATAAAACAAAATCAAATTCTTCCTCTCTTTAGATACAATTGAAGAAAAGCAAGAATACACCATGGCTCATAAAAGCAAATTTTAGTGTCAAGTAAATACAATATATCGAGAAAGAAAGAGAAGAGAGGATTCAAGGTTCTCCGCATTGGGAAAAGGAGCCTGCACAGGAGGTAGTGCAGTTCCACTGGGAAAACAAAACAGAAAGAGCACATTAAGGGAAGAAAGATGAGAAGCACATGTGAAGGGGAGAGACTGTAAAATAGAACAAAACTTGCATTTAGGTGAGAACAGAACTGTGTAGGTGATTTCTTTTTACATGGCAGGACATCAGATATCAGCTACGTAGATCATTACTGTTTTTCTCAGAGTGTCTTAGGTTTCTAACATCACTCTTTGCTTTTTCATTAGTGCGGCCTTCCCTTTACTGTTTTGGTTCATTGCAGCCAAGTAATTCTGTGCCTATGAAGACTGTGCCTCTAACTGGAACACTGTAAGGATAAGAGTTTTGTTCACAGAGCATTCCACAAAATTATTACTGCAAATTCACTGTCCAGTGGCTGCCTACTCTCCATCACATCTATTTTTAACAGCTATCAAATCTCTAGAAAACAGCATCTCTTCACATGTTGTCTATACAGAAGGAACATGGCAAACTTTAGTGCAGTGCATAGATACTAGCATTAATGACACCTTCACAAAATCCTATTACTCGATATGTTTTGATATTTGCTGTACACCATGTGCTACAGTTAACTAACACATTTATGAGAATTGTACATAGCAAACAACAATACAAACCAGTTGCCCATATCAACATCTTTTTTTTTGTTTCAAGCAGACAAGCAACTCATTAATCTGCTGAATGACCTGAACTTTAAATTAAACCCAAAAGTTTGAGCCTATATATAGCAACATTTCTATGTGCTATTGGATCACATTACTGTAAATCCATATCTTTCATCTAAAGGAATATTAGTTCTGAAAGTCCTAATATAGTCTACAAATAAATCCTCTCTAGTCTGCTGTATTGGATAAATTTCCTTGACTGCCATTTTAGAATACCTTTGACTGAGCTATGCATCCATCCAATTGCTTCTGCAGGTTTGTTTTCAGTTTTAAATAAGATTTGCACACAAAAATGTCCAAAAAGGCTAATTTAAAGAAAGTATTAGGTTTTTTATTTCTTTTTATGTGTTAGCACATTTAGATGTTGACTAGTATGCATTACAAGATGACTGAAAAGCCACTCCAGTAACAGTGCAGAAAACACATAAGGACACTTCTTCCTAATTTCTTACATAGGTTCCACTACAGAAACAAAAAGGAATAAATATTAAAACCCCCACAAATTAATGAATAACTAATGCTGGGAGATAACACAGAACAAGTAGAGAAATTCAAAATCTTACACCTATAATATCTACAGGCTTTTTATATACATATGTATACACAGAATATACACATGCACATATGTTTTACAGATGCTACATCACAAAACGCAAATGGAGGAGATACAAGTAAATTTTTAACTCAGAAAATTTTTTCTTTCAAGGGAAAAAGAAAGGCGTTAGATGAATACACTTACAGTTGTTTTCACTGCTAAAATCAAATAAGGCTTTTGCTTCAGGGAACTAATGCATAGGAATCTGATTAAAGTACAACAGTGAATGCAGGTGCAATATAAACTCGTCAGGCTCAACCTCAGAAATAAAGTGCTGACTTCACATAAATTCCTTCATGGCAAGACGGAAGATTTTCTTCCTCATTATGATGAGGTAACTCAGTTTCATTAAAACAGTCTGGACTTTTCTTGTTGCCCAGGGAGGTGGTTGAGTCACCTTCCCAGGAGGTGTTTAAGGGACAGGTGGATGAGGTGCTGAGGGGCATGGTTTAGTGTTTGATAGGAATGGTTGGATTTGATGATCCTGTGGGTCTTTTCCAACCTGGTGATTTTATGATTCTACATTTATATCAGACATTGACACCAATATCATGTTGTTTTGTTTCTCCCTGCTTCAGACCAAATAACTCTTCTTTTACTAGAATCACTCAAGAAGATTTGCAAGTTTTCCCATCTGCTTTCTATCTATGACTCCTTAAGAATTCCTTTTTCCTTTCTCTTTTAACTAAGAAGAAATCCAAGAAACTCAGATACAGTCACTTGAACCTTCTTCCTTCCTTTCCCATTGATATTTTCCCTTTTGATAGCTCATTCTGATTCCCCTGCAATCCCTTCTTCTAATCCATCCAGGCAACAATAGCTTCCAGCAACCCATTCCGCTTGTTTCTAGTCTTCACTATACAACCTTAGGCTCCAAATCCATCAACGCAGCCTACAAAGACATTTTATCATTTCCTCAATTGCCCTCTTACTTTCAACCCTGAGCTGCTTGTCATCTTACTTTTTTAGCCTCTACATCTTCAACTCCACCTTTGCCTGACACCATTTATGGAATGTCTATTTCATGAAAATATTTAAAACTTCACTCCAGCTAGCTCACAGAGTTTAATGCTGTATCGCCAGCTATTGCATCCATCAGTCAAAAAGCACCTACAATAGCTAGGTTAAGAGATAATTGAATTAAAGAAAACTATAAACCTATTATGGTAGACTTTACAAGAACATATGCGGGTGAAAGGGAAAGCAATGCAATACCAGGTGATATTGGTCAGGGAAGGCCTTGAGAAGCTTGGGAAGTGATAGGAGGCTAGGGTCTGAGGAACAACAGAGGAACTGTTTATGGGTAGCCACACTGCATGGATCAACACCATTTTTTATTCAGGATATCTTTTTGCAAAAAAAAAATTTAGTTTTGTGGATATTTTCCTCTGGGCCACATGAGACTGGCTGAGTATATACCCTCTGGGCAGATTAAAGACATCTGAAAGCAACTAGTTAAATATGAATTCAAATAAAATTATAGGTTGAAATACTAGAAGTAATACGTTTTTTATTTGCCTTAGACTTACAGGTATTAAAAACATTTGACCTCATTGCAGATGGAAATGTTATGCCATTGTAAGAAAAAATATTTACTACCTGTTCAATAAAGGTAACTCTTGAGTAGAGATGTATTAGAAAACACACTCATTTTGTAGGAGAAGACACGTGGAGCTTACTTCTCTATGAAGAATATTATTTAGAACTGCAGTTCTCAAAAGTATGGCTATTCCTACAAGGCAAACAAAACTCTGGATAGATTGTAGCTGAGCTTTTAATGATTGCTTCTCTTTCATTAGCTGTGGGTAGGAAAAGTAAAGGACTGCAAACATGTATTCACGATTTTCATTAGCAAAAATGGCACTGTGCAAATCAATTTTCATGGATCCTGCTAGGATGGGCTTTCTATATAGTCCATCATTAGACAGCTATCTTCTCACCATTTCTCAGACATCAAATAGTCCACCACCCCAACACATCACCCAAGCTAACAAGGAGAATTTTAATGAAAGCGAGTCAAATCGGCTGCTACCAGAGGAAGCACACAATAGGCTTTGCTATTAATCTTTCCCTACCCTCATTTCTATTCGGTATTTTAGTTTCTGTCCTTACAAACCTTTCAGTTTGCACCAATAATTTTTTTAACCTCCTGTTACTAAAGAATAGAGCAGCTGCCACATGGAGGTGGTGGTGTGGGAAAGTTCGGATAAAATCCAAATAAGGCACAAGCCCAGATTGCTACTGAGTATTTCAGAGCTTTCCATCTTGTGATGCTGAAGAGAAATGTCAGCTTGCCTCTTGTGGTTTTAAATGGAAGCAGTCCATGAAAAGTATTTGGCTGATTGGCTCAGCAGTGTGGTTTAGATGAGCTTCCAGCATGGTCATCCTGCTTCACACAGGGCAGATGTTCCATTCCAAGTGGTGTGGTTTGGGTTTGAAAAACCTATCAGCAGGCACAAAAAAGGGAAAGTCCCTTAAGAGTAAGAGTGACTTGACAAACACAAAGGAATAAAAGAATGCTTGACAAAGATGAAAAAAAACCCTCCACAAACTAGTCATTTCTGTATTTGCGTAGCAACATAAGTATTTATGTTTTTTTCAACTGAGAGAAAATATTTAAAAGAATAAATTCTACATGGAGATGTCCCTAACTTAAAATAGCTGCTCCCGCCTGAAGGTAAATCTACTGCCTACTGTTCAAGCACAAGTCTGCTCATACCGATTGTCTGTTTCTCAGTATTTTGCCTCCCTTTCTTCTTTATTATCAGGGACATTTATATGAAACAGCATTCTTGCTTTTAAGAGTTCATCTGTTCCTGCTGCTTCTCCCCCGACCTGAAGTCATAATCCTCCATTTGTGACGACATAATAATTGCAACCAATTGTGATGACACAGAGGATTATGACTTTAGGTGGGAAATAAACAGCAGGAACAGATGAACACTTAAGAAACAAAGATCCTGTTTTCATGCAAATGTCTTTTGTCATCAAGAACAAAGTTAGAGAAATGCAGAAAATATACAATAAGAGCAAGCAAGCAGAATGGGTACTAAAGAGAAACTCTCAGCATTTCCCAGGAGGCATTCAGCTGCTCTTTCAAATTAACTTCCTATATAACTAGGAATTTTAAATGTTTCTGAAACATAGGTAACTTTGTATTTCATTGAATTGCCAGCATAATGTGATCTGAATTACTGACGTCTTCTCATCAGTAGGGCTACTGCACTTTGCCATGTGGACCAAGACCAGTTCCTGATGTCAAAGCTCAGCTGGACTATTTTTCTTCAAAAAAGAATTGGCTCATTCAAAACCAAATGTTTCTCCAATTTCAGAAGTATTGCTAGTTGAATAAATACTCAGCTGATCTGAATAGTGGGATCAGCCGCAATAATTTGGCTTTTAATTTATTTTGAATCATTTTTGTGGCTGTTGCAATTATATTTAGAGGGCTGCAGTGAATGGTGAAGCTCCCTCTAAATTTAGTCCATACACAGCCTGTAAGGTGCTGTCCAAAAGGAAACACCTAACAGAGCAGGACAAATACTTTTGCAGTAGTTAACTAACAAACCTGGGGGAAAAAAAAATCAGTGAAGAAGCAAAACACCTAAGATGACCTTTCTTCCTAGAATAAAACCAACTCTTAAGCAAAATATACTAAGAAAAAATACCAAAAGTTTCACTATGGACTTTTTGATTTAAAATGGCACACATTCTAGAAATGAATATTCAAAATACAGGCTCCAAGACATTTTCTATGCCAAATGAAATGGTTTAGGTCAATTTTGTTTTCTTCAAGCTCAGTCACTGAATTTAATATGTGGACAGTCCTACTGTGTACATTAAGGAGCTCAGTGAATTTAATGAGGCTCACGCCATAAGAGTTTTAGGGGTACTTTATTTGGTCCAAACCAACTCTGTTGACATGGTGCAAAAACGATGGGCTCATAACACTATCGCAGTGGTGACCGCAACTGTTCTACACCATGAGCGGGAGAACCATTCTCTTCTCCCCAGTAAAAATTCTGCAAATGGCAGGGCATGGAGTGTGTGTGCATGTATTCATTTACTGTAAGGCTAATTGTGAATTCATTTCCCACTTGACACCCTTGACACCACAAACCATTTTAGGTTCTCGTACAAATTCGTATGCTCGTCTAAAGCCTGGAACTTGGCCATGACACACATGCCGTGATATCTCATTTGTTCTTAGAAATGTTATCTTTCAATGATGCAGAGACCTTGGCTCAGATCTAACCAGCCTAGTTTTACACGATTGACTGAAGCCCTAAATGAAAGGCCTAGTTTTCCTAATCTTCCTACAGAAACAAGACCTCCAGAAGATGATTCACCTGAAGTTCTCAATCACCCTTGTGGAATGCCTTACTCACTGCAGAAAGATTAGTAATGTACATTTGTATGAGAGTGATGTCTACATGTACACATCACTCAGCTCTCCAGTTCCCTTTCTCTTCCCATGCAACTTCTTGCCCATTCAGCCATATAACAGCTGATCTGTGATCTTCCAGTGCTAGCAGCAAACTTCTCAGCCTGATACTCACCGCACTGTGTTTAGCCAACCATTCAATGTAGTCTCTGCTGAGAAGCAGGGAAAAAAATTTGTCCTGCTATTATATCGTCAGATATCGTAACCACCTCAAGGTCTAATTTCTGGGACTATCTTAAATTAATTTTAGACAAACATCACCAGCACCTTCTGTTATTGCATAAATTAGACTGTTCTGTTTTAAAATAGTGGTTTAGTGATCAAATTGAAACTGGAAAAGAAAAGGATCCCAGAAAGAAAAAGAAAGTAAAAACAGATGTGTAATTTCTAAAGCATGTCTTCTTGAAAATGTGTTTTCTATACAGCCGCTCCTCTAAGCCAGCAACAGTGCTGTATGAAGCACAGAAATCAGCTCTCTAAAAACTGGTCTTAAATAATTAAGTTACATAAATAGAACATAATTGTTATGTATACCAGCTGGGCATATGCTATGTGTATGTGAATGATAAGTAAAAGCAATACAGAATAGATGTTAAGGTAATTTCTATACAATTTTCTACTTAAATTAAATGTGCCAACATATTCACATTGTAGAACGGTCTTAAGTAAGTGCAAGAAGCTAGTTTCTACTTAAAATTCATTTAACAGATCAAATTAAGAAGTGAAATATGAAAAATTAAAACATCTCTCCACTATTGTCAATTTGATAAAAGGGAAAGGAAGAGGGGCAATGAAACAATTTTAACTTCAGATTTGCTTGCAGTGTTTGATTCAACACAAATTGCAGAAATAATTAAAAAAAAAAAAAACAAACCCAAAGACCAATACAGGGCTACACGGAATCTTAAGAAGTCATCTAGTTAACCCATTGGCTACAGAAGAATCAAAGGTTATGGTTTTCCTGAAAAAAGACATGCATCAATCAAGACCCCGTGATATCCCAACCAGCTCCACAACTTAAGAGAGTTCTTCCAGTTAGAAATATTTCCCCAATTTGAATCTACCTTACTAGAGCAGTTTAGAGCTTTACCACTTCTTCTAGGCACTCTGTGCATACAGTTCAAGTTCCTTGTCTTTCTTCAGCAAGCCTTTTAAACATTTGAACGCTGGTCTTGAGATCCTCTCTCCAACCTTCAGATTAACCACTCCAGACCTTTCAGTTCTCCTCCAAACGCCAAGTTATCCAGTACTGATTATCCTCATTGCTCTCCTCTGCGCTCTTTCCCACTGCTTCACTCCTCTCTGGAGCATGCCCACAACCAAATACCACACTCCAGTTGAGGTCTTGGGGATTATTTCATGTGCTTTCTTCTACACGGGCTCCTCTGACATCCTGGGTTTTTTTGGTTTCTTTGTGTGTTTTTTTTTTTTTTTTGGCAAGTCTAACACTTCAGCTTAGTTGGATCAAAGACTAAATGCTAATGTCAGATCTCTGTTCTACAAAACTACTCACTACCTAATTATTTTCCTCTGTTTTGATGCATTTTATGCACTTCATTATTCAGAAGTCTAGGAAACTGCACACTTCCTTACATGGTGTCATTCCAGCCTCCTCCTAAAATACTTCTCCAGCCTGTTAGGATTGTACTCAATTCTCACTGTGTCCTTCAACATATCTTCAGTACCTCCCAGTTTCATATCATTTACAAATTTTGTAATTATATACCAGATGAGAAAATGGAGAGCACTAATGAAAGCACTATTACTGGTCCAAAACTGCCCCTGAAATTTCCTCCCACCCAAGAGTGAATCAACAGGTACAGTAAGCAGACTGATTCTGCACTCTGGAGACTCGGCTCTTTTCCAGAAACAAATGCTATGACAGGAATCTTCTCCTATTTCTCCCCAAACAGATCTATAACAGAAACTTTAACAGCTCCCAAAGTAATAGATATTATGAAACATGTTATTGAAATTTACATTTGCAGACACAAATGGAGCAATTTACCAGCTCCTCACCAGAAGACCTCTGCTTCCAGCTTCACCTGAGAATGTATGTTCATCTATGACCAGATGTATGCTCAAATGCAATGCAGTTAAGATGAACACACTGTTAATAAATACAAGTGTTGAAGATTTTGACAGGCACCAAAAAAATTCCAGTGCTTTAATCTTTCTATATCCTGCAAAACCAGGGATTATGAATACAATTCCACTATGTTCATTGTACATTAACTTTTCTGTTCCTTGAGAAAGATGAGGACAGGCTTGGCTTTGGTTTTACTATACCTCAGGTGAGTCCAAGCATTTGATTATGTCCACAGAAATGAAGTCTTTTTACAGCTTTCATCCAGGACATGCTAGATAAATATTATATATGCGTTACTACAGCTCTTGTTTTGATATTACCTGACATTACAGAAACAGAGAAAAAAAGTGTTACTTCCTCAGGAGATGATGAAGTAAATTAACTAATTATAGTGCTTTACTGAGACAATTCCTTGGTAAAGTCTGCTAAAATAGGTGTTTGGTGACCATTTCAGGCAGAACCAAGCACAGAACTTGGAATACCACCTGCTGCTAAAAGTAAGAATTTAGATCACATTGTTACAAAGTAAAAAGTCATTTTATTTGTCATAGAATTCCAAAACTTATCTTAACTTTTTTTTTAAAAAAAAAAGTCAGGAATGCATCTTGCTCATTAGAATTACTGACTCCATATATTTTCCGGTATGGTGACAGGTAGAGAAAGATCTACTAAAACAGAATGGCAATAAAAATGTCAGACAGACACCTGTCTCCCTTAGAAACCCAATATGGTATTGCTGCAATTTGCTCTCAATAACTGACCATCAATTAAACTTTTTACAAGAGAGGCTTACGGCCACAAGCTTCTGTTGATGTTAAAATTAAGAATAAACCTGGAATAGAGCCACACACAGAACACCCTCCAGAAGGGTATCATAAGAAAGACTTTTTGGCTTCCCTATTTAATCCCTGCAAATTTATGTACTGAGAAAAGCTAAAAGGAAGTCCTTGGTAAATCCACAACAGTGTAAGCAGTGCAGTAAACTGCAGCAAGTACAGTAGAAACTGGCCTTACTGATGCACTGGGAGCTCTTCACTTTAAAGAGGATTTCACACATTCTAAGCTTCTTGAATCAAAGAGATAATCAATGTTTACCACCTAGAGCAACATATGGAATTAGTTCCCACCCACCCTCTGAAAAGTCATTTATTTTCTATCCTTGAAACAGCTTTACATTTCAGAGAGTTAGAATACATCAAGTAAGGTATCTAAATAACCTTTCATCCTCCATCTCAAAGTCACCTGTCTACCTCCACAAGCAACATTTGTGCAAATAATAACTTTTCTACAGGAGAATTGTCTATTGTAAAAGCTTGTTTTTAACTGGCTGGAATCCTTAAGTAAGCCTTTGCATTCAAGGGCCAATATACTGGAAACATGATTTCCCCCTGTAACACTCACTAGAAATTGTTTCATCATTTATATTCAAATACTCAGACAAAAGCCATAAGCTACATTTCCTGTCAATAAGAATCAAAAATTTGGGAAGAGATGTAATATAAGCTACCACAAACAGAACAAAGAAGCTTACATGTTAATAAAGCTGACACTACGAAATCCCTTTTTTTTAGATCTCTACCCCTTGCTATGTTGCTATTGTTATTTATGAACTTGTGATGCATTACAAATTGACAAGTCAATGGAGCACGCCAGCTGAATTTAGATACAAATGACATAGTAGATCACAAACATACATTAGCCTTTCTGTCACAGGGCAGGGTCAGGAGAAGGAAGAGGGATTATACCTTTCCCTTTTTACCCACATGTCATAGAATCGGATATTAGAAAACAAACTGTTTTAGTGTTTTTCCTAAGTAATAAAATACTCAAATTCTGGAAGACTCTTTCCAGTACCACCATTAAACATTCCAGGGGTAAGAAGATATCAGGTTCTCATACAGCTGAGGAGTCACTGAGAGCTATTCTCTCTCCATTACCAATTCACCCCTTGCTCTACTGTTTACACACAACACATATGAAATACATGTATGAAGGACTATATTTTAGGATTGTCTAAATTTGAAGTTGATTCATCACAAGCAAAACATTACTGATACTAACACACCATCTGACAAACCCCATGCAAGCTTCCAGACTGGCTGGCTAGACACGTTCAAATCAGAAACTCACCTGCCATCCTGCGAGATCATCCTCAACTCAACAGCCACTTATTACCATAAGCAAGGCAAGGAACATAAGAGCTGACAGCCTGAGCGCTATAGCTGTGCCAAGAGCTCAAAGATTTTGTTCTAATCTTGAAATAATTATTTACATTAAAAATATCTTTCAAAGAACATCCTCAAAATTTTAGCCTACTTCTAAAAATTGAGACGGGAATTTCACAGCTTGACAAGTTTTAACTTCTTCATGTCTTGCATGGAGATTTCTAGATACAGAAAGAAACAAAATCAAAAAACCTCTTCGTGTCTGCTTTAATACACTAGACTACAGGTCCTGTTAAAACAATAGATATTCAATTTTGTATGATCGGATTTATTTTAAAAAATATAGATATTCATGTTTTAATTTCCAAATCACCTTTAAAGGGAACAAAATAGGAGGATGGCACTATTATTGGGGAATGTTGCATTATTAAAACTATAAATCCCCTTGAAAGAAAAATATGTAGTCTCTTTTTTTTTTCCAGTGTCGAAAAGGATAAGAATGTTTTCCCAAAAGTTCAGTAAACAATTTAATACCCTAGTCAACTAAAGTGTGTTTTGTTGCCTTTGTTGCTTCTCTGAGGAATAATGGGTACTCTAAAACACAGGAGTTTGGAAAGCTCATGCTCAACTCTTATTCAAGAAAGCAGTCAAATTCCTGTCTTACAATCAACATGTGAATAACACGCCACAACTTTAAATGGATTTAAATGTTGCTTGAAGCATGCAGTTAGCAGGTGTTCTTTCTTAAATCATCAATGAAGTGACCCAACAATTAAAGGTTGCTCATATACCACACCAGAACATGAGATTGGAATTCAAGTAATATTGCTAAATTAAGAATTAAATTGTCCACAGATGAATAAGGTTTTGGGGTTTTTTGTTAACTGCACTAAAAATAAGTCTTTCTACTACTGAGTTCATCTAGGGCAAAATATTCAGAGACGTGCATCCACAGCATGTGCGTGTTACTGTGCCTAATTAGAAAAACAATCAATCAACTGGTGCTCTTGCTCAAAAAAGTTACAGCAAAACTCTTAGCTTAATTTCCAGCAGGAAAAAAAAAAAGTACATTTTTATTGCCTCTCCTCTATATCCCGTAGTTCTTCACTGTGTTCTTTCATACTTGCCTTGCTCCAGCTGTACATGAAGACAAACCTTTCTCTTTCTCTATATATATATAAAAGAAGACACACACACACACACACAAAGTTTCTCACTTGTTATTTATTTCTCTGTCATACTTAGGCTTTACCATTAGTTTCCTTTAAATTTCATAGCCAGGAAGGAGCATGTGCATTTGCAAGACATCCAAACAATTGTTTCAGTCATACTCCAGACCTTGAGCAGGGAGAATGGACATGTGGCAGCACAACTGCCCAGCTTCCATGGATACCTGGTGCTGAGAAACTCCAGTGCACATAGGGGCACCAATAAGTAGGTCACAGTTTTATGGAAGTCATGACAAATGCCTCCATCTCACCAAAAGAAAAAGAACAAAATAGTTACATGTTAGCTTTTTATCTTAGAAAATATTTATCGTACACACGCAGTTTTCTATGCAGTAAATGGCCATCAACTTGTAATCTGAATGCTTTAAAAAAATGCTTCAGTATGTGCCAAGGTTAGACTTGTCTCTGTTGTGCGCCCACTTTAACAGAATTTGCAGGCTTTCCTGTGCCTCCATGATAAGCTCCAAACATATATTAACCTTCCTTCCAGCACTGCTTCAGTGTTCTTACTTCCACTGCTTCAACCACTGCTGCAGACCCCACACCCAACCTCTGCTAGGTCCCTTTTCTTACTGCTGGTTGTGATGGCCTTCCTTCCTCAGGTTTACCATCTCCGAAAGCAGCCTGCTCCTTTGTTTTCTCCTAGCCTCCCTATCCTTCTGGCAGCAGAATGAAAAATCAAAGAAATGGAAGCACTAATGTATCATTATTTAGCAATGGTGCAGCTGGTATATAGGCTCGAAGTGCTCCATCTGTCACACTGCTAAGGCAAAGATGAAGAAAATATCTTTTCTTGTCACTTTCTCATCCAGTAGTTGAAAAATACCAATACAGAAAGGTTCAAAAGCAAGGAGAAAACAAAGAACAATTTCAATAGGCAGCAAATATCTGTAACTCTGCCCAAGCACTGACACAAGGGATTTTGCAGCATGAGAAGAAACAAACACACATCTGTCAACTTTAAGTCTGAGAAGCTATGAAGCAGATTCATTTCCATTTCATCTCCATATGATTTGGGTGCTCAGTAGGCACTGGTGTGTGCTTGAGGACGGATTTGCAAATGAACGGTATTTTGACCTTGGTAGCACCTACGTAGAGCCCAAGCAAAAACTATTCCGCATTTCCTCCAGAGTGTGAGAGGACTTGATTTGCTGTCATCAGAAGCCTCCCACTCCAGACTCTCATTCTCTCCTCACCAGAGACTATGTGCTGATTGCTCAAGCAAGGAGATGGGGAGGCAAGACATCAGCTTGTTTTCAAGAGAGATACACAGTACAAAAGCAACAAAAGGGTATGAGAAAATCAGTTAGGAAAGCTTACTCAAACAGCTGCAGAGATAGAAACCAGCCATCTAGAAGAGCTCAGAAACTGTGGGAGGAGAGAGGTCAGAGGACTCCAGTCTAACCTTGCTGATCTTCTCAAACCTGGGGCTGAGGAATGACCATTGCCACACACTTTCCAAATCTCCTCTCATGTTTTTGGAAGTAAACCTGTTGTGAGCAAGATAAAATTCTGCTTAATCCTCTGGCCTCCATATTTTCCTCCCCACAGGTGGGAGGGCATGAGTTTGAGCACATGCATAGAGTAATGGTGCAGAAAGCAGATGAGACTGAATTGCCAGGAAAAGCGGCCTTCCTGCAGGGAAAGCGCTTGGGCAAGTGGTCCAGGGAAACTACTAGCTTCTCACTTCCTAGCTCTCAAATGCTTTATATATTACAGCAAATCATTTCTGAATATTGTTCCAGGCACCCCTAAAATCTCATTTGAAATACTTATATTCAAAGAAGAGGAGCTTAAACTGGGAAAGTTGCAAAGAAAGTTTACAAGAATGGTTAGAGTAATGAAGTCTCTTCAAAAGAGAGAAATTACAAGACATTACGATCACTCTTTTCAAACATGGGAAGGTAGATGGGAGAAAGAGGCAAAAAAACCCTACAAACTATTCAGTCAAAGAATAATGTTTCAGCTAGGGGCCAAGACGTTATAAGACAGTTGCACCCTAGTTCAGACTGGAAGTCAAAATGAATGAAGAATCTAGAATGAAGCTCTACAATGCTTTTCCCATATTTAAGAGGTGAAGAGGAAGCAAGAAACACGGTGTTTGAAGACAACATGACAAGCTGACACAGAAACACTGTGACTGGCTCTCTGAATAAGGTTTTAAACAGGACAGGGTATTTTGTTTCCACTGTTTTTATTTTCTACAAACAGCAGATTCAGATATTCATGAGTCACTTGCAGGATTCAAAACAGAAATCTTCCTCCTCCCAGTCCATCCTTTCCTCTTTTTCAAAGCCCTAGAGAGTTGCCCTAGTTGGGCAGAAAGTTCGGTAAGATGTGTTGGTGTCTTAGTGCAGTCATATGGACCTGTTCATGTTTGATGTTAAACTATTTACAAAAATCTGGAGTGGAAGGAAATTCTATACTGTGCCACTGCCTCATAGCCCCATCAGAATGCTAGGAGGTTTTTTTGCTTTTATGTTTGCCATCCTCTGTAATGAGGTACACAGTCTAATTCCTAGATTAGTCTAAAAAATTTATCTAATAAATACTGTGCAAATGCATTGGCCTAAGACTGTAGCAATATCCTAAAACTCACCTGCTCTACTTTATGGCACATTACAGCTGCAACATCTGATCTTTTATTACAGGTTCAATTCATACTACATTGTTAAGAAGCACACTATCACCCATATTATGTGGAGTTCATATTCTGTGAATACTTTTAGGCATAACACAGCTGTTGCTGTTTCGGAGGAGCACACTCAATAACCCAACAGCACCTCCTATCCAGATACTCATAAGAATACAGAAGAACAGTGGTAACAGTATGTGACTCGAGAGTTCCTTGCTAACAGTTACTACAAAGTCAACTCTCCTTTTATACAGTATGTGCTATGTGAAGGTGTTAAAGCAAAGTAATTTAAGTGCTACTATACATTTAATAAGATAAAAAAAAGCAGTGAACATCACCATCCTAGAGGCACCACTGAAGTTCAAAGACTTTTCATTATCTAGCATATCTCACTTATTTTTACGTAGATACTGCCTTTCAAATCACATCCTCCTCTGTTAGGGATATTCAAAAGCAATTCTTCAGGTTTCTTTTAAAGGCTGCACAGCAATGAAACACATGGATGCAATCAGCTTGGTGATGGACATGACTCCCAGAAAGCAACACTCCCAGAGCACTCGCCAATTTTATTTCAAGTTCACATTATCTGGCTGTTTAGTGGGATCTTCCAGCTGCATCTGTGTACGCTGCAGGGAGGGCTGGTACTTCTATTAGCAGATGGCAGCTGACCATGCCCCTGTGTTGTCCAAATGGGAACTGAACATCCACAACAATGACTGAAATTGGAACAATTTTACAAGAAGCACTGAAGAATTAATTTAAGAAATAGCTACAGAAATCACATTTAATTTCCTATTCACTTGTCTTCTCTGCGTTCACTTAAACATGGTGTTTCCAACCAATCATTTCTGACTTACACAACAGGGATGGCCTAGCTTTAATGGACCATAGGTTGTTACGCTGCACAGCATGCTTCTGAGGAAGCATTCTGGATCACTCCTCCTCCTTCCCCTTCTTCCAGTGCTGCTTTACAGGAGCATTTCCTGAGAGAGTCTGACACTCTTCCTGAGAACTGAACAGTGTGGTTTGTACTGCTGTCTGGGAACCACTGGGACCACTTCTTTCTGCAGGCAGCTAGAAGACATCTCCACATTTCTATACAAATGGCAGGCAAAGTCTGTGGCTGAGATCAGTAATACAGGAGAAAACCTGGGTTCCTTTACAGAGAAACAGCACCCATGCAAGGAAAGCACACCAATACCTCTCTAGGACAGAAGCAGCACTAGCTGATATTTCTTTTCAAAGGCCTCAGAGAAATCAAACCCACTGAATGGTCAAAGCCGAACGTTTGTCAGGAAAAGAAAAGCACATGCTGTGAAGCTACAACTAATAAAGTAAAGCACTTTTTATGTTTGTTGTGACTTACTAACCTTTATTAAGGCACATCAAAACTGCAATGTCTTGTGAGTATTAGGCAACTAGAGTGGGGGCTTTTTGTTTGCTTTGTTTTTCTTTTAAATTGAAAGGTGGACAGCAGAGATGAGGAATAGGCTTGGACATAACTTGCCCAAAACCTAAGGACAGAGCTGGGTTTTGAGAACAAGTCCCCAGACCTCACTCAGGTGCTCAAATCACAACCACCTCACTGGAGAGACAAACATTTCTATATTCTTGTATTCTACCATCAAATTCACTATCTCTACAACATATGTGGTCTGCCCAATGAAAAGTTACAAAGGATCAGTACTGGCCACTTGCATGTAGGTGCTTGGTTAGCATGAAAACTTAAGAAAAAACAAATAAATGAACAAACAAGAAGGAAACCAACAACAACAAAACCGCACCCACACCAAAAACTGTCCAGACTAACAAAATGTGTCTGAATTTCATCAATCTACTCAAGGTTTATATGATACTTCAGAGACCTCACCAGGTGGAAAGCAATTTAGTCTGCTGAAGGGGGGCAAGAGGCAAAAATCAGTGCTGCAGGCATAAAGGCTCCTTAGCCTGTTCCATTAAAGTATTTGCTGGCTCTGTATGCAGTGGTCTAAAGAATCCTTTCCCCAAAGTTGTGAGCCTTCAGATAAAAGGAAGCAAAATGAAAAGAGGCAGTCATGAATAACAAAAACCACACAGAAGCAGACAAAAATATTTACAGTTTTGAAGGTAAAAGATTCTAGATGCCAATACAATAGCCCACCAATACCTTCAAAATGTGTTTGGACAAGCAGTATAACATACTATTCAAGACGTCAGCAAGAACATAACTCTAGAGAGAATCAAGCCTTACTACTATGAAAAGTGTCCAGAGTTAGAAGGATACGAATAAGGCATTTCTTCAAGGCAAGAGTGCAAGAACCTATTCCTGGATAAATATTCAGAAAAAAAACCAGATCAGCCTTCATAAACATTCAGTAGGGACAATCTCACACACCACAAGGACTCAGGAAAAGAGGTCATGGCTGGTCACCTCTTTACTACCTCTTCAATCTGGCACTAATTTAGTCTGGAAAGTCTAGCAAGAGCTAAAGTAGGGACATCTATTGAATTATTCCAGCAGCTACACAAAAGACACCTTCCTGGAGCAGCAAGAGGTCATTGTAGCTGATTTGCAGCCCTGATAGTCTAAAACATGCCCCCCATTTACCTACAGAAGAGACACAATATGGACAGGGGCTATGCAAACCTTAGGAAATGAGCAAAGAACAGTACTTCAGGACTAAAATACAGCTCACTTTCTCATAAAGCCCTGCTGCAGGCGGCACTGTTAACAAGCTGGATGACTAATGCTGTGTGACTCTGGTAATGAGATCTGGGAAAGGCTGGTTCAGAGGATGTCACTCTCAGAAGCACAAACACCTTCTATTTCAGACCTTGCTCTCCACATTTCCCAAGAGACACTGGGCAAATCAAATGTTATCTCATCAATTTAAACAGCATCTAGTGTCCCAGATACTCAATTAATCCGATTTCAAACTTGTCCATTTGTTTAACATTTAGGTTATCATAGAATGCTTTGGATCGGAAGGGACCACGAGGGTCACCTAGTCCAAACCTCTGCAGTGAGCAGGGACATCTTCAACTAGATCAGGTTGCTCAGAGACCTATCCATCCTGACCTTGAATTTTTCCTCTCTGGGCAACTTGTTCCAGAGTTTCACCACCCTTAATCTAAAAAAAATTATTCCCAATATCTACTCTAAATTTCTCCCTTTTTAGTTTAAAACCATTACTCCTTGTTCTATTGCTGCAGGCCCTGCTAAAAAATTTTTTTCTATCTTTCTTATAAGCCCTCTTAAAGTACTGAAATGCCACAGCAAGGTCTCCTTGGAACTTCTCTGCTCCAAGCTGAACAACCCCAGCTCTCTCAGCCTCTCTTCATAGGGTATGACTGACCTTTTCTTTCATCCTATCATGAAGTCTTTCACGTCCTCCCTTTCATATTCCTTCACAACCCACATCTCCCTGACCCCCACAGCAAGAGTCTGGGCATCTCTCTGGAAATTCTTAACTAGCATTAACTCATTACATTTCTGGATTAAAATAGGAACTACAGAAGCAACTGTCTGTAGCTATAGTCTGTTCCTTCATGGCACTGCCTTTTTTCCTGAGAGGTTTATACATGCTATGTATAAGGAGCTTTGAGCTCTAGTGAAACATAAGAAAATCGAGAAGAATTGAAAGCAGTTTCTCAGAGATCCACCTTAGCTTTAAGCTGGCAAAGGTACATTTTACAAAGGATACCGAGAAGGCTGCATGCACTGCTGAAGTCAGTGTTGTAAGCTTTGTGCTGGTGGAGACAAAGCACCTTTAAAACACTGTAGATACTTAGGGCAAAAGGGCTCCTAGTGCATTTCACAATGTTATATACTGGTCATGATCAGTTAACCCAAAGCTCTCTTATCAGTAGCATTCAGCTGTGTACATGGGACTGTTCCAACTCAATATTTTTCATGTCTGTTCTTGCCAATCAGGCTGTTTTTCCATAAGACTTTGATTTCCCAGTTCAGGTAAGCCCTCAGCTATAAATTTAAAGCTTGGCAAGTAAACTCACACATCTTGCGCTTCAGCACACAACAGCTGCAGATTTATAAGCTAATTCTCTTGTTAAAAGCATGCAAGATTGGCTCCATGCATTTAGGACTCAGCCTTATAGATCACACCATAAAGTCAAATACATAACTCCCAGCCAACTTCACCTTCTTTTCTGGCTCCTGCTGAACGGCAAGTAAGGATTGTCAAATCCCATTTGTTTATGCAGCCCTCATTTACTCTTGGACAGAACACTTTGGTACCAAAGCTTCTTCTGTGCTTGTTCCTCTGCCTCTTTTTTTGACATGTCATGAATTTTTAAAGCTACAGTTGCCTACCTGCAAAACTTGAGTACCCATTTGATTATTTCTTTTACAATTTCAAGTGTTTGAATAAACTCCATTGGGAGCTACTGACACAAGGGGAGTTAAACATAGAAAACTGGAGGTTTATATTTGTTTGCAGACATAGTCTAGAGTATATTTGGTAGAAAAGATACTCTAACACATCAGAACATAAAATCTAGTTTCTTCTAACAATTCTATCCAACATGTAAAGACAAAGCTTCAAAGAAAAATAATTTAACCCGAGGACAACTAAACAAAGCATTTCAGACTTCCACATTACAATTGCTACTCATTACATGTCACCAAAACTATAAACACAGTAACCAGGAGAGACTCCATTTACAGAAAAGGAACAAAAGCAAGAACAACCCTGGAGTACATAGGAACTACCTCATTATCTGTTATAATGGTCAATAGAAACGGGAAAGAAAACCTGCAGAAGAGGTTTATCATTACCTCCCTATGTTCTGCCACAGAATATCCATTCCCTATGTTCTGCCACAGAATATCCATTTTATGAAGAAATGTTCGCATACATTTCTACAGACTCAGAGGTAGCCATAGCAGTGTCATTGACAAAGTGTCTGTGTGGTCCCGTAACAGAAGCACACTCATATGAGCAAAAAATACCTCCCACACATTACCAGAGATGTTGACTATCCAGATGCTTTTGTATTAGGGTAGATGAGGTTAGGGTAGATGAGGTGCTTAGGAGCATGATTTAGGGATTGGTGGGAATGGTTGGACTCGACGATCCAGTGGGTCTCTTCCAACCTGGTTATTCTGTGATTCTGTGATTTTGTATTGTGAGCTACTAGAACTAAAGGGTTTGGGTGGGAGGCTGAATTAGAAAATACAATTGAGAATGATTCACACAGAAACATTTGATCTGTTACCAACTAGTTATCAAGGGCTGTCAACATATGAGTGACTTTAAATCAAGTTACAATCAAAGACTGGTATAAACCACCACTCATTAGCTTCTAAAGATTATCAGTGAGGGGGAGGCAAAACATAATAATCACGTAACATTTGTAAACCCCGATTTTCTCACTCTAAGAAACCCAAACACCCTAGATTTGATTTGTTCACAGGCTTTTGAAAAAATCCATTTTGCATATCTCATCAGGAAAGAAAACCACAGCCTCCAACTCCACCTGCTACAGCCACCTGGAGTGGGGCTCGTCACTGCTGTAGCAGTAGGTTGAAGCTCAAGGCACCGAAGCAGGAGCAGGAATACCTCTGCTTCTACCCCACCTTTCTGCAAACATGAAAAGGTTTCCCAGCCACATGCTGTAACGCTAAACCCAAGGCACAACTAAGTCAAAGATTCTGTATTTCAGTTCCTGTCAGGGTGAAAATACTTCATTTCAGTGCCACAATGCAACTATACACATACTTGGCAAATGCTGATATCACAGTAACACTACAGAACTACCCATGAGAAGAAATTATTTCTGACCTTACCATAAGACTTACATTGTATATAGTTCTTAAGACATAGTCACAGCAAGAATTATAAAAATGTGCTAAGGCAGATGTTCTGTGGGAGATTGTAGTATTATGTGAACATATTACTAAGTGGTATCATAACACACAAGAATAGAGAATTGGCTAAAGGTTGTCTTGAAGCATTTTTTAAAACACGAGTGTATCACTTCAGACTCTTTTAATGCAGTGCACGTATACGCAGTATTTAAAACAAATACCTGTGGGACAAAATAATACTTATCCTAAAACATCAAAATATTGGCTGGCAGATCTTAGGGCAGAACATTTTTTTTTTCTTTGAGTGTTGTAGGAAAGGGAAGGAATAAGAAAAGGAAGAGGAGAAAGTTGAGAAGGTAGCACAGGTCCTACACAAGCCAACCTCTTCATTCTTTGTATAGAGATTTTAGAAGAAAATTATTTATAAAATGAACATTTAAATAGCTAGAGGATTAAACTGAGCAAAAAGCAGCATTTTGTTCACAAGGACTAAGTGTCAAAAAGCCTTGCCTACCATCTTTTCGCACAATTACTGCACTAAGAATCAAAGTGATCCAACAGATGCAATTTTCAACATCTGTGGATCAACACGTGCAATACTCTCAATTAGCAACATCCGAAGTACAATTTTCTGTCTCTTATACTTAGCAGATATTTCATTCTCATTTGCCTACCTTGTGTCAGGACACATCTTTTCAGCAATAATAGTAGAGACTAACACTGAAAGACACATAAGAATATGGGTGCCACACTCAACTGACTGGCATTTAGACTTACAAGTATTTCTCCCAAGAAGCCTGTCTAATTTATGTCTTATGGAAAACTGCTGTCTTTCAGATAGAAACAATACTCTCAGAGGCAACACACAGCTGTTTCAATAGCATTTCATTTACCTTACAGGTGAAGAGTATGAAAAAATCTGAATCTGAGCCAGTGCCAGGACTGCAAAACACAAGAGATGTAAAATAAATTCAAGCCTATGCACTAGAAGTTTTTCTTCTTGTGAAATGGATTATTAGGAATACAATAGGGCTGTCAGCAAGTTATTCATCTAGTATGTGCCATTTTTATAACCTTCTCTTCCTAGTGCTTTGCTCTTCATTGTGCCTTTAGAGCATGCCCTTTCAAGGAAATATCAGAGCTGACAAAGATGACTTGCCATCTCTAAATAAACACAGAAGAGTCTATATCCTTCTCACTTCTTCTTGAGTAATCTATAGAAAACCCACATAGTATATGATGGATATTTTCATACAAGCATATTTTAGCACTCATAGAAGCAAGCTAATACATTACATATCAAGCAGAGAGAAGGCAAATGCTGTTAAAACCTTCAGACAGAGGTCTGATGGCACACTTCAGCTCTGACCTGCAGCCCAGACAGCTACTGCAGTTCAGACCGCATGAGTTAAATTGATCCCTGTGCCAGTTTCTCTTATTTTTGGACTAGAAAGAGCTGTTGAAGGCCAATTCTAGTCTACTTCTCCACCACTTCTTTGACGTTGTACATCACACCTAATTTGCAAGCTCCCCAATCCTGTTATTCCCCTCTGGAGATTCATTTCAGCAGCCTGATGTACTGCTGAGCTATGTACTACCTAGCAACACAGAGTATGTTGTGAACCAAAAGCAATTAAGATCTCATCTAGAGTCACCAATATCATTTCAGTTGCATAAACGGCATTTGATATTGGATGCTGCACTTCCAACACATTACCGAGAAAATGCGTCTGACAAAGTGAAAATTTCAGGGTGTCGGTAGAAGCATGCGTAAACTGAACCTAAATTCACAGTTTGGGGTTTGTATTTCTGCTGTTACTAGAGGAATGGAATTTCAGGAAAACTGCAAAGAAATAGGACAGGTGTGAACTACTTAGTTCTGTAAACTCATGGCCAACTGCACTGATCTTGCAGCTCAGTGTGGAATCTGTGGTCCTTTTCTTAAATGCAACAGATTCTGCAGGGCTTGGGTAAAGCATTCTTTCTACACCGCTAGACCATTTGCTGCCCCAAATAAGCTGGACAGACAGTTAAATACAATGAAATAAAATAATTAAATACAATGAGCTATTCCAGCAGCACTTCTGCAGGATCAAATGTCGGAAAATGTACCACTATTGGCTTCCACACAACGCCAATCTCTGGCCTCATACTAGCACATATTTCAACTATTTAAAGATTATTATCTACTATTACTATCATCACACTACACACTTGATCTTAGCCAAAAGGCCGAGAAGCGAAAAGAATAGAAAGGAAAGCTAAAATCGTTTTTCCTAAGTTCAGGCTCCCAAAAAGCTTTCCAGAGTCCTCACAGTATGGGCTCTTTACAAAGCAGTCCATTACCTACTTTTGACAGCTGAGGTGGCAATTTATGCAACCGTGGTGCGCAAACGAGCCAACAAAGTTGATTCTGATGCAAAACAAATTAAAATGTAGAGACTTGAAGTCCTGATTGATACAGTGAATTGAAAACAGCAGCCAACTTAGCTGACTGTGTGAGACACGCTGCTTAAACAACACTTCAAGTCATTTTAATGAACATCTCAAGGCATCACCACCACCAGTGAGCAGCAGGAGCTTTGCAACAGATATGGAATCTGTTAAAACTCTATTTATAACCTACCTGTACAGTGACAATATAATCACATTCTTGCTTTGTATTGTTGCTCGTTACAGAGACAGCATTATGTGACCAAAGATCAGGTTGTCACTGGACACTTGCATGCAGCTGGACTCTTGAAAAAGGTAAGAAAGTTTTGTTACCCTCAAAACCATTGCTTTTATTTTAAATAGGGATGTTTAATCACTGCTTTTGCAAGAGTAGTGACTTAACTTTGATAGTGTGCTACCACTGTTGGTAAGGTTGATTTTCAGATAAGACAAAAGTTGAAGGAGTTTAGAATCTAAGTATACGGAGTTTAGAATCTAAGTATACGTATAATTGAACATCGAGAGATCCTATGCAATAGACACTCACATGAGGGGGGAAAAATGCATTCTAGAAAAGAAGATGGCAAAGAAGTTCTTAGGAACTTCCACCTAATAAAAGACCAAAACATCACAAGTGTGGAGTGTGGCCTTTGAGCAAAGGAAGACAAGATCAAATCTACTTCTGATGTTATCAAGACCATCACAGTTAACCCTTAATGAGACTATTTAGTTTAAAAGTGGTAACATTATGAAACCAATATCCCATGAGGTTTCTAAATCAAAGCAAGAACACTGGTTAAAAATACTGGAGGCTGTTTATAATGCATAAATGTAGGTCATGGATCTGCAGCTGTACAACATTCATATGCAGTCAACACAAGGAGATAAAGAGTGGGCAGCCTGATCTAGTGTGATGTGTCCCTGCCTATCACAGAGGGGTTGGAACTGGATGATCTTTAATGTCCCTTCCAGTCCAAACTATTCTATGATTTGATGATTCCAAGAGTATTCCAGGAGATAGTCCAGAACAGTCATGTTAGGCTCTTGCTTTATTGTCTCCCTGGGGAAAACCTTCCATTTTCCTTCCACTGATTGTACAGAGCCAAGGGAAATAAGGCAGCACAAATACTAGAAAATTAGTTAGTTACTTAAGACAACAAAGGTATCTTAAAATCTCTTTCTTGCCAAATACCAAAACATCATGATAATCATACACTGGTAGCATTCAAGAGAGACCTGCACCTGTATGGCAACACACACGGAGATGGTCACAGCCAGAGGAGCTGGGAGAAACTAAAATAAAATAAACTTTTGTTTTCCCATCCTTGATTAATTTTTTTTAGGTATTATCTGCATCACAGGTGCTCAGAACATGCAGACTTTCCTTGGCAGGAATGATACCATTGTATTTTGGCAGCCAGAGACCATGCTTTCACAAGTTCCCAGAGAAGAGCATGACATATAGCAGCATACAGCAGCTGCGAAAAGCCACTGTGTACATGGCTGTCTTCTCAGGGTTCAGTAATTTGCTGTGATTTTCAGAATTAAAGTTTACCATTGCATCTGATATTTCTCCTATGGCAGGAGTTTGGAGTACCTCTTGGGTGAAAGGTCTTTCATATTTGACTGCAAAGATACTACCCCTTTTTGCAGTCTGGCTGCCAAGTGCAGTAAGTTGAATCTGACTTGTGAACCAATGCTCGGTACTGTAATTGGAGGCTACCACTTTTGGGTGCTAACTTGAAAAATTAATGAGCAATTCTCTGAATAAAAGTCAGAATGAATATCATCAACTGATTATAACACATTTTCCTTCCCCCTCCCACAGCTCTCCCAAAACTACAGTATCTCTTTAAAATGATAGCATGATGTCTTTTAAGTCCGGTTACTCAAAAAAAAATTCCAAGTCATATGAGCACAGATTGTGGATAAGCTAAGGAGGATGCATGTCATGGTAGGAAGCAAAGACAGAAGCAGAACCATGAATGTTTGCTAAAGCTCTTATCTCGAATATCAGGGAAACAAGAATAACACATAAGCAAGGAACCCATTTCAGTTTACAGAAAAACCTATAACAAATACAACCATGAACTTCAACTATTGTTGATTTCTAGCAATTCACTAAAGCTGGTCTGTAAGCCCATACACAGTACAAAAGCCAGTGCCACCTATTCTGCTAGATGTTGCTACAATCCTCTACTCTTCAAGACAACTGCAGGAATTGCTGCTACATGTACTCACATGCACACAATCTCATTTTAATAGATGCCTGCCAGGTGCCTGCAGCCTTGCCCCCACACAGAGTTGAGGCACAGGAAGCTCACCTGCTCTAGATCAGTTCACAGGACATTCCATGTCATGAGAATTTTTTTAAAGGGATGCAAATTAAAATTTATGTGTGCTCATCACTAAATCATACATCTGCCCCAATATGAGCTAGAGACTTTGAGAGACCCAACAAGGCTGTTCAGCAAAAGAATCAAAATCACGTATTTTTGACTTTGAGGAACACCACTTATTTTTACAGAGGTTAAAAAAAAGGGGGGAGAAGGGGGAAGAAAAAAGGTTTGTGTTCATTCTACTGACTGAAAAACTGCAACACAGCAAATGCAGTAGGTTTGGTTGGAATGTATGTTCCATAGGACCTAAGTATCACCTGAAGCTCTCCAGTACTTTGTGGGCAAGACAGAGCAATGAAGCACAGTGTCACCTGTGTGCTTCTTTTGCTTCTGGGTAATATAAGACATGAATTGTGCAACGGAAATTATATTAATTGTAACGGAAATTGTATTAATTTAATTTTTGGAAAGCATTTAAACACTTTCAGTTGGAAAGTGCTGAAAGCAGATGGAGGATTGCATTACACTCTCTGCAGCTAACTTGCTTTTAAGGGAATATTAGGGTGGCGATTGCTTCTAGGCAGATAACTCATGCATTTAGTTTCAGCCTGAAAGCACTTCAAACATCTGAGCTAGAGGATAAGCCACTCAGAGGGGAGATCTCTAATGGAAAGGTTGAGCTGAAAGCACTACATAGCAGTCCTGCTGGTTGATACTACCCTTTTCAGACAAAGTCTTCTATGAAGACTGTAAAGAGAAGACACAGTAAGTTACATTCAGGATGTATGTGAAACTATACAAGGCTCAGCTTTCTTGCAAAAGCAACACCTGGGATGAACAACTTGGCTTGCAAGGATCATTACTAAAGTTTAGAGAAAACGTACAATGCCCACAGTAAAGTCCTAAGAAAAAAAAAGTACTTTCAGCACAGCCACAGAGTCACTTCAGAGCTTTGAGCATCCTGCATTAATTTACCATTTAATAAAGAGTTCTCTTTCATTAGACAGAAGAGTTACTCGCACATCCTTGCAGGAACAGAAAAAAACATTAAAGAGAGCTGTTAGGGTCCACGGATACTAAGAGATGAGATGGAGTTGCTAGCAACTTAAATGTTTATTAAATGCGCATAGGAAATCAGATAACTGACTGGCCAGGGTCGTCAGCGCTCCAAGGGATATATTTATACTCACACAGACACATGCAACCCCCATACAGACTTTTGCAAGCCAGATAATATATCAGCCAAATTTGCAGCTGTCTCAGTCCAGCAGTCTTCAAGGTTGTGGTCCTGGTCTTTATATCGAGCAGTTTCTAGGCCTCCTCCTTTCCTCCCTTCTTCCTAATTTCTGAGCAACTTGTTTCTTACAATGCCACATTCTTTGAGCTGGCTAATTATTAACTTTTGCTGGGGCCCAAGGTGATTTGTGATCCTAACAAGAGCGTCCCATGAGAACAACCTACAAAACAAAACCTATTTTCAACAGTAAATCAGAACTCCTGTTTATTCTGAACAACAGTGGGAAGATGCAGCTAAGGGCAACTACGATAAACCCGAGAATACAAGAAACCACCATAACTGCCCTGTGCTGCTTTTACAGTGCTGCATTCTGCTTCAGAATTTCACTGCTACAGAAAGGCTACTCTCAGCAGGAAGAAGAGTGGTGCCATGCAGCATGAGCACCCAACAGGACTTCTTGAGTGTGTACTAGAAGCACCTCTCAGCTAGCATGACAGGGCACTGGGCAATAAACACGACCATTAACAAAAAACAGCTATACTTAGCCTAACCTAGGGAGCTGAGTGAAGACATACCTCATGCAAGAGCAGAATGCATGCTTCTGGAACATATCAGACTGTGTCACAATTTTAAGCTTATAAATGCTACTATGGCCAGTGAGAGAGTAAGTTGTCAGAGAAGGGGAGTAGAGTATTTTAGGAATTCCCTGCTTTCATCACTCTATTGCTCTGTAGTTTTGGAAAACCCAATAAGCTGCTTTTTTATTCAGTCTCCTCACCCATGAAGTAAGATTAATTGCACTTCCCTTCTTGAAAGTCATGAGAATCAATACTAAGTAAAGACTTACAAATAATGCTTTAGTAAAGCACATACAGAAATGGTCATATCTTTCCTCTTCTGAAGATTCTTCCTCCTTCAATTTGTATGCTTTAGAGTAAGAAGGAAGAAAGAGGAAGTGGGAGATGCAAAGTTTGTGACAGCCATCCCCTGCATAGCTCTGCTGCACACAGGAAGAAGCTAACACCTTGGCTTCTTTCCATCCGAAGTGCCAGCATAACTATACAGAGTGTTTCCAGAAATCTCCCTGGGAAGTTTATTACCAAGACAGAGAATTAATTTAACTCTACCCTTAAGAGTCTGTAAATTTAGAGTTTATTAAAAACAAACAATTAATATGCAAATGCAAGGCAACTTCCCTCCCAATCTGCTGTGGCTGATAAGACAGTCTGCAGGGTACGTTACCACTGACACAGGTTCTTTATACTGCAAACACTTCCTTTGTATCGTAAGATCTCCATGCAGTCTGGAAAGTTCAGAGCGGATGCAAAAGGAGGAAAATTCGTCAATCACACAAGAAGTGAATCAACTTGTTCTTGTCTCCACTTTGCTTACGTCACTAGAGATCTTGCTGTTCTAAACAGCTTTAAGCAAAATAAGGCAGCTTCTTCTACCTATATGCAACTACTTATCTACTACAGATTTCTAAAACTGTATCAATTCTGGATGTATTTCCAAATATTACTTCAGAAAGATTAATAAATTAACAATCCAGTATAATTCTGTTAGTGAGAATGCCACAATCCATGGAAGTGACTGACACACCAGAAATTCATTCTGGTTTGAAAAGGATAAGAAAGGTAGGCTTTGAAGGGAATGTCCTTTCTTAGGCATTGCATACTTGAAAAGATGAAGGTACTTGACACAAGGAAGAATCACAATTTTATATGCGCAAAAGATTTTACAAGTTTCTCTCACAGAAGTTCATCCTCCATGTAAGTAATAATCATTTCTCAGTGTCACTTGGAAAAATATAGCCATCTTTCACTGAGGAGGAAATGGTCTCATGAGGGGAGAGGTAATAGAACAGTACGGGTATAAAAGAAAACAGTCTGCTAATCCTGATAAACAATGCAATGCTCTAAGAAACTTTAACACAACTATGTCAGCTGCCACCATTCTGCCTGTGCCCATGCTGAAATAATAATAAATATGAAGATGGGGGCCTGAACTCTATCATACAGAATCACAGAATAACCAGGTTGGAAGAGACCCACCGGATCGTCGAGTCCAACCGCTCCCACCAATCCCTAAATCATGCTCCTAAGCACCTCGTCTACCTTAACCTTAAACACCTCCAGAGACGGTGACTCAACCACCTCCCTTGGCAGACCATTCCAATGCCTAACCACCCTCTCCGTGAAGAACTTTTTCCTAATCTCAAGCCTAAATCTCCCCTGGCGGAGCTTGAGGCCATTCCCTCTTGTCCTGTCCCCTGTCACTTGGGAGAAGAGGCCAGCTCCCTCCTCTCCACAACCTCCCTTCAGGTAGCTGTAGAGAGTAATACGGTCTCCCCTCAGCCTCCTCTTCTCCAGGCTGAACAACCCCAGCTCTCTCAGCCGCTCCTCATAAGATTTGTTCTCCAGCCCCTTCACCAGCTTTGTTGCCCTTCTCTGGACTCACTCCAGAGCCTCAACATCCTTCTTGTGGTGAGGGGCCCAGAACTGAACAGAGGATTCGAGGTGCGGTCTCACCAGTGCCGAGTACGGGGGGAGAATAACCTCCCTGGACCTGCTGGTTACGCCGTTCCTGATACAAGCCAAGATGCCATTGGCCTTTTTGGCCACCTGGGCACACTGCTGGCTCATGTTCAGTCGGTTGTCAACCAGCACCCCCAGGTCCTTCTCCTCCTGGCAGCTTTCCAGTCAGGCTTCTCCTAGTCTGTAGCTCTGCTTAGGGTTGTTGTGCCCCAAGTGCAGGACCCGGCATTTGGCCTTGTTAAACCTCATGCCGTTGGTCTCAGCCCAGCAGTCCAGCCTGTTCAGGTCCCTTTGCAGAGCCTCCCTACCCTCCAGCAGATCCACACTTCCTCCCAGCTTGGTGTCATCTGCAAACTTTCTAAGGGAGGACTCAACGCCTTCATCCAGGTCGTTGATAAAGACATTAAACAGGACTGGACCCAGCACTGAGCCCTGGGGAACCCCACTTGTCACTGGCCTCCAGCTGGATTTAACTCCATTTACCACCACCCTCTGGGCCCGGTCATTCAACCAGTTTTTCACCCAGGAGAGTGTGCACCCGTCCAGGCCAGAGGCCAACATTTTCCAAAGCAGAATGCTATGAGAAACTGTATCAATATACAATATCAGTGAGATATGATGTACCTGGGGTTACGCACGTTTATGTTCAGCACACAGGCAAAATGAATACATTCCCCATATCTTTGTTTTGTCAGAACAGGCACGCAGCTCTTTCTTTTGATGCCACAACCTTACATGCTTCCCACTAGTTTTGATGCTCTGTCATTCTAGACTGAGTGGTCGCTCCTACTGCAAACACATACAGAAGATTTGCCTTACAGCCCAGCTACTCAGGGAATAAATTTCTACTACGTGTAGTCTCAAGAACTGGAAACAAGTCTCATCTCATTCACTAAACTTGCTGTATCACACAAGCTGCAATTCAGTTTAATCCTGTGCTGAGAAGCAAAGTTTTAAAAAAAAAATAAAGAGAGAATTACTAGAATTGCAAGACTTCAACTTCAGCTTCAACTTTCTACACTACTAAAGAAAGTCTTCCAAGGCCTTTATTTATTTTCTCCTAGTGGCAGAAGTCATTCAGTGCACAAATGTATAATCAGATTGTATGACAACTGGAAAATAAAGGAACTCTCCCATTTTATTTCTGATACAGGGAACACATCCATCTGTGTATTCATCAAGTTTTATGATTCAAATGAACATATTCATTCCACTTTACAATTATGGGTACCCAATGTAACACACTCCCATTCTTCACTGAAAAGCCACAATGTAAATGATTGTGCTCCTTATACCTATGGGTCAGGGACCAGCAGCTCAAAGGAGACAACATGACCACAACACAGTGAGGAAACATGGTCACTCATGTTGAGCATTTTCCATCCATCTAACACTGTGTGAAGTAGTAAGACTGAATTTATTAAAGACATAAAAGTAGGTTCATAGGATAATCACACTGCTTCAGTGCTACACCTCAATAACGAAGACAATGATCAGCAAGCAGATCAGATTTTCCACAGAGCACTAACAAAAGTAGGAGCGGAAAAAACCTATATACAACATACAAAACCAGAAATATCTGAGATGCTGCAACAGTCTCTGAAATGCTAATTCAGTCACCGCTTACTCTAACAAGGTCTATACAGCAGAAACACAAAACAAAAGAGGTGTGGCCAAGGAACAATTTTGCAGCATTCTCCCCAGATCCATTCCTGTTTGTTCAGGGTATCAACAAACAGGGAAGCTCTCAACAGGGAGGAAGCAACCTCTCTGCTGGTTGGCAGGCGCATTTTTATTTCACCTTTTCTCCCTGAAGAAGCACTCAAAAAGTCTCTAAAAGTCAAGCAAAATAGATAGCCATGCTTCCTATCTCAAGGACAGAGAAAACATTTATAGATATGATACAACAAAAAAGCTGTAAAGAGACAGACAGAAAGAGAGCAGCAGCAACAATACTAAGCAAGTTTTCAGCAAAGGCTAATATACAAAGTGCCAAAGTACATTTTTTTTCCTCCTTAAGAGATAAACTGAGTGAATAAACATCAAGCCTAAAATTAAGTGGCTGTGTTCTGGTAGCCATCCTGGAAAAGAATTATGAATAGCTCAAGCTTCCCCACTTCTCTATTCATATGACTCCCCAAATCTACCATATCTGTCATAACAGATGCATTGCAATATCTAAACACAGCACATTGTGTGACAGGAAATGGTGCCGATCAAATCACTATGAACAAATCTGTAAATTCAAGGTTTCCTATGAGAAAAAGCCTGGCCCTACAGAAAACACTCATCTATTTGCACGCATAGACAGCCTTGTGCAGCATCTGCGTGCTGCGCAGCATCTGCGTGCTGCTTCATCTCCCCCTTTTTCTCCCTCCCTAATACTTTACTGCACACAGAAATGAGTCAGTATAATATTGCAGCCTATGGCTATGACAAATATCTTGGGACTATTTTTGTTCTTTGATGCTATGAAATATCATGAATGTATTTGGTATCAACAACCAAAGCTGTAATTGAATTTGAGGGGGGAGGAAAAGGTCTGTTTTCTTTGCCTGATGCAATAGTAGCTGAAACCAGCAACAATAATCTGCAAGCAGAAAGCACAAAAATGAGGATCATATCTGACACTGTTTTTCAAGCCAAGATGATGATAATGGATGAACAAATTGGTCTGGACAATTTCATGCCACAGCATTAATGAATGCTACAGGGGCCTAATGCTTCATGACTCAAGCATCAGCTGAGGGATGGACAGCATGACTTCTAGGTCTTTTCCACCTTTAACCCTCTTTTATTATTTAGACTTGCAAACTAACTCTGTGAGGTTACTGCTCACATTGAACCTGTCTGAGAGATTTATATTCCCTTAACATGGGTACAGTTTGCCTTACAAAGCATATACTGAATCACAGTCACAGAGACAAATGGTCAGAAACAGTCACAAAGAGAAACGATGTCATGGGGTGACGTGGGAAGTACAATACTTCACTACTGTGTAACCAGATTTAAAATTTTTGTTCCCAAAATTAAAATACAATGAGCAGATCTCATCTGAACCATATCACCATGTCCTTGGTGCAACTCTGTTTAAGTCAAATTTGATTTCATCCTAAATTTCCTGAAGTGGCATGTCTGGCTCCGCAAATTAAAAGAATTTCTAACAAAGCAATATGGGAAACACATCAATCTGAGAACTGATCCAACTAGTCTTTATCGAAGAGAACATAAAAGATTCAGAAGTTAGGAAGGCTAGACTGGAAGATGTACAGTGAATTACCACCATGCAGTCAGGATTTCACTCCATGCAAGACTGGAGTTGCACCATTTTAACCTTTTAGTTGACCAGAGACAGCCAAAAAGCGTATTGCCACTCTGAATATATACACAACCAAGCGATACCCAAAACATCAGGAGTCAGTACTAGTACACTCTTATAATATGCACTTATTTTCTGTACCAAAAATGCATGAGAGAATAGTATCAATGTAATGGTTTTCCCTGTCTTGAAAAGATAAGAGGTAAGGAAAAGGCCCCACCACCACTTTGCGGGGCAGCTTCTAGCCTAGGGTTAAATTCCCCAAAGAGAGTTTCAGGTTCACAGAGAGATCAAATTTGTGGAGTGCAGGAAAATTAATGAGGGAAAAAGAGAAAGAAACCCCTCCTCTCATTGCAGACTACAGCCACTGTCTTCCTGCACCAGTACTCTCCTACAACTTAACCTTATGGATAACCTGAATGAAGAAAAGTACAACCAGCTTCCGTTACTGATCAAATTTTCCCCTCCTAAGATTATTTTCAGTTGTTCTAATATAAAGAATGCCACTTTACTCCTTACTTTGAGCTTCCATTTAAACTGTACTAATCTTATTTATTGTATCTGTGCTACTATGTTACTTAAAGTGTGGTCAATAGTATCCTGTTCCAGAGACATAGGCAACTTGTAAAAGAAGTAGAAAAGTAACATAACCCCTAAATTCTTCAACCACAGCTGTACAGCTGCCTACAAGTGAATAGCTTAACATCACAGACATACTGGTTTTATACATAAAGAATCTAAGGAAGTCCTCAAATCTTCAACATTAGCATGAAAGAGTTCAGGTATTAATTCGCTCAGTAATGGAAAAATCTCAGGTAACTTTGTAAAATCATACACTGCCTAACAACACAGCCTAGAGAAAAATGAGTAGAGAATAAGGTTGTTTAGGGTTTTTGAACTCCAAGATGATATATCTTGCAGACAGTCATACAGGTTCACTAGCATGACAAATGGTCTCTGGAATGAAGACCCAAACCAACCCATGCCCGTTGCTGTGGTGTGAGCAACAGCAAAAGCTACTACCCCCTTGGAGGCTTTTCATCTAGAAATGCAGTTTGAGAATAATCATTGGAATATGATTATTCCCCAGAGAAGTGGTGGATTCATTCCCCAGCATTGAAGACTTTTAAGATTCAGCTGGATAGGGCACTGGGTCATTTTGCCTATATCATCCTTTTGCCAGGAAAGGTTGGACCAGATGGTTCTTGAGGTCCCTTCCAACTTGTTACTCTATGATTTCATTTCACTGGCCATAGTGTACAATACAGCACGATCTGCCTTTCTGCAAGGAAGATCTAGAGTGTAACCATCTCATCAGCATTAGAGACAATCAAGAACAGTGAAGAAAAGTGCTGTTCTTGTTCAGAATTTCTCAAAATTGGAGAGGAACTGAGGCTAGAGAAAGAAAACAATTAGAATGTTGGCCCACAAAGCAGGGAGCACAGCTTCAGCATCTGCACTGCTGAATTGAATTTATCCAGTGGGTCTCTTCCAACCTGGTTATTCTATCATTGGCATGAGCTAGGATAAAGTACTCTCTATCAGAGAAAGGATTTCAGCTTAGCTGCCTTCTAATGCAGAAAAAGAGTCAAAGCCGCTGCTCCGGCTCTCACAGTGGGGCAAGATTGTACTATCCATAGGTTTATGAGGAAGAAGTAACAGGGCACAATGAAAACAGGCACTACTTCAGCCTATTTAAAGTCAAACAACACAATATAACAAAGTTTTACAGTATTAGCTTCAGCTTAGGAAAACTTCAGAATTACAGAAACTGCCATGTGACAGACATTACGAAAAAAGTGGAAGACAAGAGAATCACGCAGGCTCACAATGCCATCTAACAAGTGTCTGTTGTTTCCATGGTGGGTTTTAAATGGGTCAGCAGGTTGTATTTATTTGCATGTTATTTAAAGTTTAATAGTCAGTACAGCTGTCAAAGTAGCAGAGTCCTAGCATGACCACTGGCCGCGGACAAGCTGCAAACAGAACTGAAGCGAGGGAATCTGACTACATAATTTATATAAAGAAAATCTGAAGTGTAACGTACAACTCTGTTACTACACTGTAATGTTTTGAGGACTGCAAAGATGAACATTCTCTGGGTTTACAGAACTACCCACATACATACATGTGTTTCAGTTTATCGGGGCCAAGTAATGAGCCTGCTCATCTACATAAATGGAAGCCTTAACACTAAAGAAAGAACATCATCATCTGAAAGGTTTCATCTAGGTTTCAAATGTGTTAACAAAGCAGTGAAGAAACACAAGGGTTTTGGTATACCACATTCCTTCAGCTATATACCTTCGAGAGTATTATTTAGAGAACACTTTGCAGTGCCAATATCCCTCTGTCTTCAGGCCACTAAAACCGACCCCTGCACACTATGACCCAAAGCCACACTACAAGTGAGGTGACCTATGAAAGTAATGTTGTAACTCAAAAAAAAGAATCTCCAGGAAAATAGAAGTAGGAATGTTATCACTTTGAGAGGTCAAAATCTCTATTACAGCCAGTGTGTTTGTGCCTGTACTTTAATTCACAATCCAGCTCAAATGCACCTTTTCCAGCAGTTTAAGATGGCAAAGCAGACTGGTCTGAAGCAGCTAAGCAGGGGATGCACTTCCCACTGTCATCTAGTACAGGAATAGCTGCTTATAACGAAACAGATTGCTGTAGCTGGTAACACCTTAAGCTGCTGTTCTTAAATGACAACTGGATCTGATGTGTTTAACTACATGGCCTAAAATAGGCAGTTTAAGAGCTGCCTATGTAGGTTTTAAAGCGAGTTGCTCTATAAGGCCCATTGGGAAGGATGATGGGAAAGGAGGAAATCAGAGTTATATATCTAAGCTGTACTTCATACACGGTAAACAAAATAACACAAGATGATCTTCAGACGTACAACCTGTTCCTTGCTTCAGTTATCCTCCAACACATCTGAGTCCCAGTGAAGTTATATTTTTAAATTAAGAAGAGACACTTCCTCATGAGTCCAACATACACATTAATGGCCCAGGAATGCCTTACCTGTTGCAGTAGCATATTGCTTTAGTATTCTAAAATCAGAATGTTATGTTAACACCAAGCAGATACTGTGAGATGAATCCTCTTGTTATGTGGAATGATTGAAGCAGCTATCAAACAAGTTCTCGGGGGGGGAGTTTCATTTAAGCAACACCACAAGTAGGGGCAGTATCTACCAACTTGGAACCATGTGGATTCACTTTTGGAACTTGGCCTCAATATTCACAGAGTTAATCATAGAAAAGAATGACTGGACTGGAGTGTTACTGCACAAGAGAATGAAAAGGTTTTCCCACCTCCTTATTGCCAGCCAGATATATTATGGTTTTATGCAATGAAATAGATCACTTCCTCTTGCCTGTGCAACAGCCATTACCCTTTATTTGTGTGTACATTCAGTAAAACGTGTTTGCTTATGCAATAATTTTTTCCTTCAGTCTAACAAAGCTTTTCTTTCCACCACTCTGTAAGTGTATTTTTTTTAAATACATGTATTTATAGTTAGAAGTGCATACAGATTGTTCTTGTACAAGGTCTACACACTTACTCAGGATCAGCAAAGCAGAAAGGCATTTCTCAGTAGAGATATATTCACAAATCTCAGTAGAGATTTATTCTTTCCTGCTAGTCCTCAAGACAATCTTTCAGAACAACCAAATTCATAAAAATCAAGAAGGGATACCCACCACAATGACAGATCTCGCAAGTTAATTAGGTTTCTCTTATAATTATCAATTCAGACTCTTCCTGTCAATGTCCAGCTTCAGCAGTTTGGAGACTGTCCTACTTGAATGCTTCTTTTTCGGTCATGACCCAAACTTGCTTTTTTGTTTTTGAACCACTGGTTAGCATACTCAAAGCAATGAACACCTGCCAGACAGTACCAGAATTCAGCTGCAAGGCAGCACTCACCAGGGAGCTTTAATTTTTTCCCTTCTACTGATTTTTGTAGACTTCAGCAATCAGAGAGTTAAGCAGTCTGCACAGGATAAATTAGGAACCTGATGATCAGTTACTGATAGTTTGTCTTGAACTTCAGTAGACAAAGTCACTGAAGCCAGGCAGGCAAATACACCTGATAAACACTGGTAAATAGAAGAGCTCTTTATCTTTTCCCATACAAAAGCAAGAGTCAAGCAACACCAGCAGATTCGTATCACACAAACATCATATGGTTTCTCAGTGTGTGCTGTTGAAAGCTTCATTTTTTAAATATCCCCTAGCAGCCAATTTGTCCTAGCTCATCCTGACAAATTCAAAATCAAAAGGAAAGTACAGATGTTCTGCATGCTTACTTCCAGCAAGAGGACACTGGTTGTCTAAAAACAGCCAGAGGACCTCAGTGGCACTCTCCAGGTATGTAAAAAATGCCTAAAAGTTGGGAGTATTCCAATGTTGTTTTTAAGTACCACCAGCATTACAGAAGAGCCAGCAAAAAGAGCTAGAATGGTTGGTGGTGAAAAGCTGGTTTTGTCCTCTTCACTGCAACACAGGGATTGGATACTTTTGTCAACCAAAAAGTCCTTGGGAAGCTAAGAAGAAATGACAGACTTTGGCTCTGTGCTCTTGGATTTGCTACTATTCCTGCAGGGGAGGGAAAGTGATGAAGGCCTTCAGAGAAAATCCCTGTTCCATATCAAGGGAAAGCAGATGAGGACCATGCCAGAAAAGCCAGATTGTAAGAGACAGAGCTGCACTCTGGGACCACTTGCAAACAAATCTGGTAGCAATTGTGATTCAAGCTAGCACATATGCCTGTTTTGGTCTTGAAATCTTAGTCAAGGACTCCATAATCCTAAAGAAGGAACTCTAAAAGAAAAAGTATCACAAATAATAAAATGAAGATACCATTTTCATCTGGAAAAGCTAAATATCACATCTCTTAAATGGATACATACACAGACATCATCCACCAGAATGGCAAATTATGAAACAGGAATCCTAACTTCAAGTACCTGGTGCATTAAACTTGTGTAAAGAATTTTAAAGACCTGTATTTCACACCCAGACTATTAGTTTCAAAGATGAAACACTTACTCAAGTTTGCCGAAAAAACCTTAAGAGATTCTGAACTACAGGATGAAATTCCTCTCTAAACAAGTTTTGTCAGGTTTCTGATTGCAAAATAAATTAAGATTTCTTAATAAAAAAATGCTAGGAAATTCTCTGCAACCTACATTAAAAACTGCGGGTAAAAACTGATAAAAAACACAATCAGGAAACAACTTCCTCCAAATGTTTCTGTTCTCCTATTTCTTGCAATCTGTAATACAGTAAGGCAAATTAAGGACAATGTAGCAGTTCCTCTGTTTTGCTCATGGGAAATATACATTCAAAACATTATTTTAAATGCAGTTTTCAAATATATATTATTTAATACAGCAACAACACAATGCACCTTGCAACAGTGCTGCTCTTACTAATGAACACTGCAGTGCCTTAAGAGAAATGGGAAGAGAAGTGCTTTCAACAGAATCATTACACATTAAATATTAAGGAATCAAAAAGGAAGCACAGCTCAGCACCCTTGTGATAAACATATTTCTCATTTAAACAGATCTGAAACAGCATCCTACCATTAAAGCTGGCAACAAATTGCTATCATGTGTGAACAGCATCACTTGTCAGTATTTAGTCATCTCCTCTTTTGCATTCATGATGTTCAAAAAAAGAGAGAAAGAAAAAAAAAAGAGGAGGAAAGCACTAGCAATTTATAGATCAGACACAACTGAATTAATTCAAATGGCTTTTGAACAAAGATGGCATTAGAAAATCCAAAATTTCAAATAAGTTATTAAAGAAAGCTTTCCCTTCCTAACAAACTACTGTCATCTCTTTACCTCTCTCCAGCTGGACTTCAGACCTCATGAGGAGCCATAACAAATTAGTTTATGGCTGTGTAAGCTTCTGCTTCATTACACAGCATAATGATAATTCAGGGAAGAAACTCCAACTCTGTTCTCTTTGCATCCCCTCTAACTCAAGCTCCTATAGGAAGCACCATCTTCTGGTGATTTTTTTAATGGGTAGCGAGTTTATCTGATGTTCATTCTTTTATTAAAACTTTATAATTGCTTTTAAATTTCCAAATCAATTGTAGAAAGATTGATGACTAAAAGGATAAAATAACAAAGTCAGGGAAATAAAGTCTATCTTGTTCCAAAAGCAACACACACAATTAGAAATATTATCTCAAAAAGCCCAGTACATCTGTGTGCATTCAGCCAGGACACAACTCTAATGGTGGTGAGCAGAGCTCCTAACTTCCCAGGGCAGACGAGTAGCCTAGATACTTAAAAACACACAATGATTTTGTTGCAGATTTAAGACTGCATACTCAGCTTAGGCTTTAGTTATCTACTTCTCTTCTTTAGGAAATACTGTAACTTTATCTCCCAGGCTCGGGCAAATGCATGCTACTGTCTTCCAGCACCAGTTGGCTATCGTTACCTACTAAGTTAAAATTAAGGTCTGATCCAAAATTGTATTTTAAAAAGGAGAGATTTCAAACTACTGCCCCCAAAAATGCAACAAGGTGCAGAAGCCACTACCATATTATCAGTTGTCAAGGGGCTGATGATGCCTCAAATGTTACACCATCTTAGAAGTACCAGTCCATAACAGCAAACTGCCTTGAGCAGGAGATGCCAGCTAATGCGCATATGTACTTATTCAGGATTTTTGCATCAGTGACAAACACACACCATTTCCCTAGGAGTCCTGCAAATGTAGGTAACATATGGCATAAAATCCAGAACAGATTCCAACCCTTCAGTTAAGGAATATCCACAGTTTTGCGGTCAGAATGCCATCCAACCACCTCATAATGGCTTCATTCTTGTTCCCTAAGTAATACAAAGCTTTCTCAGCTGCTGTAGCAGTGAGCTGTTGCCAAAGCTTTCCTTTTCAATACCTCGGCAGGCCAAAGAGCTGTTTGACAACTGGTATTTATACAACTTCCTTATTTTTAAAAAGCCACAGAAATCACTCTGTAAGCCTTTTGAGATAACATGCAAGGCTGCCTTACAGTGAATGCATTAGACCTTGTAAGTTGCTTTGGTCTCTGTTTCTTTCTCAGCTCAAAGAACGAAGGGACCTGCATGCAACACAAGCATCTCTAGGCTTCCCTGAAAATATGCTGCTGACATACTGCTTTCTAATATGTCTTCTTCCTTCCACATGTAGACAGTTGTGTTTATATTTCTCAGTCTCACAAATGGGAAAACAATTTCAGTTGTTCATACATACAACAGCATTCGCAAAACACTGCATATCTGACTTAAGTAAAAAATTCTTGACCTCTCATGGGTGTTTGATTGGTCATGTCAGAAAACATTTTCTGATCTCTAAATCTGACCTAAATCTTCGTATTTTGCAATCTTCCATATTCAACTGCTGTGAATGCCTCTCACCTTACATCCCTTTGAGAAATACATCAAGTTAGTCTACTTTTGAAGTGACTTTCAGAGCATGTGATGTTGCAACAAGCAGCTTTAGAACAGTCTCTAGTTCTGTTGCTTTACATTCATACAATCATAGATTCATAGAATTCTTAGGGTGGAAAAGACCTTTGAGATCATGGAGTCCAACACTACCTGTCCACTACCAAATCATATCCCTAAGTACTTAATCTATCTGTCTTTTAAATACCTCCAGGGATGGTGACTCAACCACCTCCCTGGGCAGCCTCTGCCAGTGCCCAATAACCCTTTCAGTGAAGAATTATTCCCAATGTCCAATCTTAACCTCCCCTGATGCATCTTGAGGCCATTCTCTCTCGTCCTACCACCTATCATTCAGGAGAAGAGACCAACACCCACCCCCTTTCAGGCAGCTGTCGACAGTGATAAAGTCTCCCCTCAGCCTCCTTTTCTCTAGGCTGAACAACCCCAGTTCCCCCAGCTGCTCCTCATAAGACTTGTTCTCCAGTCCCTTTACCAGTTTCATCTCTCTTCTCTGGATACACTCCAGGACTTGCTAAGAGGGGCCCAAAACAGAACACAGTATTCAAGGTGCAGCCTCACCAGTCCTGATTACAAGGGCAGAATCACTTCCCTGGTCTGTCTGGTCACGTTGTTTCCAATACAAGCCAAGATGCTGTTGGCCTTCTTGGCTACCTAGGCACACTGTTGGCTCATATTTAGTCTCTGTCAACCAAGACCCCAGGTCCTTCTCTTCCAGGCAGCTTTCAAGCCACTCTCCCCGAAGCCTGTAGCACTGCATGAGGTTGTTGTTCCCCAAGTGCAGGACTCTGCACTTGGCCTTATTAAACCTCATTCTGCTAGCATCGGCCCATTGATCTAGCTTGCTCAGATCCCTTTGGAGAGCCTCCTTATCCTCAGGCCGATCGACACTTCCTCCCAGCTTAGTGCCATCCATGAACTTACTAAGGGTGCACTTAATCCCCTCATCCAGGTAATTGATACTGAACAGGACTGGACCCAACACCAAGCCCTGGGGAACACCACCTCTGACCAGCCTCCAACTGGATTTAACTCCATTTACCACAACTCTTCAGGCCCAAAAGATTCATGTGGTTATGCCACCAACCACAACTTTCCATATTGTTTCTGCCAGGAAAGACACCAAGGAAGAGAGAGAAGTAGGACAGTAAGTGCCAGACATCTGACAGAAGTCTTTTGTCTAGTATTTTTCAGGTCCTGCATTTAAATAATAAATGATTCCTAGAAGAAAATTTAATTTACTAAAGCACTATTTATTTAAGTAGCAATGAGCTTAAAACCTCTGCAGATCTGTACTAGTACAATATTGTATTTTCTTGATATAGATGGGAATTGCAGAACTATTTTGGTGTGATGTATTTAAACATCCCAGATTCTATTTATTTTTATTTTTAAACTAGAGCAACCACATCTAGTTTATTCATCAACCAAGAAGTGGAAAAATGAGCACAGCCACCTTAGCTTATGAATTTCTGTGGCTAAACCTGCAACACAGGATCTTAAACTACGCTGATAAAAGCAGAAGACATGACACAAATCAGTATTTCAGGAAAACCAAAGAAACAAAAACATCCTGTTTTCTCTGGTAAAGCTATGTTCAGAGTCTCTCTGAATTCTCTGACCTTTATTCACGCACAGAGACTTCATTCTTTCCCTGTAATTGCTCTTCGAGATTCAACAGAGAGTCCATGAAGCCAGAGAAAAAGTGATAGGACACCAGTTAATGAAGCATGAGTCATTATCACCTGTCATCACTCAGACACGCTAAAGTGAATGCTGGCACAAACCTACACATTAATGCACTGATGACACTGACTCATAGGGTGCAGAAGTTAACGATCAATGTAGTTATCATGCTCTCTAGACTTCAAGCTTCAAGTGCACTCTGTAATAATGAGATTCTTCATGCTCTAGACAAATTCTGCAGTGGAAGGCCTGAGGCTTCACATCAGTTCAGCTTGTATCAATGGTTATAGGAAAAAAATACAAAAACAACCGACCAAGCTTCAAATCCTTTCAGTGAAAACATCAAACATACATATGAGTGATTCAGCCCTAAAATAAATCAAGACAAGAAAAAAAAGTGAGGCTGTGAGAAACCAACATGGGTGTATTGCTGCATGTATGTAATGAATGTACAGTAATCTCTTTCAAAAACATACTTTTGCCCGATGCAATAACTAAAAGGAAAGTGATGTTCTTGTAAGATGGGAAAAGAGAAAACGGTGGGTATAATTCAAATGGATCTGCTATTTAACCTGAAGAGAAGTTAAAATGAATATTTAAACTGATCAGGATAATAAACATTGTAACTGTTTCTCTGGAAAACTGTGGTAACAAATTCTGGCTCACTGAAGATTGCTACCATCTCTTCTATCACAACTCATTAAAGATTGAAATGTCTGTAATTGAACCATAAATCTGTTTGTTTTTAGAGAGATTGATTAAATAAAACAAACCAGTAGATATTTACAGTGATATACCTAACAGTAGCAAAAAAATATGATTTTAAAGTCAGATTATAATGATCTTGAATTAAAATCCACATCAGGAAAAAGACTGGAGAGAAACTATGAGGAACATAAAGAAGAACAGCTCTAAAAATTTGGAGTCCTTGGGTCCCAGTCACAACTTCTTAAGGATTATATACATGCAATTAATAATCAATGAATTAATAACCTTCGAGAAAAGGGGATTATAGACCCTACTTGGAAAGTACCCAAGACATTCGGAAGAGTGCGTTAATCTAAATTAACACAAGCTTCCTAAGAAAACCTCTCAAGATCACGTAATTCTGAGTCATAGAGGTTACCCAGTGAAACAGAACTACAATGAGAAACAGAAAGGTGAGTAATGGTTGGGGTAGGTAGGCCCTGAGAGACTGTCTCTAATCAATCATTTTTAAGAAACTGAAATAAATCTTTGAAAATAATAATATGAAATTATTTACCTCTTTCTACACTTGGAATCAAGTACCTGACCTTTGGCCTTGCAAAAGTAAGTGTAAGTTACTCTTTGTCTTCTGAATTAGTCCAGCAACGAGGTTTCAAAGCAGTGACAGGCATATGGCACTGCATGCTCCAAAACGAGTTCATTCATACTGGCATACGAGTTTCCTTCCACCTTACAGTGATGAGCAGTTGCAGGACCGACTTACTCACATAACCGTATGTCAGTCACAGGAACAGCAGTGTCAGACAACAGCTACAAGACAAACCCTTCCAAGACAAATGTATTTCATTATGCTTTCCTCAAGAGCATGCATGTGGAGTACGGCTGGACACAGAGGAGCAAAAGAGGACAAGGATTGTGGAAAACAACAATTCTTTTGAAGATCTGCAAATCTATAAGCCTTGCATACAATTAACTTCATAGCACTAAGACACTGCATGAGACCAAGAAACACCAACTAAAATCAAGCACCATAGCACTGTTAATTTTTGTTCTTTGCTTGAACAAACAGAATGCACAATACGAAACCCTGTGATACTACTGTAGCTTAGCTTGGCTAGGTAGGTTAGCTCTGGAGTAGCTCCTTTTTTGCCTGTCTGATTAAACACAAAGGGTTGTTGCACCACTTGCTTCTTCCTCAAGCATCTCTTCTGAATATGTAAAGGGCCTCATTGCTCATTGTGGTTGAGGACCTTTGGGGAAGTAAACAAAGAAATGGGGCCACTACAGTATTAGAGGAAGCTGCCAGAAGGGTAGATGCAATGTATCAAAATTGATCAAAGGCTGACAGCTTCACATAAGATACATGAGCAAGTATTTGGGGAAAGTTAAGAGTCCTGAACGAAGGCAATCTTTACCTAACAAAACAAACCCCCCTGCTTTACATGAGGTTCCTCCCTTTCTTTTTCACTTGAGGTTTCTAATATTCCCACCTCTCATAGAAGACAAAATATTTCAATTCTTGTATCCAACTCCAGCAAGACATAGAGTGAAGCAAATTAAAGGTACAACTCAAGTAAGCAGGTTGATGGCTCTAGACTTTACTGTGCAAGGTAAAATATTGATTTCCTCCTGTCAGCACAGATGGGCAAAAAGCCCTATCATAGATATTCCCTGTTATTTCTATAAAGTCTGTATTTGCTTTCCTTATAACAAGAGGGTCATAACCTCCCTGTGGAGATGCCGTTATGGCCTGTGTAAAATTAAAATAGGGAGCATAATGGGTGTTCTTAAAGATTAAACAGGCATACTGATATCTAGTTCAAATTGAACTTAACACCTCAGGTTGCTTATGTAAATTTTCTGAAACATGGGGAAAAAATGTAATTGTCAATTAATGAGACCATTGACTTGGGGTTGATGGAAATCAATAACATGCAACAATATGAAACTATACAATCTTAACCAGTATGCTATAATGAAAAGGTTTTTAGACAGATACACAGAGTAATTGGTTGTTCCCTTGTGGTCCATCCTTTGAGCTATACAATAGTCCAATTAAAATATAAGTCAGTAGGAACACAGTTGTTTGTTTCGTGGTTTAGGGTTTTTTATATGCACTAGGTTATATTTACTAAATCAAAAGTTGCATGCACATAACAGTAATACATGGATCAAATCCAAGTATCAAATTCAGATTTGGTTAGATACCAGCCAGGTATCTTAGGCTTCCAATTCACTACCTTTCTAACTGTACGTACAAGCCTGACAATAGAATTCACCTGCATTCCACCAGAAAAGCAGCATTGCTCAAGCAGAAATTCCCCCCTCTTTCCAACAGTGGTTCTAAAACCCTCTCAGGACAATTTCACATCCTTCATAGGAGAAATTAGACCAGTTTGCATTTAAATCTGCTTATTGCCACCAAAGAATAAGAATCTACATTGTCTTTCAAAACCAAGAAAAAATACTAAGAGTTCTTGAAGGGGATCAGAAAAGCTGTATGAATGCAGCCGTAGGGACCATACGCTCAGGAAAAATTTTTAAGTCACCTTCCTACACCTCATGATCTATGATAAAATTAAAAGATTGTACTAAAACAGTCCACTTAAGTTACAAGTGCAACAGAAGTGCATGAATAGCTGTTAAATATCTGCTGCAGACACCAGTCCTAGATGCAGGTCTGGAAGGAAGGTCCATATTTTCTTATCTAGACCTACTCTTTTCAGTTCATTATTGACTAATGCACTCTCAGAATAGTTTTGCCTACTACAAAATTTTATAATACAAGGTAAGATACAAAATTTTACTACATACTTGCACTGCATAGTAGCTACTAAAAAACCAGAGGAAATTATAGGGGCTTTTTTTTTTTATTATCATAAACTATCACAGAATTATAGAATCACCAGTTTGGAATAGACCTCTTAGATCATTTAGTCTAACCATTCCTACCTGCCACTAAACCATGTCCCTGAGCACCTCATCTACCCACCTTTTAAATACCTCCAGGGATGGTGACAATCACCTTCCTGGGCAGCCTGTGCTAGTGCCCGATGACTCTTTCTGTGAATTTTTTTTTTCCTGATATCCAGTCTGAACCTCCGCAGGCACAAGCTTGAGGCCACTGCCCTCTGTCCTATCACCTGTGACTTGGGAGAAGAGGCCAGATCCCTCCTCTCTACAACTTCCTTTGTTGTAGAGAGCGCTATCTCTAGGACTGGGTGAGCTGCCCATGTTAGAAACTACCCATGCTAGAAATAGAATCTTTTAGGTAACAGTCTACATAAATATGCCCCTCCTTTAATCCTAACAGCTTGAAGGCTTGAAGAGAACATATGAGACACTTAAAAAACAACAACAAAAAAACCAAACCCAAACCAAAACAATTTCTTTGACAAGTTACAAATTAGGCTAGATAATTCTTTAGTAGCATATGCCAGTTTGAGAATGTCAGGCCCAGGACTGTAAGGAACTGGTCATTCAGACCCAGAAAGGTAGCTTGGTTCTGTAAGAATGAATGGCAGAACTGGAAATTAAGCTGTCTGCCCAGTGACGTAAACACACTCATACCAAAATTGCAACTGTGACTGAGCTCTTTATATCCTACTTAAATATGCTAACTGATCAACTGCAAAAGGGAAGCCTTCAACTCACTGAGGTTGCTCTTCAGCAATCCTATAAAACTTTTAGGTGTTTCATAATAAAATATGTTTTGCATTTCTTTGAATGTGGTAGGTAGAAGGTAGGTAGGTTAGAAAATAATACTACATAGAAAAGCAGTTCTTACGAGGCTAAACTTTTAGCCATTGCAACAGAAGTGACTCACAAAACATCTAGGCTACAGAAGACAGATTAAGCACATTCACTGAAAGGAAAAAAAAAATTATTTTTAGTTGTCTTTGGGAGCTGGAAGCCCCATGTATACTTAGGCAGTGCCATGTCAGTGCTTAGTGTCCCAAAACCAGGATCTTCTTTTCTATTTTAATGGGAAAAAACACCAGGTTATTACTCTCAGGTTTCTAGATGTCATGATTTCTGATGTAGCAATGCCTAAGAAATACTGTTGGGTTAGCAGAAAGAGGCAAACCAAAGTGAAAATGCTGTGCTTAGTAAGTATTAAAATTCCCAAGGTGATTTCAAAATATTATTTAAACCCTCTGAGAAAGAAAAGCATGGAGCAGGAGTCAGAATTCCATTAACAATGCAGTTATTAACCACCATCAGCTGGATATACTACAGCACTTGACACCTTGTTAATATCAGAACCACTCAAACAATTACAAACAGATTTTCACCCTCCAAACTGAAGTGAATTTTAAGCTTTGGGAACATCACAGCATGTTGGACACTGTCACACAGGCCATTATGGTTTTAACACGCTAACTAAGCAGCAGCGTTGCCACATTTCAGAGAGAGACTGGAAAGCTGTGTTTGAATAGCAGCATGAAACTGTTTAATTAAGGAATTTTAAAACAAGAATTATTGAACTTAATAAATTTAATGTCAGCTAATATCAATTAAATACCCAAATAAGAAAGCACACTACTTTAGTGTCACTCACATTACATCAGCTTTATCATGAGTTGCAAATAGACAGAAGTGAGAAGACAAAGGGATGGGGAGAGCAATCAACACAAACTGGTTCAACAATCCTGGTCTGGAGACTAAAGCTGGTGGAAACGATTCAGAGTGTGACAATTGTTCTTCCAGTGCACAAAGTATATCAACTTTAAGGGAAAAATGGGAAAGGAGAAGTGGAGCCGGTATTATAGAGAAACTCTATGAAAAAGGTGAGAGCCCTTAAGGCTCAGCGACTAGTTCTCTGGGAAGCCCACAAGAACATTAACCCAGCATAAGCAACCACGTTTTAGAGATTATTTCCATTCACCAGGAACTGATTATATTGACTCTTAAAAGGATCCGCTCAAGAATCCTACAGCATCCTACAGTGGCTACCCACCTTTATATGGGCTTCCTCTACTAGCAGAAAGACATGCTCGAACAGCAAGACTACACCAGCAGAAATGTTTTGTGGGACAGTTTTCAAAGCATGTGTGCTGGAACTGCAGTTCAGCATGTAACCTGATGAAGTCAGAACAGTAAATGACATTGGCCCACTGAGGCCAGTATCTCCATGTTTAACTTTCTCATCTCTCTCTCCTCTTTTATTTATGGATGCTCTGCCATCACAATGATAACTAACACGTAATTTCATTATTTCCTGAACAGTTCTGGTCAGTAGCAAAGGACTGCAGAATAGAACCACTGTTACCATCCATCCTCACATGAAACCTGCCTGTATCACAGAATCATAGAATCGTTTAGGTTGGAGAAGATCTTTAAGATCATTGAGTCCAATTGTACACCTAACACTACCAAGCCCACCATGAAGCCACACCCCTAACCATTACATCTACACATCTTGTAAAATACTTCCAGGAATGGTGACCCAACCACTTCCCTGTGCAGCCTGTTTCAATGCTTGACAATTCTTTTGGTGAAACTGTATTTCCTAATATCCAGTTTAAACCTCCCCTACTGCAACTTCACTTCAGGCCTTTTCCTCTTGTACTATCACTTGTTAGTTAGGAGACCAACATTCGCCTTGCTACAACCTCCTTTCACGTAGCTGGAGAGCACAATTAAGGTCTCCATTCAGCCTCCTTTTCTCCACACTAAATAACCCCAGTTCCTCAGCTGCTCCTCATAAGACTTGTGCTTCAGACTTTTCACCAGCTTCGTTCCTCCAGCAGGTAGCACTACCCCTAATGGATGACCCAGGAATAGTCTGCTAATATGGTTATTGCTTAGTGACCAGAGCCAGCGAGTGGCTCGTTTGTGCTGAAAAAAAAAAGAAATTGGGTTTATAAACCCCTTCATTACAATTTTTCACTACAGATACTCTCGTCCTCTTACCTACCAACAAACTTCTAGGGTTTTGTGTCTGACTTTTTAAAAATATCTCATGAACATAAGATGTTCACTGTGTTTGCCTATTTTGAAATACAATAAGCTGACAATGTTAGTTATACTCCTTAGCATCGGTTCAATTATTTTATCTTCCCTTCCCATATTTCCCACTCTTGCCCCAAAGCCATCCATGAGGAAATGTAGTTGTGAAAACTGATCTGTCTCCAATATTTTGAAACAAAAGCTGAATACAGACGTCCACGTGACAAGACAGTCACACAAAAATTCAGCATAAAAGGATCATGACAGCTGAAGAAGCTACAGACATAAGGAATGTATCTGCAAACAAAAGATCCATAAAATTCTGTTATGGGAAAAAGAGTATGAGTGGGAGTAAAGAGAATGCTGTTTCCCCTCCCCCTTCTTTAAATTCTTTCAAGCAAAGCCACAGCTACTCCTTTTCCTTGTGATCTGAGATTTCAGACAATAAAGGAAATACATGACTCACGTTTCATACAAATCAGTAACCTTCCCTCACCCTACTGCTACACATACATCATGCACATGTTAGAGTTTCTTCAGCTAACTCTGTGGCTGACAGCACTCTGCTCCTGTCATTGTGGCAAATGGAGTCTACCACAGTGTATTCATCTGTACTGAGAGAGAAATTACCCCCGCCCATCAGTCACAGAATGGATGAGGTACAAAATCCATTCTCATGATGCTCGTGATGAATAAATCAAAATCTAAAAAGGTCAGGATGTCTTCAGTGTCTGCTGGGGACCAAACTCATTCAAGGTTATTACGTTCTTGTCAAAATCTTGACCAGAGCCAGTTTACCTACCTCTTCCTACCCTTTCTGTATTTTCTACCTCTTCTTCCTAAAGTCACTCAGCTTTGCACTATTTACTGCTTTACTTTTGAACACCACATTGTTTTCACTAGCAATGTAGCACATCTTGTGATGTTACAATGAAAACAGCATTAAGTTCAAACAGGATCCATTTCAAACTTAGCACTAGAAATGGAAAGATAAATGGTGTGAGGTTCACCCTTACAACCCACCCTTTAAAGAGTGTGAAACTCTGACAAGGGATTGATTCCAACTTTTGAAGGGCTGGATGTCTGAAAGGAAAAATCTGACCACAATTTTTAAAAACAAGAGCTAAATCTGCAGCTAAAAGTTGTGCAGTCCAAAGACTATCCTTCCCCTATTCGTCAGTTGTAACGACCCAAATATATCCTAGGTACTCCAAGCAGGGTTGAAGATTGCTTTCCTATCAACTCATTACTCACAGATCTGTTTTCCAGGGTGACAGAGAGATGCATCTGAGGTGCAGAGAGACCATCTGAGAACAAGAGCATTGTCAGGACAAACTGAGGGCAGTGGATGGTTTGCTTCTCTGAAGTAAAAGCTTTCTTATGATCTCAAATCAAACCTACAACTGCTAATGGACTCCAACTAGGTCCTTCTGAAAGGCTATCAGAATACTTTTTGAAGACTGTCCTCGCAGGACCCTCCTTATCTCTATCTGAAGTCCTGATTTTTTCCTATTTTTTCGTGCTGCAGGAAGAAGAGAAGTCAGGTGAAAAAACACTCTGTTCTTTTAGTCTGAAAGCACTTTTTAGCCAGAAGCTACCACAAATTCACAGGTCATTTAAAACAACTGCTGATATGTCACGGAAACTCCAACTATTTAGAAACACTCTTATTTGTTCCATACTTTAAGTGTCTCTACAGATTTCTCTTTCCGGCTGTAATTCACAGCAGCAGCAGGCAAATGTCCGCCTCCTGGCAGCTTACTTGCTGCTGCTGTTTTCCCTCTGCTCTAGTCATAGGCCATGATCTGCAGGCATAAAATTTGTTCCTCTGGGAAAAAAATAATTTCAAATAAAAGGACTACAATTTCAACTTGGGAATTAGCAGATATATTTGTACCTGCCTCTATGCAAAAGAAAACTGATACTGGTGTTCAAGAACAAGATAGCTTTATATGAGTCCTGCTTCCCTCTTCCCCAAAATACTTTCTAACAGATTCACAGAATCACAGAATCATTAGGTTGGAAAGGATCCCTTGGATCATCCAGTACAACCATTCCTATCAGTCACTAAGCCATGCCTCTTAGCATCTCATCCACAAGTCTTTTGAATGCCTCTGAGGAAGGTGACTCAACCACCCTCCTGGGCAGCCTGTTCCAGTACCCAATGACCCTTTCTGTGAAAAATTTTTTCCTGATGTCAAGTCTGAACCTCCCCTGGTGGAGCTTGAGGCCATTCCCTCTTGTCCTGTCCCCTCTCACTTGGGAGAAGAGGATAACTCCCTCCTCTCCACAACCTCCTTTAAGGTAGCTTCTCACAAAGTCAATAATCAGTCAAGGAACTACTCTGCTTCAGGAATAAATCAGCAGGCAAAATGGAAGGAAGCCATTCAGCTGCAGAGCCAAGATGAGAACAGCCCCGTCACGGCCTCAGAATCTGTGCACTGGAGCAACCTCAGCTGGCCCAGCCAGTGGGCTGAGGAGTACCCAGCTTCCTGCACCTCTTCCCATGGCTCTCCCTTCCAGGAGGGGCTAACAGGGCCTTCCAAAACCACCCAGCTCCAGGATGCACCATATGATGTAGATCAGCAATTCTGGACAAAAGGATTTATGTATTTTTACAAGCACTGCACATCTGTCTGGAAACAGGTCAGAGGGCACATTTTGATTTAAGTGGAATGGAAAGTGCCCACTGAAGCAGCAGAAGGTTTCTTGTTATACTGTGAAGCATGTTTCAGGTCTGAAAACAAAGCTAAGGGTTACCAAAACTTAAACAATGGCTACTGTGCATGCTACAGTTTTCACTCCTTTGGATATTTAGTACCATAAACCTAGCTTCCTGTCTGGGCAACACTTCCTTTAAAGACACCCTGCAGCTGACTGGGAAATGTAGAATGGTTTCCACACCAAGGTCCCAAACAAGAGAGGGAAGGTTAAAAACCTTAAAATAAAGTGGAGAACAAGAAGGGAACTAGAGAGGAAAGAAGCTTTGCTAACTCTTCAAGGTTTTTTTTCAAACTAATCAATTACAAAATAAGAAAGACCAGATACACACTTGATGTCCCGGAACTCAACTCATGGAAACAGCTTGATCACTCTAACCTTGTCTGTCATCACGTGCTGAAGCCGCCCTCTGCCAGGCTCCTACACCACGCAGTGGTCACAGCACCAGGAAGTAGGAGAACGGAAAAGCCTCCTGGCTGAACAGTGTCTTCATTCTGGATAGCAGGAACACCATGCTACCAGAAGGTGCTGAGAACCAGTGAAGAACAGCAGCTCCCACCACAGAGCAGTCTGCTTTAACAGTGCAACTCTAATTTGCCATTTGCCTGATTTTGTTCTTTAACTGCATGAGACAGCTAAAGAAAATATTTAAAAATAAACAGTCATGAATACAGTACTGAACACAAAAGTTGTGGAGGCCAGACCAGTAGGAAAGTTGGTAGGGACTGTCCCAGTTGGTCCCTCGGGGTAGCTGCTTGGGCTCCTCCCTGCAGTGCACTTGGCAGTTGGCTTCTCAATTTAGTTTTAAGTGTTTGTTTTTAATCACACGTGTCAGCATGCCAAGTGGTTAACTCACAATGTGTCACACAAAACAAGAACAAGCCTCCCAGTTAATCAAATACCAACAAAATGTCTCATGTCATATTAATGATACTTGGATCAGAGCCAGGAAGAGCAAGTTCGAAAGCCAAGATCCCTTTGCTTTCTTCACTATCTTAATTACTGTGCTACATTGAAGTTGCTAGAAACATGGACATCAAAAGATGACCTCCTATATGCCATCACAAAAGAAGTTTTTAATGATGCCTGCAGCTGCAGATCTCTTCCTCGCTGAAATAATGAGGAAGCTAGGAGAGCCTCATAGCACACACTGGACCCAAAACCTGTCCTTAAATTCCATGCAAGCTTACGTGCTACAGGCTCTTCCCAGTTGCACAATCCATCCTTCAACCTATGGTCCATGGGAATGATGTGAATGTTCACTCACTCTGGTGACACCCACACTTTCTCCAGAAAGAGGTGCTCACTCTCCTTTTTTTTCTGCTCTGCTGCCTTTTTGCTAGGAAGCAAACACACATACCCATGCACTGGGCAGCCAGGGCTGAATGTAGGAACATCTCTCTCAGTAGCTGTATGGGCACATGTTAACCAGGAACAAACTGTATTTTAACTACAGCTGGGTTCAGCTAATGAGAGTCTTTTAAGTATCTGCAGATCCCACAGGAAACATTTCTTTATGTAACATAAAGGAGATATTGCTCAAATATTTTGAGAAAAAAAATAATGATGCTTGGAACAAAATACTGCAATAACAGTAACAATAATATTCTCAAGCTATAAAAAAACCTAAACCAAACATGCAACCAGATTTTGCATTTCACAGAGCAAGCCCTAACTATAACATATTGCAATGACATTGTATTAAAAGCTAGAGATTTGTTCTTTGGCTTTTGGAGGGATGATTGAGAGGTACTGGTCACTTTATACAATCACACTTTCCAGTACTGAATAGAAACAAATGGTTGGCTTAATAAAAGAAGATGACTCCACATCATTAGCTAGAATTACCCCAATCTTGTATTCAAGAAATTTGAGAACTTTCTAGAGGAAAACAAACTAATAAAAGATAAACCCTAGAACACCCCACCTCTACCGCGCATTAATCTCTAGAAAAGTTTGGAGAGGCAGCAGGGAAGGAAACAAATTACAATCTTGGACTTTGAACTTCTGCACAGGGCAGAACCATTATTATTATTATCATCATTATCATCATCATCATTATCATACCTTTACAAAACAATTTACATTCAAAAGGGTAAAAACAGTAGAAGTTAGCAATGGTACCAGCTTCTTTTTTAGAGTGTTAAATGGATGAACAGGTATTTTGGTGAATGGCTCACATAGCTACATTGTAAACCATTCATTTCCTACCAACCTCTTGAACACCTCTCACTTATTGCGAAGATCAGGTTTCAGATGCTAGAAAACAAATTTTTTTTTACAGTTCAAGGTTCCAAATTTGCTCTTTTTACTGTAAGAAGATTCTAATACATCCTCTCACAATTCACAGAAATATCATATGGCCAAATTTTTAGCTTTAATTGCAAACTAGATTTAATATTTTACATGAAGAATATTTACATTAGTTCTTTCTGGATATCATCTGAAAAAGAACATTAATTTTCTATAATACAAAAACAGCAAGCCACCTAAAATTTTGCCTTAGTTAAACACCAACAGACAAGTGTGAGACAGATAGAAAGAGTACAGATCCCCCATTATATGCCAAAGTGTATTAGAATGGACCGAGAATCCTCCACATTAATAACACACGTGCATTGGTCTTCACTGTGAATAGAAAATAAGAGACATGGAGAATTCCACACATAGATAGTAGCACAAGACTGTTCTCTATAAAAACGACTCCAGAGTTCTACACAATGCCAAAGTGGAATTTCCAGAATACTATCCCAGAAGGCAAGAAAATTGAAACAAACCTCCTCACTTCTACAGCTCATCCTTATGTTCATAAACAGCTTTGAAAAAAACCCTACTCTTCAGAAAAAGGACTGGAGGGACAGAAACAGGTTTTGTGATCCAAAATCACCAGGATTTGTGCAATCATGCAATCATACTGTTAATAGAAGTAGTGGCTCAAATTGTTCACAAACAGCTGAAGCCAAGACAGGCAGCGAGGTTGAGACTACAGCTGTTTATGAAATGTTAACTGGGCATTTCACTCAGTTCTGAGGCAAAATTAACAGCTTCACGTACCGACCTTTTGATTAAATTGCCTGCTATAATACGCTGATAGTTTAGCAGTTCAAAATATCAACATTGTTAACACACTGATATACCAATTCAATTTCACTCCTGACTCAGATTTACTGTATTGCTCATTCTTATTCAGTACTTTAGATGGCGGCTATAAGTGAGACTTGCTTGCATATGCTGTGCATTTTGTCCATTAGGAACAAAAAGAACTGCTTTCTTGTTTACCTTTAGAATAGGACTGATAACTACAAGTCCAAAAGATTTCTTGAAAAACAACTGGGTGCAACTCTATGTTAATATCTTTGCCCCTAAAAATGAAAAATACATTGTAAAAGAATAAACTCCTACATTCTTAATTTTATGTATCGCTAATTAGCACACAAAGGGTGACAAATGTCTGCCATTTCAGACAGGTAATAAGATACATTGTTTTCACTCATGAAACACATTTATGTCACTCGCAGTTCATATCCCTGTTGCTAGACTAAAACACATTCACTAGCAATTGAAAATTATGTATTTTCTGACAGAGGCTTCCCACTGGCTCTCCTGCACCCTGAAATGCCTTTACCTTTGGATGATGCATTACTTACTGTGCCAAGGAATATGGTAAAACTATTGTTGCCCCATCATATATTCAAACACCCTCAGAGAATATCAGGTGGCTATTGACCCACTTCATAATGTTATTGTATTAGCAAGATCCACTGATAAAAGGTTTCCCACAATTAAGTTACAAGACCCTTTCTTATGGTATTCACCAGGCACTTGGAGGCTATTGATGCTGCCATTAACAGCATATGCTGTGCACACATACAACACTTAGTGACAGAATGATTTGCAGGGCTTGGAGTAGGCTAGACAAAAAAGATGCTGAGCTGTCAAAGTAACATCTCCTTATATCATATGAAAATAGTGAAGAGGAAAGAATAGGGCAGAGGGAGGAGTGGAATAAAAACAATTTAAATACCTTTCATGCTGTTTCTAGGAGACCATGTAACATACCTGCTGAATGGAAGATGCCCATTGCCAGTAGCAGGTATGCTGTAGAAGTCATACAGAAACGAGGGAGAAGAGAGGATGAAAGAGGGAAAAAGCAGGCATCCAAAACCACTAGTTTAATATTATTACTATTTCTCATTGCTGACTTCCCTCAAGGAACAAAATTCAATAAAACATGAGGAAGCCAATATATCCACTGGAAAACTTAAACAGAGAGGAATCTTAACTTTTACTACAACAATGATGACTATAAGTTAAACAGAAACACAGCACTAGAACTTGGAGAGATGTGAAAGTGTATCACAACTCAACCAGAGGTACTAAGGTAGACTTTGCACAAAAGAGTGAGCTGACACTCCAGGTCTTTTTTGTTTGCAGAAACAAGAACTCTTCTGGCCAACACAGGAGTATGGCTGCGCAGAATCTCTGCCTTACAAAGAGACAGATGATACTGAAATGCTGCTTTTCGGCCTCAGGCCATTTACAGAAGTAGCTCAAGAAATGTTTTTACATATGAAAGGACACGCCAGGTACATAAAGTCCCAGCTCCAAAGAACAGACAGCCTTATTGCTAATTTCTTTCTCTGCTTTGTAAGAAACTTGTCCTTCTATTTGAAGTTATCTGACAAATCCAATCACCACTTCGAGGACTCAAAAAAACCCAAAAAGCCTGACAAGTTATACATCAGGCAGTTTTGGATTATTTATACATTAGGGTCACATTGTTTCAATTTTGAATTATTTCCTACCTCCTAAAGCTTAAAAAGTTACAATTTTCTTTTTCACCATCCTAATTTATAAATAAGAACAGCTACTTCCTTTTCATACACACAGACTACTACATTTCAAGGAAGGCCAAATTCATTAACACAGAAGAAGTCAAGAGTAGAGCCAGGAATAGATTATAGCTGTTCCAGTTCCCAGTCTTTCACTTCAGCTGCAAGACCACAGAACTGCAGAGATGAATCCAGGCTGAGAACTGGCCATTAAACAAAAAAATAGACCATTTAAAAAGCAATCTGTGAAAGGACTTGACTGTTGGGCCACGCAAGGCAGCACACTGAAGAGAGTGATTTGACTTGGGAAAGCAGAAGAGCGTTTACCAGACAGCATGGTTTTGCACTGCGAGCCTCATAGAACTTCTTGAAGATATTAGTCTGGTAGACTATTTATCTACGCACACACAGGTACGTAGGTAACAGAAGATTCCCAGTGCCACAGGAAACTTTAGTAGTTACTTATACCAGAAATATCAACCATTTTGGGTACAGAGCTTAACACTGAAAGGAAACAGAGTTGTTATTAAATGCACCATTTGCCAAGGTTATTTGGTTTTGGTTATTTGGATATAAGCTGTCTGGAGACAAACTTACTAAATGTTACTTGCAAGAAGAGGATGCAAAACACGTGCAGCTCAAATATGCAGCACTTAAATCTTGGCATGGTGCTTATCGTAGAAAACATTTAGACAACAATAAAACTTTGTCTCTGATGGAGACTATTTCCTCTAAAGAATACTTTAAGCAATCTAATTGAAGTGCCACACATTCATTAAAAATGGATCTGTTTATAGGAACATACCATTTCAAAGTACCTCTATTACGGACTTTAACTCAATGACTTACATCTCAGATGAGATGCTTAAATAGCTGTGTTCTTCTGGCATCTGCTGGCTTCAAGAAACCACTGTGTTCTTGTAAGAGAATACCCCAACATTAAGACGGTATGAAGTTAAAAGTCTAATTAATTTCAGAAATCTTGAACGCAAGGTAGTATCTCTACTGAAATGCAACTGTACTTTTTTTTTCTGAGTTAGATTTGTACAGATAATACATCTAGGTAATATACTTGTATCCAAGGACAATCCTGAATGAGTGGTCCACAAAGCTCCTAGATACTTTGAGTCAGAGATTCCCAAACTGTGGATAAGGAGACCTAAAGCTTCCCACAGAAGTACACAATATACTTTTATCTTGCAGAAGCTATAAAACAGCAGAAGAGGCTATATGCCTCCATGGTGATAGATTATAAGGCTCACACAAGATACTGTGTTCTAAATTGGTGCAAATCATCTGATTTACAGTAACTATCTGTGTGCGCTCTTTACCCACAGCAAGTGTAAACCAATTTGAATTAGGAACACCACAGTTATTTGGAAAGTAAATTTCCCACAATTTGTTATACACTGCAGAGCTGCTAAGACCCATTGCTTTTAATAAAGGTTTACTCCACAAGGCCTAATCTGTCTCCAACAAAGAAGGAACATCTCTGTTAGGTCTGAAAACTGCAGAAAAGATAGCAGATGTTTCAGACACGAGACTTGCACTCATTGCCAAATTGGTCTTAATAGGTTGGTTGATAAAATCTTAATGCTTAGTATTTAAGGATCATGGAAGAAAAAAATGGTTTGTAAACTCCCCAAAGCAGCTACTGGTGTTAACTAATGGCACAGCTTTTCAATCAGACCACACCACCTTGCACTAAGCTTTAGTAAAAGCAACATAGTTAGCAACATAGGAACTGCAGTTAGCAATGAAGAGGATGCAAAACACGGTGCAGCTCAAGTGTACAGCACTTAAATCTTGGCATGGTGGTTATTGCAGACAAAACTAAAACTTTGTCTCTGATGGAGACTGTTCCCTCTGAAGAATACTTTAAGCAAACTAGTTAGCAAAGGAACTGCAGTCATACCCCAGTATCTACTAAGGATGCATGCTCCAAATGCATAAAATTAGCAGTCTGACAGAGTAAAGGTACTCTTCCCATAAGAATTAGTGTAATAGATGGAGGATATATGCAGGAACTTCAGAAAGAGACATTAAACACACAGAGACAGTATGTATGAGGTACAGCATCACAGAATGTTTGAGGTTGGGAAAGTCCTTCGGACATTATCTGGTCCAACTCCCCTGCTCAAGCAAGGTCACTTAAAACAGGCTGCACACAACCACATTCAGACAGCTTTTTCAGTACCTCCAAGGTGTAAGACTCCACAACCTCTTGGGGTCACCATTATAAGTGTTTCCTTATGTTCAATCATGTTTAAGTTTGTGTCCACTGCCCCCTGTTGTCACTGGGCATCACTGAAAAGAGCCTGCTTCTATCTTCTTTACATCCTCCCTTCCGGTATTTGTACATGTTGATAAATTCCTCCTTGATCATTCTCCAGCCTGAACAGTCCCAAGTCTCTCAGTCTTTCCTCATAGGAAAGATGCTCCAGTCCCTTAGTAGTCTTTGTGGCCTTTTGCTGGTCTCTTTTCAGTACGTCCATTTTTCTCTCATACTATGGAGCCCAGGACTGGCCACACCAGCACTGAATAAAAGGAAGGATCACTTCCCTCAGTCTAGTGGCAACAGGATGGAGAAGCAGGAATAAAGTTGGGTCACTGATTCATCAAATAGAAGAGAACAAGATGTGAGTAGTTCAACAAAGGAGACACTGCTGTTTCAGAATTGATTATGTTACAGAAGATTTAATCACCATCACATTTCATTGCCATCACCTCCCTTGTGTAATTTAATGGAAAAGGACAGAAAAGCAAGGCAATGACAATAATTAACAGTGCACTGTATTAAATGATCAGCAACAGAACTCTGAAACAGGAGATAAAATAGCAACAGATATAGCAAGGTGTTGTTCTACCTGGGTAACTGCATCTATTTCTCTCACTATGATCAGAACACCATTTAACAGCAAATATACGGAGGTGATTCTGGTCCCCTACTCCACTCTTGTGAGACCTCATCAGAAGCATTGTTTCCAGTTCTGGAATCCTCAATATAAGAAGGAGCTATGGGAACGGGTCCAGAGGAGGCTACAAGGATGATCAGAGGGCTGGAGCATCTCCCATACAGGGACACCCTGAGAGAGTTCGGGTTGTTCAGCCTGGAGAAGAGAAGGCTCTGAAGAGACCTTCCAGTGACCTTCCAGTACCTACAAGAAAGCTGGGGAGGGATATTTTATAAAGGCTTGTAGCGTCAGGACTATGGACAATGGGTATTTAGTCCAGATTTAGATTTAGTCTGGACATAAGGAGGAATTTCTTCACTATGAGAGTGGTGAGGCACTGGCACAGGTTGCCCAGGGAAGCTGTAGCTGCCCCATCCCTGGAAGTGTTCAAGGGCAGGTGGGATGGGGCTTTGAACAGCCTGTTCTAGTGGGAGGAGGTGTCCCTGCCCATGTCAGAGGGAGCTGGAACTGGGTGATCTTTAAGGTCCCTTCCAACTCAACCCATTCTATGATTCTATGATTCGAGATCACATAGAACCTGCCTGAGAACAGCTCAGTGCTCAAACATGGATCAGCAATGTGGATTCAGTGCTGAATCCTTGCAAAGAGGAAAGTACTTCCTCACACTTCAGAGGGACTCCCTCCTCTCCAGAGGTTGCTGCCTCGCGCTGTTTGGCAACAGTAACTCTGCCACACAAGCAGCCTTACCCAGGAAGCTTTTAGCACGCTAGCCTGAGCCACGTGCTAATTCCTACTGCTCCCCTGCACTTACCTTTTAACTGAGGGAAAAAAAAAAACAAAACGTATGTTAACAAGATCGACGAGGAAGGAAAGATGAAGGGGTAATAAAAATGTGAATCGGTCAGACGGTAGTGAAGTCAAGAGGTGACACATCACGAGAGGATAAACAGACTTCCCGAGGCAGAAAGTGTGGAAAGCAACGCTTGTAATACTGGAAAATAGCTTATAGGAAAGGCATTGATAGCTTTAAAAGCTTCATGGCATTGCCCGGGCTCCCAGCATCGCAGCCTGGGCTCTCAGCATCATTATATATTATAGTATTATAGTATTATGAATTATAATACTATATTGTTATAATTATATATTATACATTAACGCCTTTCCTATAATCTTCACCCGGGCTGCGGGCACTGCCGAGCCCGCAGCGCCCCCCCGCGGCCGCCGCCCGCATCTGCGCGGGGCACAGGGTACCAAGGTGAGCGAAGATAAAAAGCCCTTTTCGACAACCAATATCATCCGCAGCATCTCGTGCCAGCTGTGCTTTCCACACATTTACGCCTCTGTCTTGTTTTAATAGAGAAGAAGTTAACTTCGAGAGGAGATGATCAAAATGTATCCAGGTTACACACAAATACTGACCGCTGACCACAAGGATTTCCTGGTTAATCTCCTTTTTAACCCACAAAACTTCTTCCCGTCCCAACTACTGACACAAAAATTCAGCGCTTGCTGTGCTACCCTGCCTGTTACCCACACGTACACCTATCTGAGACATTTGCGTACACAATGGACTCGCAAAATTGTCCCTTTAATTGTGGAAGGCCATACTGCGACACTGTTCAGAAACACATCTCTGAAGGGTAACCTTTTATTTCACTGCAGTATTTATACAGCACCATGCTTCCAGATCCCCTCCTTTCAGGTGGGGAGTAAATATGCAACATCACTATGATGCAGTCTAGTGAAAGAATGGATTGTACTAGAAGGACATGGACTCTGGAGAGCTTTCCATCCCTTACACGCTTGTTATCAAAAGGTAAGCAGAATCTCCAGTTCATAGATCCAAGGAAACAAGACTGCAGCAGTCATAACAACATGGTTTATTTATCGCAAAGCATTTGATTTAACTAAGAAGATGCTATCAGAAAAAAAGTCAGAAATCAGTAGAAGAACAACAATAAGAAGACAATGTTTAATGGCATTTAATATCGAAGGAACTTCAGAGATCTATTTCTTTCACAGGGTATTCGGAATAACTCCTGCAACAACGCGATCTTCATCACAGGAATTCCACTTGGTCTATGTTGGTAGACAGCAGCTTGTAAGGAAGAATCCTGTTTTGCAGTTTCACTAATACACAGTCAGCTATAATTTCGGTATAATCATGATAGTTCTCTTTTAGGAGTAATTTTTCCACCTCTTCTCCCAAGCAGTCTCTAGTTTCAGTTCTGTTCTCAATACCCCTCCTATTTTGCTACTCTTAATGTCATTATAAATTCAAAAATCACAGTATCTACAGTGCCACTGCTTAACCAGAGCAGCTCAACTTTTACCTTTCTTTTTTTTTTTCTATCTGAGCAAAAGTGGGCATATCTAGAGCACGTATTTCTGCCAGACTACCAAACCAGTCACAGAAGTGGGCAGAAGCAAACATTTCCAATCACAAAAATTCAGTTTGCGAAAATACACAGAAATGTTAAAAAAAAACCCAACACCTTCTAATTACATAATTCAAGTCATAGTCCAAGGCTATTCCTGACAAATTGATGAGACAGGATAATCTCCTGTGTTCGAGATTTTAGAGAACGGGCTCACAGCTAGTGACTAGAATTCTTATTTCACCAACACATTGGCATTACATGCTGACTGGGCAACACTTAAGGGGGGAGGGAGGAAAAAATATCAAGATTATATCCTTTGAGTGTGTGTATATATATACATATGTGTGTGTGTATATATATACATATGTGTGTGTGTATATATATATATACAGTAATTACAACATCTTCCATGTTTATTTCCTTCTGGGTATATAGGAGATGCAATAAGAAACCTGCCTTTCACTTACCTCTATATACTGTAATTGCCAGAGTGTATATGAAATGTAAGAAAAAGAAACTGAAGCTCAATGAGAAAACAAGAAGGGACGGACCACAAATCCCTAAAATTACCTACTCGGTCCATATTCCCTTTAAGAATGGCTGTCAGTATAAATGCTGTATCAGCATCTTGTTCTCTTAAAGGAAAAACATAACACACATTTATGTTTCCCAAAAACATGTCACAGTATTTTAGCAGTAAGTTGCTAATGAGAATCTGGACACTCTGGGTTGTTTAAGCCTTCCACAATGATTATGAGCAATTGAGCTTTAAAAGTCACTGAAATGGAGACAAAAGTTCAAAGCATATCATCACTTGCAGCAATGCTAGCAGCTTCTATCCAAAGTACAGCAACACCTACTTTGTTGCATATGACAAATGGCAACTGTCTAAACTTGTATATCTTACAGTGATACATGCTTTGAGCAAAGGTAAATGTTTTTCTAAAGAAGGACCAGTTGCACATGAACTTGATATCCTGTGAGATAAGATAAGGAAGCAGGGAAGCCGTATTGCTGTGCTGGAAGAAAAGGATCATTTTTTTACAAGATTGGGCTGCATCCCCTCCTAAGGTCAAAAGTTTACCAACGAGGAGGACTTTGAGCCTTCATCTTTGGACCCCCAGGAGGGGTCCTCATGACCACTCAAAGGACCAACCGCACATGTGAATGAGGCATGGAGGTAGGTTAAGGATATCTTGAAAAAGAATGAACATGTAAAACATTTTTGGGGGATGAAATGAATATGCATAGATCTGTAATATAAAAGATGTGTGGTTTTCTCGCTTGGTGTACGTTTGGAGGAGCAATCCTTCACGTACGCAGCGCTGCAGATAAAGAGTACCTGCTTAATATTCGACCACACCGTTGACATTGAGTCAGTATCTCAGAATCCTTACCCAGCTACACCTAGCCTCTCACTTATGGGGGGAGTGCTTTTGCATTCGCAAAGGGGCTTGGAAGCTCCTTCCTTTGAATCACATATATACAATGTCTGCAACGTTTACACAGTGGGGAAAAAATCTATTTCCTGTAAAAATCCTGGACATGCCATTACAAACAAGGTTTTTAATTAAAATCAGTGTTCTTGAGTCTCCTGCTGACTGACAGTGTCTCACTGCCTCCTCCTCAGATGGCTAAAATGGCTTGCAAGAGAGATGGCAGAAAGAAACAAAATCACTAGTACCTCCAACTTTGGTAACTCTCTGCTGAGGAGAATTGCAATAGCAGGATGCTGCAGAGAGAGGTGAGGAAAGAACAGATGACTGCTTAGGAAGTTTTCCCTAGTGAAAGCTCAAAACATCACAAACGAGATAGTAGAGGACACTTTTTATTCCTAAGCCTATAGGCAGGATGATCAAGCAGGATAATTTAAAACAGAAACCATATTATTAAAGGGAATGGAGAACAATGACCACACCTCAGTGGGCGCAGCTTTCTTTGAATGCAAAAGGCTGGCATTGGCAAAGCTTTACCCCTCTCAGAAAACAGGCAGAGGTAGGGTCAAGTCAGACAGACAGGTAGATAAATAAAGACAGACTTCCTTGGCCAGAACGTTTTCCCCAGTTTAATGAAGAGTTTATATTGACCGCTAGTACTGCACCTTCAGGAGCCTCTTCCTGCAGATGAGGAGGCAGCTCTTCACTTGTTTGCTCGGTTTCATCTTCCACCATTGGTGTTTCTAAGCCGGGCCCCTGCAGAACAGAACAGCAAGAGTATAAATTGGAGTACAAGGAGCCACAGAAATAATTACAGGATTCGATCATATGGCAGAGAGTAAAGACACAAATCTGGTGGGAAAAAAAACCTGATTAAATAAAGGAAGCTGCTAGATTTGTCTGCAAATTACTTGCAGGAAGAGGGGATGGGGGTGAGAAAGAAGAGGCGGGAAAATACAGAGGGGAAAAAAGTGAGGTGGGGAAAATCAGAGAGAAGGGGAAAATCAGAGAGGAAAGTCAAGATGGGGAAATTGAGAGGCAGGAGAAAGAGGGAAAAATAAACAGGAGGTACAGAGGACAGAGAAAAAATGGGGAAATAAAAAGGGGAGTGGAAAAAAAAAGCAGAGAAGACAAAAACAGAGAGGGGAAGGGGGAAAAGAGAGGTCTGGTAAAGAGCCTGCAGTGTTGCTGATGGAAGGATGTTAGCAGTTACTAGACGTATAGACTTGGAGAGCATTCACTTTTATTTAAGACTGCTTGACCCCACCTTGCACAGGCAATATTTTCATGACTTGTGGAGCTATAAAGCTTTTTCAGCTTCAAACTACCAGAGGAAAAAAGGATAGAAACAAACCACAGTCTGGTCCTCCCAGCACCACCTTGTTATTTTTAAAAGTAATGGCAGAATAAACACTAGGCATAGCTACAGAGCTCCTTGAAAAATGAAACACTAACCAGTTTTCTTCCTTTGGAACTGAATGCTAGTACAGTCAAGAGTGAAACTGGACACTTAGCAGCCATTAGGAAACAAGGCTTTCTTTGTTTCCTCATTTTGCACATTATAAAGATCGTCACACTTCTAAAATTCTCTCCTTTGCACAAATAGCTTACTTTTGCATCCATTCCCCATTTTTGCAATAAAACAGACATGGAAAAAACAAGTACCGCCACACTGTCATTGAGGGTCTGATAGCCGGGAAAGTGAGACAACTCAGGTGAAGTTCATTGTGTTAGTGCCATCATTGCAGTCTTGATTTCTGTCATCCATGACTATGCAAGCTTTACATAAGCTATTCATCTATTTCTACACATCTAAAAACACTTGGTATCAATACCATCCAGCTTTGGTCAATGAACAGTTCAAACATTAAGTCATGCCTTATAGTAGCTACCATGAAAAGTATTTTTACTACAAATGAGAAAGTAGTAAGTTGCCTGACCTAGTCCAATTAAAAATCAAATCTCACTTCACCAGAACACTATGAATTAGCTTTCCAGAATGTGTAAACAATTCTAGATAGGAGCAACAAATAGAATACAGAGTATTAATTTGATCACAGGCAATACATTTACATACATTTCTTTCCAAACCATTAATGCTACAGGGAGAAAGGAGAAGACAAGGCTACATTAGTATATCAAATCAGAATGTTTATTTTCATATAAAATATGTAGATGTGTAGGACATGAGGAGACAATGTTTGCCTTGCAAACATTCTGAAACGCACATGTAAGAACTCCTAAACTAGAAGTGGTCTCGAATCCTTTAACTGTACCTTCCAGTTTGCAGCGCCACAATTATATTAAGTTTTAAAATGTAACAGAACTCTCTGCACAAGGCAAAGCTTAAGCCCTTACTAACTATTTGATGACAATCTGACTTCCAGAGACCAAGGAAAAGCCAGTAAGAAAAACATTATCTTTCCTTCTTCAAAATAGGCAGTAGCCTCACTTTGCTACCAAACATGCTCAGAAGCTTCTCCCAACAACAACCCGTGAGAGTGATTCTCCTTTGGCTTACAGTTGTTGCCATCTACATAAATTTACAAAAAGCATGTAAAACACTATCAACAGTGAGCAATGACATTATGGGGGTTTCGCTTATGCATGAACTACTCTCTGGTATTCTCTAGCAATACAGTTCTCCACTCTGGTGGTTACCGCTGACAACACTTACCCGGAAATAAAAGTTTATCTTAGCAGGAAGTCAGCTTTAGTTCTAAACTAGTATTAACAAATCCAGCTGTGAGGAAAACAAAAGCCCACCAGAGACCAGTCCATGGCTGTGATGCTGTTTACCATCATCCACATTCCTCCACTTCAAAACTTGAACACTTGCTATTGGAATCCCACAGAAGAAAAATACACAATCCAAAATTACTACTTCCATAGAACATTCTTAATATTTAACAGAAATGGCCAGAATTTTTGAAGGTTTTTTTTACCACTCAAAACCAACCATGACACAGCACATTTTGAACTATATTTTGTACACAGTTCCTGTCTTTCTCTAGAATCTTCCCCCAAAAAATACAAAAAAAATATTTACATCTTTTATACTTAAAAATTTAATGCTAAAAATTGAAAATACAGTCTAGACTGAAGCATGGCATGTCAAGAAACTACAAACTTAATTTTTTCAAGAATTATTTTACAAGAAATCTTAAGATTTCCTAGTTCTTATAATGAAGTTAGACATGTCTTCTATAGAACATCCCAAGTTCTTATCTTATCAACATCTTATTGTTATACACAGACACCTATAACACAGGGAAACTTTAGGTGAAGCAGTCTCAAACATCGGTGTTTATCAGACTTCAGCATATCAGTTTAATCATAAGTGTGCACAGTGCTGGCACTGAATTTCACTAAGTATAATAATTAAAATGTACAAGAGTAGATGAGATTCTAGGTTCTTGTATCCATACCTAGAAGTAATACCTAAGGCTCAAAAACCGTCAGGTGTTATTAAAAAGATTACCAGGTCTCTTTACAACAGCTTTGTATCTTAGATTAGCATGTCCATTGCTTTTTCCCAGTTATATCTGTTGAGTTCCATTCACCAAGTCTGCTGCAAGCTCGATAATCAATACCTAAGGTATCTGGAGTCCTGGCAGCACGGTAGCCTACAGCAATCAGAAATTCCAGGAAGCCATCCAAGATTTATAACTAATTTATACTTAAATTTGTTGGTCCCAAGCGTTTGGGTGTTTTCACTGGGTTGATTTTGGGGTTTGGTATGATTTTGGATCCCTGACAAACTAATAGGGGAATGGGATGCACACAACTATATGAAGTTAATTGCTTGGAGATAAGCGGCCACGCAGCACCCAGCAATTCCGTAATAATCCTCTTGAGCAGCAGCCATGACAGAAGTAACACACAGAGACATTACTTTTGCTTTGAGGTTCCCTCTAGGAACATCTAGGATTCAGAAGATGTATCAACAGTTCAGACATTATTAACTAGACAATATGCTTTCAATTATTTAGGGTTTATATATAGCCTTTTTAATTGAGAATGCGTTTCCATTCCTCACCAGAGCCATTGGGAAAGCACAGATTTTAACAGGTATTATCACAGGAATAGTTAGGTTATGGCACAGAGCCTAGGAACATACAAAAAAACCCTCCTGGCTCTCCAGAGATCATTTCTGCTCTCACAAGCAAGAACATCATACAATTCATTTCAGCAACTGATGAGTTCCTGCCTATGAACACTATTAAGATTTAGTCGCAATTTTTATACGTCGTATTTTAAAGCAATATCTAAACTGACCAGAAACAAGTCAACTCAAGAAGATGCACTATGAACCCTTCCAAACTGAAGCTATGCATGTGCCAATTCCAAGCTCACTCTGCCCCTCCCAACAGTTCCAACGAACTACAAGGAAACTGAAAATCTTTGTATAAACACAGCAAATTATAAAGATCAAAAGAAAAATCCTACAGGGATTCTCACAGAAACTGCCCAAGAAACATATCCTATGCTCTGATCGCATTGTGTGACTGCTGACCTTACGCTGCAGTTTTAACGCAAAATTATGGGCTGCTGTGACCCAGTAAATTATATGTTCATTTACAGTCTTACAGTCTTCTATGAAACACAGTACGTATTTATGGATGAAGAGAACTTCCAGCACTGAAATAAACAAGTGTGACAAATCACCTGCAAGCATTTCAGATTACAACTCACCCTTTTCCATGGGATACAACACTTTTGAGAATAATTCTGAACAGAACTTCAGTGACATGCTTGTATTTTCAGTACATTTAAAGACTGTACATTTTACAAGTGCTGTGATAAATCCATGCATGACAGAACGAAGGTTGCTATCTAATGAAGGTCAGTATTTTCCACATAGTACTGAATTACATTTATGATGCTGAAACCAAGAGCTGCATTTATCACCACATTTGTATTGACAAATTATTTCAGCTTTGTCAATCATAAAACCAACCTATACTATCTCAGTCTCAGCAGAGTATTAGGTACTCAAAAACCCTGCATAGTTCAGGAGTAATCCCAACTACCGGTAATCATTATCAGCCCATTTTGCACCTAGGTCAACAGCGACATGAGACTGTCACAGCAAATGCTCCAACAGGTAAGTCAACACTGGAAACAGATAAACTTTCTAAAAAGTCCCTACAAACCATCTTGAAACAACAAAAATATTCCTACCCTCCACTAATACCACTGCTCTTAGGCAGCTTTTAGTCTAAAAAGATTCTACTTTCGTACTTAGCATTAGATTAGTTACAGTACATAACCTTAAACCAAAGTAGAGACTGTCCACTGACAGTTCACTGAGCCAGGATTAGGCTAACAGATAGGATAAAAAAAAACCCAAAACAAAGGCTGATGAATGGGAGGGGGCTCAAAGACAAAAAAAAATAATCCATCTTCTGAAAAATTATTACTGAAATTAAGTGAGTTTGGGGCAAATAACCTCAAGGGGAAAGGAGGAGGGGAAAGGAGGAGGGGAAAGGAGGAGGGGAAAGGAGGAGGGGAAAGGAGGAGGGGAAAGGAGGAGGGGAAAGGAGGAGGGGAAAGGAGGAGGGGAAAGGAGGAGGGGAAAGGAGGAGGGGAAAGGAGGAGGGGAAAGGAGGAGGGGAAAGGAGGAGGGGAAAGGAGGAGGGGAAAGGAGGAGGGGAAAGGAGGAGGGGAAAGGAGGAGGGGAAAGGAGGAGGGGAGGACACTACTGCTCGGGGAAAGGAGGAGGGGAAAGGAGGAGGGGAAAGGAGGAGGGGAAAGGAGGAGGGGAAAGGAGGAGGGGAAAGGAGGAGGGGAAAGGAGGAGGGGAAAGGAGGAAGGGAAAGGAGGAAGGGAAAGGAGGAAGGGAAAGGAGGAAGGGAAAGGAGGAAGGGAAAGGAGGAAGGGAAAGGAGGAAGGGAAAGGAGGAAGGGAAAGGAGGAAGGGAAAGGAGGAAGGGAAAGGAGGAAGGGAAAGGAGGAAGGGAAAGGAGGAAGGGAAAGGAGGAAGGGAAAGGAGGAAGGGAAAGGAGGAAGGGAAAGGAGGAAGGGAAAGGAGGAAGGGAAAGGAGGAAGGGAAAGGAGGAAGGGAAAGGAGGAAGGGAAAGGAGGAAGGGAAAGGAGGAAGGGAAAGGAGGAAGGGAAAGGAGGAAGGGAAAGGAGGAAGGGAAAGGAGGAAGGGAAAGGAGGAAGGGAAAGGAGGAAGGGAAAGGAGGAAGGGAAAGGAGGAAGGGAAAGGAGGAAGGGAAAGGAGGAAGGGAAAGGAGGAAGGGAAAGGAGGAAGGGAAAGGAGGAAGGGAAAGGAGGAAGGGAAAGGAGGAAGGGAAAGGAGGAAGGGAAAGGAGGAAGGGAAAGGAGGAAGGGAAAGGAGGAAGGGAAAGGAGGAAGGGAAAGGAGGAAGGGAAAGGAGGAAGGGAAAGGAGGAAGGGAAAGGAGGAAGGGAAAGGAGGAGGACACTACTGCTCAGACAACCACCCAGTGGAAATACCCAGATAACCAGTCAGTGGAAAGAAGTTTAAAACTATCACTGTTCCTTTGTTAGTCAGGCATCTGTTGCTGATGCAGCTTTTACTTCAGCAATGACTTTTCAAGCATATTGGGGAATTAAGATTTTAAATAAAAGTTTTCTAAATGTAATAAGAACGTTCCACTGAATCTGCCATTGCCATCAATTGAACACCCACACCTTAGGGGTTTCCAGAGTCAGCTGCAGCAGGAAAAAAGTATTGATCTGCAATCACAAACATTTTTTCTTTTCCTGTAGCTTTAAGAAACCCTCTTGATGGATACTTTGCTTTTAATTTTGCAAAATAAGGTTTGCTTACAATGAGAGCTGCTGCATTGGGTTTGAGCCGAAGGGGAATTTGAGTTGCAGTAATAAATCCCCTAGAACACTAAAGGAAAGTACAGAAATGTTGAGGATGACAGTGTAAAATTATAGCACTTTGCTCAAAATACGCTGTAAGAAAGAATGAGAAAAGTTCCTAAGGTTACTTGCTCTTTTCTGCATTTGGACGAACACCTCAGGGAGGCTACAATTTTAACAACACTTAATTCTGTCTTGACAACAGGACTGGAGGAGAGAGGCAACGAGAGTAAATTTCAATACTGCAAATTTCAAACTAAGATTGAGTTCTGTTGTTCAGAGCAGAACTTTCCAGCCTTCTTTCTATAGTGATAAAACAACTTTATAATGCAGGTAATCCTAATTAAGGTTTACTTGGCACAAATAACTTTTCAGTAGCACAAGTGACACCACAATTTATTCTCCATCTAGCAATCCAGTAAACAGTCTGGCTTACACTTTTAGATTTGCACTTTATATGGGGCATTTAACACTACTTATACAGCAAAAGCCAATACAGTATGTTCAGTGGTAGTTCTGGACTTTGAACTAATTATTGTATTGAATTTTGTCTTGATTGACCATATATTTTCCATCTGAATTTCACCTACTAAATCAATGTTAGTACAGAAAGTGTATTTCAAAAAACAAACCAAACAAGTCACACTACATTCTATCCAGAACTGATTGGACCCAAAAAGAACACTCCTCACTCCAAGCAGGTTAACCAACTTAATTATCAAAAGGATACCATGTAGCAGTGCAAAGGCTGAAAAGTTACCCTAAAAGAGACTGCAAAACTTGCTGTCAATTCTAGCTCAAACTATTACTTCAACAAGGCAGGGTATTGCTTTGTCCAGAACAAGTTTATATCAAAAAACTGACCATGGTGAATTGCATTTGTTTGAAAAAAGTTACATGAAGACAAAGTGTCATTTCACAATGTCACTCAAACATTAGCAATTGTTAAAATCGGGAACAGGCTCATACATAGGAAAAACATTACACAAAAATTACACAAACACCTAATGGGCTCTGAAACAGCAGTACAACACAGAACGATGCAGGACCAAAGCATAACCTTGCATCACTGCAAATGAATCTGAAAGCAATTAAATAATTACCAACAACATAATCTGAAAAATATCAATTAACTCGTAATGATAACTAAGCATTCACCTATTTAGATAATTTCAATGGGAAGAAACTTTCCTGTAATTCACTGTCTGTCCACAAAGGGGAAAAAATAATCACTCAGACAGCTGAGCTGGTGAATTAAAAACAATCAGTAACAAGACTTAATGACCTGCAGTTTTATTACAATTCCTACATAACTACAATTAGCAAAAGCAGTATAAACATATTTTCTCTAGCCTGGTCCTTGACAGGTGGATTTAATGGTTAATGCCAGTTTTACTCAGAGTAGAGTAACAAAGTAATGCACACTGCAGAAAGAATATTTTCCTAACAAGATGTGGAAATAATCACTCCAGAAAGCTGCAGACAGCATGAGAAATGTCTGAAATAAAAAGAAGTCCTTTGTTTAATACTAGAGGCCTGTATTGCAGAGGTCTTCAAGATTTTCTTAGCCATCCAAGACTTGAAAGAAACCCTTCCCATTATTCTTAGTAGGGTCACAATTTAAAAGAAACAAACAAACAAAAAAACCCCAAAAATACAAACACACACACACGAAAAACCACACACATGCAAAAAACCCAACAAGCAAAACCCCCAAGTCATGGAAGGATGCATTACAGCAGTATTCTGTAATGGGGGTTTCACATGGCCAACTTGAACTACCCAATTTCCATGCATTTATTTCCTTAAAAGTGCACAACTACTGTTATAACTTAAATGATTTGAAATTTAACTAAGTTTTTCAAGGCCTCTTACAGACAGAAAATAGTAACTTCCACAATAAAACCTGAATTCAAAGTGCATGAGCACATATACAACTTGAGAAATACGAGCACTCTCTCCCAAAAGACAGTCACAAGACGCATCGCTGGAACAGTCTGAAACAAGTCACCTTGTTAAAATCTTTATTTTGGTTTTTTTCTTTAAATAGACAGAAAACACATAAAAGCTGCAAATCCATTTGAAGGTAAAAAGTTGTTCCATAAGCACTGAAAGTCATTTTAAACACTAGAAAATGGCATTAAAAATAAAATATTTCATTCAGTTCAGAACTTATTTGTTTCTTTATTTCACCAGGAATTTCAAAATGCATATTCTGCAAAATATGAAACATTTCTGAATTACCTGGGAGATTGTAATATGATGCATTTATTGCACAAATTTTAAATTTATTTTGTTGATGGCTAGGCAGTTAAGTCTATATTCTTCCTTACGAACAACTTCTGAACTCAGTTCAGAGTTCTTTTGGTACAGCATTGCTTGCTGCTCTAGAAATTTATTGTTGTAGTGTTTTAACGGCATGGCATTTCAGATAATATAATTACTTACTCCAGAGAAAAAACACTACACCTTCTGGAATTATCAAGCTCCCCAATATCACCCCAAGCCCACATGTCTTACATTTGACTGCAAGCAGTAGCGCCCCTTTTATTTCAGGCTTCATATACATGCTATTTTCTTCTAAACTACCTGCAAGGAATGCAAGATCACAACTTCCTGCATACAAGGTTCCAACCAGAGTTACTTCACTCAGCAACTAAACAGCCATCAAACATAGAAAACACTTGATCATTATGAACGCAAGCCACACAACAGTAAAAATTCATTCTGGCAGCAATAACTTTTGGTAGCAGTTGTCTTTTACTTTTGATGATCTTCAAGGTGCACAGATTCCCTCTCCAAAATGATTTGTTTAGATTGAAAGGAAGCAGAACAATTGTACTAGATTTGGTTAGCTCTGCAGAAGCATTAAGACTTTAAGATCTGCTAACACAAGCACAAGTCACTTTTAAGACTTCCAGTAAGTTCAACCAGCAATACCTCTTTCGAAAAAACTGCTTAAGAGCTCAACCACTGCCCTCACCAATACAAGCATGTACCTTGCTCAAAAGTTTGAAAGCATGTAACCACTTCCCATCTTCCTGAAATTCAGCTGAAAGACTGGGAAATGAAAACCACCAAAAAGTTTGTAAGGTAGTTCGCCGATGAAGAAAACCAAATGTGACTAAACATACACAAATATTTAAGTCAGAATTATCTACAGAGTATACAATTCATGTTCCCATTACTCTTATCGCTTACACTCACTCTCCTTCTGCTTCCTACAACTTTAGGACTACATACCAGGAAAAAAAGATTATTATGTAGTCCACAAAACGCAATACCTTTTGTCTCTTCTTTTTATAAGCTGCTCCTTTCCCAAGAACTTTTCATTTCAACTGCTGAGAGCCCTGCTAAACAGGATCACAGACATGTAGGGGAAAGAAAAAGTTATATATACATCAAGTTTTGACAGGATAATCCGTGACACCCTTCAGGAACAGCTGTCTGTAAATACAAGCAATAGAAATATTTATTCAGGCTTTCCACAACTTCTGTTCCTTCACCTTCAAACTACTTTGCCTTTTTGTGATCTCTACGATTCACCTGCCAACATCACATATCACAGACAAGCAGAAGAACAGAACAACTACAGACAGTGAGTTCACATTCTTTCTCTTACAGCTATAAAATTTCTCAAAGGAAAACGTCAGATTTATGGCACCTCTCTTAACCCAAAATACATACCTTAAATGTGAGCACATGCCAAAGCATCATACACTCTCATTCTGCTTTGGCTTATCACTTCAATTCAACAAAAGGAGAAGCAGCTACTTAACCGAGATCACACCTTAAGCTTGCTTTTCCAAACAAGATCTTCAATATGATCTGACACTCTCAATGCCTTTCATTCCTCTGACTCCATATTTAGGTTAGAGCAGTGACAGGAGCAGCATTAGCTGCAGTGCCTGCAGCAGCAACCATACAAGGTAGCCATCAAGGACTATCCTAATGCCTCAATTCATCCACTGGTTGAAGAAAAAGCACAAAGATGTCCTGTTGGCAAGGATGCAAGCACATTCTCCAGTGCTGGCCTAAGACCCGAGAAATCCAGTGCCTAGCCGCAACAGAGGAATACTAGAAATGTACTGTATTGTGGGGCAGTAATTGGTGATTGGCAGCATAATGGACAGGTGGGGATTTGGTCATCTCCCCACAATTCTCCATTTCCCTAAACAATTAAAAGTGCTCTCCCCACCTGACAGACACACTACCCAGGCTCCTCATAGAGCCTGAAAACGTGTATTTCCCTGACACTGACACGATCTGCTCTTTAAGGAAAGCAAACACTCTTGGCGTATTCGTCACGTATCACCTAAATATTCCTACATTTAGGAACAGTCCACTTCCGAATGACTGCCTCATTCCTGTCCTGCGGTGCAGGAAATACGGGTTTCAACCATATATTTTGCATAGCCTGAAAGGACCCACAAACTTCAGCACTGCCATTGCTTTAAAGAGATGGGAAAAGAAGCAAAGTACACAAGAGACTATCTTGAATCCAATCCAGCTACATCACTGCAAGTTTTAAGTATGACTTTACCATGCTACTTTATTTCACTCTACCTTTTTAGTAGGAAACTTATGCTATTTGATTTACTTAAAGAATACATGAAGCTTTAGTTTCCTCAGCAACAGACATTAGTGGTAGATTCTGAAAGGATCACTTCCACAGCAGAATTCCCTCAACGTTACCAGTTACTTCTCTTCACCTGGTTCTTCCCTCCCATAAGCAGGCAGACTATCTTTATATATAACTAGCATTAATTTGTCGTACTTGGACAGCGCTGCCTTCTCAGCAACCTGCTAGCCAGCATCAATGAGAAAGATTCAAAATCAACACTGCTAAAAATGCACAAACTCAGATGTACTTCCCAAGATGTAACAACAATTAGGGGAGAAATAGGCAAGATGATTTTGCAAAAACCTTGGTTCTAGTGCAAGTCCTGCAACAAGTAACAACTTAAAACTTTTCTTTGTAAAGTCACACCAGGCTATTTGTAAGCAAGTCCAGAAGAGGACTCCTAATCCAATTCCAACACCTCACAGACACTCCCCAATCCCGCTTCTCCTTTCCTCCCCATTTTAAGGGGTAAAAAATTGTGTACAAACACTGTGATGCATTCCACTTTTAAATTAAAAAGGTAATTATCCCCTCTCAGCTTAAGACTTCAAATCATGCCTCTACAACAATCTTACACAGAGGAAACTGAGGCAACTGCTACAGCAAAAGGCAGTACATATGGAATACACAGTGAAAGAAATTGCCCACTCAGAGAAAAAACTGAAATGCTCTATACAGTGCTTAGATTGCTTAAAAAAATAAAAAAAACCCTCCCCCAACTACACACACACATTTTCCTTGCAATCTAAACAGCTCCATTCACATCTGGCTATATTTTGACTGAGACCACCCAAAATAGCCACGAGCTTTCCCCACTCTAGCATGGCAAAAGAGGAATTCAGCAGAAGTAATGGCCTTAGCAAGAATAATCAACAGTTTATGCTGCGTGCAGGAAGCTAAGAAACTGTGTGCAACACCAGCTAAAGAAAATCCTTTCATTTTCAGCTCTAAGCTGAATGTTCTGTTCAGCCAGCACTTTTGAGTTTTTTGTTTTGCAGGATAAGTCAACAACTCATGCAGCGACATAGCACGGCTTACCACTAACAGCCTTACATATGTTATCCCACACTACTTGAACTAAAAAGCATACAGAGAGAAAGTAAAAAAAAAAAAAGTACTCTTTACTTCAGGCTTTGAACAAAAGCAAAACAAATAAATGCCACTGCATAGAAGGAAACTTGCCTTTTGTATATTTTTATTTTATGTACTTGGAAACTGACCCTTTTCTCTCCTCTGTCAGCTGTGCAGACACTGACAGCGGAAAGTCCGTCGTGCACAGCGATTATGTTTATCTGAGTGACCAACACCGGCGCGCTGCCCAAAACCCAAACCTTTCCAAGCTGGAGAACTCGTAATGCACACTGACTCGTCTTGGAGGCTTGAAGAAGGCCCATGCCAAATCTCTCCATCATCACAGGCACAGACTGTGTCTATGTACAGTTTCTGCCTAAAAGAGCTCACAACCCAGCTCATCGATACATTTTTTTTCTGCAAGACAAATTTAGGATGTGAGAATTAATTGATAAATTTTGCTGCAGGTGATGTGTATGTTTAATTATCTTGTAATATAAATCTGTCTTGTATTAAGAAACAATATGCAGACAATCTCCAGACGTGGATAAATAACCTGAAAGAATAAACATTCTCTTACAGTTACAAGAATTTATTGATATGCTTAGCTGTCTTGTAAGATGTAGCTCGTTTAGGTCAAGAGATAACCTGTCTTAGGGCTGTGAGAATTTATTGATATGCTTAGTTGTCTTGTTAGATATAGCTGTTTTAGGTCAGGAGATAACCTGAAGGAAGTCTCCAGACACGGCTGGATAACCTAAAAGAAACAATAAAGACATTCTTTAAGCATTCACACGGTTCTTTGTCTACAACTAGTCCATATACCCACTGCTTCTGTAAGATGGGATGCCTTGCTTAGAAGGGCATCCGATTCAGCACTGAACAGTAAAATAAAAATATTATCGTCTTTGCTTCGAGGACTTTGTCATGTTTTCCCAGTGTATCAGTGTTTCACACCAGGAGAACGGGGAGCGCCTGGCATTTCAGACCGATTAACGACAGGGAGCGCCTTGAAAGGTCACACACCTGCAAATTAAACAGATAGGTCAGAATACGAGGGACAGCGGGCAGCACTGACCCCGGGCTTTCACGGGGTGCGTGGATCTTTTTATTTTCCTCCCAGGAGCAGCGCAGTCCCCGGAGAGCCCGAAGCTCCTGGAAGCTGGGGTTTGTTCAGACAGCGAGCGTGCACACCCCCGTTTCCCCCCCGCCTTCCCCATCCCGCCAGCGTCACCTTCATGCCGCGTCCCCCGCAGCACTGTCCGTGGGCTGAGTCCCCGCGTCCTCCAGCACTGGGGCTGCCAATACTCCCGACCCGGCACGGGAAGGGAAAGGCGGGGAAAAGGCAGGGAAAAGGGGGGTGGGTGTCGGCGCCATGGCAACCCGGACCGGAAGAAGAAGCGCGAGGATGTCAGCGCCGCCATGTTGGAGGAGAGCGGGGAGGCTGCGGTAGGCTGGGTTGCCGCGCTGCCACCTGCCACAGTGCCGGGATCCAGAGAGGGACGGAAAATAAAGAGCCGTTTGTCTCACCTGCTGCTTTAAAGCTGAGAAAAGTAGTTGCTGAAGGAAGACATTTTTTGTTATAAGATCCTGAAATACTCTATGTTATAAATGGAGGCGAATAATTTGATTCGGCCTTTACGGATCAATTAATCGTTTATTGATTACAGCAAGCAATGACAAGCAAACAGCGCTGGGTGCAGCCAGGGAGCCCGCGCTCCGCCAACGGCTCACACCGATTTCCCCGCCCTTCAGTCTTTTATATGTTTCCATCTCCGTGTTCGTGGGGTACTCTGCGTCTGCATCACCACTTAGGCAGTTCTTCTTATCTGTGTGTTCAGGCCCGTTGCAACACTTGGACAACTCCCTCTGAATTCTTCCTTATACCTGACTCCTTGGTTTTCTGTAGTTTAATTAGTTTTAGCAAAAGGCAATTCTGACACAACAACCCTTATCTACAAATATATTCTGTATCCAAATATGGTTATACAACCCAATTTGCGCCTACACAATCAGCCTAGGCAAACACAAAACTGTCTCTGTTTTCTGTCTTGTGGTTTCTTGTTATCTCCACAAGCTTTCCTCCTTATTTGATTTACTACTTGATGAACAAAGGGTCCTATCTATCACAGTCCCCCCTTTTCTTTTTTCTTTATTTTGTTCATCAAATCTTTTTAATTCTTGGTAGCTTAGAGCGAGGCTTTCTCCAATTTCAGGGTCTTCTGATATTGCTTCATACTTGGCCCTTATTAACATAAGGTGAGCTGCTTCTAATCTTCTTTTGACTATCTCTAGGACTTTGTTAAAAATGCAGGGACCGAAGGTCAGCCCTAAAATTAGTAATATTACAGGCCTTGCAATTGTTGATAACAAGGTAGTTAGCCATGGGGAGCTGTTGAACCAGGTCTCATACCAACTTTGTTGCGCCTCTCTCTCTCTTTTTTGTTTCTCTAATTCTTTTTTTCAACTTAGTCATGGTGTCCCTTACTACTCCTGTGTGGTCTGCGTAAATGCAACACTCTTTCCGCAAGGCTGCGCACAACCCCTCCTTGTTGTAAAAACAATAGGTCCAGTCCCCTCCTGTTCTGCAGGACTTCCTCTGACAGTGACTGTACTGATTTTTCTAGAGCTGATATGGACTGCTCTATTTGTGCTAAATCTTCATCTACTGCTATTCTCAAATAATTGAACTCTTTAGTTTGCTTCACTAGTGAGGCCACCCCCGTTCTGATGCCTGCCCCTCTCATGGTTATTAAGACGGCCACAGTAAGGGCTGTAAAGGGTTCTCGCTTTTGCAAATGATGAACAGGAGTAGTCTGGACCTCATATGCATACTCGTTGGGATGGTACATAATTTTGGGCATCACGGCTACTTGTATACAATAGTCAGAGGTCTCACTGAATATTTCTAACGAAATGCATGGTGTGAGCCCTGTTTTAGAACATATCCATTTAGTATTTTTAGCAGGGATTAGCCATTTAGCCTGGTTATCTTCTCGTCTGGCTTTGGTAATAGTTTCACACAAGTGCTCTTTATGCTTTGGGATATTTCCAATGCATCGCCTTTTCCCAGCCACTGATGTCAAAGTTATCCCCTGGGCCTGTGCACCCCTCTAATTGCACCATGTAGGATTGCTGCCATCAAGTCCCCCAGCCCTTTCCAGCATCCCGATGGCTTCACAGAATGGAGGCCTGATGTCAAAGCAGAGCCAACAATGCTCTGTAAACAAGGGGTTGGCCACATTAAGAACTCGATATGCCCCCTCTATTAATTTCCAAAGAGTGTTAAGCTGAAGGTCATGAGGTGGGGGTGCTATGGTCTGACTGTCACCCTCAACTCCTGGACTGGTTAGACCCGCAACTGTCCCCGAGTAGAACCACCCCTCCTCAGCTACTACAGGACTCGGGCCCAGAGCCTGTACATCACAAGGAACAGGTTTCCTCTCCATGGTAAACATGTTTCTTCTATCTCTACCAGGCTCTCAACACTCGAAACTTCAAGTTTCTCCCACAACTTAACCCTGGTCTGCCGGGTTTGTTACACCTAGGTACATGAAGCTGCAGTCTTCTGAATTTATGACCCCCCCAGCCCGCATCTCGCTTCAGGGGCCTACACCCATAAGGTCTCCAGGATACTCTAAGGAATCTATCTTTTGCTGGTGTTTAATCCGAAGCTACAGCTTCGCAGCCCCAGCGTTCACAGAAACATTTCCCAGGATAATTGCAACACCCTTCTCTAGGTTTTGATGCGAGACACACACAAAAACACTTTAGATTCAAACAAGGTTTTACAGGGGCCAAGGCACGTAACTGTGGGTTAAAGCTTGGAGGTCCAGATGTTATCTGGGTCTGCACTTCCACGCCATCTACTCGAGTCAGTGACCACTTAAAAGGCTGATGTGAGGTTTGAGAGACCCACCCTACATTTAGAATGTAACATATCATAAGGCTCCTAATTTGCCAAAAAGGTTGAAGTCCTAGCCTTGTTGTGTTCAATAAATGAGATCTTCTTTTCCTTTTCTGATGTCGTTGCCCTCCCACTGCTCCAGAGGTAGTTACACTAATTTCTTTAAGGAGTTTAGTACTCAGTTGGCAGTTGCCAGAGTGTGTTAGCAGTATCCCAGTCCTGGGAGGCTTCCTTTTCATGGTTCTTACCCCTCTGCCTCACCTGCTGACTCGGGTGCTTCGAGCCGCGGGGTGCACCATCTTCTCGGCAGCAGTGGTATTTGCCTGGAAGCTCATTTCTCTGCTCCTGCCTCTTCTTGTACTGCTCCCAATTCTTATTTTTTACTAAGGATGAGTCTCACGAAACTCCCCTTACTATCCTCCGGCAGCACTCTTTTATAATTTGGGCAACAAAGGGAGTGGGTTCGTTGGGGTAGAAATAAAAATTCTCTGGGTGTATTCCTTTGGTATAGGTTTTCCACCACTCCCCAGTCTCAAATTGTACCCACTCTCCTGCCAATTCCCCTAGCCTTAACACAATCTCTGTTAGGTCCCTTTCAATCTTATAACATCCCTTACAAATCCCAGTGGGTGGCCTCCCCCAATGGCAATGGACCTACCACCATTCTTGGCAAATTTTTACAAACAAAACACACAAAGGGGTAATACTCACAGCCCTGCTTCTCACAAACAACCGTGTAGTCGCTGACAAGGGAATACATGTATCCCTCCTGCTCTCCCTTCTGATTTGTTTGTGTTACTAATACTAAGTTCATCAGTTCTTCTTCAGTGTGACCCTCAAGTCCCCAGGATGACTTGTTACTTTCCAATGGTCATCTGCGGTGATTGGTCCCTTGACTCGGCTCGCGTGGGTCTACCCCTTCTCAGCGGTTCGTATTGCAGTTTCTGTAGTAAGCAAAACAACATACGGGCCTTCCCAACAAGGTGTTAGGAAGGTTTCCTTCCATGATTTAATGAGCACTTTGTCACTAGGTTTAATCCTATGTATTGCCAAGTCCAGAGGTGGTCTTTGTACCAAAAGTCTCTTTTCCCTCAATTCTTTTCTCCTGTTCATGATTTGTATAATATAAGTATTAATTTGAGAGTTATCTAGACAGGGATGATCAGCAGGGGCTTCAATATCATAAGGCACCCCAAACAACATTTCAAAGGGGGAAATTTCCACATTTGTCCGGGGCTGCGTACGGATGTTTAATAAAGCCAGTGGTAAGCATTTTACCCAAGACATTTTGGTTTCTAGCATCAACTTGGTTAATTGTTTCTTTATTTCCCCGTTCATCTGTTCTACCCTCCCTTGAGCTTTGCAGGTGCCAGGGGGTGTGATACTTCTATTGGGTTCTTAGGGCTGTGAAGATTTCCTTTGCTACTCTTGATGTAAAGTAGGGGCCCCGATCTGAGTCTATTACTTTTATCATTCCATATCTGGGGATTATTTCTTCCAGAACCACCTTTACTACCGCATGCGTGGTGGCCTTCGCTGTGGGGAATGCTTCCACATAATGTGTCAAATGGTCTACTAACACTAGCAAATATTTATACCTTCCCACCTTAGGTAATTTTGTAAAATCTATCTGCACGTGGGAGAAAGGTCTCCGGGCTAGCTCCCTTCCACTCATTGCTCTTTCCCTCTGTTGTTGTTTATTGACTCTCTGTCAGGTTAAACATCGCTGGGTCACTTATTTAGCAAGATTGTATACCCCTATGCACATGTACTTGGTAGTGAACTGGTCTGTTAGAGCCTGGGTTCCCCAATGGGTCTTGTCATGTATAGCTTGCAATATCCTCAAAGCTATAGCCTTTGGAAGCACTTCTCAACCATCAGGTAGCATCCATTTACCCTCCTCTTTTTCCCGTATCCCCATTTGATCTAATTTCTCTTTCTCTTGAATAGTGAATGTCAGGATGTATTTTGGACCATATATACAACAGCATTTAGCTTCGGGATTCTTACAAGCACACCTTATAGAGTCTATCCCGAATGCTATCCAACACCAGTGGCACGGTTCTTTTTCTAAACCTGCCCCACAGATGGTGCATTCTTCCCTCCTTGTAACCACCACTCTATGCCTTAGGGTCAGTAATGGGTCTTTTGGCCTCCTGATCGGCTAAGTTATTTCCCCGTACAGTGGTCCCCATTCCTGTTTGGTGTCCCCGTACATGTACTACTGCTATTCTTTTGGGATATCTAAGAGCCTGTAAAATTTTTCGTATTAGTTCCTCATGAATTAACCCTTTTCCCTGGGAATTTATCAGCCCCCTCTCTTCCCAAATTTTGCCAAAGGTGTGTACTATGCCATAAGCATACTTTGAATCCATATAAACTGTCCCCATCTTTCCTTTTAATAACTCCAGGGCTCTAAGTACAGCATATAATTCACATGCCTGGGCTGACCAGCTGGGGCTCAGGGGACCAGACTCGATTACCTCTAAGGTTTTCCCATTTATTACAGCGTATCCAGATTTCCATCTACCCTCTACAACTCGGGAGGACCCATCTACAAATAGTCGGTCTCCCAATTCCAGCTCCTCTTCTTCTAGATCCGGTCGGACCTTTGCTTGTTCCTCTGTTTGTTGGAGGCAATAATGGGTTAAATCAGTGATTGGTTCTCCATACAGAAACTGAGCAGGATTTTGCAGACCTGTGGTTTCTATTGTTAACTTAGGAGATGATATTAAAATGACCTCATACTTTAAAAGTCTGGCATCTGTGATCCACTTCTCTGCCTTTTGCTGTAACACTCCCCTTATATTGTGTGGGGACAGGACTCGTAGGTCACTCCCGAATGTGATTTTACCCGCCTCTTCCACCAAAAGGGCTGCTGCCACTATTACTTGTAGGCAGGTGGGCCAACCCCGGCTAACGGGGTCCAACAGCTTTGATAAATAAGCCACGGGTGTTTTACTTCCAGCCCAATCCTAGGCTAAAACCCCATATGCAGTCCCTTCATCTACATTAACAAATAGGTAGAATGGTCTTTTCAAGTCTGGGAAACTGAGGACAGGTGCATTGACAAGTTTGGTTTTAAGGACTTCTAGCTGTTTTTCATCTTCCTGAGACTATTTAATTAGTCCTTTTTTGGTCAACTTGTCATATAGAAATTTGACTTTTCCACTGAAATTTTCGATCCACTGCCTACAATACCCAAAAAGGCCCAATAATTGCCTCACCTGCCATTTAGTCTGGGAAGCCTGAAGTGAAAGTATGTATTGGACCCTCTCGGGGTCTAGTTTCTTAGTACCCTTGGTCAGTCTGTGCCCCAGATACTTGACTTCCTCTTCTACAAACTGCAGCTTAGATTTAGACACCTTCAGCCCTTTCAGGCTGACGAAATTCAGCAGTTTTATACTTTCCTGTCTCACCACTTCTTCTTCTTTCCCTGCGACCAGCAAGTCATCCACATATTGAACTAAAACCGCTCCTTCACCCAGTGTATAACCCTCTAAAATTTGTTCTAAAGCCTGTCCAAATAAATTAGGGGATTCTGTAAACCCCTGAGGAAGCACAGTCCACTTTCGTTGCTGTTTCCTGTGGGTGTCTGGATCCTCCCATTCAAAGGCAAAATAGTCTCTGCAAATATCTTTAAGGGGACAAGCCCCAAAAGCATTTTTTAAATCTATTACACTATACCACTTATTTTCAGGTCCCAGTTGACTCAAGAGGGTGTAGGGGTTGGCAACCACGGGAAATCTCTCAATAGTCCTTTTGTTGATTTCTCTTAAGTCATGTACCAGTCTATAACTACCATCTGCCTTTTTTACGGGTAGAATGGGAGTATTAAAAGGGGACATGCATGATTCAAGTAGTCCCTGTTTTAAAAGCCTATCAGTCTCGGGCTTTAATCCTTGTCTTCCTTCATTGGACAGGCGATACTGCTTGACACTTACAGGAATTTCAGGGTTCTTAATAGTCACCTCAAAGGGTTCAATTTCCAATCGTCTCACCGTATTGGGGGTGTACTAAACTTCAGGATTTATTTTTGCTTCATCCACAGCACATAAGGGACATAATTTAACACTCAATTTATTTTTAATTATTTCTACCTCAGTTTCTAATTTTACCATCAAATCTCGTCTGAGGAGGTTATAATCTGCCTGTGAGACCAGTAGCAATGATCTCACTCTGACTTTGGAGTGAGTTTCTAGAAGAACATCTTTTATCACAGCTACTCCAAAAGGTTCCCCTTTTGCCCCGACTACCTGCACCATTTCAGATGATATTTTGCACCCTTGGGGAAGGGTTTGGACGGTAGATCTTTCCGCCTCTGAGTCCACAAGGAACTCATATTCTTGTTGCTGGGGACCTATTTTCAGCTTTACCAGAGGCTCCGTTCGTTCTTGTGTCCCCAGCAGGTAGAGCCCCTGACCCCCCCTAATCTTCATGAAACTGCTTTTCATCTGCACTCCCACTTCATATGCCCTTTTTTACCACAATAATAACACACTATACCACCCCCTTCTATTCTCCTGTTTGTCCACTTTGCAGCATCCATCCTTTTACTCGGAGCTGTCCCCCTTAGTGGAGGGGCAGCCCTCAGTCCTTCCCGGACTGTTGTTACTATCATTCTTATTTGTTTCTTATGGTTCTCCTCTTCCCTTCAAACATATACCTTTTGTGCTTCCCGTAATAACTCGTCCAACCCTCTACTTTGCTAGTCTTTCAGTTTTTCTAGCTTCTTTCGAATATCCACCTATATCCTCATTCCTGCAGTCCTAATCATCCTCCTCTCTTCCGAGGTAAACAATATACTCAAAATAGACTACATCTCATCCCAGGTATAGATATCTGGGCCCAGGAACTGATCTACTCTTTCTGCAACCCCAAGGGGGTCCTCCAAGAGGTTTCCCATTTCCTTTTTGAACTCTCTTACGTCCCCCAAATTCAAGGGAACGGCCACATACCCTATCACTAAAATTTGAGCCGGTTGTCCCTGTTGTCTTGCGTTTGGGTTTGGAACCATACCCATCCCCGCCTCCCTGAGGGGGAACGTTCCCAATTCTTCTCGCCTTTTCCTAGATTGACTCCTAGTTACACGTTGGGTGGTTTCTGAGAAGTCTGAATCTGACTCATCTCCTCCTAGGATGTCCTGCACAGGGGCAGATGGGTTGGGGTTATGGGGAGGAGGTGGTGGTAATGGAATTGGGGGGGTTGAGGTTGCGAGGGGGAGAAGAAGGAGGAGGTGGTAGTAACGGAACTGGGGGGGTAGAGGTTGCGAGGGGGAGAAGGAGGGAGAGAAGGAGGAGGTGGTGGTGGTGGAGGGGGTATATACGGTGGAGGGGAAAGGTCGGACAATTCGGCCCCTCTCTTTGATTTCTTCTTACTTCCTCTGGTATTAAGGAAAAAAAAGTTTCGCCCTCGTCTCTCCCACTATCCAGAGGGAAGCATATTCACTCTCCTCTAAGTTGGAGGGCTCTTTAGAATTAACATATATGTTTAAGGCCTGGCATATCCAATCCTCAAACGATCCAAACACTGGCCGATACAGATGGTCTCCTCTAATCTGCTTCCTCCCCCATACTTCCATACAATAATGTACCATTTTTACCTTGTCTTTTTCCTTCCTTGAGGGGAAATCATCCCAATACTTAATCATTAAGCCTAATGGACTGTTTGGAGATATCTGGGGAAGTTTCACAGGGGTTCCCCCACCCATAGGACAAGAGGGCTTACTTTTCCCCTGTCCCATCTTCCGGAGTGCCTTCACACACACTCAGCAACGCTTCCCCCACTTCGTGGCCCAGCCCATCGCCAGGTATGGGAACCGCACTACTAAGGGATCCGCACTCGCCTCGTCTTGCAATGTCTCACTTATCACACTCTGGGATCCCAACCCCAACCGGACGGTCCCCAGTCCTTCCCTGGACGGGGCCACCTCGATGGTCCCAGAGGACTATCGAGATATACTTACACAGCCCTGTGTCTTCGCTCGGAGCTTCGTGCACAAAGATTAAGGTGTTGCCGGCTATTCTTTGCTTGCCACTGAATTTGGGTTCGTCGGTTAGGGCTCCGGAGGAATAGCACCTGAACAGGGCCACTGTCTAAACAGTGGGGCGCCTCCCCGAAAAGGCCTTTCCACCGGATTGCCCTGATCCGAGTCATGGCACCAGATTGTTATAGATTGAGGCGAATAATTTGATTCGGCCTTTACGGATCAATTAATCGTTTATTGATTACAGCAAGCAATGACAAGCAAACAGCGCTGGGTGCAGCCGGGGAGCCCGTGCTCTGCCAACGGCTCACACCGATTTCCCCGCCCTTCAGTCTTTTATGTGTTTCCATCTGCCTGTTCGTGGGGTACTCTGCATCTGCGTTGCCAATAAGACAGTTCTTCTTGTCTGTGTGTCCAGGATCACTGCAACACTTTGACAACTCCCTCCGAATTCCTCCATATACCAAACTCCCTGGTTTTATGTAGTTCAATTAGTTTTAGCAAAAGGCAATTCTGGCACAACAACCCTTATCTACAAATATATTCTGTATCCATATATGTTTATACAATCCAATTTGCACTCACACAATTAGCTTAGGCAAACACAAAACTGTCTCATTTTTCTGTGTGTGTTTTTTGGGTTTTTTTTGGTTATCTACACAAGCTCTCCTCACCATTTGATTAACTACTTGATAGACAAAGGGTCCTATTTATCACAGTACACAAGTTTTTCTATTTATTTAATTTTCCACTTAATGAACAAATGGGTCCTATCTATCACAATCATCATGGCTATTAAGGCGTCACTACCGAATTTTAGACATTTAAGCACAAATACCGAAGAGAACATGCTGCTACGATCAAATGCTGCCTCTTGCTAGAGTCTTCACCGGCAACGTTGTCACTGCAAGTTGCACAGCACGACTGACAGAACTGTTTACTATAGGATAATGAAATATAACTGACCCTTGAGAATTAAGACACTACCAGAAAAGTACCTGAACCCCAGAGAGAATTCACTAGCATGGAATGCTGCTGTTTCGGAATGTCTTCTATTTTAATTCTTTCATAACAGGATACGAATTGTAGAACTGTTACTCTACGTTTGTGAATTGTGATATCACCATAACTCTTAAAGCGTCACTTCAAAATTCTAAGAGCTTTAAAAACAAGTACCGCAGGGAACCTGCAGCTACTATCAAAAGCCAATTCTCCTTCAACTCTTGTCTGCCAGCGCTGTCACTTCAAGCTGCAAAGCACGTGTAACAGAAGTGTTTAGTTTAGGATAGTGACATCTAACTTAATGGTGAATTTAAGGTGCTTGAGGAAAATTGAGCAACTCCAGCAGACATGAAGGTAGCATGCAACGCTGCTGCTCCTGAATGTCTTCTCTTTTACCACTTTAACTGCAACACATGACTTCTAGAACATTCAGTATAGGCGTGTGAACTGTAACATCACCATGACAATTAAGGCGTCAATACAGAATTTTAGAGATTTAAGCACAAGTATCAAAGGGAAGCTGCTAGCACAATCAACGGCCGGCATGTGTTAGAGTCTTCTCTGTCTTGTTCACTGTCATTGCAAGCTGCAAAGCACCTGTAACAGAACGTTTTAGTATAGGCTGGTGTATTCTGTCTTAACTGCGCCTATTATGGCTGTCACTGCAAGCTGCAATGTACGTGTAACAGAAGGGTTTTAGTATAGGATAGTGAAATGTAAATTAACTCTGTTTATTTTGGCATTTTCTGAAAACTGAATAAATCCCACAAGGAAGAAGCTCGTATGGAGTACTACAGTTTCTGAATGTCTTCTCTTATACCTCTTTCACTGCCAAACACGACTTCTAGAACTGTCAGTATAGGCATGTGATCTGTAAGATCACCATGGCTATTAAGGCGTCACTACCAAATTTAGACATTTAAGACAAGTAACAGAGGGAACCTGCTAGCACAATCAAAGGCCGGTTCGTGTTAGAGTCTTCTCTGTCTTCTTCACTGTCATTGCAAGCTGCAAAGCACCTGTAACAGATCGTTTTAGTATAGGCTGGTTTATCCTGATGTTACAGTGACATTTAAAGCGCTTTAGGAAAATCCAAAAAGTCCAGCAGGGAAGATGCTAGCATGGAGTGCTGCTGCTTTTTAATGTGTTCTCTTTTACCGCTTTTGCTGCAAAATACGACTTCTAGAACTGTCAGTATAGGCTTGTGACTTGTAAGATCACCATGGCTATCAAGGCGTCACTACCGAATTTTAGACATTTAAGCACAAGTACCGAGGAGAACCTGCTTCTACGATCAAATGCTGCTTCTTGCTAGAGTCCTCACCGGCACCTTTGTCACTGCAAGTTGCCCAGCACGACTGACAGAACAGTTTACTACAGGATAGTGAAATAAAAATGAACTTTGAGAATGACGTTGCTCTCGGAAAACTAAAAGACCCCCGGATGGAATCCGCTAGCACGGAATGCTACTGTTTCGGAATGTCTTCTATTTTAATGCTTTATCTACAGGATTCGAATTGTAGAACTGTTACTCTAGTTTTGTGAACTGTGATATCACCATGGCTCTTATAGTGTAACTTCAAAATTTTAAGAGCTTTAAAAACAAGTATCTCAGGGAACCTGCTGCTATTATGAAAAGCCGATTCTCCTTCAACTCTTCTCTGCCAACGCTATCACTGCAAGCTGCAAAGCAGATGTAACAGAAGGGTTCAGTATAGGATAGTGAAATCTGACTTAACTCTGATTGTTGCCGGTGAAGACTCTAGCAAGAAGCAGCATTTGATCGTAGCAGCAGGTTCTCTTCGGTACTTGTGCTTAAATGTCTAAAATTCGGTAGTGATGCCTTGATAGCCATGGTGATCTTACAGGTCACAAGCCTATACTGACAGTTCTAGAAGTCGTATTTTGCAGTGAAAGCAGTAAAAGAGAACACATTAAAAAGCACAGCACTCCATGCTAGCATCTTCCCTGGAGGAGTTTTTGGATTTTCCTAAAGCGCGTTAAATGGCACAGTCACGTCAGAATACACAAGCATATTGTAAAACGTTCTGTTACACGTGCTTTGCAGTTTGCTATGACAGTGAAGAAGAGAGAGAAGACTCTAACACATGCCAGCCTTTGATTTGCTAGCCGGTTCCCTTTGTTAGTTGTGCTTAAATCTCTAAAATTCGGTAGTGATGCCTTAATAGCCATGGTGATCTTATGGGTCACAAGCCTATACTGAGAGTTCTAGAAGTCGTGTTTGGCAGTGAAAGCGGTATAAGAGATGACTTTCAGAAACTGCAGTACTCCATACGAGCTTCTTCCTTGCGGGATTTATCCAGTTTTCCTAGACAGCCATAATAATCAGAGTTAAGTCAGATTTCACTATCCTATGCTAAACCCTTCTGTTACACGTACATTACAGCTTGCAGTGACTACCATAATAGGCGCAGTTAAGACAGAATACACCAGCCTATACTAAAATGTTCTGTTAAACGTGCTTTGCAGTTTGCAATGACAGTGAACAAGACAGAGAAGACTCTAACACGAACCAGCCTTTGATTGTGCTAGCAGGTTCCCATTGTTACTTGTGCTTAAATCTCTAAAATTCGGTAGTGACGCCTTAATGGCCATGGTGATCTTACAGGTCACATGCCTCTACTGACATTTCTGGAAGTCGTGTTTGGCAGTGAAAGCGGTATAAGAGAAGACGTTCAGAAACTGCAGTACTCCATACGAGCTTCTTCCTTGTGGGATTTATTCAGTTTTCCTAAACAAACATAATAAGCAGAGGTAAGTCAGATTTCACTATCCTATAATAACCCTTCTGTTACACGTACTTTGCAGCTTGCAGTGACAGCCATAATTAGCACAGTTTAGACAGAATACAGTAGCCTAGTGTAAAACTGTGGAGAGCATTATTCAGGCCTGGTTAACAGAAAAGGGACACAGCCAGACCAGCTTAGTTAGAATGCCTGAATTAGGTGAGAATTTGCCCAAGGACACAATGTCCTTGAGACAAGGGACTGCTTGCAGCTGCACTTAAACAGGGTAAAAATAGAGAATGTATTAATCACAAGAATGTAGAAAGAAAAAGCTATGAAGGAGGAGCGGGCTTGTAATCTGTAACCTATAGTGAGCTCAGCTTTTGCAATATGTATGAGGCTAATTAACAACTGTATTTAACTAGCTGTGATCTCTAATAAAATTGAGACTTGCCGATGACCACCTGGTGTCCGCATTCTCCCTTCGCCGACAAATGGTGACCCCGACATGATACTGCCACGGTCGGCGAAGTTGGAGTTGGGTCCTGATCGCAGCCAGGACGGTGCTGAAGAATAAGGAGAAAAGCACCCCCAAAGATCACAATGGTGGGTTTGGGCCATACGTGCCACCGAACCCTGGAGAGCTGCAACAGCGCTGACGAAAAATGGATAGGCAAGTGGCATATGATTTATTTACTACTACTTTAAGGAGGAGAGAGGTTAAAGGGATAGATTTGAAAAAGGAGTTGCCAGGATTGTTAGCGTACGGTTTTGCTAAGGGTCATTTTCAAAACCCGCATACTGTACACGAATTGACAGAGTGGCGTAAATTTGGTGATCTCTTGTGGGAGGCTACGTTAGAGGATGATAAAACAGCTAGGAAGTTGGGAAAACTTTGGCGTGTAGTGCATAATGAGTTATTGCAGATGGCCACAGAAAAGAAAGAGGCAGAGAGGGTTGCTGACGCACACAAGAAAAATTTAGGTTATGTACAAGAGGGTGAGCCGCTTCTCCAGCTACAACAAGGGTAGTGGTGCCAATGACCCCAGTATCTGACTCAGGACTCGGGGATAGTCTCCAAATACAGCCGAGTGCCCCCCCTCTCGAGGAGAGTGAGATGCACAAGGAGACTGATGGTGACCACGATTCTGATTATGAACAACAAACACAAACCCTGAAACCCCCCCTGCTGATACGAAATCTGAATCAGCAAAAGCCCAAGGCTCAATATTCTTTTGGTCAGCCAGATCCTGTGTCAGGGGTAGAGAGCGACTGCTGGGAGGAGATGGCAAGACAAAGGAGAGAAGCCTGGGCTTCATTGGCCAGAGAAGCCATGAAGGAGGGGGATAGTGAGCTTTTGGAGGCTGCTACTCCAATTGCCTGTCCGGTCGTTTATACTCCTTTAATAGATCAAAATGGACAACAGATCGGGTACAATGGAGCATATTCACCCTTAGACTGGAAATTACTATCTCAATTGAGGGCAGCTGTGGGTCAGTATGGAGTAAAGAGCGAGCCAGTGAGACAGATGCTTGATTATCTATTTAACTCTACATTGCTCACGCCAAATGATCTTAGAGCGGTAGCGAAGCTGATTTTTACACAACATCAGCAGCTGTTATTTAATGTTATTTAATGCAGGCAGCTGTCAACGAATCCCTAACTATTCAAAGAGGGCCAGGAGATCCATTACATGGAATCACGTTAGACGAACTGATGGGAGTGGGACCGTTTTTACGGACAGAGGCACAAATGCTATTAGGTCCAGACAAAGCTAGGGAGGCAATAAGGTTAGTCAGACTTGCGATGGATGGAGTCAAGTCCCCAGATGGAGTACCTGCCTATATGGGTATAAAACAGGGAAGAGAAGAATCGTTTGGCACCTTCATAGATAGGACAGCTGCAGCGATAGAACTTGCAGGGGTTCCAGATTATATGAAAGGGGTCTTATTGAAGTAGTGTGCTCTTCAAAACAGCAACCAGACGACTCAGAGAGTGTTATCTACCTTAGGAGCCAATTGGTCTATAGAGGAAGTGTTAGAAAGAATGGCAATGCAGCCATCCGGCCCCCAGGCCTTTTTAGTAGGGGCTATTGAAAAATTAGCCTTAGGATTACAAAAACAGGCAGAAACAACACAATCTCAAGTATTAGCTGCTCTTGCGCTTCTCCAGGCTGCCACCGCCACCAGCCAGGGGGTCCAAAAAAATCTTGGAGTAAAATGCGGAAACTCCAAGCTGAGCGCGAACGGCCGCGCCCCGACACAAATTGCCGCAGCGAGGACAACAGCGACCCCTCGTGCCTTCGGCCCGCAACCGCCGGATCCCTCGGACTGGATCTGGCAGCAGCAATAGATGTAACGTTGATGACTACGCGTCCTACTACGGTACCAACAGGACTTAAAGAACCGATAAAAATTAATGGACATACAGTTGGGGCCTTGCTCTTAGGCCGTTCTTCCGTTTCGCTTGTGGGACTTTTTGTGTTACCAGGGGTCATCGATGCAGATTATGAGGGGGAGATCCAGATCATGATACACACCCCTTTTCCACCAATAAGGATCACTAAAGGACAACAGATTGCTCAATTGGTTCCTTTGCCGCAATTAGCATTAGGCTTATCCACAAAGCACGCGGCTCTACGCGGCTCTGAAGGATTTGGGTCCACAGGTGTTACGCTGCTTACTATAGACCTCACGGACAGACCAAGAAAAGAGATAAAATTAACATACAGGAAGTCTGACATTACACTCTCTGCTTTATTGGACACTGGAGCTGATACCAGCATAGTTAGTCCCGAGACCTGGCCACCGACATGGCCCTCGTATGCATCATCTCATACGGTTACTGGAGTAGGAGGCTTGCCAAGAAGACGCTGCCTGTGACACTACACATCGATGGGCAACAATTAACTACAGTTCTTTCCATCGTGCAATTACCACCAACAGTTGCTTGTTTGATTGGCCGTGATGTGTTGGCCCAATTGGGGGTGGTATTGACCAATGAACACCCTTCGGGCTAAATGCCATTGCTTGGGCTTTCCCCATTCCACTTAACGTGGCTTTCTAATGAGCCAGTAATGGTTAAACAATGGCCTTTAAAAAGGGAAAGTCTGCTCCAAGCACATGAACTTGTTAAAGAACAACTTCAACAAAAACATTTGAGGATATCTTTGTGTCTCTACCCCCACAGGTTCACAATGGATACCAGCTAAATGGACCAAATCAATGCTACATACAGCGCGTCCTCAAGAATCTAACAGAGAAGAACCAAGTGCGAACACAGCAGAGGTTGACTGCTTGCTCGAGGACTTACCTTTTTGAATTGACACCTTACAGTCCTCTTACTGCTGTGGCCTTAGAGCATTCACCTCAGGATTGGCCAGAACGGATCACAGATTTGGACATTGAATTATATTGAAGAAATGAGGGTTTGGGTTCTTTTTGGGTGTATCCAATTGTGGACATTTGTGATTTATGGAATATGGGTCCCTCCACAGCCAAAACCCAATATTTGGGTAACCATGGCCAATCTAACTAATCCGGAGGCTATCTGTCTATCATTATCGTCACCTGGTAACCCTTTTTTGACATGTCTGGTCGGTATGCCAACAGACAATTGGCCCTGCCCTCCGAATGCCTTTAATTGTCGAAGTAATGATTCTAGAAGTTACGTTAATCAATGGGACTCTATTGTCCCTCATTTTCCAATAGCTACTCAAGAACCACAAGAACTTGAACTGCTTGGGGCAGTAAGAGCGGATGCCTGTCTCTATTTTAACCATACTAGTAAGATCAATCCTCTCAATTATACCACTGTAGTTAATTCGAGCGTGTCTGTCTACCAAAACGATTCAGCCTGGTGCAATTACACCACGACCTATCGGTCTCTGTCTTCTAACTATCCTATTAGGTTACCGTCGGGATATTTTTTGATTTGTGGAGACCGTGCCTGGCCTAGTATTCCGTCTCATATTAGAGGAGGCCCTTGCACTATTGGGCGACTGACGCTCTTAACTCCTAACACTTCAATGATTTTGAACATGAGCAGGTCTCGTCACCTACGACGCAAAAGAATGGCACATGCATTCACTAGAGAGTGTGATGATGGAACACGATTTTGATCTCCTGGAGAAATTATTGCAGCCTCATTTCTTACACCTGGGGTTGCTGCGGCAGGTTCTCTTGCCCTTTTAAATAGATTAGGTTGTTGGCTTGCCAAGCAGACCAACGCTACCTCTGCACCAATTAAAAGTCTTATGCTTGATGTAGATTCGGTTAGACATGCTACATTGCAAAATAGAGCTGCCATAGATTTTCTTTTATTAGCACAAGGCCATGGATGTGAAGAGTTTGAAGGGATGTGCTGCATAAATCTCTCTGATCATTCACGCTCCATCCATGCTCAGTTAGATGAGTAGCATAGATTGACAGGAGAACTTCAGGTAGAGTCAGGATTTGGCTTAGATGGATGGCTTGAGTCTTTGGGTTTTGGTCCATGGATTCAAACTTTTATTAAGTTGTTTGTTGAGGTTAGTGCTGTGATTTTATTGTTGATTTTATTTTTACCCTGTGTATATATGTGCCTGCAAAGAATGGTGAACGGTATGATACAAAGAATGTGGGTTACTAACTTGGTGTTGCAAAAAGAAAACGGGGGAAGTGTGGAGAGCATTATTCAGTCCTAGTTAACAGAAAAGGGACACAGCCAGACCAGCTTAGTTAGAATGCCTGAATTAGGTGAGAATTTGCCCAAGGACACAATGTCCTTGAGACAAGGGACTGCTTGCAGCTGCACTTAAACAGGGTAAAAATAGAGAATGTATTAATCACAAGAATGTAGAAAGAAAAAGCTATGAAGGAGGAGCGGGCTTGTAATCTGTAACCTATAGTGAGCTCAGCTTTTGCAATATGTATGAGGCTAATTAACAACTGTATTTAACTAGCTGTGATCTCTAATAAAATTGAGACTTGCCGATGACCACCTGGTGTCTGCATTCTCCCTTCGCCGACACAAAACGTTCTCTTGAGAAGTGCTTTTTAAAGCTTGTTTTTAAAGCTCTTAGAATTTTGAAGTGACGCTATAAGAGCCATGGTGATATCACAGTTCACAGACCATGAGTGACAGTTCTATAATTCGTATACTGTAGAGAAAGCATTAAAATAGAAGTCATTCTGAAACAGCAGCATTCTGTTCTAGTGAATTCTCTCCGGGGTTCATTTAGTTTTCCGACAACGCTTTAATACTCACTGTTCAGTTTTACTTCACTGTCCTATAGTAAACAGTTCTGTCAGTCGTGCTGGGCAACTTGCAGTGACAACGGTGCCGGTGAAGACTCTAGCAAGAAGCAGCATTTGATCGTAGCAGCAGGTTCTCTTCGGTACTTCTGCTTAAATGTCTAAAATTCGGTAGTGACGCCTTGATAGCCATGGTGATCTTACAGGTCACAAGCCTATACTGACAGTTCTAGAAGTCGTATATTGCAGTGATAGCGGTAAAAGAGAACACATTAAAAAGCAGCAGCACTCCATGCTAGCATCTTCCTTGCTGGTCTTTTTAGTGTTTCCTAAAGCGCATTTAAAGACACAGTCACATCAGGATACACCAGCCTATACTATAACGTTCTGCTACACGTGCTTTGAAACTTGTAATGACAGTGATGAAGACAGAGAAGACTGTAACACGTGCCAGCCTTTGATTGTGCTAGCCAGTTCCCTTCGTTACTTGTGCTTAAATCTCTAAAATTCGGTAGTGACGCCTTAATAACCATGGTGATCTTACAGGTCACAAGCCTATACGAGAATTATAGAAGTCGTCTTTGGCAGTGAAAGCTGTATAAGAGAAGATATTCAGAAATTGTAGTACTCTATACGAGCTTCTTCCTTGCGGGATTTATTCAGTTTTCCTAAACTGCCAAAATAAGCAGAATTAAGTTAGATTTCACTATCCTCTATAAACCCTTCTGTTACACGTACTTTGCCACTTGCAGTGACTACCATAATAGGAGCAGTTAAGACAGAATACAGTAAACTATTCTGTAAAGTTCTGTTGACAGATTCTTTGCAGCTTGGGGTGACAGCGCTGCCAGACAAGACTCCAACAACAGCCAGGAAAAGATGGTAGCAACAAGTTCCCTTCGGTAACTGTGCCTAAAGCCCTAAAATTTTGAAGTGACGCTTTCCTAGCCATGGTGATGTTACAGTTCACAAGCCTATACTGAATGTTCTAGAAGTCGTGTGTTGCACTGAAAGAGGTAAAAGAGAAGCAGCAGCGTTGCATGCTACCTTTGTCCCTCCTGGAGTTGCTCAATTTTCCTCAAGCAGCTTAATAGGCACAGTTAAGTTCGATTTCACTATCCTATACTAAACCCTTCTGTTACACGGGCTTTACAGCTTGCAGTGACAGCGGTGGCAGAGAAGAGTTGAAGGAGAATTGGCCATCATCATGGCCATCAAGGCGTCACTACCGAATTTTAGAGATTTAAGCACAAGTAACAAAGGGAACCTGCTAGCGCAATCAAAGGCCCGCACGTGTTAGAGCCTTCTCTGTCTTCTTCACTGTCATTGCAAACTGCAAAGCACGTGTAATAGAACGTTTTAGTATAGGCTTGTGTATCCTGACGTGATTCTGTATTTCAATGCGCCTTGGGAAACCTAAAAAGTCCAGCAGGGAAAATGCTAGCATGGAGTGTTGCTGCTTTTTAATGTGTTCTCTTTTACTGCTTTCACTGCAAAATACGACTTCTAGAACTGTCAGTATAGGCTTGTGACCTGTAAGATCACCATGGCTATCAAGGCGTCATTACCGAATTTTAGACATTTAATCAAAAGAACTGAAGAGAACCTGCTGCTGCGATCAAATGCTGCTTCTTGCTAGAGTCTTCACGAGAACAGTTGTCACTGCAAGTTGCCCAGCACGACTAACAGAACTGTTTACTATAGGATAGTGAAATAAAACTGAACTTTGAGGATGACGCCGCTGTCGGAAAACTAAAAGACCCCAGGATGGAATCGGCTAGCACGGAATACTGCTGTTTTGGAATGACTTCTACTTTAATGCTTTCTCTACAGGATACAAATTGTAGAACTGTCACTCTAATTTTGTGAACTGTGATGTCACCAGGGCTCTTAAAGAGTAACTTCAAAATTTTCAGAGCTTTAAAAACAAGTACTGCAGGGAACCTGCCGCTGCTATCAAAAGCCGGTTGTCCTTCAGCTCTTCTCTGCCACCGCTGTCACTGCAAGCTGCAAAGCACGTGTAACTGAAGGGTTTAGTATAGGATAGTGACATCTGACTTAACTCTGATTATTATGATTGTCTAGGAAAATTGAATAAACCACACAAGAAAGAAGCTCGTATGGAGTACTGCAGTTTCTGAACGTCTTCTCTTATACCGCTTTCAGTACCAAACACGACTTCCAGAAATGTCAGTAGAGGTATGTGACCTGTAAGATCACCATAACCATTAAGGCATAACTACCGAATTTTAGAGATTTAAGCACAAGTAACAAAGGGAACCTGCCAGCACAATCAAAGGCCGGTTCGTGTTAGAGTCTTCTGTCTTGTTCACTGTCATTGCAAGCTGCAAAGCACCTGTAACAGAAAGTTTTAGTATAGGCTGGTGTATTCTGTCTTAACTGCGCCTATTATGGCTGTCACTGCAAGCTGCAATGTATGTGTAACAGAAGGGTTTAGTTTAGGATAGTGAAATCTGACTTAAATCTGCTTATTATGTCTGTTTATGAAAACTGAATATATTCCACAAGGAAGAAGCTCGTATGGAGTACTACAGTTTCTGAATGTCTACTCTTATACCGCTTTCACTGCAACACACGACTTCTAGAACTCTTAGTATCGGCTTAGGCCTACAAGATCACCATAGCTATTAAGGCATCACTACCGAATTTTAGAGATTTAAGCACAAGTAACAAAGGGAACCTGCTAGAACAAGCAAAGACTGGCACATGTTAGAGTCTTCTCTCTCTCTTCACTGTCATTGAAAGCTGCAAAGCACCTGTAACAGAACGTTTTAGTATAGGCAGGTGTATTCTGAAGTGACTGTGTCTTTAAATGCACTTTAGGAAAATCTAAATTATCCAGCATGGAAGATGCTAGCATGGAGTACTGCTGCTTTTTAATGTGTTTCTTTTACCGCTTTCTTTGCAAAATACGACTTCTAGAACTGTCAGTATAGGCTTGTGACCTGTAAGATCACTATGGCTGTCAAAGGCGTCATTACCGAATTTTAGACATTTAAGCACAAGTACCGAAGAGAACCTGCTGCTACGATCAAATGCTGCTTCTTGCTAGAGTCTTCACCGGCACCGTTGTCACTGCAAGTTGCACAGCACGACTGACAGAACTGTTTACTATAGGATAGTGAAATAAAACTGAACAGTGAGGATTAAGGCGTTGTCGGAAAACAAAAAGACCCCCGGGTGGAATCGGCTAGCACGGAATGCTGCTGTTTTGGAATGACTTCTATTTTAATGCTTTCTCTACAGGATACAAATTGTAGAACTGTAACTCTAATTTTGTGAACTGTGATGTCACCAGGGCTCTTATAGCGTCACTTCAAATTTCTAAGAGCTTTAAAAACAAGTACCGCAGGGAACCTGCCACTGCTATCAAAAGCCGATACTCCTTCAACTCTTCTCTGCCAGCGCTGTCACTGCAAGCGGTAAAGAACGTGTAAAAGAAGGGTTTATATAGGATAGTGAAATCTGACTTAACTCTGCTTATTTTGGCAGTTTAGGAAAAATGAATAAATCCTGCATGGAAGAAGCTCGTATGGAGTACTGCTTCTGAACGTCTTCTCTTATACATCTTTCACTGCCAAACATGACTTCTAGAACTCTCAGTATAGGCTTCTGAGCTGTAAGATCACCATGGCTATAAAGGCGTCACTACCAAATTTAGAGATTTAAGACATGTAACAATGGGAACCTACTAGCACAATCAAAGGCCCGTTCTAATTAGAGTCTTCTCTGTCTTGTTCACTGTCATTGCAAGCTGTAAAGCACCTGTAACAGAAAGTTTTATAAAAGGCTGTTGTATTCTGTCTTAACTGCGCCTATTATGGCTGTCACTGCAAGCTGCAAAGTACGTGTAACAGAAGGGTTTATTGTCGGATAGTGAAATTTGATTTAATTATGCTTATTATGTTTGTTTACGAAATTTGAATAAATCCCGCAAGGAAGAAGCTCGTATGGAGTACTGCAGTTTCTGAATGTCTACTCTTATGCCGCTTTCACTGCAACACACGACTTCTAGAACTCTCACCATAGGCTTGTGAGCTGTAAGATCACCATGGCTTTTAAGGCGTCACCACGAAAATTAGAGATTTAAGCACAAGTAACAAAGGGAACCTGATAGCACAAGCAAAGACTCGCACATTTTAGAGTCTTCTCTGTCTTCATCACTGCCGTTGCAAGGTTCAAAGCACGTGTAACGGAACATTTTATAATATTCTGGTGTATTCTCACGTGACTGTGCCATATTTAACGCGCTTCAGAAAAATCCAAAAACTCCTCCAGGGAAGGTGCTAGCATGGAGTGCTGCTGCTTTTTAATGTGTTCTCTTTTACCGCTTTCACTGCAAAATACGACTTCTAGAACTGTCAGTATAGGCTTGTGACCTGTAAGATCACCATGGCTATCAAGGCGTCACTATGGAATTTTAGACATTTAAGCACAAGTACCGAAGAGAACCTGCTGCTACGATCAAATGCTGCTTCTTGCTAGAGTCTTCACCGGCACCATTGTCACTGCAAGTTGCCCAGCACGACTGACAGAACTGTTTACTATAGGATAGAGAAATTACACTGAACTTTGAGGATTAAGACGTTGTCGGAAAACTAAAAGAACCCTGGATTGAATCCGCTAGCACGGAAACCTGCACTTTCCGAATGACTTCTGTTTTAATGCTTTCTCTACAGGATTCGAATTGTAGAACTGTTACTGTAGGTTTGTGAACTGTGATATCACCATGGCTCTTATAGCGTAACTTCAAAATTTTGAGAGCTTTAAAAACAAGTACCGCAGGGAACCTGCCGCCAATATCAAAAGCTGGTTCTCCTTCAACTCTTCTCTGCCAGCATTGTTACTGCAAGTGGCAAAGTACGTGTAACAGAAGGGTTTAGTAGAGCATAGTGAAATCTGACTTAACTCTGCTTATTATGTTTGTTTAGGAAAACTGAAAAAATCCCGCAAGAAGAAGCTCGTATGGAGTACTGCAGTTTCCGAACGTCTTCTCTTATACCGCTTTCACTGCCAAACATGACTTCTAGAACTGTCAGTATAGGCTTGTGACCTGTAAGATCACCATGGCTATTAAGGCTTCACTACCAAATATAGAGATTTAAGCACAAGTAACAAAGGGAACCTGATAGCACAATCAAAGGCCGGCACGCGTTAGAGACTTCTCTGTCTTCATCACTGTCGTTGCAAGGTTCAAAGCACGTGTAACAGAACGTTTTAGAATATGCTGGTGTATTCTGACGTGACTGTGCCATTTAACGCGCTTCAGAAAAATCCAAAAACTCCTCCAGGGAAGGTGCTAGCATGGAGTGCTGCTGCTTATTAATGTGTTCTCTTTTACCGCTTTCACTGCAAAATACGACTTCTAGAACTGTCAGTATAGGCTTGTGACCTGTAAGATCACCATGGCTATCAAGGCGTCACTATGGAATTTTAGACATTTAAGCACAAGTACCGAAGAGAACCTGCTGCTACGATCAAATGCTGCTTCTTGCTAGAGTCTTCACCAGCCCCGTTGTCACTGCAAGTTGCCCAGCACGACTGACAGAACTGTTTACTATAGGATAGTGAAATAAAACTGAACTTTGAGGATTAAGTCGTTGTCGGAAAGCTAAAAGAACCCTGGATTGAATCCGCTAGCACGGAAACCTGCTCTTTCCGAATGACTTCTGTTTTAATGCTTTCTCTACAGGATTCGAATTGTAGAACTGTTACTCTAGGTTTGTGAACTGTGATATCACCATGGTTCTTATAGCGTAACTTCAAAATTTTAAGAGCTTTAAAAACAAGTACCGCAGGGAACCTGCCGCCACTATCAAAAGCCGGTTCTCCTTCAACTCTTCTCTGCCAGCGCTGTCACTGCAAGCTGCAAAGCACGTGTAACAGAAGGGTTTAGTCGAGGATAGTGAAATCTGACTTAACTCTGCTTATTATGTTTCTTTAGGAAAACTGAATAAATCCCGCAAGGAAGAAGCTCGTATGGAGTACTGCAGTTTCTGAATGTCTTCTCTTATACCTCTTTCGCTGCCAAACACGACTTCCAGAACAGATAGTAGAGGCATGTGATCTGTAAGATCACCATGGCTATCAAGGCGTCACTACCGAATTTTAGACATTTAAGCACAAATACCGAAGAGAACATGCTGCTACGATCAAATGCTGCTTCTTGCTAGAGTCTTCACCAGCCCCGTTGTCACTGCAAGTTGCCCAGCACGACTGACAGAACTGTTTACTATAGGATAGTGAAATAAAACTGAACTTTGAGGATTAAGTCGTTGTCGGAAAACTGAAAGACCCCCGGATGGAATCCGCTAGCACGGAATCCTGCTCTTTCAGAATGACTTCTGCTTTAATGATTTCTGTACTGGATTCGAATTGTAGAACTGTTACTCTAGGTTTGTGAACTGTGATATCACCATGGCTCTTATAGCGTAACTTCAAAATTTTAAGAGCCTTAAAAACAAGTACTGCAGGTAACCTGCCGCTACGATAAAAAGCCGGTTTTCCTTCGTCTTTACTCCGTAGATTATGGCTGTCACTCCAACCTGCAAAGTACGTGTAATACAAGGGTTTATATAGGATAGTGAAATCTGACTTAATTCCTCTTATTTTGGCAGTTTAGGAAACCTGAATAAATCCCCCAAGGAAGAAGCTCGTACGGAATACTGCAGTTTCTGAACATCTTCTCTTATACCTCTTTCACTGCCAAACATGACTTCTAGAACTCTCAGTATAGGCTTTTGACCTGTAAGATCACCATGGACCTTAAGGTGTGACTACCGAATTTTAGAGATTTAAGCACAAGTAACAATGGGAACCTGCTAGCACAATCAAAGGCCGGTTCGTGTTAGAGTCTTCTCTGACTTGTTCACTGTCATTGCAAGCTGCAAAGCACCTATAACAGAACCTTTAAGTATTGGCTGGTGTATTCTGTCTTAACTGCGCCTAATATGGCTGTTACTGCAAGCTGCAATGTACGTGTAACAGAAGGTTTTATTGTCAGAAAATGAAAACTGACTTAAGTCTGCTTATTATGTCTGTTTATGAAAACTGAATAAATCCCGCAAGGAAGAAGCTCGTATGGAGTACTGCAGTTTCTCAGCATAGGCTTGTGACCTGTAAGATCACCATGGCCATTAAGGCGTCACTATTGAATTTTAGAGATTTAAGCACAAGTTAAAAAGGGAAAATGGTACCACAATCAAAGTCCGGTTCAAGTTAGAGTCTTTTCTGTCTTGTTCACTGTAATTGCAAGCTGCAAAGCACCTATAACTAAACGTTTTAGTATAGGCTGGTGTATTCTCCTTAACTGCGCGTATTATGGCTGTCAGTGCAAGCTGCAAAGTAGATATAACAGAAGGGTTTAGTATAGGATAGTGAAATCTGACTTAATTCCACTTATTTTGACAGTTTAGGAAACCTGAATAAATCCAGCAAGGATGAAGCTCGTATTGAGTACTGCAGTTTCTGAACGTCTTCTCTTATACCTCTTTCACTGCCAAACATGACTTCTAGAACTCTCAGTATAGGCTTTTGACCTGTATGATCACCATAGGTAGCAAGGCGTGAACTACCGAAAGACCTGTAAGATCACCATGGCTATTAAGGCGAAAGACCTGTAAGATCACCATGGCTATTAAGGCGACACTACCGAATTTTAGAGATTTAAGACATGTAACAAAGGGAACCTGCTACCACAGTCAAAGCCTCGCACGTGTTAGAGTCTTCTCTGTCTTGTTCACTGTCATTGCAAGCTGCAAAGCACCTGTAACAGAAAGTTTTAGAATAGGCTGGTGTATTCTGTCTTAACTGCGCCTATTATGGCTGTCACTGCAAGCTGCAAAGTACATGTAACAGAAAGGTTTAGTATAGGATAGTGAAATCTGACTTAACTCTGCCTATTATGTCTGTTTATGAAAACTGAATAAATACCGCAAGGAAGAAGCTCTATGGAGCACTGCAGTTTCTGAATGTCTTCTATTATACCGCTTTCACTGCCAAAAACGACTTCTAGAACTCTCAGTATATGCTTGTGACCTGTAAAATCACGATGACTGTTAAGGCGTCACTACCAAATTTTACAGATTTAAGATATGTAACAAAGGCAACCTGCTACCACAATCAAAGGCCGGTTCATATTAGAGTCTTCTCTGTCTTGTTCACTGTCATTGTAAGCTGCAAAGCACCTGTAACAGAAAGTTTTAGTATAGGCAGGTGTATTCTGTCTTTACTGCGCCTATTATAGCTGACAATGCAAGCTGCAAAGTACGTGTAACAGAAAGCTTTACTATAGGATAGTGAAATCTGACTTAATTCTGCTTATTTTGGCAGTTTAGGAAAACTGAATAAATCCCGCAAGGAAGAAGCTCGTATGGAGCACTGCAGTTTCTGTACGTCTTCTCTTATACTTCTTTCACTGCCAAACATGACTTCTAGAACTCTCAGTATATATTTGTGACCTGTAAGATCACCATGGCCATTAAGGCGTCACTACCGAATTTTAGAGATTTAAGCATAAGTAACAAAGGGAACCTGCCAGCACAATGAAAGGCTTGCAGGTGTTAGAGTCTTCTCTGTCTTGTTCACTGTCATTGCAAGCTGCAAAGCACCTGTAACAGAAAGTTTTAGTATAGGCTGGTGTATTCTGTCTTAACTGCGCCTATTATGGCTGTCACTGCAAGCTGCAAAGTACGTGTAACAGAAGGGTTTAGTATAGGATAGTGAAATCTGACTTAATTCTGATTATTTTGGCAGTTTATGAAAACTGAATAAATCCCGCAAGGAAGAAGCTCTATGGAGCACTGCAGTTTCTGAATGTCTTCTCTTATACCGCTTTCACTTCCAAAAACGACTTCTAGAACTCCCAGTATAGGCTTGTGACCTGTAAGATCACTATGACTCTTAAGGCGTCACTACCAAATTTTAGAGATTTAAGACATGTAACAATGGCAACCTGCTACCACAATCAAAGGCCGGTTTGTATTAGAGTCTTCTCTGCCTTGTTCACTGTCATTGCAAGCTGCAAAGCACCTGTAACAGAAAGTTTTAGTATAGGCTGGTGTATTCTGTCTTAACTGCGCCTATTATGGCTGTCACTGCAAGCTGCAAAGTACGTGTAACAGAAGGGTTTATTGTCGAATAGTGAAATCTGACTTAATTCCGCTTATTTTGGCAGTTTAGGAAAACTGAATAAATCCCGCAAGGAAGAAGCTCGTATTGAGCACTGCAGTTTCTGAATGTCTTCTCTTATACCGCTTTCACTGCCAAAAACGACTTCTAGAACTCTCAGTATAGGCTTGTGACCTGTATGATCACCATGGCTATTAAGGCGTCATACCAAATTTTAGAGATTTAAGCACAAGTAACAAAGCGAACCTGCTACCACAATCAAAGTCTATTTCGAGTTACAGTCTTCTCTGTCTTCTTCACTGTCATTGCAAGGTTCAAAGCACGTGTAACAGAACGTTTTAGAATATGCCGGTGTATTCCATGTGACTGTGCCATTTAACGCGCTTCAGGATAATCCAAAAACTCCTGCAGGGAAGATGCTAGCATGGAGTTCTGGCTGCTTTTTAATGTGTTCTCTTTTACCGCTTTCTCTGCAAAATACGACTTCTAGAACTGTCAGTATAGGCTTGTGACCTGCAAGATCACCATGGCTATCAAGGCGTGAACTACCGAATTTTAGACATGTAAGCACAAGAACCGAAGAGAACCAGCTGCTACGATCAAATGCTGCTTCTTGCTAGAGTCTTCACCGGCACCGTTGTCACTGCAAGTTGCACAGCACGACTGACAGAACTGTTTACTATAGGACAGTGAAATAAAACTGAACAATGAGTAGTCGGAAAACTAAATGAACCCCGGAGAGAATTCGCTAGGACGGAATGCTGCTGTTTTGGAATGACTTCTATTTTAATGCTTTCTCTACAGGATACGAATTATAGGACTGTCACTCATGGTCTGAGAACTGTGATATCACCATGGCTCTGACAGTCTCACTTCAAAATTCTAAGACATTTAAAAACACGCTTTAAAAAGCACGTGTCAACAGAACGTTTTACACTAGGCTACTGTATTCTGTCTCTACTGCGCCTATTATAGCTGACACTGCCATCTGCAAAGTAGGTGTAACAGAAAGCTTTAGTATAGGATAGTGAAATCTGACTTAATTCGGCATTTTTTGGCAGTTTATGAAAACTGAATAAATCCCGCAAGGAAGAAGCTGGTATGGAGTACAGCAGTTTCTGAACGTCTTCTCTTATACTTCTTTCACTGCCAAACTTGACTTCTAGAACTCTCAGTATAGGTTTGTGATCTGTAAGATCACCATGGCCATTAAGGCGTCACTACCGAATTTTAGAGATTTAAGCATAAGTAACAAAGGGAACCTGCCAGCACAATGAAAGGCTTGCAGGTGTTAGAGTCTTCTCTGTCTTGTTCACTGTCATTGCAAGCTGCAAAGCACCTGTAACAAAAAGTTTTAGTATAGGCTGGTGTATTCTGTCTTAACTGCGCCTATTATGGCTGTCACTGCAAGCTGCAAAGTACATGTAACAGAATGGTTTAGTATAGGATAGTGAAATCTGACTTAATTCTGATTATTTTGGCAGTTTGTGAAAACTGAATAAATCCCGCAAGGAAGAAGCTCTATGGAGCACTGCAGTTTCTGAATGTCTTCTCTTATACCGCTTTCACTTCTAAAAACGACTTCTAGAACTCCCAGTATAGGCTTGTGACCTGTAAGATCACTATGACTCTTAAGGCGTCACTACCAAATTTTAGAGATTTAAGACATGTAACAATGGCAACCTGCTACCACAATCAAAGGCCGGTTTGTATTAGAGTCTTCTCTGTCTTGTTCACTGTCATTGCAAGCTGCAAAGCACCTGTAACAGAAAGTTTTAGTATAGGCTGGTGTATTCTGTCTTAACTGCGCCTATTATGGCTGTCACTGCAAGCTGCAAAGTACATGTAACAGAAGGGTTTAGTATAGGATAGTGTAATCTGACTTAACTCTGCCTATTATGTCTGTTTATGAAAACTGAATAAATCCCACAAGGAAGAAGCTCGTATGGAGCACTGCAGTTTCTGAATGTCTTCTCTTATACCGCTTTCACTTCCAAAAACGACTTCTAGAACTCCCAGTATAGCCTTGTGACCTGTAAGATCACGATGACTATTAAGACGTCACTACCAAATTTTAGACATTTAAGACATGTAACAATGGCAACCTGCTACCACAATCAAAGGCCGGTTCGTATTAGAGTCTTCTCTGTCTTGTTCACTGTCATTGCAAGCTGCAAAGCACCTGTAACAGAAAGTTTTAGTATAGGCAGGTGTATTCTGTCTTTACTGCGCCTATTATAGCTGACACTGCAAGCTGCAAAGTACGTGTAACAGAAGAGTTTATTGTCGAATAGTGAAATCTGACTTAACTCTGCCTATTATGTCTGTTTATGAAAACTGAATAAATCCCGCAAGGAAGAAGCTCTTATGGGATACTACAGTTTCTGAATATCTTCTCTTACACCTGTATGAGTGCCAAACAGACTTCCATAACGGACAGTACAGACATCTGATCTGTAAGAGCACCATGGCTATTAAGGCGTCACTACAAAATTTTAGACATTTAAGACAAGTAACAAAGGGAACCTGCTACCACAATCAAAGGCCGGTTCCTATTAGAGTCTTCTCTGTCTTGTTCACTGTCATTGCAAGCTGCAAAGCACGTGTAACAGAAAGTTTTATAATAGGCAGGTGTATTCTGTCTTTACTGCGCCTATTATAGCTGACACTGCAAGCTGCAAAGTACGTGTAACAGAAAGCTTTAGTATAGGATAGTGAAATCTGACTTAATTACTCTTATTTTGGCAGTTTATGAAAACTGAGTAAATCCCGTTAGGAAGAAGCTCGTATGGAGCATTGCAGTTTCTGAATGTCTTCTCTTATACCGCTTTCACTGCCAAAAACGACTTCTAGAACTCTCAGTATAGGCTTGTGACCTGTAAGATCACCATGGCTCTTAAGGCGTCACTACCGAATTTTAGAGATTTAAGCACAAGTAACAAAGGCAACCTGCTACCACAATCAAAGGCCGGTTCGTATTAGAGTCTTCTCTGTCTTGTTCACTGTCATTGCAAGCTGCAAAGCACCTGTAACAGAAAGTTTTAGTATAGGCAGGTGTATTCTGTCTTAACTGCGCCTATTATGCCTGTCACTGCAAGCTGCAAAGTACATGTAACAGAAGGGTTTAGTATAGGATAGTGAAATCTGATTTAATTCCGCTTATTTTGGCAGTTTATGAAAACTGAATAAATCCCGCAAGGAAGAAGCTCGTATGGAGCACTGCAGTTTCTGAATGTCTTCTCTTATACCGCTTTCACTTCCAAAAACGACTTCTAGAACTCTCAGTATAGGCTTGTGATCTTTAAGATCACCATGGCTATTAAGGCGTCACTACTGAATTTTAGAGATTTAAGCACAAGTAACAAAGGGAACCTGCTACCACAATCAAAGCCTCGCACGTGTTAGAGTCTTCTCTGCCTTGTTCACTGTCATTGCAAGCTGCAAAGCACCTGTAACAGAAAGTTTTAGTATAGGCAGGTGTATTCTGTCTTAACTGCGCCTATTATGCCTGTCACTGCAAGCTGCAAAGTACGTGTAACAGAAGAGTTTATTGTCGAATAGTGAAATCTGATTTAATTCCGCTTATTTTGGCAGTTTAGGAAAACTGAATAAATCCCGCAAGGAAGAAGCTCGTATGGAGCACTGCAGTTTCTGAATGTCTTCTCTTATACCGCTTTCACTGCCAAAAACGACTTCTAGAACTCTCAGTATAGGCTTGTGACCTGTAAGATCACGATGACTATTAAGGCGTCACTACCAAATTTTAGAGATTTAAGCACAAGTAACAAAGCGAACCTGCTACCACAATCAAAGTCTATTTCGAGTTACTGTCTTCTCTGTCTTCTTCACTGTCATTGCAAGGTTCAAAGCACGTGTAACAGAACGTTTTAGAATATGCCGGTGTATTCCACGTGACTGTGCCATTTAACGCTCTTCAGGATAATCCAAAAACTCCTGCAGGGAAGATGCTAGCATGGATTGCTGGCTGCTTTTTAATGTGTTCTCTTTTACCGCTTTCTCTGCAAAATACGACTTCTAGAACTGTCAGTATAGGCTTGTGACCTGCAAGATCACCATGGCTATCAAGGCGTGAACTACCGAATTTTAGACATGTAAGCACAAGAACCTAAGAGAACCAGCTGCTACCATCAAATGATGCTTCTTGCTAGAGTCTTCACCGGCACCATTGTCACTGCAAGTTGCACAGCACGACTGACAGAACTGTTTACTATAGGACAGTGAAATAAAACTGTACAATGAGTATTAAGGCGTTGTCGGAAAACTAATTGAACCCCGGAGAGAATTCGCTAGGACGGAATGCTGCTGTTTTGGAATGACTTCTATTTTAATGCTTTCTCTACAGGATACGAATTATAGGACTGTCACTCATGGTCTGAGAACTGTGATATCACCAGGGCTCTTACAGTCTCACTTCAAAATTCTAAGAGCTTTGAAAACACGCTTTAAAAAGCACGTGTCAACAGAACGTTTTACACTAGGCTACTGTATTCTGTCTCTACTGCGCCTATTATAGCTGACACTGCCATCTGCAAAGTAGGTGTAACAGAAAGCTTTAGTATAGGATAGTGAAATCTGACTTAATTCGGCATTTTTTGGCAGTTTATGAAAACTGAATAAATCCCGCAAGGAAGAAGCTCGTATGCAGCACTGCAGTTTCTGAATGTCTTCTCTTATACCGCTTTCACTGCCAAAAACGACTTCTAGAACTCCCAGTATAGGCTTGTGATCTTTAAGATCACCATGGCTATTAAGGCGTCACTACTGAATTTTAGAGATTTAAGCACAAGTAACAAAGGGAACCTGCTACCACAATCAAAGCCTCGCACGTGTTAGAGTCTTCTCTGTCTTGTTCACTGTCATTGCAAGCTGCAAAGCACCTGTAACAGAAAGTTTTAGTATAGGCTGGTGTATTCTGTCTTAACTGCGCCTATTATGGCTGTCACTGCAAGCTGCAAAGTACATGTAACAGAAGGGTTTAGTATAGGATAGTGAAATCTGACTTAACTCTGCCTATTATGTCTGTTTAAGAAAACTGAATAAATCCCACAAGGAAGAAGCTCGTATGGGGTACTACAGTTTCTGAATATCTTCTCTTGTACCTGTTTCAGTGCCAAACACGACTTCCAGAACGGACAGTAGAGACTTCTGATCTGTAAGAGCACCATGGCTATTAAGGCGTCACTACCAAATTTTAGACATTTAAGACATGTAAGAAAGGCAACCTGCTACCACAATCAAAGGCCGGTTCGTATTAGAGTCTTCTCTGTCTTGTTCACTGTCATTGCAAGCTGCAAAGCACCTGTAACAGAAAGTTTTAGTATAGGCAGGTGTATTCTGTCTTAACTGCGCCTATTATGCCTGTCACTGCAAGCTGCAAAGTACGTGTAACAGAAGAGTTTATTGTCGAATAGTGAAATCTGATTTAATTCCTCTTATTTTGGCAGTTTATGAAAACTGAATAAATCCCGCAAGGAAGAAGCTCGTATGGAGCACTGCAGTTTCTGAATGTCTTCTCTTATACCGCTTTCACTGCCAAAAACGACTTCTAGAACTCTCAGTATTAGGCTTGTGACCTGTAAGATCACGATGACTATTAAGGCGTCACTACCAAATTTTAGAGATTTAAGCACAAGTAACAAAGCGAACCTGCTACCACAATCAAAGTCTATTTCGAGTTACTGTCTTCTCTGTCTTCTTCACTGTCATTGCAAGGTTCAAAGCACGTGTAACAGAACGTTTTAGAATATGCCGGTGTATTCCACGTGACTGTGCCATTTAACGCGCTTCAGGATAATCCAAAAACTCCTGCAGGGAAGATGCTAGCATGGATTGCTGGCTGCTTTTTAATGTGTTCTCTTTTACCCCTTTCTCTGCAAAATGCGACTTCTAGAACTGTCAGTATAGGCTTGTGACCTGCAAGATCACCATGGCTATCAAGGCGTGAACTACCGAATTTTAGACATGTAAGCACAAGAACCGAAGAGAACCAGCTGCTACGATCAAATGCTGCTTCTTGCTAGAGTCTTCACCGGCACCATTGTCACTGCAAGTTGCACAGCACGACTGACAGAACTGTTTACTATAGGACAGTGAAATAAAACTGAACAATGAGTATTAAGGCGTTGTAGGAAAACTAAATAAACCCCGGAGAGAATTCGCTAGGACGGAATGCTGCTGTTTTGGAATGACTTCTATTTTAATGCTTTCTCTACAGGATACGAATTATAGGACTGTCACTCATGGTCTGAGAACTGTGATATCACCAGGGCTCTTACAGTCTCACTTCAAAATTCTAAGAGCTTTAAAAACACGCTTTAAAAAGCACGTGTCAACAGAACGTTTTACGCTAGGCTACTGTATTCTGTCTCTACTGCGCCTATTATAGCTGACACTGCAAGCTGCAAAGTACGTGTAACAGAAAGCTTTAGTATAGGATAGTGAAATCTGACTTAATTCGGCATTTTTTGGCAGTTTAGGAAAACTGAATAAATCCCGCAAGGAAGAAGCTCGTATGCAGCACTGCAGTTTCTGAACGTCTTCTCTTATATTTCTTTCACTGCCAAACATGACCTCTAGAACTCTCAGTATAGGTTTGTGAGCTCTAAGATGACCATGGCCATTAAGGCGTCACTACCGAATTTTAGAGATTTAAGCACAAGTAACAAAGGGAACCTGCTAGCACAATCAAAGCCTCGCACGTGTTAGAGTCTTCTCTGCCTTGTTCACTGTCATTGCAAGCTGCAAAGCACCTGTAACAGAAAGTTTTAGTATAGGCTGTCTTAACTGCGCCTATTATGGCTGTCACTGCAAGCTGCAAAGTACATGTAACAGAAGGGTTTAGTATAGGATAGTGAAATCTGACTTAACTCTTCCTATTATGTCTGTTTGTGAAAACTGAATAAATCCCACAAGGAAGAAGCTCGTATGGGGTACTACAGTTTCTGAATATCTTCTCTTATACCTGTTTCAGTGCCAAACACGACTTCCAGAACGGACAGTAGAGACATCTGATCTGTAAGAGGACCATGGCTATTAAGGCGTCACTACCAAATTTTAGACATTTAAGACATGTAAGAAAGGCAACCTGCTACCACAATCAATGGCCGGTTCGTATTAGAGTCTTCTCTGTCTTGTTCACTGTCATTGCAAGCTGCAAAGCACATGTAACAGAAAGTTTTAGTATAGGCTGGTGTATTCTGTCTTAACTGCGCCTATTATGCCTGTCACTGCAAGCTGCAAAGTACATGTAACAGAAGGGTTTAGTATAGGATAGTGAAATCTGACTTAATTCCGCTTATTTTGGCAGTTAAGAAAACTGAATAAATCCCGCAAGGAAGAAGCTCGTATGGAGCACTGCAGTTTCTGAATGTCTTCTCTTATACCGCTTGCACTGCCAAAAACGACTTCTAGAACTCTCAGTATAGGCTTGTGACCTGTAAGATCACCATGGCTATTAAGGCGTCACTACCGAATTTTAGAGATTTAAGCACAAGTAACAAAGGGAACCTGCTACCACAATCAAAGCCTCGCACGTGTTACAGTCTTCTCTGTCTTCTTCACTGTCATTGCAAGGTTCAAAGCACGTGTAACAGAACGTTTTAGAATATGCCGGTGTATTCCACGTGACTGTGCCATTTAACGCGCTTCAGGATAATCCAAAAACTCCTGCAGGGAAGATGCTAGCATGGATTGCTGGCTGCTTTTTAATGTGTTCTCTTTTACCGCTTTCTCTGCAAAATACGACTTCTAGAACTGTCAGTATAGGCTTGTGACCTGCAAGATCACCATGGCTATCAAGGCGTGAACTACCGAATTTTAGACATGTAAGCACAAGAACCGAAGAGAACCAGCTGCTACGATCAAATGCTGCTTCTTGCTAGAGTCTTCACCGGCACCGTTGTCACTGCAAGTTGCACAGCACGACTGACAGAACTGTTTACTATAGGACAGTGAAATAAAACTGAACAATGAGTATTAAGGCGTTGTCGGAAAACTAAATAAACCCCGGAGAGAATTCGCTAGGACGGAATGCTGCTGTTTTGTAATGACTTCTATTTTAATGCTTTCTCTACAGGATACGAATTATAGGACTGTCACTCATGGTCTGAGAACTGTGATATCACCAGGGCTCTTACAGTCTCACTTCAAAATTCTAAGAGCTTTGAAAACACGCTTTAAAAAGCACGTGTCAACAGAACGTTTTACACTAGGCTACTGTATTCTGTCTTTACTGCGCCTATTATAGCTGACACTGCAAGCTGCAAAGTACGTGTAACAGAAAGCTTTAGTATAGGATAGTGAAATCTGACTTAATTCAGCATATTTTGGCAGTTTAGGAAAACTGAATAAATCCCGCAAGGAAAAAGCTGGTATGGAGTACAGCAGTTTCTGAACGTCTTCTCTTATACTTCTTTCACTGCCAAACTTCACTCCTAGAATTCTCAGTATAGGTTTGTGATCTGTAAGATGACCATGGCCATTAAGGCGTCACTACCGAATTTTAGAGATTTAAGCACAAGTAACAAAGGGAACCTGCTAGCACAATCAAAGCCTCGCACGTGTTAGAGTCTTCTCTGCCTTGTTCACTGTCATTGCAAGCTGCAAAGCACCTGTAACAGAAAGTTTTAGTATAGGCTGTCTTAACTGCGCCTATTATGGCTGTCACTGCAAGCTGCAAAGTACATTTAACAGAAGGGTTTAGCATAGGATAGTGAAATCTGACTTAACTCTGCCTATTATGTCTGTTTATGAAAACTGAATAAATCCCACAAGGAAGAAGCTCGTATGGGGTACTACAGTTTCTGAATATCTTCTCTTATACCTGTTTCAGTGCCAAACACGACTTCCAGAACGGATAGTAGAGACATCTGATCTGTAAGAGCACCATGGCTATTAAGGCGTCACTACCAAATTTTAGACATTTAAGACATGTAAGAAAGGCAACCTGCTACCACAATCAAAGGCCGGTTCGTATTAGAGTCTTCTCTGTCTTGTTCACTGTCATTGCAAGCTGCAAAGCACATGTAACAGAAAGTTTTAGTATAGGCAGGTGTATTCTGTCTTAACTGCGCCTATTATGCCTGTCACTGCAAGCTGCAAAGTACATGTAACAGAAGGGTTTAGTATAGGATAGTGAAATCTGACTTAATTCCGCTTATTTTGGCAGTTAAGAAAACTGAATAAATCCCGCAAGGAAGAAGCTCGTATGGAGCACTGCAGTTTCTGAATGTCTTCTCTTATACCGCTTTCACTGCCAAAAACGACTTCTAGAACTCTCAGTATAGGCTTGTGACCTGTAAGATCACCATGGCTATTAAGGCGTCACTACCGAATTTTAGAGATTTAAGCACAAGTAACAAAGGGAACCTGCTACCACAATCAAAGCCTCGCACGTGTTACAGTCTTCTCTGTCTTCTTCACTGTCATTGCAAGGTTCAAAGCACGTGTAACAGAACGTTTTAGAATATGCCGGTGTATTCCACGTGACTGTGCCATTTAACGCGCTTCAGGATAATCCAAAAACTCCTGCAGGGAAGATGCTAGCATGGAGTGCTGGCTGCTTTTTAATGTGTTCTCTTTTACCGCTTTCTTGCAAAATACGACTTCTAGAACTGTCAGTATAGGCTTGTGACCTGCAAGATCACCATGGCTATCAAGGCGTGAACTACCGAATTTTAGACATGTAAGCACAAGAACCGAAGAAAACCAGCTGCTACGATCAAATGCTGCTTCTTGCTAGAGTCTTCACCGGCACCGTTGTTACTGCAAGTTGCACAGCACGACTGACAGAACTGTTTACTATAGGACAGTGAAATAAAACTGAACAATGAGTATTAAGGCGTTGTCGGAAAACTAAATAAACCCCGGAGAGAATTCGCTAGGACGGAATGCTGCTGTTTTGGAATGACTTCTATTTTAATGCTTTCTCTACAGGATACGAATTATAGGACTGTCATCATGGTCTGAGAACTGTGATATCACCAGGGCTCTTACAGTCTGACTTCAAAATTCTAAGAGCTTTGAAAACACGCTTTAAAAAGCACGTGTCAACAGAACGTTTTACACTAGGCTACTGTATTCTGTCTCTACTGCGCCTATTATAGCTGACACTGCAAGCAGCAAAGTACGTGTAACAGAAAGCTTTAGTATAGGATAGTGAAATCTGACTTAATTCGGCATATTTTGGCAGTTTAGAAAAACTGAATAAATCCCGCAAGGAAGAAGCTGGTATGGAGTACTGCAGTTTCTGAACGTCTTCTCTTATACTTCTTTCACTGCCAAACTTGACTTCTAGAACTCTCAGTATAGGTTTGTGATCTGTAAGATGACCATGGCCATTAAGGCGTCACTACCGAATTTTAGAGATTTAAGCACAAGTAACAAAGGGAATCTGCTACCACAATGAAAGGCTCGCAGGTGTTAGAGTCTTCTCTGTCTTGTTCACTGTCATTGCAAGCTGCAAAGCACATGTAACAAAAAGTTTTAGTATAGGCAGGTGTATTCTGTCTTAACTGCGCCTATTATGCCTGTCACTGCAAGCTGCAAAGTACATGTAACAGAAGGGTTTAGTATAGGATAGTGAAATCTGACTTAATTCGGCATATTTTGGCAGTTAAGAAAACTGAATAAATCCCGCAAGGAAGAAGCTCGTATGGAGCACTGCAGTTTCTGAATGTCTTCTCTTATACCGCTTGCACTGCCAAAAACGACTTCTAGAACTCTCTATTATAGGCTTGTGACCTGTAAGATCACCATGGTTATTAAGGCGTCACTACCGAATTTTAGAGATTTAAGCACAAGTAACAAAGGGAACCTGCTACCACAATCAAAGCCTCGCACGTGTTAGAGTCTTCTCTGCCTTGTTCACTGTCATTGCAAGCTGCAAAGCACCTGTAACAGAAAGTTTTAGTATAGGCAGGTGTATTCTGTCTTAACTGCGCCTATTATGCCTGTCACTGCAAGCTGCAAAGTACATGTAACAGAAGGGTTTAGCATAGGATAGTGAAATCTGACTTAACTCTGCCTATTATGTCTGTTTATGAAAACTGAATAAATCCCACAAGGAAGAAGCTCGTATGGGGTACTACAGTTTCTGAATATCTTCTCTTATACCTGTTTCAGTGCCAAACACGACTTCCAGAACGGACAGTAGAGACATCTGATCTGTAAGAGCACCATGGCTATTAAGGCGTCACTACCAAATTTTAGACATTTAAGACATGTAAGAAAGGCAACCTGCTACCACAATCAAAGGCCGGTTCGTATTAGAGTCTTCTCTGTCTTGTTCACTGTCATTGCAAGCTGCAAAGCACCTGTAACAGAAAGTTTTAGTATAGGCAGGTGTATTCTGTCTTAACTGCGCCTATTATGGCTGTCACTGCAAGCTGCAAAGTACGTGTAACAGAAGGGTTTATTGTCGAATAGTGAAATCTGATTTAATTCCGCTTATTTTGGCAGTTTATGAAAACTGAATAAATCCCGCAAGGAAGAAGCTCGTATGGAGCACTGCAGTTTCTGAATGTCTTCTCTTATACCGCTTGCACTGCCAAAAACGACTTCTAGAACTCTCAGTATAGGCTTGTGACCTGTAAGATCACCATGGCTATTAAGGCGTCACTGCCGAATTTTAGAGATTTAAGCACAAGTAACAAAGGGAACCTGCTACCACAATCAAAGCCTCGCACGTGTTACAGTCTTCTCTGTCTTCTTCACTGTCATTGCAAGCTTCAAAGCACGTGTAACAGAACGTTTTAGAATATGCCGGTGTATTCCACGTGACTGTGCCATTTAACGCGCTTCAGGATAATCCAAAAACTCCTGCAGGGAAGATGCTAGCATGGATTGCTGGCTGCTTTTTAATGTGTTCTCTTTTACCGCTTTCTCTGCAAAATACGACTTCTAGAACTGTCAGTATAGGCTTGTGACCTGCAAGATCACCATGGCTATCAAGGCGTGAACTACCGAATTTTAGACATGTAAGCACAAGAACCGAAGAGAACCAGCTGCTACGATCAAATGCTGCTTCTTGCTAGAGTCTTCACCGGCACCGTTGTCACTGCAAGTTGCACAGCACGACTGACAGAACTGTTTACTATAGGACAGTGAAATAAAACTGAACAATGAGTATTAAGGCGTTGTCGGAAAACTAAATGAACCCCGGAGAGAATTCGCTAGGACGGAATGCTGCTGTTTTGGAATGACTTCTATTTTAATGCTTTCTCTACAGGATACGAATTATAGGACTGTCACTCATGGTCTGAGAACTGTGATATCACCAGGGCTCTGACAGTCTCACTTCAAAATTCTAAGACATTTAAAAACACGCTTTAAAAAGCACGTGTCAACAGAACGTTTTACACTAGGCTACTGTATTCTGTCTCTACTGCGCCTATTATAGCTGACACTGCAAGCTGCAAAGTACGTGTAACAGAAAGCTTTAGTATAGGATAGTGAAATCTGACTTAATTCGGCATATTTTGGCAGTTTAGGAACACTGAATAAATCCCGCAAGGAAGAAGCTGGTATGGAGTACTGCAGTTTCTGAACGTCTTCTCTTATACTTCTTTCACTGCCAAACATGACTTCTAGAACTCTCAGTATATGTTTGTGATCTGTAAGATGACCATGGCCATTAAGGCGTCACTACCGAATTTTAGAGATTTAAGCACAAGTAACAAAGGGAACCTGCTAGCACAATGAAAGGCTCGCAGGTGTTAGAGTCTTCTCTGTCTTGTTCACTGTCATTGCAAGCTGCAAAGCACCTGTAACAAAAAGTTTTAGTATAGGCTGTCTTAACTGCGCCTATTATGGCTGTCACTGCAAGCTGCAAAGTACATGTAACAGAAGGGTTTAGTATAGGATCGTGAAATCTGACTTAATTCGGCATATTTTGGCAGTTTATGAAAACTGAATAAATCCAGCAAGGAAGAAGCTCGTATGGAGCACTGCAGTTTCTGAATGTCTTCTCTTATACCGCTTGCACTGCCAAAAACGACTTCTAGAACTCTCAGTATAGGCTTGTGACCTGTAAGATCACCATGGCTATTAAGGCGTCACTACCGAATTTTAGAGATTTAAGCACAAGTAACAAAGGGAACCTGCTACCACAATCAAAGCCTCGCACGTGTTAGAGTCTTCTCTGCCTTGTTCACTGTCATTGCAAGCTGCAAAGCACCTGTAACAGAAAGTTTTAGTATAGGCAGGTGTATTCTGTCTTAACTGCGTCTATTAAGGCTGTCACTGCAAGCTGCAAAGTACGTGTAACAGAAGGGTTTATTGTCGAATAGTGAAATCTGATTTAATTCCGCTTATTTTGGCAGTTTATGAAAACTGAATAAATCCCGCAAGGAAGAAGCTCGTATGGAGCACTGCAGTTTCTGAATGTCTTCTCTTATACCGCTTGCACTGCCAAAAACGACTTCTAGAACTCTCAGTATAGGCTTGTGACCTGTAAGATCACCATGGCTATTAAGGCGTCACTGCCGAATTTTAGAGATTTAAGCACAAGTAACAAAGGGAACCTGCTACCACAATCAAAGCCTCGCACGTGTTACAGTCTTCTCTGTCTTCTTCACTGTCATTGCAAGGTTCAAAGCACGTGTAACAGAACGTTTTAGAATATGCTGTTGTATTCCACGTGACTATGTCATTTAACGCGCTTCAGCATAATCCAAAAACTCCTGCAGGGAAGATGCTAGCATGGATTGCTGGCTGCTTTTTAATATGTTCTCTTTTACCGCTTTCTCTGCAAAATACGACTTCTAGAACTGTCAGTATAGGCTTGTGACCTGCAAGATCACCATGGCTATCAAGGCGTGAACTACCGAATTTTAGACATGTAAGCACAAGAACCGAAGAGAACCAGCTGCTACGATCAAATGCTGCTTCTTGCTAGAGTCTTCACCGGCACCGTTGTCACTGCAAGTTGCACAGCACGACTGACAGAACTGTTTACTATAGGACAGTGAAATAAAACTGAACAATGAGTATTAAGGCGTTGTCGGAAAACTAAATGAACCCCGGAGAGAATTCGCTAGGACGGAATGCTGCTGTTTTGGAATGACTTCTATTTTAATGCTTTCTCTACAGGATACGAATTATAGGACTGTCACTCATGGTCTGAGAACTGTGATATCACCAGGGCTCTTACAGTCTCACTTCAAAATTCTAAGAGCTTTAAAAACACGCTTTAAAAAGCACGTGTCAACAGAACGTTTTACACTAGGCTACTGTATTCTGTCTCTACTGCGCCTATTATAGCTGACACTGCAAGCTGCAAAGTACGTGTAACAGAAAGCTTTAGTATAGGATAGTGAAATCTGACTTAATTCCGCTTATTTTGGCAGTTTAGGAAAACTGAATAAATCCCGCAAGGAAGAAGCTGGTATGGAGTACTGCAGTTTCTGAACGTCTTCTCTTATACTTCTTTCACTGCCAAACATGACTTCTAGAACTCTCAGTATATGTTTGTGATCTGTAAGATCACCATGGCCATTAAGGCGTCACTACCGAATTTTAGAGATTTAAGCACAAGTAACAAAGGGAACCTGCTAGCACAATGAAAGGCTCGCAGGTGTTAGAGTCTTCTCTGTCTTGTTCACTGTCATTGCAAGCTGCAAAGTACCTGTAACAAAAAGTTTTAGTATAGGCAGGTGTATTCTGTCTTAACTGCGCCTATTATGCCTGTCACTGCAAGCTGCAAAGTACGTGTAACAGAAGGGTTTATTGTCGAATAGTGAAATCTGATTTAATTCCGCTTATTTTGGCAGTTTATGAAAACTGAATAAATCCCGCAAGGAAGAAGCTCGTATGGAGCACTGCAGTTTCTGAATGTCTTCTCTTATACCGCTTTCACTGCCAAAAACGACTTCTAGAACTCTCAGTATTAGGCTTGTGACCTGTAAGATCACGATGACTATTAAGGCGTCACTACCAAATTTTAGAGATTTAAGCACAAGTAACAAAGCGAACCTGCTACCACAATCAAAGTCTATTTCGAGTTACTGTCTTCTCTGTCTTCTTCACTGTCATTGCAAGGTTCAAAGCACGTGTAACAGAACGTTTTAGAATATGCCGGTGTATTCCACGTGACTGTGCCATTTAACGCGCTTCAGGATAATCCAAAAACTCCTGCAGGGAAGATGCTAGCATGGATTGCTGGCTGCTTTTTAATGTGTTCTCTTTTACCCCTTTCTCTGCAAAATGCGACTTCTAGAACTGTCAGTATAGGCTTGTGACCTGCAAGATCACCATGGCTATCAAGGCGTGAACTACCGAATTTTAGACATGTAAGCACAAGAACCGAAGAGAACCAGCTGCTACGATCAAATGCTGCTTCTTGCTAGAGTCTTCACCGGCACCATTGTCACTGCAAGTTGCACAGCACGACTGACAGAACTGTTTACTATAGGACAGTGAAATAAAACTGAACAATGAGTATTAAGGCGTTGTAGGAAAACTAAATAAACCCCGGAGAGAATTCGCTAGGACGGAATGCTGCTGTTTTGGAATGACTTCTATTTTAATGCTTTCTCTACAGGATACGAATTATAGGACTGTCACTCATGGTCTGAGAACTGTGATATCACCAGGGCTCTTACAGTCTCACTTCAAAATTCTAAGAGCTTTAAAAACACGCTTTAAAAAGCACGTGTCAACAGAACGTTTTACGCTAGGCTACTGTATTCTGTCTCTACTGCGCCTATTATAGCTGACACTGCAAGCTGCAAAGTACGTGTAACAGAAAGCTTTAGTATAGGATAGTGAAATCTGACTTAATTCGGCATTTTTTGGCAGTTTAGGAAAACTGAATAAATCCCGCAAGGAAGAAGCTCGTATGCAGCACTGCAGTTTCTGAACGTCTTCTCTTATATTTCTTTCACTGCCAAACATGACCTCTAGAACTCTCAGTATAGGTTTGTGAGCTCTAAGATGACCATGGCCATTAAGGCGTCACTACCGAATTTTAGAGATTTAAGCACAAGTAACAAAGGGAACCTGCTAGCACAATCAAAGCCTCGCACGTGTTAGAGTCTTCTCTGCCTTGTTCACTGTCATTGCAAGCTGCAAAGCACCTGTAACAGAAAGTTTTAGTATAGGCTGTCTTAACTGCGCCTATTATGGCTGTCACTGCAAGCTGCAAAGTACATGTAACAGAAGGGTTTAGTATAGGATAGTGAAATCTGACTTAACTCTTCCTATTATGTCTGTTTGTGAAAACTGAATAAATCCCACAAGGAAGAAGCTCGTATGGGGTACTACAGTTTCTGAATATCTTCTCTTATACCTGTTTCAGTGCCAAACACGACTTCCAGAACGGACAGTAGAGACATCTGATCTGTAAGAGGACCATGGCTATTAAGGCGTCACTACCAAATTTTAGACATTTAAGACATGTAAGAAAGGCAACCTGCTACCACAATCAATGGCCGGTTCGTATTAGAGTCTTCTCTGTCTTGTTCACTGTCATTGCAAGCTGCAAAGCACATGTAACAGAAAGTTTTAGTATAGGCTGGTGTATTCTGTCTTAACTGCGCCTATTATGCCTGTCACTGCAAGCTGCAAAGTACATGTAACAGAAGGGTTTAGTATAGGATAGTGAAATCTGACTTAATTCCGCTTATTTTGGCAGTTAAGAAAACTGAATAAATCCCGCAAGGAAGAAGCTCGTATGGAGCACTGCAGTTTCTGAATGTCTTCTCTTATACCGCTTGCACTGCCAAAAACGACTTCTAGAACTCTCAGTATAGGCTTGTGACCTGTAAGATCACCATGGCTATTAAGGCGTCACTACCGAATTTTAGAGATTTAAGCACAAGTAACAAAGGGAACCTGCTACCACAATCAAAGCCTCGCACGTGTTACAGTCTTCTCTGTCTTCTTCACTGTCATTGCAAGGTTCAAAGCACGTGTAACAGAACGTTTTAGAATATGCCGGTGTATTCCACGTGACTGTGCCATTTAACGCGCTTCAGGATAATCCAAAAACTCCTGCAGGGAAGATGCTAGCATGGATTGCTGGCTGCTTTTTAATGTGTTCTCTTTTACCGCTTTCTCTGCAAAATACGACTTCTAGAACTGTCAGTATAGGCTTGTGACCTGCAAGATCACCATGGCTATCAAGGCGTGAACTACCGAATTTTAGACATGTAAGCACAAGAACCGAAGAGAACCAGCTGCTACGATCAAATGCTGCTTCTTGCTAGAGTCTTCACCGGCACCGTTGTCACTGCAAGTTGCACAGCACGACTGACAGAACTGTTTACTATAGGACAGTGAAATAAAACTGAACAATGAGTATTAAGGCGTTGTCTGAAAACTAAATGAACCCCGGAGAGAATTCGCTAGGACGGAATGCTGCTGTTTTGTAATGACTTCTATTTTAATGCTTTCTCTACAGGATACGAATTATAGGACTGTCACTCATGGTCTGAGAACTGTGATATCACCAGGGCTCTTACAGTCTCACTTCAAAATTCTAAGAGCTTTGAAAACACGCTTTAAAAAGCACGTGTCAACAGAACGTTTTACACTAGGCTACTGTATTCTGTCTTTACTGCGCCTATTATAGCTGACACTGCAAGCTGCAAAGTACGTGTAACAGAAAGCTTTAGTATAGGATAGTGAAATCTGACTTAATTCAGCATATTTTGGCAGTTTAGGAAAACTGAATAAATCCCGCAAGGAAAAAGCTGGTATGGAGTACAGCAGTTTCTGAACGTCTTCTCTTATACTTCTTTCACTGCCAAACTTCACTCCTAGAATTCTCAGTATAGGTTTGTGATCTGTAAGATGACCATGGCCATTAAGGCGTCACTACCGAATTTTAGAGATTTAAGCACAAGTAACAAAGGGAACCTGCTAGCACAATCAAAGCCTCGCACGTGTTAGAGTCTTCTCTGCCTTGTTCACTGTCATTGCAAGCTGCAAAGCACCTGTAACAGAAAGTTTTAGTATAGGCTGTCTTAACTGCGCCTATTATGGCTGTCACTGCAAGCTGCAAAGTACATTTAACAGAAGGGTTTAGCATAGGATAGTGAAATCTGACTTAACTCTGCCTATTATGTCTGTTTATGAAAACTGAATAAATCCCACAAGGAAGAAGCTCGTATGGGGTACTACAGTTTCTGAATATCTTCTCTTATACCTGTTTCAGTGCCAAACACGACTTCCAGAACGGATAGTAGAGACATCTGATCTGTAAGAGCACCATGGCTATTAAGGCGTCACTACCAAATTTTAGACATTTAAGACATGTAAGAAAGGCAACCTGCTACCACAATCAAAGGCCGGTTCGTATTAGAGTCTTCTCTGTCTTGTTCACTGTCATTGCAAGCTGCAAAGCACATGTAACAGAAAGTTTTAGTATAGGCAGGTGTATTCTGTCTTAACTGCGCCTATTATGCCTGTCACTGCAAGCTGCAAAGTACATGTAACAGAAGGGTTTAGTATAGGATAGTGAAATCTGACTTAATTCCGCTTATTTTGGCAGTTAAGAAAACTGAATAAATCCCGCAAGGAAGAAGCTCGTATGGAGCACTGCAGTTTCTGAATGTCTTCTCTTATACCGCTTTCACTGCCAAAAACGACTTCTAGAACTCTCAGTATAGGCTTGTGACCTGTAAGATCACCATGGCTATTAAGGCGTCACTACCGAATTTTAGAGATTTAAGCACAAGTAACAAAGGGAACCTGCTACCACAATCAAAGCCTCGCACGTGTTACAGTCTTCTCTGTCTTCTTCACTGTCATTGCAAGGTTCAAAGCACGTGTAACAGAACGTTTTAGAATATGCCGGTGTATTCCACGTGACTGTGCCATTTAACGCGCTTCAGGATAATCCAAAAACTCCTGCAGGGAAGATGCTAGCATGGAGTGCTGGCTGCTTTTTAATGTGTTCTCTTTTACCGCTTTCTTGCAAAATACGACTTCTAGAACTGTCAGTATAGGCTTGTGACCTGCAAGATCACCATGGCTATCAAGGCGTGAACTACCGAATTTTAGACATGTAAGCACAAGAACCGAAGAAAACCAGCTGCTACGATCAAATGCTGCTTCTTGCTAGAGTCTTCACCGGCACCGTTGTTACTGCAAGTTGCACAGCACGACTGACAGAACTGTTTACTATAGGACAGTGAAATAAAACTGAACAATGAGTATTAAGGCGTTGTCGGAAAACTAAATAAACCCCGGAGAGAATTCGCTAGGACGGAATGCTGCTGTTTTGGAATGACTTCTATTTTAATGCTTTCTCTACAGGATACGAATTATAGGACTGTCATCATGGTCTGAGAACTGTGATATCACCAGGGCTCTTACAGTCTGACTTCAAAATTCTAAGAGCTTTGAAAACACGCTTTAAAAAGCACGTGTCAACAGAACGTTTTACACTAGGCTACTGTATTCTGTCTCTACTGCGCCTATTATAGCTGACACTGCAAGCAGCAAAGTACGTGTAACAGAAAGCTTTAGTATAGGATAGTGAAATCTGACTTAATTCGGCATATTTTGGCAGTTTAGAAAAACTGAATAAATCCCGCAAGGAAGAAGCTGGTATGGAGTACTGCAGTTTCTGAACGTCTTCTCTTATACTTCTTTCACTGCCAAACTTGACTTCTAGAACTCTCAGTATAGGTTTGTGATCTGTAAGATGACCATGGCCATTAAGGCGTCACTACCGAATTTTAGAGATTTAAGCACAAGTAACAAAGGGAATCTGCTACCACAATGAAAGGCTCGCAGGTGTTAGAGTCTTCTCTGTCTTGTTCACTGTCATTGCAAGCTGCAAAGCACATGTAACAAAAAGTTTTAGTATAGGCAGGTGTATTCTGTCTTAACTGCGCCTATTATGCCTGTCACTGCAAGCTGCAAAGTACATGTAACAGAAGGGTTTAGTATAGGATAGTGAAATCTGACTTAATTCGGCATATTTTGGCAGTTAAGAAAACTGAATAAATCCCGCAAGGAAGAAGCTCGTATGGAGCACTGCAGTTTCTGAATGTCTTCTCTTATACCGCTTGCACTGCCAAAAACGACTTCTAGAACTCTCTATTATAGGCTTGTGACCTGTAAGATCACCATGGTTATTAAGGCGTCACTACCGAATTTTAGAGATTTAAGCACAAGTAACAAAGGCAACCTGCTACCACAATCAAAGGCCGGTTCGTATTAGAGTCTTCTCTGTCTTGTTCACTGTCATTGCAAGCTGCAAAGCACCTGTAACAGAAAGTTTTAGTATAGGCAGGTGTATTCTGTCTTAACTGCGCCTATTATGCCTGTCACTGCAAGCTGCAAAGTACATGTAACAGAAGGGTTTAGTATAGGATAGTGAAATCTGATTTAATTCCGCTTATTTTGGCAGTTTATGAAAACTGAATAAATCCCGCAAGGAAGAAGCTCGTATGGAGCACTGCAGTTTCTGAATGTCTTCTCTTATACCGCTTTCACTTCCAAAAACGACTTCTAGAACTCTCAGTATAGGCTTGTGATCTTTAAGATCACCATGGCTATTAAGGCGTCACTACTGAATTTTAGAGATTTAAGCACAAGTAACAAAGGGAACCTGCTACCACAATCAAAGCCTCGCACGTGTTAGAGTCTTCTCTGCCTTGTTCACTGTCATTGCAAGCTGCAAAGCACCTGTAACAGAAAGTTTTAGTATAGGCAGGTGTATTCTGTCTTAACTGCGCCTATTATGCCTGTCACTGCAAGCTGCAAAGTACGTGTAACAGAAGAGTTTATTGTCGAATAGTGAAATCTGATTTAATTCCGCTTATTTTGGCAGTTTAGGAAAACTGAATAAATCCCGCAAGGAAGAAGCTCGTATGGAGCACTGCAGTTTCTGAATGTCTTCTCTTATACCGCTTTCACTGCCAAAAACGACTTCTAGAACTCTCAGTATAGGCTTGTGACCTGTAAGATCACGATGACTATTAAGGCGTCACTACCAAATTTTAGAGATTTAAGCACAAGTAACAAAGCGAACCTGCTACCACAATCAAAGTCTATTTCGAGTTACTGTCTTCTCTGTCTTCTTCACTGTCATTGCAAGGTTCAAAGCACGTGTAACAGAACGTTTTAGAATATGCCGGTGTATTCCACGTGACTGTGCCATTTAACGCTCTTCAGGATAATCCAAAAACTCCTGCAGGGAAGATGCTAGCATGGATTGCTGGCTGCTTTTTAATGTGTTCTCTTTTACCGCTTTCTCTGCAAAATACGACTTCTAGAACTGTCAGTATAGGCTTGTGACCTGCAAGATCACCATGGCTATCAAGGCGTGAACTACCGAATTTTAGACATGTAAGCACAAGAACCTAAGAGAACCAGCTGCTACCATCAAATGATGCTTCTTGCTAGAGTCTTCACCGGCACCATTGTCACTGCAAGTTGCACAGCACGACTGACAGAACTGTTTACTATAGGACAGTGAAATAAAACTGTACAATGAGTATTAAGGCGTTGTCGGAAAACTAATTGAACCCCGGAGAGAATTCGCTAGGACGGAATGCTGCTGTTTTGGAATGACTTCTATTTTAATGCTTTCTCTACAGGATACGAATTATAGGACTGTCACTCATGGTCTGAGAACTGTGATATCACCAGGGCTCTTACAGTCTCACTTCAAAATTCTAAGAGCTTTGAAAACACGCTTTAAAAAGCACGTGTCAACAGAACGTTTTACACTAGGCTACTGTATTCTGTCTCTACTGCGCCTATTATAGCTGACACTGCCATCTGCAAAGTAGGTGTAACAGAAAGCTTTAGTATAGGATAGTGAAATCTGACTTAATTCGGCATTTTTTGGCAGTTTATGAAAACTGAATAAATCCCGCAAGGAAGAAGCTCGTATGCAGCACTGCAGTTTCTGAATGTCTTCTCTTATACCGCTTTCACTGCCAAAAACGACTTCTAGAACTCCCAGTATAGGCTTGTGATCTTTAAGATCACCATGGCTATTAAGGCGTCACTACTGAATTTTAGAGATTTAAGCACAAGTAACAAAGGGAACCTGCTACCACAATCAAAGCCTCGCACGTGTTAGAGTCTTCTCTGTCTTGTTCACTGTCATTGCAAGCTGCAAAGCACCTGTAACAGAAAGTTTTAGTATAGGCTGGTGTATTCTGTCTTAACTGCGCCTATTATGGCTGTCACTGCAAGCTGCAAAGTACATGTAACAGAAGGGTTTAGTATAGGATAGTGAAATCTGACTTAACTCTGCCTATTATGTCTGTTTAAGAAAACTGAATAAATCCCACAAGGAAGAAGCTCGTATGGGGTACTACAGTTTCTGAATATCTTCTCTTGTACCTGTTTCAGTGCCAAACACGACTTCCAGAACGGACAGTAGAGACTTCTGATCTGTAAGAGCACCATGGCTATTAAGGCGTCACTACCAAATTTTAGACATTTAAGACATGTAAGAAAGGCAACCTGCTACCACAATCAAAGGCCGGTTCGTATTAGAGTCTTCTCTGTCTTGTTCACTGTCATTGCAAGCTGCAAAGCACCTGTAACAGAAAGTTTTAGTATAGGCAGGTGTATTCTGTCTTAACTGCGCCTATTATGCCTGTCACTGCAAGCTGCAAAGTACGTGTAACAGAAGAGTTTATTGTCGAATAGTGAAATCTGATTTAATTCCTCTTATTTTGGCAGTTTATGAAAACTGAATAAATCCCGCAAGGAAGAAGCTCGTATGGAGCACTGCAGTTTCTGAATGTCTTCTCTTATACCGCTTTCACTGCCAAAAACGACTTCTAGAACTCTCAGTATTAGGCTTGTGACCTGTAAGATCACGATGACTATTAAGGCGTCACTACCAAATTTTAGAGATTTAAGCACAAGTAACAAAGCGAACCTGCTACCACAATCAAAGTCTATTTCGAGTTACTGTCTTCTCTGTCTTCTTCACTGTCATTGCAAGGTTCAAAGCACGTGTAACAGAACGTTTTAGAATATGCCGGTGTATTCCACGTGACTGTGCCATTTAACGCGCTTCAGGATAATCCAAAAACTCCTGCAGGGAAGATGCTAGCATGGATTGCTGGCTGCTTTTTAATGTGTTCTCTTTTACCCCTTTCTCTGCAAAATGCGACTTCTAGAACTGTCAGTATAGGCTTGTGACCTGCAAGATCACCATGGCTATCAAGGCGTGAACTACCGAATTTTAGACATGTAAGCACAAGAACCGAAGAGAACCAGCTGCTACGATCAAATGCTGCTTCTTGCTAGAGTCTTCACCGGCACCATTGTCACTGCAAGTTGCACAGCACGACTGACAGAACTGTTTACTATAGGACAGTGAAATAAAACTGAACAATGAGTATTAAGGCGTTGTAGGAAAACTAAATAAACCCCGGAGAGAATTCGCTAGGACGGAATGCTGCTGTTTTGGAATGACTTCTATTTTAATGCTTTCTCTACAGGATACGAATTATAGGACTGTCACTCATGGTCTGAGAACTGTGATATCACCAGGGCTCTTACAGTCTCACTTCAAAATTCTAAGAGCTTTAAAAACACGCTTTAAAAAGCACGTGTCAACAGAACGTTTTACGCTAGGCTACTGTATTCTGTCTCTACTGCGCCTATTATAGCTGACACTGCAAGCTGCAAAGTACGTGTAACAGAAAGCTTTAGTATAGGATAGTGAAATCTGACTTAATTCGGCATTTTTTGGCAGTTTAGGAAAACTGAATAAATCCCGCAAGGAAGAAGCTCGTATGCAGCACTGCAGTTTCTGAACGTCTTCTCTTATATTTCTTTCACTGCCAAACATGACCTCTAGAACTCTCAGTATAGGTTTGTGAGCTCTAAGATGACCATGGCCATTAAGGCGTCACTACCGAATTTTAGAGATTTAAGCACAAGTAACAAAGGGAACCTGCTAGCACAATCAAAGCCTCGCACGTGTTAGAGTCTTCTCTGCCTTGTTCACTGTCATTGCAAGCTGCAAAGCACCTGTAACAGAAAGTTTTAGTATAGGCTGTCTTAACTGCGCCTATTATGGCTGTCACTGCAAGCTGCAAAGTACATGTAACAGAAGGGTTTAGTATAGGATAGTGAAATCTGACTTAACTCTTCCTATTATGTCTGTTTGTGAAAACTGAATAAATCCCACAAGGAAGAAGCTCGTATGGGGTACTACAGTTTCTGAATATCTTCTCTTATACCTGTTTCAGTGCCAAACACGACTTCCAGAACGGACAGTAGAGACATCTGATCTGTAAGAGGACCATGGCTATTAAGGCGTCACTACCAAATTTTAGACATTTAAGACATGTAAGAAAGGCAACCTGCTACCACAATCAATGGCCGGTTCGTATTAGAGTCTTCTCTGTCTTGTTCACTGTCATTGCAAGCTGCAAAGCACATGTAACAGAAAGTTTTAGTATAGGCTGGTGTATTCTGTCTTAACTGCGCCTATTATGCCTGTCACTGCAAGCTGCAAAGTACATGTAACAGAAGGGTTTAGTATAGGATAGTGAAATCTGACTTAATTCCGCTTATTTTGGCAGTTAAGAAAACTGAATAAATCCCGCAAGGAAGAAGCTCGTATGGAGCACTGCAGTTTCTGAATGTCTTCTCTTATACCGCTTGCACTGCCAAAAACGACTTCTAGAACTCTCAGTATAGGCTTGTGACCTGTAAGATCACCATGGCTATTAAGGCGTCACTACCGAATTTTAGAGATTTAAGCACAAGTAACAAAGGGAACCTGCTACCACAATCAAAGCCTCGCACGTGTTACAGTCTTCTCTGTCTTCTTCACTGTCATTGCAAGGTTCAAAGCACGTGTAACAGAACGTTTTAGAATATGCCGGTGTATTCCACGTGACTGTGCCATTTAACGCGCTTCAGGATAATCCAAAAACTCCTGCAGGGAAGATGCTAGCATGGATTGCTGGCTGCTTTTTAATGTGTTCTCTTTTACCGCTTTCTCTGCAAAATACGACTTCTAGAACTGTCAGTATAGGCTTGTGACCTGCAAGATCACCATGGCTATCAAGGCGTGAACTACCGAATTTTAGACATGTAAGCACAAGAACCGAAGAGAACCAGCTGCTACGATCAAATGCTGCTTCTTGCTAGAGTCTTCACCGGCACCGTTGTCACTGCAAGTTGCACAGCACGACTGACAGAACTGTTTACTATAGGACAGTGAAATAAAACTGAACAATGAGTATTAAGGCGTTGTCTGAAAACTAAATGAACCCCGGAGAGAATTCGCTAGGACGGAATGCTGCTGTTTTGTAATGACTTCTATTTTAATGCTTTCTCTACAGGATACGAATTATAGGACTGTCACTCATGGTCTGAGAACTGTGATATCACCAGGGCTCTTACAGTCTCACTTCAAAATTCTAAGAGCTTTGAAAACACGCTTTAAAAAGCACGTGTCAACAGAACGTTTTACACTAGGCTACTGTATTCTGTCTTTACTGCGCCTATTATAGCTGACACTGCAAGCTGCAAAGTACGTGTAACAGAAAGCTTTAGTATAGGATAGTGAAATCTGACTTAATTCAGCATATTTTGGCAGTTTAGGAAAACTGAATAAATCCCGCAAGGAAAAAGCTGGTATGGAGTACAGCAGTTTCTGAACGTCTTCTCTTATACTTCTTTCACTGCCAAACTTCACTCCTAGAATTCTCAGTATAGGTTTGTGATCTGTAAGATGACCATGGCCATTAAGGCGTCACTACCGAATTTTAGAGATTTAAGCACAAGTAACAAAGGGAACCTGCTAGCACAATCAAAGCCTCGCACGTGTTAGAGTCTTCTCTGCCTTGTTCACTGTCATTGCAAGCTGCAAAGCACCTGTAACAGAAAGTTTTAGTATAGGCTGTCTTAACTGCGCCTATTATGGCTGTCACTGCAAGCTGCAAAGTACATTTAACAGAAGGGTTTAGCATAGGATAGTGAAATCTGACTTAACTCTGCCTATTATGTCTGTTTATGAAAACTGAATAAATCCCACAAGGAAGAAGCTCGTATGGGGTACTACAGTTTCTGAATATCTTCTCTTATACCTGTTTCAGTGCCAAACACGACTTCCAGAACGGATAGTAGAGACATCTGATCTGTAAGAGCACCATGGCTATTAAGGCGTCACTACCAAATTTTAGACATTTAAGACATGTAAGAAAGGCAACCTGCTACCACAATCAAAGGCCGGTTCGTATTAGAGTCTTCTCTGTCTTGTTCACTGTCATTGCAAGCTGCAAAGCACATGTAACAGAAAGTTTTAGTATAGGCAGGTGTATTCTGTCTTAACTGCGCCTATTATGCCTGTCACTGCAAGCTGCAAAGTACATGTAACAGAAGGGTTTAGTATAGGATAGTGAAATCTGACTTAATTCCGCTTATTTTGGCAGTTAAGAAAACTGAATAAATCCCGCAAGGAAGAAGCTCGTATGGAGCACTGCAGTTTCTGAATGTCTTCTCTTATACCGCTTTCACTGCCAAAAACGACTTCTAGAACTCTCAGTATAGGCTTGTGACCTGTAAGATCACCATGGCTATTAAGGCGTCACTACCGAATTTTAGAGATTTAAGCACAAGTAACAAAGGGAACCTGCTACCACAATCAAAGCCTCGCACGTGTTACAGTCTTCTCTGTCTTCTTCACTGTCATTGCAAGGTTCAAAGCACGTGTAACAGAACGTTTTAGAATATGCCGGTGTATTCCACGTGACTGTGCCATTTAACGCGCTTCAGGATAATCCAAAAACTCCTGCAGGGAAGATGCTAGCATGGAGTGCTGGCTGCTTTTTAATGTGTTCTCTTTTACCGCTTTCTTGCAAAATACGACTTCTAGAACTGTCAGTATAGGCTTGTGACCTGCAAGATCACCATGGCTATCAAGGCGTGAACTACCGAATTTTAGACATGTAAGCACAAGAACCGAAGAAAACCAGCTGCTACGATCAAATGCTGCTTCTTGCTAGAGTCTTCACCGGCACCGTTGTTACTGCAAGTTGCACAGCACGACTGACAGAACTGTTTACTATAGGACAGTGAAATAAAACTGAACAATGAGTATTAAGGCGTTGTCGGAAAACTAAATAAACCCCGGAGAGAATTCGCTAGGACGGAATGCTGCTGTTTTGGAATGACTTCTATTTTAATGCTTTCTCTACAGGATACGAATTATAGGACTGTCATCATGGTCTGAGAACTGTGATATCACCAGGGCTCTTACAGTCTGACTTCAAAATTCTAAGAGCTTTGAAAACACGCTTTAAAAAGCACGTGTCAACAGAACGTTTTACACTAGGCTACTGTATTCTGTCTCTACTGCGCCTATTATAGCTGACACTGCAAGCAGCAAAGTACGTGTAACAGAAAGCTTTAGTATAGGATAGTGAAATCTGACTTAATTCGGCATATTTTGGCAGTTTAGAAAAACTGAATAAATCCCGCAAGGAAGAAGCTGGTATGGAGTACTGCAGTTTCTGAACGTCTTCTCTTATACTTCTTTCACTGCCAAACTTGACTTCTAGAACTCTCAGTATAGGTTTGTGATCTGTAAGATGACCATGGCCATTAAGGCGTCACTACCGAATTTTAGAGATTTAAGCACAAGTAACAAAGGGAATCTGCTACCACAATGAAAGGCTCGCAGGTGTTAGAGTCTTCTCTGTCTTGTTCACTGTCATTGCAAGCTGCAAAGCACATGTAACAAAAAGTTTTAGTATAGGCAGGTGTATTCTGTCTTAACTGCGCCTATTATGCCTGTCACTGCAAGCTGCAAAGTACATGTAACAGAAGGGTTTAGTATAGGATAGTGAAATCTGACTTAATTCGGCATATTTTGGCAGTTAAGAAAACTGAATAAATCCCGCAAGGAAGAAGCTCGTATGGAGCACTGCAGTTTCTGAATGTCTTCTCTTATACCGCTTGCACTGCCAAAAACGACTTCTAGAACTCTCTATTATAGGCTTGTGACCTGTAAGATCACCATGGTTATTAAGGCGTCACTACCGAATTTTAGAGATTTAAGCACAAGTAACAAAGGGAACCTGCTACCACAATCAAAGCCTCGCACGTGTTAGAGTCTTCTCTGCCTTGTTCACTGTCATTGCAAGCTGCAAAGCACCTGTAACAGAAAGTTTTAGTATAGGCAGGTGTATTCTGTCTTAACTGCGCCTATTATGCCTGTCACTGCAAGCTGCAAAGTACATGTAACAGAAGGGTTTAGCATAGGATAGTGAAATCTGACTTAACTCTGCCTATTATGTCTGTTTATGAAAACTGAATAAATCCCACAAGGAAGAAGCTCGTATGGGGTACTACAGTTTCTGAATATCTTCTCTTATACCTGTTTCAGTGCCAAACACGACTTCCAGAACGGACAGTAGAGACATCTGATCTGTAAGAGCACCATGGCTATTAAGGCGTCACTACCAAATTTTAGACATTTAAGACATGTAAGAAAGGCAACCTGCTACCACAATCAAAGGCCGGTTCGTATTAGAGTCTTCTCTGTCTTGTTCACTGTCATTGCAAGCTGCAAAGCACCTGTAACAGAAAGTTTTAGTATAGGCAGGTGTATTCTGTCTTAACTGCGCCTATTATGGCTGTCACTGCAAGCTGCAAAGTACGTGTAACAGAAGGGTTTATTGTCGAATAGTGAAATCTGATTTAATTCCGCTTATTTTGGCAGTTTATGAAAACTGAATAAATCCCGCAAGGAAGAAGCTCGTATGGAGCACTGCAGTTTCTGAATGTCTTCTCTTATACCGCTTGCACTGCCAAAAACGACTTCTAGAACTCTCAGTATAGGCTTGTGACCTGTAAGATCACCATGGCTATTAAGGCGTCACTACCGAATTTTAGAGATTTAAGCACAAGTAACAAAGGGAACCTGCTACCACAATCAAAGCCTCGCACGTGTTACAGTCTTCTCTGTCTTCTTCACTGTCATTGCAAGCTTCAAAGCACGTGTAACAGAACGTTTTAGAATATGCCGGTGTATTCCACGTGACTGTGCCATTTAACGCGCTTCAGGATAATCCAAAAACTCCTGCAGGGAAGATGCTAGCATGGATTGCTGGCTGCTTTTTAATGTGTTCTCTTTTACCGCTTTCTCTGCAAAATACGACTTCTAGAACTGTCAGTATAGGCTTGTGACCTGCAAGATCACCATGGCTATCAAGGCGTGAACTACCGAATTTTAGACATGTAAGCACAAGAACCGAAGAGAACCAGCTGCTACGATCAAATGCTGCTTCTTGCTAGAGTCTTCACCGGCACCGTTGTCACTGCAAGTTGCACAGCACGACTGACAGAACTGTTTACTATAGGACAGTGAAATAAAACTGAACAATGAGTATTAAGGCGTTGTCGGAAAACTAAATGAACCCCGGAGAGAATTCGCTAGGACGGAATGCTGCTGTTTTGGAATGACTTCTATTTTAATGCTTTCTCTACAGGATACGAATTATAGGACTGTCACTCATGGTCTGAGAACTGTGATATCACCAGGGCTCTGACAGTCTCACTTCAAAATTCTAAGACATTTAAAAACACGCTTTAAAAAGCACGTGTCAACAGAACGTTTTACACTAGGCTACTGTATTCTGTCTCTACTGCGCCTATTATAGCTGACACTGCAAGCTGCAAAGTACGTGTAACAGAAAGCTTTAGTATAGGATAGTGAAATCTGACTTAATTCGGCATATTTTGGCAGTTTAGGAACACTGAATAAATCCCGCAAGGAAGAAGCTGGTATGGAGTACTGCAGTTTCTGAACGTCTTCTCTTATACTTCTTTCACTGCCAAACATGACTTCTAGAACTCTCAGTATATGTTTGTGATCTGTAAGATGACCATGGCCATTAAGGCGTCACTACCGAATTTTAGAGATTTAAGCACAAGTAACAAAGGGAACCTGCTAGCACAATGAAAGGCTCGCAGGTGTTAGAGTCTTCTCTGTCTTGTTCACTGTCATTGCAAGCTGCAAAGCACCTGTAACAAAAAGTTTTAGTATAGGCTGTCTTAACTGCGCCTATTATGGCTGTCACTGCAAGCTGCAAAGTACATGTAACAGAAGGGTTTAGTATAGGATCGTGAAATCTGACTTAATTCGGCATATTTTGGCAGTTTATGAAAACTGAATAAATCCAGCAAGGAAGAAGCTCGTATGGAGCACTGCAGTTTCTGAATGTCTTCTCTTATACCGCTTGCACTGCCAAAAACGACTTCTAGAACTCTCAGTATAGGCTTGTGACCTGTAAGATCACCATGGCTATTAAGGCGTCACTACCGAATTTTAGAGATTTAAGCACAAGTAACAAAGGGAACCTGCTACCACAATCAAAGCCTCGCACGTGTTAGAGTCTTCTCTGCCTTGTTCACTGTCATTGCAAGCTGCAAAGCACCTGTAACAGAAAGTTTTAGTATAGGCAGGTGTATTCTGTCTTAACTGCGTCTATTAAGGCTGTCACTGCAAGCTGCAAAGTACGTGTAACAGAAGGGTTTATTGTCGAATAGTGAAATCTGATTTAATTCCGCTTATTTTGGCAGTTTATGAAAACTGAATAAATCCCGCAAGGAAGAAGCTCGTATGGAGCACTGCAGTTTCTGAATGTCTTCTCTTATACCGCTTGCACTGCCAAAAACGACTTCTAGAACTCTCAGTATAGGCTTGTGACCTGTAAGATCACCATGGCTATTAAGGCGTCACTGCCGAATTTTAGAGATTTAAGCACAAGTAACAAAGGGAACCTGCTACCACAATCAAAGCCTCGCACGTGTTACAGTCTTCTCTGTCTTCTTCACTGTCATTGCAAGGTTCAAAGCACGTGTAACAGAACGTTTTAGAATATGCTGTTGTATTCCACGTGACTATGTCATTTAACGCGCTTCAGCATAATCCAAAAACTCCTGCAGGGAAGATGCTAGCATGGATTGCTGGCTGCTTTTTAATATGTTCTCTTTTACCGCTTTCTCTGCAAAATACGACTTCTAGAACTGTCAGTATAGGCTTGTGACCTGCAAGATCACCATGGCTATCAAGGCGTGAACTACCGAATTTTAGACATGTAAGCACAAGAACCGAAGAGAACCAGCTGCTACGATCAAATGCTGCTTCTTGCTAGAGTCTTCACCGGCACCGTTGTCACTGCAAGTTGCACAGCACGACTGACAGAACTGTTTACTATAGGACAGTGAAATAAAACTGAACAATGAGTATTAAGGCGTTGTCGGAAAACTAAATGAACCCCGGAGAGAATTCGCTAGGACGGAATGCTGCTGTTTTGGAATGACTTCTATTTTAATGCTTTCTCTACAGGATACGAATTATAGGACTGTCACTCATGGTCTGAGAACTGTGATATCACCAGGGCTCTTACAGTCTCACTTCAAAATTCTAAGAGCTTTAAAAACACGCTTTAAAAAGCACGTGTCAACAGAACGTTTTACACTAGGCTACTGTATTCTGTCTCTACTGCGCCTATTATAGCTGACACTGCAAGCTGCAAAGTACGTGTAACAGAAAGCTTTAGTATAGGATAGTGAAATCTGACTTAATTCCGCTTATTTTGGCAGTTTAGGAAAACTGAATAAATCCCGCAAGGAAGAAGCTGGTATGGAGTACTGCAGTTTCTGAACGTCTTCTCTTATACTTCTTTCACTGCCAAACATGACTTCTAGAACTCTCAGTATATGTTTGTGATCTGTAAGATCACCATGGCCATTAAGGCGTCACTACCGAATTTTAGAGATTTAAGCACAAGTAACAAAGGGAACCTGCTAGCACAATGAAAGGCTCGCAGGTGTTAGAGTCTTCTCTGTCTTGTTCACTGTCATTGCAAGCTGCAAAGTACCTGTAACAAAAAGTTTTAGTATAGGCAGGTGTATTCTGTCTTAACTGCGCCTATTATGCCTGTCACTGCAAGCTGCAAAGTACGTGTAACAGAAGGGTTTATTGTCGAATAGTGAAATCTGATTTAATTCCGCTTATTTTGGCAGTTTATGAAAACTGAATAAATCCCGCAAGGAAGAAGCTCGTATGCAGCACTGCAGTTTCTGAATGTCTTCTCTTATACCGCTTTCACTGCCAAAAACGACTTCTAGAACTCTCAGTATAGGCTTGTGACCTCTAAGATCACCATGGCTATTAAGGCGTCACTACCGAATTTTAGAGATTTAAGCACAAGTAACAAAGGGAACCTGCTACCACAATCAAAGTCTATTTTGAGTTACAGTCTTCTCTGTCTTCTTCACTGTCATTGCAAGCTTCAAAGCACGTGTAACAGAACGTTTTAGAATATGCCGGTGTATTCCACGTGACTGTGCCATTTAACGCGCTTCAGGATAATCCAAAAACTCCTGCAGGGAAGATGCTAGCATGGATTGCTGGCTGCTTTTTAATGTGTTCTCTTTTACCGCTTTCTCTGCAAAATACGACTTCTAGAACTGTCAGTATAGGCTTGTGACCTGCAAGATCACCATGGCTATCAAGGCGTGAACTACCGAATTTTAGACATGTAAGCACAAGAACCGAAGAGAACCAGCTGCTACGATCAAATGCTGCTTCTTGCTAGAGTCTTCACCGGCACCGTTGTCACTGCAAGTTGCACAGCACGACTGACAGAACTGTTTACTATAGGACAGTGAAATAAAACTGAACAATGAGTATTAAGGCGTTGTCGGAAAACTAAATGAACCCCGGAGAGAATTCGCTAGGACGGAATGCTGCTGTTTTGGAATGACTTCTATTTTAATGCTTTCTCTACAGGATACGAATTATAGGACTGTCACTCATGGTCTGAGAACTGTGATATCACCAGGGCTCTTACAGTCTCACTTCAAAATTCTAAGAGCTTTAAAAACACGCTTTAAAAAGCACGTGTCAACAGAACGTTTTACACTAGGCTACTGTATTCTGTCTCTACTGCGCCTATTATAGCTGACACTGCAAGCTGCAAAGTACGTGTAACAGAAAGCTTTAGTATAGGATAGTGAAATCTGACTTAATTCGGCATATTTTGGCAGTTTAGGAAAACTGAATAAATCCCGCAAGGAAGAAGCTGGTATGGAGTACTGCAGTTTCTGAACGTCTTCTCTTATACTTCTTTCACTGCCAAACATGACCTCTAGAACTCTCAGTATAGGTTTGTGAGCTCTAAGATGACCATGGCCATTAAGGCGTCACTACCGAATTTTAGAGATTTAAGCACAAGTAACAAAGGGAACCTGCTAGCACAATCAAAGCCTCGCACGTGTTAGAGTCTTCTCTGCCTTGTTCACTGTCATTGCAAGCTGCAAAGCACCTGTAACAGAAAGTTTTAGTATAGGCTGTCTTAACTGCGCCTATTATGGCTGTCACTGCAAGCTGCAAAGTACATGTAACAGAAGGGTTTAGTATAGGATAGTGAAATCTGACTTAACTCTTCCTATTATGTCTGTTTGTGAAAACTGAATAAATCCCACAAGGAAGAAGCTCGTATGGGGTACTACAGTTTCTGAATATCTTCTCTTATACCTGTTTCAGTGCCAAACACGACTTCCAGAACGGACAGTAGAGACATCTGATCTGTAAGAGCACCATGGCTATTAAGGCGTCACTACCAAATTTTAGACATTTAAGACATGTAAGAAAGGCAACCTGCTACCACAATCAATGGCCGGTTCGTATTAGAGTCTTCTCTGTCTTGTTCACTGTCATTGCAAGCTGCAAAGCACATGTAACAGAAAGTTTTAGTATAGGCTGGTGTATTCTGTCTTAACTGCGCCTATTATGCCTGTCACTGCAAGCTGCAAAGTACATGTAACAGAAGGGTTTAGTATAGGATAGTGAAATCTGACTTAATTCGGCATATTTTGGCAGTTAAGAAAACTGAATAAATCCCGCAAGGAAGAAGCTCGTATGGAGCACTGCAGTTTCTGAATGTCTTCTCTTATACCGCTTGCACTGCCAAAAACGACTTCTAGAACTCTCAGTATAGGCTTGTGACCTGTAAGATCACCATGGCTATTAAGGCGTCACTACCGAATTTTAGAGATTTAAGCACAAGTAACAAAGGGAACCTGCTACCACAATCAAAGCCTCGCACGTGTTACAGTCTTCTCTGTCTTCTTCACTGTCATTGCAAGGTTCAAAGCACGTGTAACAGAACGTTTTAGAATATGCCGGTGTATTCCACGTGACTGTGCCATTTAACGCGCTTCAGGATAATCCAAAAACTCCTGCAGGGAAGATGCTAGCATGGATTGCTGGCTGCTTTTTAATGTGTTCTCTTTTACCGCTTTCTCTGCAAAATACGACTTCTAGAACTGTCAGTATAGGCTTGTGACCTGCAAGATCACCATGGCTATCAAGGCGTGAACTACCGAATTTTAGACATGTAAGCACAAGAACCGAACAGAACCAGCTGCTACGATCAAATGCTGCTTCTTGCTAGAGTCTTCACCGGCACCGTTGTCACTGCAAGTTGCACAGCACGACTGACAGAACTGTTTACTATAGGACAGTGAAATAAAACTGAACAATGAGTATTAAGGCGTTGTCTGAAAACTAAATGAACCCCGGAGAGAATTCGCTAGGACGGAATGCTGCTGTTTTGTAATGACTTCTATTTTATTGCTTTCTCTACAGGATACGAATTATAGGACTGTCACTCATGGTCTGAGAACTGTGATATCACCAGGGCTCTTACAGTCTCACTTCAAAATTCTAAGAGCTTTGAAAACACGCTTTAAAAAGCACGTGTCAACAGAACGTTTTACACTAGGCTACTGTATTCTGTCTTTACTGCGCCTATTATAGCTGACACTGCAAGCTGCAAAGTACGTGTAACAGAAAGCTTTAGTATAGGATAGTGAAATCTGACTTAATTCGGCATATTTTGGCAGTTTAGGAAAACTGAATAAATCCCGCAAGGAAAAAGCTGGTATGGAGTACAGCAGTTTCTGAACGTCTTCTCTTATACTTCTTTCACTGCCAAACTTCACTTCTAGAATTCTCAGTATAGGTTTGTGATCTGTAAGATGACCATGGCCATTAAGGCGTCACTACCGAATTTTAGAGATTTAAGCACAAGTAACAAAGGGAACCTGCTAGCACAATCAAAGCCTCGCACGTGTTAGAGTCTTCTCTGCCTTGTTCACTGTCATTGCAAGCTGCAAAGCACCTGTAACAGAAAGTTTTAGTATAGGCTGTCTTAACTGCGCCTATTATGGCTGTCACTGCAAGCTGCAAAGTACATTTAACAGAAGGGTTTAGCATAGGATAGTGAAATCTGACTTAACTCTGCCTATTATGTCTGTTTATGAAAACTGAATAAATCCCACAAGGAAGAAGCTCGTATGGGGTACTACAGTTTCTGAATATCTTCTCTTATACCTGTTTCAGTGCCAAACACGACTTCCAGAACGGATAGTAGAGACATCTGATCTGTAAGAGCACCATGGCTATTAAGGCGTCACTACCAAATTTTAGACATTTAAGACATGTAAGAAAGGCAACCTGCTACCACAATCAAAGGCCGGTTCGTATTAGAGTCTTCTCTGTCTTGTTCACTGTCATTGCAAGCTGCAAAGCACATGTAACAGAAAGTTTTAGTATAGGCAGGTGTATTCTGTCTTAACTGCGCCTATTATGCCTGTCACTGCAAGCTGCAAAGTACGTGTAACAGAAGGGTTTAGTATAGGATAGTGAAATCTGACTTAATTCGGCATATTTTGGCAGTTAAGAAAACTGAATAAATCCCGCAAGGAAGAAGCTCGTATGGAGCACTGCAGTTTCTGAATGTCTTCTCTTATACCGCTTGCACTGCCAAAAACGACTTCTAGAACTCTCAGTATAGGCTTGTGACCTGTAAGATCACCATGGTTATTAAGGCATCACTACCGAATTTTAGAGATTTAAGCACAAGTAACAAAGGGAACCTGCTACCACAATCAAAGCCTCGCACGTGTTACAGTCTTCTCTGTCTTCTTCACTGTCATTGCAAGGTTCAAAGCACGTGTAACAGAACGTTTTAGAATATGCCGGTGTATTCCACGTGACTGTGCCATTTAACGCGCTTCAGGATAATCCAAAAACTCCTGCAGGGAAGATGCTAGCATGGATTGCTGGCTGCTTTTTAATGTGTTCTCTTTTACCGCTTTCTCTGCAAAATACGACTTCTAGAACTGTCAGTATAGGCTTGTGACCTGCAAGATCACCATGGCTATCAAGGCGTGAACTACCGAATTTTAGACATGTAAGCACAAGAACCGAAGAGAACCAGCTGCTACGATCAAATGCTGCTTCTTGCTAGAGTCTTCACCGGCACCGTTGTCACTGCAAGTTGCACAGCACGACTGACAGAACTGTTTACTATAGGACAGTGAAATAAAACTGAACAATGAGTATTAAGGCGTTGTCGGAAAACTAATTGAACCCCGGAGAGAATTCGCTAAGACGGAATGCTGCTGTTTTGGAATGACTTCTATTTTAATGCTTTCTCTACAGGATACGAATTATAGGACTGTCATCATGGTCTGAGAACTGTGATATCACCAGGGCTCTTACAGTCTCACTTCAAAATTCTAAGAGCTTTGAAAACACGCTTTAAAAAGCACGTGTCAACAGAACGTTTTACACTAGGCTACTGTATTCTGTCTCTACTGCGCCTATTATAGCTGACACTGCAAGCTGCAAAGTACGTGTAACAGAAAGCTTTAGTATAGGATAGTGAAATCTGACTTAATTCGGCATATTTTGGCAGTTTAGGAAAACTGAATAAATCCCGCAAGGAAGAAGCTCGTATGGAGTACTGCAGTTTCTGAACGTCTTCTCTTATACTTCTTTCACTGCCAAACTTGACTTCTAGAACTCTCAGTATAGGTTTGTGATCTGTAAGATCACCATGGCCATTAAGGCGTCACTACCGAATTTTAGAGATTTAAGCACAAGTAACAAAGGGAACCTGCTAGCACAATGAAAGGCTCGCAGGTGTTAGAGTCTTCTCTGTCTTGTTCACTGTCATTGCAAGCTGCAAAGCACCTGTAACAAAAAGTTTTAGTATAGGCAGGTGTATTCTGTCTTAACTGCGCCTATTATGGCTGTCACTGCAAGCTGCAAAGTACATGTAACAGAAGGGTTTAGTATAGGATAGTGAAATCTGACTTAATTCCGCATATTTTGGCAGTTAAGAAAACTGAATAAATCCCGCAAGGAAGAAGCTCGTATGGAGCACTGCAGTTTCTGAATGTCTTCTCTTATACCGCTTGCACTGCCAAAAACGACTTCTAGAACTCTCAGTATAGGCTTGTGACCTGTAAGATCACCATGGTTATTAAGGCGTCACTACCGAATTTTAGAGATTTAAGCACAAGTAACAAAGGGAACCTGCTACCACAATCAAAGCCTCGCACGTGTTAGAGTCTTCTCTGCCTTGTTCACTGTCATTGCAAGCTGCAAAGCACCTGTAACAGAAAGTTTTAGTATAGGCAGGTGTATTCTGTCTTAACTGCGCCTATTATGCCTGTCACTGCAAGCTGCAAAGTACATGTAACAGAAGGGTTTAGCATAGGATAGTGAAATCTGACTTAACTCTGCCTATTATGTCTGTTTATGAAAACTGAATAAATCCCACAAGGAAGAAGCTCGTATGGGGTACTACAGTTTCTGAATATCTTCTCTTATACCTGTTTCAGTGCCAAACACGACTTCCAGAACGGACAGTAGAGACATCTGATCTGTAAGAGCACCATGGCTATTAAGGCGTCACTACCAAATTTTAGACATTTAAGACATGTAAGAAAGGCAACCTGCTACCACAATCAAAGGCCGGTTCGTATTAGAGTCTTCTCTGTCTTGTTCACTGTCATTGCAAGCTGCAAAGCACCTGTAACAGAAAGTTTTAGTATAGGCAGGTGTATTCTGTCTTAACTGCGCCTATTATGGCTGTCACTGCAAGCTGCAAAGTACGTGTAACAGAAGGGTTTATTGTCGAATAGTGAAATCTGATTTAATTCCGCTTATTTTGGCAGTTTATGAAAACTGAATAAATCCCGCAAGGAAGAAGCTCGTATGGAGCACTGCAGTTTCTGAATGTCTTCTCTTATACCGCTTGCACTGCCAAAAACGACTTCTAGAACTCTCAGTATAGGCTTGTGACCTGTAAGATCACCATGGCTATTAAGGCGTCACTACCGAATTTTAGAGATTTAAGCACAAGTAACAAAGGGAACCTGCTACCACAATCAAAGCCTCGCACGTGTTACAGTCTTCTCTGTCTTCTTCACTGTCATTGCAAGCTTCAAAGCACGTGTAACAGAACGTTTTAGAATATGCCGGTGTATTCCACGTGACTGTGCCATTTAACGCGCTTCAGGATAATCCAAAAACTCCTGCAGGGAAGATGCTAGCATGGATTGCTGGCTGCTTTTTAATGTGTTCTCTTTTACCGCTTTCTCTGCAAAATACGACTTCTAGAACTGTCAATATAGGCTTGTGACCTGCAAGATCACCATGGCTATCAAGGCGTGAACTACCGAATTTTAGACATGTAAGCACAAGAACCGAAGAGAACCAGCTGCTACGATCAAATGCTGCTTCTTGCTAGAGTCTTCACCGGCACCGTTGTCACTGCAAGTTGCACAGCACGACTGACAGAACTGTTTACTATAGGACAGTGAAATAAAACTGAACAATGAGTATTAAGGCGTTGTCGGAAAACTAAATGAACCCCGGAGAGAATTCGCTAGGACGGAATGCTGCTGTTTTGGAATGACTTCTATTTTAATGCTTTCTCTACAGGATACGAATTATAGGACTGTCACTCATGGTCTGAGAACTGTGATATCACCAGGGCTCTGACAGTCTCACTTCAAAATTCTAAGACATTTAAAAACACGCTTTAAAAAGCACGTGTCAACAGAACGTTTTACACTAGGCTACTGTATTCTGTCTCTACTGCGCCTATTATAGCTGACACTGCAAGCTGCAAAGTACGTGTAACAGAAAGCTTTAGTATAGGATAGTGAAATCTGACTTAATTCGGCATATTTTGGCAGTTTAGGAACACTGAATAAATCCCGCAAGGAAGAAGCTGGTATGGAGTACTGCAGTTTCTGAACGTCTTCTCTTATACTTCTTTCACTGCCAAACATGACTTCTAGAACTCTCAGTATAGGTTTGTGATCTGTAAGATGACCATGGCCATTAAGGCGTCACTACCGAATTTTAGAGATTTAAGCACAAGTAACAAAGGGAACCTGCTAGCACAATGAAAGGCTCGCAGGTGTTAGAGTCTTCTCTGTCTTGTTCACTGTCATTGCAAGCTGCAAAGCACCTGTAACAAAAAGTTTTAGTATAGGCTGTCTTAACTGCGCCTATTATGGCTGTCACTGCAAGCTGCAAAGTACATGTAACAGAAGGGTTTAGTATAGGATCGTGAAATCTGACTTAATTCGGCATATTTTGGCAGTTTATGAAAACTGAATAAATCCAGCAAGGAAGAAGCTCGTATGGAGCACTGCAGTTTCTGAATGTCTTCTCTTATACCGCTTGCACTGCCAAAAACGACTTCTAGAACTCTCAGTATAGGCTTGTGACCTGTAAGATCACCATGGCTATTAAGGCGTCACTACCGAATTTTAGAGATTTAAGCACAAGTAACAAAGGGAACCTGCTACCACAATCAAAGCCTCGCACGTGTTAGAGTCTTCTCTGCCTTGTTCACTGTCATTGCAAGCTGCAAAGCACCTGTAACAGAAAGTTTTAGTATAGGCAGGTGTATTCTGTCTTAACTGCGTCTATTAAGGCTGTCACTGCAAGCTGCAAAGTACGTGTAACAGAAGGGTTTATTGTCGAATAGTGAAATCTGATTTAATTCCGCTTATTTTGGCAGTTTATGAAAACTGAATAAATCCCGCAAGGAAGAAGCTCGTATGGAGCACTGCAGTTTCTGAATGTCTTCTCTTATACCGCTTGCACTGCCAAAAACGACTTCTAGAACTCTCAGTATAGGCTTGTGACCTGTAAGATCACCATGGCTATTAAGGCGTCACTACCGAATTTTAGAGATTTAAGCACAAGTAACAAAGGGAACCTGCTACCACAATCAAAGCCTCGCACGTGTTAGAGTCTTCTCTGTCTTCTTCACTGTCATTGCAAGGTTCAAAGCACGTGTAACAGAACGTTTTAGAATATGCTGTTGTATTCCACGTGACTATGTCATTTAACGCGCTTCAGCATAATCCAAAAACTCCTGCAGGTAAGATGCTAGCATGGATTGCTGGCTGCTTTTTAATATGTTCTCTTTTACCGCTTTCTCTGCAAAATACGACTTCTAGAACTGTCAGTATAGGCTTGTGACCTGCAATATCACCATGGCTATCAAGGCGTGAACTACCGAATTTTAGACATGTAAGCACAAGAACCGAAGAGAACCAGCTGCTACGATCAAATGCTGCTTCTTGCTAGAGTCTTCACCGGCACCGTTGTCACTGCAAGTTGCACAGCACGACTGACAGAACTGTTTACTATAGGACAGTGAAATAAAACTGAACAATGAGTATTAAGGCGTTGTCGGAAAACTAAATGAACCCCGGAGAGAATTCGCTAGGACGGAATGCTGCTGTTTTGGAATGACTTCTATTTTAATGCTTTCTCTACAGGATACGAATTATAGGACTGTCACTCATGGTCTGAGAACTGTGATATCACCAGGGCTCTTACAGTCTCACTTCAAAATTCTAAGAGCTTTGAAAACACGCTTTAAAAAGCACGTGTCAACAGAACGTTTTACACTAGGCTACTGTATTCTGTCTCTACTGCGCCTATTATAGCTGACACTGCAAGCTGCAAAGTACGTGTAACAGAAAGCTTTAGTATAGGATAGTGAAATCTGACTTAATTCGGCATATTTTGGCAGTTTAGGAAAACTGAATAAATCCCGCAAGGAAGAAGCTGGTATGGAGTACTGCAGTTTCTGAACGTCTTCTCTTATACTTCTTTCACTGCCAAACATGACTTCTAGAACTCTCAGTATATGTTTGTGATCTGTAAGATCACCATGGCCATTAAGGCGTCACTACCGAATTTTAGAGATTTAAGCACAAGTAACAAAGGGAACCTGCTAGCACAATGAAAGGCTCGCAGGTGTTAGAGTCTTCTCTGTCTTGTTCACTGTCATTGCAAGCTGCAAAGTACCTGTAACAAAAAGTTTTAGTATAGGCAGGTGTATTCTGTCTTAACTGCGCCTATTATGGCTGTCACTGCAAGCTGCAAAGTACGTGTAACAGAAGGGTTTATTGTCGAATAGTGAAATCTGATTTAATTCCGCTTATTTTGGCAGTTTATGAAAACTGAATAAATCCCGCAAGGAAGAAGCTCGTATGCAGCACTGCAGTTTCTGAATGTCTTCTCTTATACCGCTTTCACTGCCAAAAACGACTTCTAGAACTCTCAGTATAGGCTTGTGACCTCTAAGATCACCATGGCTATTAAGGCGTCACTACCGAATTTTAGAGATTTAAGCACAAGTAACAAAGGGAACCTGCTACCACAATCAAAGCCTCGCACGTGTTACAGTCTTCTCTGTCTTCTTCACTGTCATTGCAAGGTTCAAAGCACGTGTAACAGAACGTTTTAGAATATGCCGGTGTATTCCACGTGACTGTGCCATTTAACGCGCTTCAGGATAATCCAAAAACTCCTGCAGGGAAGATGTTAGCATGGATTGCTGGCTGCTTTTTAATGTGTTCTCTTTTACCGCTTTCTCTGCAAAATACAACTTCTAGAACTGTCAGTATAGGCTTGTGACCTGCAAGATCACCATGGCTATCAAGGCGTGAACTACCGAATTTTAGACATGTAAGCACAAGAACCGAACAGAACCAGCTGCTACGATCAAATGCTGCTTCTTGCTAGAGTCTTCACCGGCACCGTTGTTACTGCAAGTTGCACAGCACGACTGACAGAACTGTTTACTATAGGACAGTGAAATAAAACTGAACAATGAGTATTAAGGCGTTGTCGGAAAACTAATTGAACCCCGGAGAGAATTCGCTAAGACGGAATGCTGCTGTTTTGGAATGACTTCTATTTTAATGCTTTCTCTACAGGATACGAATTATAGGACTGTCATCATGGTCTGAGAACTGTGATATCACCAGGGCTCTTACAGTCTCACTTCAAAATTCTAAGAGCTTTGAAAACACGCTTTAAAAAGCACGTGTCAACAGAACGTTTTACACTAGGCTACTGTATTCTGTCTCTACTGCGCCTATTATAGCTGACACTGCAAGCTGCAAAGTACGTGTAACAGAAAGCTTTAGTATAGGATAGTGAAATCTGACTTAATTCGGCATATTTTGGCAGTTTAGGAAAACTGAATAAATCCCGCAAGGAAGAAGCTGGTATGGAGTACTGCAGTTTCTGAACGTCTTCTCTTATACTTCTTTCACTGCCAAACTTGACTTCTAGAACTCTCAGTATAGGTTTGTGATCTGTAAGATCACCATGGCCATTAAGGCGTCACTACCGAATTTTAGAGATTTAAGCACAAGTAACAAAGGGAATCTGCTACCACAATCAAAGGCTCGCAGGTGTTAGAGTCTTCTCTGTCTTGTTCACTGTCATTGCAAGCTGCAAAGCACCTGTAACAAAAAGTTTTAGTATAGGCAGGTGTATTCTGTCTTAACTGCGCCTATTATGCCTGTCACTGCAAGCTGCAAAGTACATGTAACAGAAGGGTTTAGTATAGGATAGTGAAATCTGACTTAATTCGGCATATTTTGGCAGTTAAGAAAACTGAATAAATCCCGCAAGGAAGAAGCTCGTATGGAGCACTGCAGTTTCTGAATGTCTTCTCTTATACCGCTTGCACTGCCAAAAACGACTTCTAGAACTCTCAGTATAGGCTTGTGACCTGTAAGATCACCATGGTTATTAAGGCATCACTACCGAATTTTAGAGATTTAAGCACAAGTAACAAAGGGAACCTGCTACCACAATCAAAGCCTCGCACGTGTTACAGTCTTCTCTGTCTTCTTCACTGTCATTGCAAGGTTCAAAGCACGTGTAACAGAACGTTTTAGAATATGCCGGTGTATTCCACGTGACTGTGCCATTTAACGCGCTTCAGGATAATCCAAAAACTCCTGCAGGGAAGATGCTAGCATGGATTGCTGGCTGCTTTTTAATGTGTTCTCTTTTACCGCTTTCTCTGCAAAATACGACTTCTAGAACTGTCAGTATAGGCTTGTGACCTGCAAGATCACCATGGCTATCAAGGCGTGAACTACCGAATTTTAGACATGTAAGCACAAGAACCGAAGAGGACCAGCTGCTACGATCAAATGCTGCTTCTTGCTAGAGTCTTCACCGGCACCGTTGTCACTGCAAGTTGCACAGCACGACTGACAGAACTGTTTACTATAGGACAGTGAAATAAAACTGAACAATGAGTATTAAGGCGTTGTCGGAAAACTAATTGAACCCCGGAGAGAATTCGCTAAGACGGAATGCTGCTGTTTTGGAATGACTTCTATTTTAATGCTTTCTCTACAGGATACGAATTATAGGACTGTCATCATGGTCTGAGAACTGTGATATCCCCAGGGCTCTTACAGTCTCACTTCAAAATTCTAAGAGCTTTGAAAACACGCTTTAAAAAGCACGTGTCAACAGAACGTTTTACACTAGGCTACTGTATTCTGTCTCTACTGCGCCTATTATACCTGACACTGCAAGCTGCAAAGTACGTGTAACAGAAAGCTTTAGTATAGGATAGTGAAATCTGACTTAATTCGGCATATTTTGGCAGTTTAGGAAAACTGAATAAATCCCGCAAGGAAGAAGCTGGTATGGAGTACTGCAGTTTCTGAACGTCTTCTCTTATACTTCTTTCACTGCCAAACTTGACTTCTAGAACTCTCAGTATAGGTTTGTGATCTGTAAGATGACCATGGCCATTAAGGCGTCACTACCGAATTTTAGAGATTTAAGCACAAGTAACAAAGGGAATCTGCTACCACAATCAAAGGCTCGCAGGTGTTAGAGTCTTCTCTGTCTTGTTCACTGTCATTGCAAGCTGCAAAGCACCTGTAACAAAAAGTTTTAGTATAGGCAGGTGTATTCTGTCTTAACTGCGCCTATTATGCCTGTCACTGCAAGCTGCAAAGTACATGTAACAGAAGGGTTTAGTATAGGATAGTGAAATCTGACTTAATTCGGCATATTTTGGCAGTTAAGAAAACTGAATAAATCCCGCAAGGAAGAAGCTCGTATGGAGCACTGCAGTTTCTGAATGTCTTCTCTTATACCGCTTGCACTGCCAAAAACGACTTCTAGAACTCTCAGTATAGGCTTGTGACCTGTAAGATCACCATGGTTATTAAGGCATCACTACCGAATTTTAGAGATTTAAGCACAAGTAACAAAGGGAACCTGCTACCACAATCAAAGCCTCGCACGTGTTACAGTCTTCTCTGTCTTCTTCACTGTCATTGCAAGGTTCAAAGCACGTGTAACAGAACGTTTTAGAATATGCCGGTGTATTCCACGTGACTGTGCCATTTAACGCGCTTCAGGATAATCCAAAAACTCCTGCAGGGAAGATGCTAGCATGGATTGCTGGCTGCTTTTTAATGTGTTCTCTTTTACCGCTTTCTCTGCAAAATACGACTTCTAGAACTGTCAGTATAGGCTTGTGACCTGCAAGATCACCATGGCTATCAAGGCGTGAACTACCGAATTTTAGACATGTAAGCACAAGAACCGAAGAGAACCAGCTACTACGATCAAATGCTGCTTCTTGCTAGAGTCTTCACCGGCACCGTTGTCACTGCAAGTTGCACAGCACGACTGACAGAACTGTTTACTATAGGACAGTGAAATAAAACTGAACAATGAGTATTAAGGCGTTGTCGGAAAACTAATTGAACCCCGGAGAGAATTCGCTAAGACGGAATGCTGCTGTTTTGGAATGACTTCTATTTTAATGCTTTCTCTACAGGATACGAATTATAGGACTGTCATCATGGTCTGAGAACTGTGATATCACCAGGGCTCTTACAGTCTCACTTCAAAATTCTAAGAGCTTTGAAAACACGCTTTAAAAAGCACGTGTCAACAGAACGTTTTACACTAGGCTACTGTATTCTGTCTCTACTGCGCCTATTATAGCTGACACTGCAAGCTGCAAAGTACGTGTAACAGAAACCTTTAGTATAGGATAGTGAAATCTGACTTAATTCGGCATATTTTGGCAGTTTAGGAAAACTGAATAAATCCCGCAAGGAAGAAGCTCGTATGGAGTACTGCAGTTTCTGAACGTCTTCTCTTATACTTCTTTCACTGCCAAACATGACTTCTAGAACTCTCAGTATAGGTTTGTGATCTGTAAGATGACCACTGCCATTAAGGCGTCACTACCGAATTTTAGAGATTTAAGCACAAGTAACAAAGGGAACCTGCTAGCACAATGAAAGGCTCGCAGGTGTTAGAGTCTTCTCTGTCTTGTTCACTGTCATTGCAAGCTGCAAAGCACCTGTAACAAAAAGTTTTAGTATAGGCTGTCTTAACTGCGCCTATTATGCCTGTCACTGCAAGCTGCAAAGTACATGTAACAGAAGGGTTTAGTATAGGATAGTGAAATCTGACTTAATTCTGCTTTGGCAGTTTATGAAAACTGAACAAATCCCGCAAGGAAGAAGCTCGTATGCAGCACTGCAGTTTCTGAATGTCTTCTCTTATACCGCTTTCACTGCCAAAAACGACTTCTAGAACTCTCAGTATAGGCTTGTGATCTTTAAGATCACCATGGCTATTAAGGCGTCACTACCGAATTTTAGAGATTTAAGCACAAGTAACAAAGGGAACCTGCTACCACAATCAAAGTCTATTTTTAGTTACAGTCTTCTCTGTCTTCTTCACTGTCATTGCAAGGTTCAAAGCACGTGTAACAGAACGTTTTAGAATATGCCGGTGTATTCCACGTGACTATGCCATTTAACGCGCTTCAGGATAATCCAAAAACTCCTGCAGGGAAGATGTTAGCATGGATTGCTGGCTGCTTTTTAATGTGTTCTCTTTTACCGCTTTCTCTGCAAAATACAACTTCTAGAACTGTCAGTATAGGCTTGTGACCTGCAAGATCACCATGGCTATCAAGGCGTGAACTACCGAATTTTAGACATGTAAGCACAAGAACCGAACAGAACCAGCTGCTACGATCAAATGCTGCTTCTTGCTAGAGTCTTCACCGGCACCGTTGTCACTGCAAGTTGCACAGCACGACTGACAGAACTGTTTACTATAGGACAGTGAAATAAAACTGAACAATGAATATTAAGGCGTTGTCGGAAAACTAATTGAACCCCGGAGAGAATTCGCTAGGACGGAATGCTGCTGTTTTGGAATGACTTCTATTTTAATGCTTTCTCTACAGGATACGAATTATAGGACTGTCACTCATGGTCTGAGAACTGTGATATCACCAGGGCTCTTACAGTCTCACTTCAAAATTCTAAGAGCTTTAAAAACACGCTTTAAAAAGCACGTGTCAACAGAACGTTTTACACTAGGCTACTGTATTCTGTCTCTACTGCGCCTATTATAGCTGACACTGCAAGCTGCAAAGTACGTGTAACAGAAAGCTTTAGTATAGGATAGTGAAATCTGACTTAATTCGGCATATTTTGGCAGTTTAGGAAAACTGAATAAATCCCGCAAGGAAGAAGCTGGTATGGAGTACTGCAGTTTCTGAACGTCTTCTCTTATACTTCTTTCACTGCCAAACTTGACTTCTAGAAGTCTCAGTATAGGTTTGTGATCTGTAAGATCACCATGGCCATTAAGGCGTCACTACCGAATTTTAGAGATATAAGCACAAGTAACAAAGGGAACGTGCTAGCACAATGAAAGGCTCGCAGGTGTTAGAGTCTTCTCTGTCTTGTTCACTGTCATTGCAAGCTGCAAAGCACCTGTAACAGAAAGTTTTAGTATAGGCAGGTGTATTCTGTCTTAACTGCGCCTATTATGGCTGTCACTGCAAGCTGCAAGGTACGTGTAACAGAAGGGTTTATTGTCGAATAGTGAAATCTGATTTAATTCCGCTTATTTTGGCAGTTTATGAAAACTGAATAAATCCCGCAAGGAAGAAGCTCGTATGGAGCAATGCAGTTTCTGAATGTCTTCTCTTATACCGCTTTCACTGCCAAAAACGACTTCTAGAACTCTCAGTATAGGCTTGTGACCTGTAAGATCACGATGACTATTAAGGCGTCACTACCAAATTTTAGAGATTTAAGCACAAGTAACAAAGCGAACCTGCTACCACAATCAAAGCCTCGCACGTGTTACAGTCTTCTCTGTCTTCTTCACTGTCATTGCAAGGTTCAAAGCACGTGTAACAGAACGTTTTAGAATATGCTGGTGTATTCCACGTGACTGTGCCATTTAACGCGCTTCAGGATCATCCAAAACTCCTGCAGGGAAGATGCTAGCATGGAGTGCTGGCTGCTTTTTAATGTGTTCTCTTTTACCGCTTTCTCTGCAAAATACGACTTCTAGAACTGTCAGTATAGGCTTGTGACCTGCAAGATCACCATGGATATCAAGGCGTGAACTACCGAATTTTAGACATGTAAGCACAAGAACCGAAGAGAACCAGCTACTACGATCAAATGCTGCTTCTTGCTAGAGTCTTCACCGGCACCGTTGTCACTGCAAGTTGCACAGCACGACTGACAGAACTGTTTACTATAGGACAGTGAAATAAAACTGAACAATGAGTATTAAGGCGTTGTAGGAAAACTAAATGAACCCCGGAGAGAATTCGCTAGGACGGAATGCTGCTGTTTTGGAATGACTTCTATTTTAATGCTTTCTCTACAGGATACGAATTATAGGACTGTCATCATGGTCTGAGAACTGTGATATCACCAGGGCTCTTACAGTCTCACTTCAAAATTTTAAGAGCTTTAAAAACACGCTTTAAAAAGCACGTGTCAACAGAACGTTTTACACTAGGCTACTGTATTCTGTCTCTACTGCACCTATTATAGCTGACACTGCAAGCTGCAAAGTACGTGTAACAGAAAGCTTTAGTATAGGATAGTGAAATCTGACTTAATTCGGCATATTTTGGCAGTTTAGGAAAACTGAATAAATCCCGCAAGGAAGAAGCTGGTATGGAGTACTGCAGTTTCTGAACGTCTTCTCTTATACTTCTTTCACTGCCAAACATGACTTCTAGAACTCTCAGTATATGTTTGTGATCTGTAAGATCACCATGGCCATTAAGGCGTCACTACCGAATTTTAGAGATTTAAGCACAAGTAACAAAGGGAACGTGCTAGCACAATGAAAGGCTCGCAGGTGTTAGAGTCTTCTCTGTCTTGTTCACTGTCATTGCAAGCTGCAAAGCACCTGTAACAAAAAGTTTTAGTATAGGCTGTCTTAACTGCGCCTATTATGCCTGTCACTGCAAGCTGCAAAGTACATGTAACAGAAGGGTTTAGTATAGGATAGTGAAATCTGACTTAATTCCTCTTATTTTGGCAGTTAAGAAAACTGAATAAATCCCGCAAGGAAGAAGCTCGTATGGAGCACTGCGGTTTCTGGATGTCTTCTCTTATACCGCTTTCACTGCCAAAAACGACTTCTAGAACTCTCAGTATAGGCTTGTGACCTGTAAGATCACCCTGGCTATTAAGGCGTCACTGCCGAATTTTAGAGATTTAAGCACAAGTAACAAAGCGAACCTGCTACCACAATCAAAGTCTATTTCGAGTTACAGTCTTTGTCTTCTTCACTGTCATTGCAAGGTTCAAAGCACGTGTAACAGAACGTTTTAGAATATGCCGGTGTATTCCACGTGACTGTGCCATTTAACGCGCTTCAGGATAATCCAAAAACTCCTGCAGGGAAGATGCTAGCATGGAGTGCTGGCTGCTTTTTAATGTGTTCTCTTTTACCGCTTTCTCTGCAAAATACGACTTCTAGAACTGTCAGTATAGGCTTGTGACCTGCAATATCACCATGGCTATCAAGGCGTGAACTACCGAATTTTAGACATGTAAGCACAAGAACCGAAGAGAACCAGCTGCTACGATCAAATGCTGCTTCTTGCTAGAGTCTTCACCGGCACCATTGTCACTGCAAGTTGCACAGCACGACTGACAGAACTGTTTACTATAGGACAGTGAAATAAAACTGAACAATGAGTATTAAGGCGTTGTCGGAAAACTAATTGAACCCCGGAGAGAATTCGCTAGGACGGAATGCTGCTGTTTTGGAATGACTTCTATTTTAATGCTTTCTCTACAGGATACGAATTATAGGACTGTCACTCATGGTCTGAGAACTGTGATATCACCAGGGCTCTTACAGTCTCACTTCAAAATTCTAAGAGCTTTGAAAACACGCTTTAAAAAGCACGTGTCAACAGAACGTTTTACACTAGGCTACTGTATTCTGTCTCTACTGCGCCTATTATAGCTGACACTGCAAGCTGCAAAGTACGTGTAACAGAAAGCTTTAGTATAGGATAGTGAAATCTGACTTAATTCCGCTTATTTTGGCAGTTTAGGAAAACTGAATAAATCCCGCAAGGAAGAAGCTGGTATGGAGTACTGCAGTTTCTGAACGTCTTCTCTTATACTTCTTTCACTGCCAAACATGACTTCTAGAACTCTCAGTATAGGTTTGTGATCTGTAAGATGACCATGGCCATTAAGGCGTCACTACCGAATTTTAGAGATTTAAGCACAAGTAACAAAGGGAACGTGCTAGCACAATGAAAGGCTCGCAGGTGTTAGAGTCTTCTCTGTCTTGTTCACTGTCATTGCAAGCTGCAAAGCACCTGTAACAGAAAGTTTTAGTATAGGCAGGTGTATTCTGTCTTAACTGCGCCTATTATGGCTGTCACTGCAAGCTGCAAGGTACGTGTAACAGAAGGGTTTATTGTCGAATAGTGAAATCTGATTTAATTCCGCTTATTTTGGCAGTTTATGAAAACTGAATAAATCCCGCAAGGAAGAAGCTCGTATGGAGCAATGCAGTTTCTGAATGTCTTCTCTTATACCGCTTTCACTGCCAAAAACGACTTCTAGAACTCTCAGTATAGGCTTGTGACCTGTAAGATCACGATGACTATTAAGGCGTCACTACCAAATTTTAGAGATTTAAGCACAAGTAACAAAGCGAACCTGCTACCACAATCAAAGCCTCGCACGTGTTACAGTCTTCTCTGTCTTCTTCACTGTCATTGCAAGGTTCAAAGCACGTGTAACAGAACGTTTTAGAATATGCTGGTGTATTCCACGTGACTGTGCCATTTAACGCGCTTCAGGATCATCCAAAACTCCTGCAGGGAAGATGCTAGCATGGAGTGCTGGCTGCTTTTTAATGTGTTCTCTTTTACCGCTTTCTCTGCAAAATACGACTTCTAGAACTGTCAGTATAGGCTTGTGACCTGCAAGATCACCATGGATATCAAGGCGTGAACTACCGAATTTTAGACATGTAAGCACAAGAACCGAAGAGAACCAGCTACTACGATCAAATGCTGCTTCTTGCTAGAGTCTTCACCGGCACCGTTGTCACTGCAAGTTGCACAGCACGACTGACAGAACTGTTTACTATAGGACAGTGAAATAAAACTGAACAATGAGTATTAAGGCGTTGTAGGAAAACTAAATGAACCCCGGAGAGAATTCGCTAGGACGGAATGCTGCTGTTTTGGAATGACTTCTATTTTAATGCTTTCTCTACAGGATACGAATTATAGGACTGTCATCATGGTCTGAGAACTGTGATATCACCAGGGCTCTTACAGTCTCACTTCAAAATTTTAAGAGCTTTAAAAACACGCTTTAAAAAGCACGTGTCAACAGAACGTTTTACACTAGGCTACTGTATTCTGTCTCTACTGCACCTATTATAGCTGACACTGCAAGCTGCAAAGTACGTGTAACAGAAAGCTTTAGTATAGGATAGTGAAATCTGACTTAATTCGGCATATTTTGGCAGTTTAGGAAAACTGAATAAATCCCGCAAGGAAGAAGCTGGTATGGAGTACTGCAGTTTCTGAACGTCTTCTCTTATACTTCTTTCACTGCCAAACATGACTTCTAGAACTCTCAGTATATGTTTGTGATCTGTAAGATCACCATGGCCATTAAGGCGTCACTACCGAATTTTAGAGATTTAAGCACAAGTAACAAAGGGAACGTGCTAGCACAATGAAAGGCTCGCAGGTGTTAGAGTCTTCTCTGTCTTGTTCACTGTCATTGCAAGCTGCAAAGCACCTGTAACAAAAAGTTTTAGTATAGGCTGTCTTAACTGCGCCTATTATGCCTGTCACTGCAAGCTGCAAAGTACATGTAACAGAAGGGTTTAGTATAGGATAGTGAAATCTGACTTAATTCCTCTTATTTTGGCAGTTAAGAAAACTGAATAAATCCCGCAAGGAAGAAGCTCGTATGGAGCACTGCGGTTTCTGGATGTCTTCTCTTATACCGCTTTCACTGCCAAAAACGACTTCTAGAACTCTCAGTATAGGCTTGTGACCTGTAAGATCACCCTGGCTATTAAGGCGTCACTGCCGAATTTTAGAGATTTAAGCACAAGTAACAAAGCGAACCTGCTACCACAATCAAAGTCTATTTCGAGTTACAGTCTTTGTCTTCTTCACTGTCATTGCAAGGTTCAAAGCACGTGTAACAGAACGTTTTAGAATATGCCGGTGTATTCCACGTGACTGTGCCATTTAACGCGCTTCAGGATAATCCAAAAACTCCTGCAGGGAAGATGCTAGCATGGAGTGCTGGCTGCTTTTTAATGTGTTCTCTTTTACCGCTTTCTCTGCAAAATACGACTTCTAGAACTGTCAGTATAGGCTTGTGACCTGCAATATCACCATGGCTATCAAGGCGTGAACTACCGAATTTTAGACATGTAAGCACAAGAACCGAAGAGAACCAGCTGCTACGATCAAATGCTGCTTCTTGCTAGAGTCTTCACCGGCACCATTGTCACTGCAAGTTGCACAGCACGACTGACAGAACTGTTTACTATAGGACAGTGAAATAAAACTGAACAATGAGTATTAAGGCGTTGTCGGAAAACTAATTGAACCCCGGAGAGAATTCGCTAGGACGGAATGCTGCTGTTTTGGAATGACTTCTATTTTAATGCTTTCTCTACAGGATACGAATTATAGGACTGTCACTCATGGTCTGAGAACTGTGATATCACCAGGGCTCTTACAGTCTCACTTCAAAATTCTAAGAGCTTTGAAAACACGCTTTAAAAAGCACGTGTCAACAGAACGTTTTACACTAGGCTACTGTATTCTGTCTCTACTGCGCCTATTATAGCTGACACTGCAAGCTGCAAAGTACGTGTAACAGAAAGCTTTAGTATAGGATAGTGAAATCTGACTTAATTCCGCTTATTTTGGCAGTTTAGGAAAACTGAATAAATCCCGCAAGGAAGAAGCTGGTATGGAGTACTGCAGTTTCTGAACGTCTTCTCTTATACTTCTTTCACTGCCAAACATGACTTCTAGAACTCTCAGTATAGGTTTGTGATCTGTAAGATGACCATGGCCATTAAGGCGTCACTACCGAATTTTAGAGATTTAAGCACAAGTAACAAAGGGAACCTGCTACCACAATCAAAGCCTCGCACGTGTTAGGGTCTTCTCTGCCTTGTTCACTGTCATTGCAAGCTGCAAAGCACCTGTAACAAAAAGTTTCAGTATAGGCTGTCTTAACTGCGCCTATTATGGCTGTCACTGCAAGCTGCAAAGTACATGTAACAGAAGGGTTTAGTATAGGATAGTGAAATCTGACTTAACTCTGCCTATTATGTCTGTTTATGAAAACTGAATAAATCCCACAAGGAAGAAGCTCGTATGGGGTACTACAGTTTCTGAATATCTTCTCTTATACCTGTTTCAGTGCCAAACACGACTTCCAGAACGGACAGTAGAGACATCTGATCTGTAAGAGCACCATGGCTATTAAGGCGTCACTACCAAATTTTAGACATTTAAGACATGTAAGAAAGGCAACCTGCTACCACAATCAAAGGCCGGTTCGTATTAGAGTCTTCTCTGTCTTGTTCACTGTCATTGCAAGCTGCAAAGCACCTGTAACAGAAAGTTTTAGTATAGGCTGGTGTAGTCTGTCTTAACTGCGCCTATTATGGCTGTCACTGCAAGCTGCAAAGTACGTGTAACAGAAGGGTTTATTGTCGAATAGTGAAATCTGATTTAATTCCGCTTATTTTGGCAGTTTATGAAAACTGAATAAATCCCGCAAGGAAGAAGCTCGTATGGAGCACTGCAGTTTCTGAATGTCTTCTCTTATACCGCTTTCACTGCCAAAAATGACTTCTAGAACTCTCAGTATAGGCTTGTGACCTGTAAGATCACCATGGCTATTAAGGCGTCACTACCGAATTTTAGAGATTTAAGCACAAGTAACAAAGGGAACCTGCTACCACAATCAAAGTCTATTTCGAGTTACAGTCTTCTCTGTCTTCTTCACTGTCATTGCAAGGTTCAAAGCACATGTAACAGAACGTTTTAGAATATGCCGGTGTATTCCACGTGACTGTGCCATTTAACACGCTTCAGGATAATCCAAAAACTCCTGCAGGGAAGATGCTAGCATGGAGTGCTGGCTGCTTTTTAATGTGTTCTCTTTTACCGCTTTCTCTGCAAAATACGACTTCTAGAACTGTCAGTATAGGCTTGTGACCTGCAATATCACCATGGCTATCAAGGCGTGAACTACCGAATTTTAGATTTGTAAGCACAAGAACCGAAGAGAACCAGCTGCTACGATCAAATGCTGCTTCTTGCTAGAGTCTTCACCGGCACCATTGTCACTGCAAGTTGCACAGCACGACTGACAGAACTGTTTACTATAGGACAGTGAAATAAAACTGAACAATGAGTATTAAGGCGTTGTCGGAAAACTAATTGAACCCCGGAGAGAATTCGCTAGGACGGAATGCTGCTGTTTTGGAATGACTTCTATTTTAATGCTTTCTCTACAGGATACGAATTATAGGACTGTCACTCATGGTCTGAGAACTGTGATATCACCAGGGCTCTTACAGTCTCACTTCAAAATTCTAAGAGCTTTGAAAACACGCTTTAAAAAGCACGTGTCAACAGAACGTTTTACACTAGGCTACTGTATTCTGTCTCTACTGCGCCTATTATAGCTGACACTGCAAGCTGCAAAGTACGTGTAACAGAAAGCTTTAGTATAGGATAGTGAAATCTGACTTAATTCCGCTTATTTTGGCAGTTTAGGAAAACTGAATAAATCCCGCAAGGAAGAAGCTGGTATGGAGTACTGCAGTTTCTGAACGTCTTCTCTTATACTTCTTTCACTGCCAAACATGACTTCTAGAACTCTCAGTATAGGTTTGTGATCTGTAAGATCACCATGGCCATTAAGGCGTCACTACCGAATTTTAGAGATTTAAGCACAAGTAACAAAGGGAACGTGCTAGCACAATGAAAGGCTCGCAGGTGTTAGAGTCTTCTCTGTCTTGTTCACTGTCATTGCAAGCTGCAAAGCACCTGTAACAGAAAGTTTTAGTATAGGCTGTCTTAACTGCGCCTATTATGGCTGTCACTGCAAGCTGCAAAGTACATGTAACAGAAGGGTTTAGTATAGGATAGTGAAATCTGACTTAACTCTGCCTATTATGTCTGTTTATGAAAACTGAATAAATCCCACAAGGAAGAAGCTCGTATGGGGTACTACAGTTTCTGAATATCTTCTCTTATACCTGTTTCAGTGCCAAACACGACTTCCAGAACGGACAGTAGAGACATCTGATCTGTAAGAGCACCATGGCTATTAAGGCGTCACTACCAAATTTTAGACATTTAAGACATGTAAGAAAGGCAACCTGCTACCACAATCAAAGGCCGGTTCGTATTAGAGTCTTCTCTGTCTTGTTCACTGTCATTGCAAGCTGCAAAGCACCTGTAACAGAAAGTTTTAGTATAGGCAGGTGTATTCTGTCTTAACTGCGCCTATTATGGCTGTCACTGCAAGCTGCAAAGTACGTGTAACAGAAGGGTTTATTGTCGAATAGTGAAATCTGATTTAATTCCGCTTATTTTGGCAGTTTATGAAAACTGAATAAATCCCGCAAGGAAGAAGCTCGTATGGAGCACTGCAGTTTCTGAATGTCTTCTCTTATACCGCTTGCACTGCCAAAAACGACTTCTAGAACTCTCAGTATAGGCTTGTGACCTGTAAGATCACCATGGCTATTAAGGCGTCACTACCGAATTTTAGAGATTTAAGCACAAGTAACAAAGCGAACCTGCTACCACAATCAAAGCCTCGCACGTGTTACAGTCTTCTCTGTCTTCTTCACTGTCATTGCAAGGTTCAAAGCACGTGTAACAGAACGTTTTAGAATATGCCGGTGTATTCCACGTGACTGTGCCATTTAACGCGCTTCAGGATAATCCAAAAACTCCTGCAGGGAAGATGCTAGCATTGATTGCTGGCTGCTTTTTAATGTGTTCTCTTTTACCGCTTTCTCTGCAAAATACGACTTCTAGAACTGTCAGTATAGGCTTGTGACCTGCAAGATCACCATGGCTATCAAGGCGTGAACTACCGAATTTTAGACATGTAAGCACAAGAACCGAAGAGAACCAGCTGCTACGATCAAATGCTGCTTCTTGCTAGAGTCTTCACCGGCACCGTTGTCACTGCAAGTTGCACAGCACGACTGACAGAACTGTTTACTATAGGACAGTGAAATAAAACTGAACAATGAGTATTAAGGCGTTGTCGGAAAACTAAATGAACCCCGGAGAGAATTCGCTAGGACGGAATGCTGCTGTTTTGGAATGACTTCTATTTTAATGCTTTCTCTACAGCATACGAATTATAGGACTGTCATCATGGTCTGAGAACTGTGATATCACCAGGGCTCTTACAGTCTCACTTCAAAATTCTAAGAGCTTTAAAAACACGCTTTAAAAAGCACGTGTCAACAGAACGTTTTACACTAGGCTACTGTATTCTGTCTCTACTGCGCCTATTATAGCTGACACTGCAAGCTGCAAAGTACGTGTAACAGAAAGCTTTAGTATAGGATAGTGAAATCTGACTTAATTCCGCTTATTTTGGCAGTTTAGGAAAACTGAATAAATCCCGCAAGGAAGAAGCTGGTATGGAGTACTGCAGTTTCTGAACGTCTTCTCTTATACTTCTTTCACTGCCAAACATGACTTCTAGAACTCTCAGTATATGTTTGTGATCTGTAAGATGACCATGGCCATTAAGGCGTCACTACTGAATTTTAGAGATTTAAGCACAAGTAACAAAGGGAACGTGCTAGCACAATGAAAGGCTCGCAGGTGTTAGAGTCTTCTCTGTCTTGTTCACTGTCATTGCAAGCTGCAAAGCACCTGTAACAAAAAGTTTTAGTATAGGCTGTCTTAACTGCGCCTATTATGCCTGTCACTGCAAGCTGCAAAGTACATGTAACAGAAGGGTTTAGTATAGGATAGTGAAATCTGACTTAATTCGGCATATTTTGGCAGTTTAGGAAAACTGAATAAATCCCGCAAGGAAGAAGCTCGTATGCAGCACAGCAGTTTCTGAACGTCTTCTCTTATACCGCTTTCACTGCCAAAAACGACTTCTAGAACTCTCAGTATAGGCTTGTGATCTTTAAGATCACCATGGCTATTAAGGCGTCACTACTGAATTTTAGAGATTTAAGCACAAGTAACAAAGGGAACCTGCTACCACAATCAAAGCCTCGCACGTGTTAGAGTCTTCTCTGCCTTGTTCACTGTCATTGCAAGCTGCAAAGCACCTGTAACAGAAAGTTTTAGTATAGGCTGGTGTATTCTGTCTTAACTGCGCCTATTATGGCTTTCACTGCAAGCTGCAAAGTACATGTAACAGAAGGGTTTAGTATAGGATAGTGAAATCTGACTTAACTCTGCCTATTATGTCTGTTTATGAAAACTGAATAAATCCCACAAGGAAGAAGCTCGTATGGGGTACTACAGTTTCTGAATATCTTCTCTTATACCTGTTTCAGTGCCAAACACGACTTCCAGAACGGACAGTAGAGACATCTGATCTGTAAGAGCACCATGGCTATTAAGGCGTCACTACCAAATTTTAGACATTTAAGACATGTAAGAAAGGCAACCTGCTACCACAATCAAAGGCCGGTTCGTATTAGAGTCTTCTCTGTCTTGTTCACTGTCATTGCAAGCTGCAAAGCACCTGTAACAGAAAGTTTTAGTATAGGCAGGTGTATTCTGTCTTAACTGCGCCTATTATGCCTGTCACTGCAAGCTGCAAAGTACATGTAACAGAAGGGTTTATTGTCGAATAGTGAAATCTGATTTAATTCCGCTTATTTTGGCAGTTTATGAAAACTGAATAAATCCCGCAAGGAAGAAGCTCGTATGGAGCACTGCAGTTTCTGAATGTCTTCTCTTATACCGCTTTCACTGCCAAAAACGACTTCTAGAACTCTCAGTATAGGCTTGTCACCTGTAAGATCACCATGGCTATTAAGGCGTCACTACCGAATTTTAGAGATTTAAGCACAAGTAACAAAGGGAACCTGCTACCACAATCAAAGCCTCGCACGTGTTACAGTCTTCTCTGTCTTCTTCACTGTCATTGCAAGGTTCAAAGCACGTGTAACAGAACGTTTTAGAATATGCCGGTGTATTCCACGTGACTGTGCCATTTAACGCGCTTCAGGATAATCCAAAAACTCCTGCAGGGAAGATGCTAGCATTGATTGCTGGCTGCTTTTTAATGTGTTCTCTTTTACCGCTTTCTCTGCAAAATACGACTTCTAGAACTGTCAGTATAGGCTTGTGACCTGCAAGATCACCATGGCTATCAAGGCGTGAACTACCGAATTTTAGACATGTAAGCACAAGAACCGAAGAGAACCAGCTGCTACGATCAAATGCTGCTTCTTGCTAGAGTCTTCACCGGCACCGTTGTCACTGCAAGTTGCACAGCACGACTGACAGAACTGTTTACTATAGGACAGTGAAATAAAACTGAACAATGAGTATTAAGGCGTTGTCGGAAAACTAAATGAACCCCGGAGAGAATTCGCTAGGACGGAATGCTGCTGTTTTGGAATGACTTCTATTTTAATGCTTTCTCTACAGCATACGAATTATAGGACTGTCATCATGGTCTGAGAACTGTGATATCACCAGGGCTCTTACAGTCTCACTTCAAAATTCTAAGAGCTTTAAAAACACGCTTTAAAAAGCACGTGTCAACAGAACGTTTTACACTAGGCTACTGTATTCTGTCTCTACTGCGCCTATTATAGCTGACACTGCAAGCTGCAAAGTACGTGTAACAGAAAGCTTTAGTATAGGATAGTGAAATCTGACTTAATTCCGCTTATTTTGGCAGTTTAGGAAAACTGAATAAATCCCGCAAGGAAGAAGCTGGTATGGAGTACTGCAGTTTCTGAACGTCTTCTCTTATACTTCTTTCACTGCCAAACATGACTTCTAGAACTCTCAGTATATGTTTGTGATCTGTAAGATGACCATGGCCATTAAGGCGTCACTACTGAATTTTAGAGATTTAAGCACAAGTAACAAAGGGAACGTGCTAGCACAATGAAAGGCTCGCAGGTGTTAGAGTCTTCTCTGTCTTGTTCACTGTCATTGCAAGCTGCAAAGCACCTGTAACAAAAAGTTTTAGTATAGGCTGTCTTAACTGCGCCTATTATGCCTGTCACTGCAAGCTGCAAAGTACATGTAACAGAAGGGTTTAGTATAGGATAGTGAAATCTGACTTAATTCGGCATATTTTGGCAGTTTAGGAAAACTGAATAAATCCCGCAAGGAAGAAGCTCGTATGCAGCACAGCAGTTTCTGAACGTCTTCTCTTATACCGCTTTCACTGCCAAAAACGACTTCTAGAACTCTCAGTATAGGCTTGTGATCTTTAAGATCACCATGGCTATTAAGGCGTCACTACTGAATTTTAGAGATTTAAGCACAAGTAACAAAGGGAACCTGCTACCACAATCAAAGCCTCGCACGTGTTAGAGTCTTCTCTGCCTTGTTCACTGTCATTGCAAGCTGCAAAGCACCTGTAACAGAAAGTTTTAGTATAGGCTGGTGTATTCTGTCTTAACTGCGCCTATTATGGCTTTCACTGCAAGCTGCAAAGTACATGTAACAGAAGGGTTTAGTATAGGATAGTGAAATCTGACTTAACTCTGCCTATTATGTCTGTTTATGAAAACTGAATAAATCCCACAAGGAAGAAGCTCGTATGGGGTACTACAGTTTCTGAATATCTTCTCTTATACCTGTTTCAGTGCCAAACACGACTTCCAGAACGGACAGTAGAGACATCTGATCTGTAAGAGCACCATGGCTATTAAGGCGTCACTACCAAATTTTAGACATTTAAGACATGTAAGAAAGGCAACCTGCTACCACAATCAAAGGCCGGTTCGTATTAGAGTCTTCTCTGTCTTGTTCACTGTCATTGCAAGCTGCAAAGCACCTGTAACAGAAAGTTTTAGTATAGGCAGGTGTATTCTGTCTTAACTGCGCCTATTATGCCTGTCACTGCAAGCTGCAAAGTACATGTAACAGAAGGGTTTATTGTCGAATAGTGAAATCTGATTTAATTCCGCTTATTTTGGCAGTTTATGAAAACTGAATAAATCCCGCAAGGAAGAAGCTCGTATGGAGCACTGCAGTTTCTGAATGTCTTCTCTTATACCGCTTTCACTGCCAAAAACGACTTCTAGAACTCTCAGTATAGGCTTGTCACCTGTAAGATCACCATGGCTATTAAGGCGTCACTACCGAATTTTAGAGATTTAAGCACAAGTAACAAAGGGAACCTGCTACCACAATCAAAGCCTCGCACGTGTTACAGTCTTCTCTGTCTTCTTCACTGTCATTGCAAGGTTCAAAGCACGTGTAACAGAACGTTTTAGAATATGCCGGTGTATTCCACGTGACTGTGCCATTTAACGCGCTTCAGGATAATCCAAAAACTCCTGCAGGGAAGATGCTAGCATGGATTGCTGGCTGCTTTTTAATGTGTTCTCTTTTACCGCTTTCTCTGCAAAATACGACTTCTAGAACTGTCAGTATAGGCTTGTGACCTGCAAGATCACCATGGCTATCAAGGCGTGAACTACCGAATTTTAGACATGTAAGCACAAGAACCGAAGAGAACCAGCTGCTACGATCAAATGCTGCTTCTTGCTAGAGTCTTCACCGGCACCATTGTCACTGCAAGTTGCACAGCACGACTGACAGAACTGTTTACTATAGGACAGTGAAATAAAACTGAACAATGAGTATTAAGGCGTTGTCGGAAAACTAATTGAACCCCGGAGAGAATTCGCTAGGACGGAATGCTGCTGTTTTGGAATGACTTCTATTTTAATGCTTTCTCTACAGGATACGAATTATAGGACTGTCACTCATGGTCTGAGACTGTGATATCACCAGGGCTCTTACAGTCTCACTTCAAAATTCTAAGAGCTTTGAAAACACGCTTTAAAAAGCACGTGTCAACAGAACGTTTTACACTAGGCTACTGTATTCTGTCTCTACTGCGCCTATTATAGCTGACACTGCAAGCTGCAAAGTAAGTGTAACAGAAAGCTTTAGTATAGGATAGTGAAATCTGACTTAATTCGGCATATTTTGGCAGTTTAGGAAAACTGAATAAATCCCGCAAGGAAGAAGCTGGTATGGAGTACTGCAATTTCTGAACGTCTTCTCTTATACTTCTTTCACTGCCAAACATGACTTCTAGAACTCTCAGTATAGGTTTGTGATCTGTAAGATCACCATGGCCATTAAGGCGTCACTACCGAATTTTAGAGATTTAAGCACAAGTAACAAAGGGAACGTGCTAGCACAATGAAAGGCTCGCAGGTGTTAGAGTCTTCTCTGTCTTGTTCACTGTCATTGCAAGCTGCAAAGCACCTGTAACAAAAAGTTTTAGTATAGGCTGTCTTAACTGCTCCTATTATGCCTGTCACTGCATGCTGCAAAGTACATGTAACAGAAGGGTTTAGTATAGGATAGTGAAATCTGACTTAATTCGGCATATTTTGGCAGTTTAGGAAAACTGAATAAATCCCGCAAGGAAGAAGCTCGTATGCAGCACTGCAGTTTCTGAATGTCTTCTCTTATACCTGTTTCAGTGCCAAACACGACTTCCAGAACGGACAGTAGAGACATCTGATCTGTAAGAGCACCATGGCTATTAAGGCGTCACTACCAAATTTTAGACATTTAAGACATGTAAGAAAGGCAACCTGCTACCACAATCAAAGGCCGGTTCGTATTAGAGTCTTCTCTGTCTTGTTCACTGTCATTGCAAGCTGCAAAGCACCTGTAACAGAAAGTTTTAGTATAGGCAGGTGTATTCTGTCTTAACTGCGCCTATTATGGCTGTCACTGCAAGCTGCAAGGTACGTGTAACAGAAAGCTTTAGTATAGGATAGTGAAATCTGACTTAATTCGGCATATTTTGGCAGTTTAGGAAAACTGAATAAATCCCGCAAGGAAGAAGCTGGTATGGAGTACTGCAGTTTCTGAACGTCTTCTCTTATACTTCTTTCACTGCCAAACTTGACTTCTAGAACTCTCAGTATAGGTTTGTGATCTGTAAGATCACCATGGCCATTAAGGCGTCACTACCGAATTTTAGAGATTTAAGCACAAGTAACAAAGGGAACGTGCTAGCACAATGAAAGGCTCGCAGGTGTTAGAGTCTTCTCTGTCTTGTTCACTGTCATTGCAAGCTGCAAAGCACCTGTAACAGAAAGTTTTAGTATAGGCAGGTGTATTCTGTCTTAACTGCGCCTATTATGGCTGTCACTGCAAGCTGCAAGGTACGTGTAACAGAAGGGTTTATTGTCGAATAGTGAAATCTGATTTAATTCCGCTTATTTTGGCAGTTTATGAAAACTGAATAAATCCCGCAAGGAAGAAGCTCGTATGGAGCAATGCAGTTTCTGAATGTCTTCTCTTATACCGCTTTCACTGCCAAAAACGACTTCTAGAACTCTCAGTATAGGCTTGTGACCTGTAAGATCACCATGGCTATTAAGGCGTCACTACCAAATTTTAGAGATTTAAGCACAAGTAACAAAGCGAACCTGCTACCACAATCAAAGCCTCGCACGTGTTACAGTCTTCTCTGTCTTCTTCACTGTCATTGCAAGGTTCAAAGCACGTGTAACAGAACGTTTTAGAATATGCCGGTGTATTCCACGTGACTGTGCCATTTAACGCGCTTCAGGATCATCCAAAACTCCTGCAGGGAAGATGCTAGCATGGAGTGCTGGCTGCTTTTTAATGTGTTCTCTTTTACCGCTTTCTCTGCAAAATACGACTTCTAGAACTGTCAGTATAGGCTTGTGACCTGCAAGATCACCATGGATATCAAGGCGTGAACTACCGAATTTTAGACATGTAAGCACAAGAACCGAAGAGAACCAGCTACTACGATCAAATGCTGCTTCTTGCTAGAGTCTTCACCGGCACCGTTGTCACTGCAAGTTGCACAGCACGACTGACAGAACTGTTTACTATAGGACAGTGAAATAAAACTGAACAATGAGTATTAAGGCGTTGTAGGAAAACTAAATGAACCCCGGAGAGAATTCGCTAGGACGGAATGCTGCTGTTTTGGAATGACTTCTATTTTAATGCTTTCTCTACAGGATACGAATTATAGGACTGTCATCATGGTCTGAGAACTGTGATATCACCAGGGCTCTTACAGTCTCACTTCAAAATTTTAAGAGCTTTAAAAACACGCTTTAAAAAGCACGTGTCAACAGAACGTTTTACACTAGGCTACTGTATTCTGTCTCTACTGCACCTATTATAGCTGACACTGCAAGCTGCAAAGTACGTGTAACAGAAAGCTTTAGTATAGGATAGTGAAATCTGACTTAATTCGGCATATTTTGGCAGTTTAGGAAAACTGAATAAATCCCGCAAGGAAGAAGCTGGTATGGAGTACTGCAGTTTCTGAACGTCTTCTCTTATACTTCTTTCACTGCCAAACATGACTTCTAGAACTCTCAGTATAGGTTTGTGATCTGTAAGATCACCATGGCCATTAAGGCGTCACTACCGAATTTTAGAGATTTAAGCACAAGTAACAAAGGGAACGTGCTAGCACAATGAAAGGCTCGCAGGTGTTAGAGTCTTCTCTGTCTTGTTCACTGTCATTGCAAGCTGCAAAGCACCTGTAACAAAAAGTTTTAGTATAGGCTGTCTTAACTGCGCCTATTATGGCTGTCACTGCAAGCTGCAAAGTACATGTAACAGAAGGGTTTAGTATAGGATAGTGAAATCTGACTTAATTCCTCTTATTTTGGCAGTTAAGAAAACTGAATAAATCCCGCAAGGAAGAAGCTCGTATGGAGCACTGCAGTTTCTGAATGTCTTCTCTTATACCGCTTTCACTGCCAAAAACGACTTCTAGAACTCTCAGTATAGGCTTGTGACCTCTAAGATCACCCTGGCTATTAAGGCGTCACTGCCGAATTTTAGAGATTTAAGCACAAGTAACAAAGCGAACCTGCTACCACAATCAAAGTCTATTTCGAGTTACAGTCTTCTCTTTCTTCACTGTCATTGCAAGGTTCAAAGCACGTGTAACAGAACGTTTTAGAATATGCCGGTGTATTCCACGTGACTGTGCCATTTAACGCGCTTCAGGATAATCCAAAAACTCCTGCAGGGAAGATGCTAGCATGGAGTGCTGGCTGCTTTTTAATGTGTTCTCTTTTACCGCTTTCTCTGCAAAATACGACTTCTAGAACTGTCAGTATAGGCTTGTGACCTGCAAGATCACCATGGATATCAAGGCGTGAACTACCGAATTTTAGACATGTAAGCACAAGAACCGAAGAGAACCAGCTGCTACGATCAAATGCTGCTTCTTGCTAGAGTCTTCACCGGCACCGTTGTCACTGCAAGTTGCACAGCACGACTGACAGAACTGTTTACTATAGGACAGTGAAATAAAACTGAACAATGAGTATTAAGGCGTTGTCGGAAAACTAATTGAACCCCGGAGAGAATTCGCTAAGACGGAATGCTGCTGTTTTGGAATGACTTCTATTTTAATGCTTTCTCTACAGGATACGAATTATAGGACTGTCATCATGGTCTGAGAACTGTGATATCACCAGGGCTCTTACAGTCTCACTTCAAAATTCTAAGAGCTTTGAAAACACGCTTTAAAAAGCACGTGTCAACAGAACGTTTTACACTAGGCTACTGTATTCTGTCTCTACTGCGCCTATTATAGCTGACACTGCAAGCTGCAAAGTACGTGTAACAGAAACCTTTAGTATAGGATAGTGAAATCTGACTTAATTCGGCATATTTTGGCAGTTTAGGAAAACTGAATAAATCCCGCAAGGAAGAAGCTCGTATGGAGTACTGCAGTTTCTGAACGTCTTCTCTTATACTTCTTTCACTGCCAAACATGACTTCTAGAACTCTCAGTATAGGTTTGTGATCTGTAAGATGACCACGGCCATTAAGGCGTCACTACCGAATTTTAGAGATTTAAGCACAAGTAACAAAGGGAACCTGCTAGCACAATGAAAGGCTCGCAGGTGTTAGAGTCTTCTCTGTCTTGTTCACTGTCATTGCAAGCTGCAAAGCACCTGTAACAAAAAGTTTTAGTATAGGCTGTCTTAACTGCGCCTATTATGCCTGTCACTGCAAGCTGCAAAGTACATGTAACAGAAGGGTTTAGTATAGGATAGTGAAATCTGACTTAATTCTGCTTTGGCAGTTTATGAAAACTGAACAAGTCCCGCAAGGAAGAAGCTCGTATGCAGCACTGCAGTTTCTGAATGTCTTCTCTTATACCGCTTTCACTGCCAAAAACGACTTCTAGAACTCTCAGTATAGGCTTGTGATCTTTAAGATCACCATGGCTATTAAGGCGTCACTACCGAATTTTAGAGATTTAAGCACAAGTAACAAAGGGAACCTGCTACCACAATCAAAGCCTCGCACGTGTTAGAGTCTTCTCTGCCTTGTTCACTGTCATTGCAAGCTGCAAAGCACCTGTAACAAAAAGTTTCAGTATAGGCTGTCTTAACTGCGCCTATTATGGCTGTCACTGCAAGCTGCAAAGTACATGTAACAGAAGGGTTTAGTATAGGATAGTGAAATCTGACTTAACTCTGCCTATTATGTCTGTTTATGAAAACTGAATAAATCCCACAAGGAAGAAGCTCGTATGGGGTACTACAGTTTCTGAATATCTTCTCTTATACCTGTTTCAGTGCCAAACACGACTTCCAGAACGGACAGTAGAGACATCTGATCTGTAAGAGCACCATGGCTATTAAGGCGTCACTACCAAATTTTAGACATTTAAGACATGTAAGAAAGGCAACCTGCTACCACAATCAAAGGCCGGTTCGTATTAGAGTCTTCTCTGTCTTGTTCACTGTCATTGCAAGCTGCAAAGCACCTGTAACAGAAAGTTTTAGTATAGGCAGGTGTATTCTGTCTTAACTGCGCCTATTATGGCTGTCACTGCAAGCTGCAAAGTACGTGTAACAGAAGGGTTTATTGTCGAATAGTGAAATCTGATTTAATTCCGCTTATTTTGGCAGTTTATGAAAACTGAATAAATCCCGCAAGGAAGAAGCTCGTATGGAGCACTGCAGTTTCTGAATGTCTTCTCTTATACCGCTTTCACTGCCAAAAATGACTTCTAGAACTCTCAGTATAGGCTTGTGACCTGTAAGATCACCATGGCTATTAAGGCGTCACTACCGAATTTTAGAGATTTAAGCACAAGTAACAAAGGGAACCTGCTACCACAATCAAAGTCTATTTCGAGTTACAGTCTTCTCTGTCTTCTTCACTGTCATTGCAAGGTTCAAAGCACGTGTAACAGAACGTTTTAGAATATGCCGGTGTATTCCACGTGACTGTGCCATTTAACACGCTTCAGGATAATCCAAAAACTCCTGCAGGGAAGATGCTAGCATGGATTGCTGGCTGCTTTTTAATGTGTTCTCTTTTACCACTTTCTCTGCAAAATACGACTTCTAGAACTGTCAGTATAGGCTTGTGACCTGCAAGATCACCATGGATATCAAGGCGTGAACTACCGAATTTTAGACATGTAAGCACAAGAACCGAAGAGAACCAGCTGCTACGATCAAATGCTGCTTCTTGCTAGAGTCTTCACCGGCACCATTGTCACTGCAAGTTGCACAGCACGACTGACAGAACTGTTTACTATAGGACAGTGAAATAAAACTGAACAATGAGTATTAAGGCGTTGTCGGAAAACTAATTGAACCCCGGAGAGAATTCGCTAGGACGGAATGCTGCTGTTTTGGAATGACTTCTATTTTAATGCTTTCTCTACAGGATACGAATTATAGGACTGTCACTCATGGTCTGAGAACTGTGATATCACCAGGGCTCTTACAGTCTCACTTCAAAATTCTAAGAGCTTTGAAAACACGCTTTAAAAAGCACGTGTCAACAGAACGTTTTACACTAGGCTACTGTATTCTGTCTCTACTGCGCCTATTATAGCTGACACTGCAAGCTGCAAAGTACGTGTAACAGAAAGCTTTAGTATAGGATAGTGAAATCTGACTTAATTCCGCTTATTTTGGCAGTTTAGGAAAACTGAATAAATCCCGCAAGGAAGAAGCTGGTATGGAGTACTGCAGTTTCTGAACGTCTTCTCTTATACTTCTTTCACTGCCAAACATGACTTCTAGAACTCTCAGTATAGGTTTGTGATCTGTAAGATCACCATGGCCATTAAGGCGTCACTACCGAATTTTAGAGATTTAAGCACAAGTAACAAAGGGAACGTGCTAGCACAATGAAAGGCTCGCAGGTGTTAGAGTCTTCTCTGTCTTGTTCACTGTCATTGCAAGCTGCAAAGCACCTGTAACAGAAAGTTTTAGTATAGGCTGTCTTAACTGCGCCTATTATGGCTGTCACTGCAAGCTGCAAAGTACATGTAACAGAAGGGTTTAGTATAGGATAGTGAAATCTGACTTAACTCTGCCTATTATGTCTGTTTATGAAAACTGAATAAATCCCACAAGGAAGAAGCTCGTATGGGGTACTACAGTTTCTGAATATCTTCTCTTATACCTGTTTCAGTGCCAAACACGACTTCCAGAACGGACAGTAGAGACATCTGATCTGTAAGAGCACCATGGCTATTAAGGCGTCACTACCAAATTTTAGACATTTAAGACATGTAAGAAAGGCAACCTGCTACCACAATCAAAGGCCGGTTCGTATTAGAGTCTTCTCTGTCTTGTTCACTGTCATTGCAAGCTGCAAAGCACCTGTAACAGAAAGTTTTAGTATAGGCAGGTGTATTCTGTCTTAACTGCGCCTATTATGGCTGTCACTGCAAGCTGCAAAGTACGTGTAACAGAAGGGTTTATTGTCGAATAGTGAAATCTGATTTAATTCCGCTTATTTTGGCAGTTTATGAAAACTGAATAAATCCCGCAAGGAAGAAGCTCGTATGGAGCACTGCAGTTTCTGAATGTCTTCTCTTATACCGCTTTCACTGCCAAAAATGACTTCTAGAACTCTCAGTATAGGCTTGTGACCTGTAAGATCACCATGGCTATTAAGGCGTCACTACCGAATTTTAGAGATTTAAGCACAAGTAACAAAGGGAACCTGCTACCACAATCAAAGTCTATTTCGAGTTACAGTCTTCTCTGTCTTCTTCACTGTCATTGCAAGGTTCAAAGCACGTGTAACAGAACGTTTTAGAATATGCCGGTGTATTCCACGTGACTGTGCCATTTAACACGCTTCAGGATAATCCAAAAACTCCTGCAGGGAAGATGCTAGCATGGATTGCTGGCTGCTTTTTAATGTGTTCTCTTTTACCACTTTCTCTGTTAAATACGACTTCTAGAACTGTCAGTATAGGCTTGTGACCTGCAAGATCACCATGGATATCAAGGCGTGAACTACCGAATTTTAGACATGTAAGCACAAGAACCGAAGAGAACCAGCTGCTACGATCAAATGCTGCTTCTTGCTAGAGTCTTCACCGGCACCATTGTCACTGCAAGTTGCACAGCACGACTGACAGAACTGTTTACTATAGGACAGTGAAATAAAACTGAACAATGAGTATTAAGGCGTTGTAGGAAAACTAATTGAACCCCGGAGAGAATTCGCTAGGACGGAATGCTGCTGTTTTGGAATGACTTCTATTTTAATGCTTTCTCTACAGGATACGAATTATAGGACTGTCACTCATGGTCTGAGAACTGTGATATCACCAGGGCTCTTACAGTCTCACTTCAAAATTCTAAGAGCTTTGAAAACACGCTTTAAAAAGCACGTGTCAACAGAACGTTTTACACTAGGCTACTGTATTCTGTCTCTACTGCGCCTATTATAGCTGACACTGCAAGCTGCAAAGTACGTGTAACAGAAAGCTTTAGTATAGGATAGTGAAATCTGACTTAATTCCGCTTATTTTGGCAGTTTAGGAAAACTGAATAAATCCCGCAAGGAAGAAGCTGGTATGGAGTACTGCAGTTTCTGAACGTCTTCTCTTATACTTCTTTCACTGCCAAACATGACTTCTAGAACTCTCAGTATAGGTTTGTGATCTGTAAGATCACCATGGCCATTAAGGCGTCACTACCGAATTTTAGAGATTTAAGCACAAGTAACAAAGGGAACGTGCTAGCACAATGAAAGGCTCGCAGGTGTTAGAGTCTTCTCTGTCTTGTTCACTGTCATTGCAAGCTGCAAAGCACCTGTAACAGAAAGTTTTAGTATAGGCTGTCTTAACTGCTCCTATTATGCCTGTCACTGCATGCTGCAAAGTACATGTAACAGAAGGGTTTAGTATAGGATAGTGAAATCTGACTTAATTCTGCTTATTTTGGCAGTTTAGGAAAACTGAACAAATCCCGCAAGGAATAGCTCGTATGCAGCACTGCAGTTTCTGGATGTCTTCTCTTATACCACTTTCACTGCCAAAAACGACTTCTAGAACTCTCAGTATAGGCTTGTGATCTTTAAGATCACCATGGCTATTAAGGCGTCACTACTGAATTTTAGAGATTTAAGCACAAGTAACAAAGGGAACCTGCTACCACAATCAAAGCCTCGCACGTGTTAGAGTCTTCTCTGCCTTGTTCACTGTCATTGCAAGCTGCAAAGCACCTGTAACAGAAAGTTTTAGTATAGGCTGGTGTATTCTGTCTTAACTGCGCCTATTATGGCTGTCACTGCAAGCTGCAAAGTACATGTAACAGAAGGGTTTAGTATAGGATAGTGAAATCTGACTTAATTCTGCTTATTTTGGCAGTTTATGAAAACTGAACAAATCCCGCAAGGAAGAAGCTCGTATGCAGCACTGCAGTTTCTGAATGTCTTCTCTTATACCGCTTGCACTGCCAAAAACGACTTCTAGAACTCTCAGTATAGGCTTGTGATCTTTAAGATCACCATGGCTATTAAGGCGTCACTACCGAATTTTAGAGATTTAAGCACAAGTAACAAAGGGAACCTGCTACCACAATCAAAGCCTCGCACGTGTTAGAGTCTTCTCTGCCTTGTTCACTGTCATTGCAAGCTGCAAAGCACCTGTAACAGAAAGTTTTAGTATAGGCTGGTGTATTCTGTCTTAACTGCGCCTATTATGGATGTCACTGCAAGCTGCAAAGTACATGTAACAGAAGGGTTTAGTACAGGATAGTGAAATCTGACTTAACTCTGCCTATTATGTCTGTTTATGAAAACTGAATAAATCCCACAAGGAAGAAGCTCGTATGGGGTACTACAGTTTCTGAATATCTTCTCTTATACCTGTTTCAGTGCCAAACACGACTTCCAGAACGGACAGTAGAGACATCTGATCTGTAAGAGCACCATGGCTATTAAGGCGTCACTACCAAATTTTAGACATTTAAGACATGTAAGAAAGGCAACCTGCTACCACAATCAAAGGCCGGTTCGTATTAGAGTCTTCTCTGTCTTGTTCACTGTCATTGCAAGCTGCAAAGCACCTGTAACAGAAAGTTTTAGTATAGGCAGGTGTATTCTGTCTTAACTGCGCCTATTATGGCTGTCACTGCAAGCTGCAAAGTACATGTAACAGAAGGGTTTAGTATAGGATAGTGAAATCTGACTTAATTCCGCTTATTTTGGCAGTTAAGAAAACTGAATAAATCCCGCAAGGAAGAAGCTCGTATGGAGCACTGCAGTTTCTGAATGTCTTCTCTTATACCGCTTTCACTGCCAAAAACGACTTCTAGAACTCTCAGTATAGGCTTGTGACCTGTAAGATCACCATGGCTATTAAGGCGTCACTACCGAATTTTAGAGATTTAAGCACAAGTAACAAAGGGAACCTGCTACCACAATCAAAGCCTCGCA